>CM055127.1:0-1200000 GCA_029206835.1 Rana muscosa | reverse complement strand
TATTTCAGAGAGGGATCGCTTCTGGATAACGGGTGGCATAGTCCATTATAACTAATATGTACTGGTGCCCCCTAGCGGACTTGATTATAGGACCTACCAAATCCATGGCGATCCTCTTAAACGGGACCTCAATGATGGGTAGAGGGACCAGCGGGCTACGGAAATGTGGCATCGGGGCCGACCTCTGACACACAGGGCAGGAGGAACAATAATTTTCTATGTCCTTCATCACCCCCGGCCAATAGAATCTCTGTAATACCCTCTCTCGGGTTTTCTCTGTCCCCAGATGACCTCCAAGAATGTGCCCATGGGCCAACTCCAACACCAACTTCCTGTAAGGTTTGGGCACCACAAGCTGCTCAACGGTTTCTTCTGCCCTTTTTGCCACCCGATACAGTAGGTCCTTCTCTACGCTGAAGTATGGGTAAGTGCAGGTATTATCTGGGTTCACTAACTCGCCATCTATTTTCACTACGTTTTCCCGTGCCTTTATTAGGGCGGGGTCTTTCAACTGTTCTGTGGCAAAGTTTTCCCTGTGAACCTCAAGATCAGAAAACTCCACAGACGGTAGGTTTTCGTCTGAGGAGGTGGGCTCCTCTCCAGTTTCTTGAGTCTCCCCTGCCAATACTGATAAGGGAAATTCCGGAGAGTCCTCACCACTCTCATGGGAGTTCTGGCTATCACATTCCTGGTACATAGGGGCACCAGTGGGGGGCTCAGGATCATCCCACAGTTCCCAGAACTTCGGAAAATCCCTTCCCACAATGGCGTCATGCGGTAACTGAGATACTAAGCCCACTGGATGAGAGAGGGTACCTTTGGGGGTCTCGAAACACACTGTAGTCACTGGATACTCTCGGGTGTCCCCATGCACACAAATAACAGCTACCTTGCTATTCCCAGAGACCTCTGTTTTAACTAACTCCGCCTTTATCAGGGTCACAAGGCTACCTGAATCCAGCAATACCACAACATTTCTACCATTAACACACATTTTGCATAAATGTTTCTCAGTTCCTCGAATGGCAGTGCATGCGACTGTCGCACACAGCGACTGACGTCTGCCCGTCAGAAAGTCACACTGCATGGGTTCCTCCACAACCGGGCAATTTGCTGCAATATGTCCCGCTTGCCGGCAGCGGTAGCAAACGATCCTTCTTGCCGCCTCTTGAGCCGCTGATTTCCCAGGCTGTTCTCGCCAAACTTGGGGTAGAGCTCCCACCCTCTTACTCTCTCCACCCTCACCCCTTGGAATCCTCTTATCCGCCCCTGGGGATGGTCTGGTCTTAGGGTGGAAAGTCTGAGTGTCTCTGGAAGAGGCCGTCAGGTTCTCTGTAGCCAAGTATTTCTCCACACGATCCACAAGACCATCGGCCGTCTCTGGGTCTCCATGGCTTACCCACTTTTGGATGGCAGTAGGAAGAGCTCTCAAAAACCGATCCATTACAACACGTTCCACAATCTTTGGTGCGGACAAAGTCTCTGGCTGTAGCCACTTTCTGCTCAGGTGAATGAGATCATACATTTGAGACCTGGGGGGTTTTCCAAGCTGGAAACTCCAGTTATGCACACGCTGAGCCCGGACAGCCTGGGTGACACCCAGCCTTGCCAATATTTCAGCTTTTAGCATCACATAGTCTTTTGCTTGGTCAGGCTCTAGGTCATAGTAAGCCTTCTGCGATTCACCAGTTAACAGAGGAGCCACCAGTCCAGCCCACTGCTCCTCAGGCCACTTTTCTCTTTCAGCAGTCCTTTCAAATGTGGTCAAAAATACCTCTGGATCATCCTCTCCAGTCATTTTTGTCAATAAACGACTCACCCCAAAGGACGCGGTATTAGTGGGACGGCTTTCCTCACTGGTCTGCGGACGTTGCTGCATTACTGCTTCCATTTGTTGTAGTCTCTGCTCTTGCTTCTGTAACAGGTCTATGAAGCGGGCCTCAGATTGCTGCTGGGCTTGTTGCTGAGCTTCCAGACTCTGTTGGTGAGCTTGCTGCTGGGCTGCAAGGCTCTGTTGATGAGCTTGCTGCTGGGCTGCAAAGTTCTGTTGTTGAGCTGCAAGGCTCTGTTGATGAGCTGCAAGGCTCTTTTGCAAACCTGCATTTGTCTGCTGTTGATTGGCATTTGCTAGAGCCAGCTGCTTCAGTATCTCCTCCATGCTGGCTTAAAAAAAAACTGCCCGCATTCTCCACCAACTGTGAGGGGGTTAGCTCGGCAGCGGGTGTGTGTGACCCCCGAGATGGGCTCCCCACACAAAAACAGGCCCAGCAAACGGAGGTTGTGGTTTTCAAAATCAAAAAGGTGCGGTTTATTTTCTATTTACAGTGACAAAACACAGCAAAGCAAAAGAAACATAAACAAAATAAATCCTGGTCAACTTGACCTCTGACTAAACATACAGGTTTCCTAACTAACAACTGGGATCAGCCTAGTGCTGTCCTAGTCCCTAAGTCCCTGGTTTTAAATGTCCAAGCAAATAGCCACACAGGCTTTGTCTCACCGCACAGGGGTTCACTCTCCCTAGACAGTCCACACAGGTCTGGTTCCAGGCATGAGCTAACATCTAATGAAGCTGGGAGTTCTTATAGAGGCCTAAATGAGCTGACAAGCTTCAGCTGGTCTCATCAACTCCCTGTCTGCACGACGCCCCACACTCTCCCTAGAGGTATGAGTCATCCATGAGCCCATTAGCCTCAGCTGGGCTTATACAACTCTCCACCTAGTTGTATAAGTCGGCGTAAAGCCTGAATCTGGGCGAAATATATCTACCCCCCTGGATGCAACCAGGTGACTTTACCTTCCTGCTGTCACACCGCGTACGCGCAAATGCCAATTTCCACTAAGTTTTTATATAGCACTGCACTGTAACCATGATCCATGTATGTGAAAAAAATATTTTTATATGAGATGTGCTCTATCTATTGATGTATATTGCAATTAGTATTCCTATTTTTTTTCCTTCTTTTGCTAACAAATGCAGTTATGAAGGATTATTACATAGTAATGTCTGCTATTATGTAAAATTACATGTTTTAAACATTTAGGTTACCTATTTGTTGTATGTTGTTTTTGTCATGTTTTTATTTTTTCATTTAGGTGGCTATAAAGCGGTAATTATTTATGTCCATTCTTTAATCATACTACACTATTATGCAGGTCTTGTACTTAGCACAGTGGCTTACTGGTCTGCTCCCATGTCTATACAGCTCTCATGTTACAAGTTCAAATACCAGCCAACCTACCATCCAACAGCTATGTTTATTATTTGCACAAGCAAATTAAAATAAACAAACAAAGAAAAGTAAACTGCCCATTAGCTGGTGTGTGATGTTTGGAATTCCACACCATAATATTATTGAATAAAAGTGCATTGGCTAATTGGCATTCACCTATTTTCAGCATATGCTGCTTTGACTAATTGGCTAATTGGCTAATAGGCATTTGCCTTTTTCACCAATACAATCTTTTAGTATCTATCTGTGGGATTTGAACCCATTAGTGCTTCGAAGCCTGAGTTTTTCAAGGTAGAAGTGCTGACCACTAGCCTATTGAGCGTAGCACAAACATCTACTAGTGTGTGTAGGTTAAGGAGATATTTCTTGCACCTACAGGTAAGCCTTAATCTAGGCTTACCTATAGATGCAAGTTGTCTAAGTGGGTTTACAACCACTTTAATATTATTGTAACAACCATGCTCATGCTGATGTGGCATTGGTTAATAGGCATTCGCCTCTTTTCAGCATTTGCTGCTGAGTGTTTGATGGTGGGACTACTTTATATTCTAGGTATAATAGTACTCAGCACAGTGACTTAGGCCCCTTTCACACTTGTGCGACCTGAAAGTTGTGTGATTTTGATGCGACTTTAAGCAATGCCTGTGTATTCTTGAGGTCTATGGACGCAGGAGTCGCAGGGAAAGGCGCGCAAACTTCCGTCTGCATTTTTTCTGCGATCCCAGGGAATGCCTGTCAACTCGTATCAAAGTCGGACCAAAGTAGTACAGGGACTACTTTGAAGTCGGTGTGACTTGAAATTTCACAGATATAAATGGTACACATTGAAAATCATGGGGTATGACTTGTCATGCAACTCTGATGACCAAAGTCTCAGGAAAAGTCGTTCAAGTGTGAAAGGGGCCTCAGCCCTACTTTGTGAGCGATTTCAGAGACATCAGTTCACTTTCCTGCACAGATGTCTAGTGAAATCACATAGGTCTCAACTGTCCCTGATTTGGACCAAAGTCCCTCTGTCCCTCTTTCCTCCTCATTTGTCCCTCATTTTGTTCGGATCTGTATAGTTTGATATAAAATGCAATGTTTATCTTTCAAAAAGTGTTTCCCAGCGCTAAACCTTTCATCTAATTTCTAAATTGCTTTGTTTGTAAATTCCCAAAGCCAATCTAAAGGGATATTATTGTTAAAAAAAAGCACTTGGGGGTTTAACTAATATATATATATATTTTAATAATTCTCCTTTAAGAAGGTGTTTTAGGAGGTGTGTCCTATGCCTACATACTTTTGCTAATAGTTGTCCCTTATACCCATCTCAAAAAGTTGGGAGGTAAGAAATCGCCTCCTGAAGTCGCCCAAAGTAGTGTAGGAAATACTTTGGGGAATCTGTGTGGCGTCGCACCAATTCGGACAGTTCTATTGCCGTCAATAGGCGCCGATTTGGCCTGCAATTTGACATGTCAATTCAGAGCTATGTGAACATGGGTGAAGTTGCATAGATATGAATGGAACTCATGGGGGGATACTTTTAATGCGGCTCTGAGGTCCAAAGCTGCATGAAAAGTCACATAAGTGTGAAAGTAACCTAATGAGATTAAATGATAAACCTTTGAATAAAGCCCCATTTGCACTTGTGCGACCTTAAAATTGCACAGCTTTGCCATGACTTGAAGCAACGTCTGTGTTATCTTGTGGTGTATGGACCTCAAATCGCATCAAAGTCAAACCAAGGTAGTGCAGGGATGAATTTTCCCCCACTTTCAGGATGCACAAGTGACAATAGGGCCAAATTCAAATATATCCTTGAATCTCTTTCACACTGCTGTGACCTGAAAGTCACCCTAATTTGCTGCCACTTTGTCGCTGCAACTTGTCCCCAACTTCTGGGAATGCCTGTGTAATATTGCGCCCTATGTACCTCACATCCGCGGATGGACTCCACCATAGGGCCAGGGTCCAGGGAGAATGTAAACCCAAACAAAGGCAGCAGTGGTGCTGGTGCATATGTAGTCCAGGGATGGACTCCACTACAGGGCCAGGGAAAATGTAAATCTAAACAGTGGCAAATATGTACTCCAGGGATGGACTCCACTACATCCGGGGATGGATTCCACACAGGGCCAGGGAGAATATAAACAAACAAAAGCTGCAGTGACCGTGGCTCATATGGACTCCACCAAAACAACCTCCTTCCTTACCCCACTAATCTCTGGCTCAGCAACTTCTAACCGTTCCCAGTTATGCCTTTTTCCGTCTTGGTCAACAGTAAGTGCTGCACACCTACTTCCTGTCTGGAGACGCATTATTTAGACCCCCCCTCTGTAGTCCTTGTAAACCACGTTGGAGAAGTCTTATGATATCACAGGTACTTTAAATGGCAGTTAGAAAGAGGAAACATACAGCGTGGTTGTGGTGACTTTTCTCAGACGTGGCGTATACTGTGGAGGTGAGATGATCCCAGAGTTGAGCCTTAAGTTGCTGAGAAAAGAACTCCATGGAGAAAACAATTACTTGTTTGTTTTTTGTTTTTTTTCCCTCATCTTCCTAGACTGGAGTAGGCGGCTTATTGTTCCTCAAAGATAGGATTCAGGAGGGGAGAAGTCCTGCCCAGCACAGGAACTTCCGGGTGATTAAAGTGACTCATTTCCGGGTCAGGAGGTGAAACCACGCTCTGTTGATTGCAGCTGCGAATATTTGATCTCAATCACACTTAGAATTTATTATTTTTGATTATTTGCAGATATGCAAATCTGTATTTCTACATATGATATTTGAAGGTAAACTTAAGGGAGTTTGAAAAGGAATGGTGTCTCTGGCATAGCAGCAGGTGAATTACAAAGGCAAAAGGCCCAGTTTGAGCTCTGCTTCACACTGACAGCGGGAGGAAATCGTTCAGCTGAACTCATACGATTTTCATTCCCGCATGTCAGTCCCGACTGCAGAAGGGGGGGGACATCAGAGACATCTGTGCAGGTTTCTGCACTTATATCAATACAAATCACACCAATTAGAACAGTGCAATTGCCACCGATCTGACATGTCAAATCGCACCAATGTGAACCAGAGCTGACACATACAACACTGCCTATCCTCCAGCTGAATTCATTACCTGCAATTCTCCACAGCGGTTATATATAAAGATTCCACCTTTATCATTTACTTGCAGGTGTGCTGAAGCCTAGGTTTACATTGGGGCGATTTGTCATGCAATTTCAGAAATCAAAATCGCATGACTTTTGGTGGCAATGGCACTGTTCCAATCGATGCAACCCCAATTTTGTGGCACCGCACCGATTTCCAAAAGTAGTTCCTGCACTACTTTAGCCGATTTCAGGTGCGACTTCAATAGACATTTGTGTATGTCTATCAAGTAGTACCTAAAATCGCACTAGCTTAAGTGAAGTAGCGCGATTTCAAAGTAGCATCAATGTGAACAAGGGCAAAGAGATTTATTTTTTGGTGCACAAATTCATATAGAAATAAAATATTAAAGATTTTGCACTTTGCTAAAAAAAATAAAAAAATTAGGTACATTTACTAGCTTCAAGAAAATTTGGACAGGATACTTGGTGCTACATTTAGCAATCGGATTTTAAGGGCCCTGCTCATAGGAGCTTACAATCTAAAATTTGTCAAAACCTTAGAGTGCACACAGCTTTACTTTTAGTGTATAACAGGCAACACATCACATTTTTATCTGCAAGATTATAGAAACATACTCAAGTCATTATTCTTACAAAGCATTCCAACATAATATTAAAAAAGACACATGTTCAAAACACCCACCCCCACCCCACAATCCACATATACATACATTGGTGACCATGTTCTGCTGGAAGCTGTATTTCTGTGTACATGATTAAGCAATGAGATCCAAGAGTAGAAGGTCAGCAGATGCTTCCAAACGATTTTGCATGGTCAGACAGGAACAATACACACACAATTTTTGATTGAAAAAATGCACAAGAATTTCAGCAAATAACACTAGTTGGGGGGGGTTTGTCAATCTGCACAATATCATTCCTTCTCTCCCCCCCCCAAATCAGAGCAAAAAACCTGGCCTTCTCAGACCAAACGATCCCCCATACTGCAGGCCTTTATATAAGAGAGGTTGTATTGTTAGCAAACTGACACACGCCCAATAGAAGTACACGCCCAATAGAAGTACACGCCCACTAGAAGTACACGCCCACCAGTATCTTTCAATCTGTCTCTTCGTATATGTCTAAAGTGATTTCACCTGATGGGCAGGAACACATAATACTATTTGCAACTGTGTTAGCCCTTGGCTATGTGCATCAAATCTCCAACTACAGTCCAAAGATCCAAGTCCATTTGCATGCACATAAACAAAGCAACAGTTTTCTACGCATATGTACCCGTGCAGTGTAAACCCTACAATTTTAAATGTCTAAGTCCCTGGGCATGATTAGTGCTAACAAACATTAAAGCGGAGGTTCCGCGGTCCCTCATTTTTTTTTTTCTAGGTGCATGTAATGGGGTTACAGAAAACATGTAAGCACTCACTTGTCCTGCGATTAGAAACAACCCCCGTCTATTTCAGTTATAAATTCTGACTTTTATAAATTGATCTTCTTTTTGTCATTTTGCTTGTGGGCACTGTGAAGCCCACAAGCAGAGACTTCCGGGATGCGGTGAATGCATCCCAGCATTCACCGCTGTATCATCAGTATTGTCGGCGAGCGAGCGAGGTTGCCATGATAACGGGTGACGTCATTCAAAGGGCGCCGGGGAAAGAAAAAGATACGCCCACTCCCGCGGGAGGAATACCCGGAAGTCCTGATTCGGAACGACTGATTCACGGTAAGTACAAACGCAAAAAAAAAACAATAGGCATATGTATATGTATCTGCTACATAGATTAGTATAATATAATGTCAGGATTTAGGGTGAACCTCCGCTTTAACACCAGTCCCTGGCTCCAATGAGCTTCCAATCTAAAGTCCAAAATAAACTTTCTTACATTAGAGACTATTTTGACAGGAGACAAATAAAATACCAGCATGTCTTCAACACAAGCATGTTGGGGAATTTAACTATTGCTAGACGGAATTGCTGCCCACTTAGCCACCAGGCAGCCTCACACATGTTCTCTGCATCTCTGTGGTGTGAACCAGTCCTAAGTCCATAGCCATGTTCCGTGTCTCCAAGCAATATACAATATATTGGCCTAAGTATTGGGACGCCTGCCTTTAAACGCACATGAACTGTAATCGCATCCCAGTCTTAGTCCGTAGGGTTCAATATTGAGTTGGCCCACCCTTTGCAGCTATAACAGCTTCAAGTCTTCTGGGAAGGTTTCTGGGAAGGCTGTCCACAAGGTTTAGGAGTGTGTCTATGGGAATGTTTGACCATTCTTCCAGAAGTGCATTTGTGAGGCCAGGCACTGATGTTGGACGAGAAGGCCTGGCCTGCAGTCTCTGCTCTAATTCATCCCTAATTCATCCCCAAGGTGTTCTGTTGTGTTGACGTCAGGACTCTGTCCAGGCCAGTCAAGTTCCTCCACCCCGAACTCACTCATCTATGTCTTTATGGACCTTGCTTTGTGCACTGGTCCAAATCATTTGGTGGAGGGGGATTATGGTGTGGGGTTGTTTTTCAGGGGTTGGGATTGGCCCCTTAGTTCCTTAGAGGGAACTCTTAAGGCATCAGCATACTGAGACATTTTGGACAATTTCATGCTCCCAACTTTGTGGGAACAGTTTGGGGATGGCCCCTTCCTGTTTCAACATGACTGCACACCAGTGCACAAAGCAAGGTCCATAAAGACATGGATGAGTGAGTTTGGGGTGGAGAAACTTGACTGGCCTGCACAGACTCCTGACCTCAACCCAATAGAACTCCCTTTGGCTGAATTAGAGCTGAGACTGCGAGCCAGGCCTTCTCATCCAACATCAGTGCCTGGCCTCAAAAATGCACTTCTGGAAGAATGATCAAACATTCCCATAGACACACTAAACCTTGTGGACAGCCTTCCCAGCCTTCCCAGAAGCTGTTCTAGTTGCAAAGGGTGGGCCAAATCAAATTTTAACCCTACTGACTAAGACTGGGCTGCCATTAAAGTTCATGTGTGTGTAAAGGCAGGCGTCCCAATACTTTGGGCTAAATTGTGTATCTGGCAAGATTTACAGTGGTGGTGGAACCCTCCTACACATAAATACAACATTTAGACATAGTTTTAGGACCTGTGATATGAGACAACTTCTCTACATGAAACAGCATGTTCAGGATTTGAACCCAGACACTCAGGGATGCTAAGCAGAAGTTCTAACCTCTAAGCCACAGAACTGCCACATGTGGAATCCTCCTACACATAAATACTGCATTTCTTTGGACATACAGGTGATGGAATTACATTACTCAAAAGTTATTCTTCTTGATTTATTCTGTGATATTTGGTGTTTTTTTGGGGGTGAGTTTAGAATAGTGATATTACCCTCAAATTTTGGGGAATTACATTTTTATTTCTGATGTTGGAAAACATATCAAATTTTTGGGGCTCAAATTATGATTATTTAGAAATAATAATAAGCACAAAAAAATGTGACTAATTTTAAATTTGCATCAGCAATGGTATTGTTTGTGCTCTGTAAAGACACCCGTGTGAGTTGGGTAAAAATTGGTGTGAGACTAGTGAAAGTGACAGAGAAAAATATATTTTATCAAAACATTCCACATTCTAGCTTTCTTTAAAAACAAAATATTTTAATTAGAAGCAACATTGTTGCAAAGGAAAATTTATTTCAGAGAAAGATACATTTCATCTCAACATTAAAAGGATTTATTTGTGAAAGTTACAATTGTATCATTAGAATCAATGGCTAAAACTTGCATTGGACTAAAATAGCTCAGATTTTCACTTCCAAAACATGCTCTTTAAATAGCTCTCATTTCGGTATTTACTATAACTCTTGTGAAAAAAGTCACTTGAGTTAAAATTTGAGTTATATTAGCTCTGGGCATGCCCAGTTGTGTTTGCAAATAGTTGTCCAAAAACGGGCATTTTTTTACTTCTCAGACTTTTAAAGATATTTCAGTGTAGAAATCACTTTTTCACACAGTTTAAAAGCAGATTATCTTTAAATAATATACCGCATATTTCAGTACCATTTAGGCAATTATATCACACTCTAAACATTATTTCCATGTGCACAACTCCAGCTTTTAGTAGAGTAAGGATTTGGGCGATATTTGGATTCTGGGAGCTATAGTAAATTCGATTTTGGTAAGTATTTTTTCTCCAGCGCTATAGTGAATACCGTTTTAGCGCTAATTAGCGCAAATTGCCGCGATTTGCGCTAATTAGCGCCGCGGCGCTATAGTCAATTACCCCCATAGTATTTACATACAGTGGGTGTGTTGTGCTCTTCCAAAAACACCCATTTAGTGTCACAAAAAATATTTTGCAGTGTTTTCTGCATATCTGGAGGTGTGTAAAAAAAAATTATATATTTTTCTTCTACTGTGCTATCCTAAAAAAATTATTGTAGTACAAAATCATTTTTTTTTAATAGCATTTTCTGCAGTTCTGTAGCTGGGAGATAAAGCGTTTACGTACTGTGGGTGTGTTGTGCTCTTCCAAAAACACCCATTTAGGGCCACAAAAATTATTTTGCAGTATTTTCTGCATATCTGGAGGTGTGTGAAATAAACAATTTATATATTTTTCTTCTACTGTGCTATCCTAAAAAAATAATTGTAGTACAAAATCATTTTTTTAATAGCATTTTCTGCAGTTCTGTAGCTGGGAGATAAAGCGTTTACGTACTGTGGGTGTGTTGTGCTCTTCCAAAAACACCCATTTAGGGCCACAAAAAATATTTTGCAGTGTTTTCTGCATATCTGGAGGTGTGTGAAATAAACAATTTATATATTTTTCTTCTACTGTGCTATCCTAAAAAAATAATTGTAGGACAAAAATTTATTTTTTTAATAGCATTTTCTGCAGTTCTGTAGCTGTGAGATACAGCGTTTACGTACTGTGGGTGTGTTGTGCTCTTCCAAAAACACCCATTTAGGGCCACAAAAAAATATTTTGCAGTGCTTTCTGCATACCTGGAGGTGTGTGAAATAAACAATTTATATATTTTTCTTCTACTGTGGTATCCTAAAAAAATAATTGTAGGACAAAATCATTTTTTTTTAATAGCATTTTCTGCAGTTCTGTAGCTGGGAGATAAAGTGTTTCCGTACTGTGGGTGTGTTGTGCTCTTCCAAAAACACCCATTTAGGGCCAAAAAAATATTTTGCAGTGTTTTCTGCATATCTGAAGGTGTGTGAAATAAACAATTTATATATTTTTCTTCTACTGTGCTATCCTAAAAAAATAATTGTAGGACAAAAACATTTTTTTTAATAGCATTTTCTGCAGTTCTGTAGCTGTGAGATACAGTGTTTACGTACTGTGGGTGTGTTGTGCTCTTCCAAAAACACCCATTTAGGGCCACAAAAAATTATTTTGCAGTGTTTTCTGCATATCTGGAGGTGTGTGAAATAAACAATTTATATATTTTTCTTCAACTGTGGTATCCTAAAAAAATAATTGTAGGACAAAATCATTTTTTTTAATAGCATTTTCTGCAGTTCTGTAGCTGGGAGATAAAGTGTTTACGTACTGTGGGTGTGTTGTACTCTTCCAAAAACACCCATTTAGGGCCACAAAAAATATTTTGCAGTGTTTTCTGCATACCTGGAGGTGTGTGAAATAAACAATTTATATATTTTTCTTCTACTGTGATATCCTAAAAAAATAATTGTAGGACAAAAACATTTTTTTTTAATAGTATTTTCTGCAGTTCTGTAGCTGTGAGATATAGCATTTACATACAGTGGGTGTGTTGTGCTCTTCCAAAAACACCCATTTAGGGCCAAAACAATATTTTGCAGTGTTTTCTGCATATCTGGAGGTGTGTGAAATAAACAATTTATATATTTTTCTTCTACTGTGCTATCCTAAAAAAAATATTGTAGTACAAAATCATTTTTTTTTTAATAGCATTTTCGGCAGTTCTGTAGCTGGGAGATAAAGCGTTTACGTACTGTGGGTGTGTTGTGCTCTTCCAAAAACACCCATTTAGGGCCACAAAAAATATTTTGCAGTGCTTTCTGCATATCTGGAGGTGTGTGAAATAAACAATTTATATATTTTTCTTCTACTGTGCTATCCTAAAAAAATAATTGTAGGACAAAAATTTATTTTTTTAATAGCATTTTCTGCAGTTCTGTAGCTGTGAGATACAGCGTTTACGTACTGTGGGTGTGTTGTGCTCTTCCAAAAACACCCATTTAGGGCCACAAAAAATATTTTGCAGTGTTTTCTGAATACCTGGAGGTGTGTGAAATAAACAATTTATATATTTTTCTTCTACTGTGGTATCCTAAAAAAATAATTGTAGGACAAAAACATTTTTTTTTAATAGCATTTTCTGCAGTTCTGTAGCTGTGAGATATAGCATTTACATACAGTGGGTGTGTTGTGCTCTTCCAAAAACACCCATTTAGGGCCAAAACAATATTTTGCAGTGTTTTCTGCATATCTGGAGGTTTGTGAAATAAACAATTTATATATTTTTCTTCTACTGTGCTATCCTAAAAAAAATATTGTAGTACAAAATCATTTTTTTTTAATAGCATTTTCGGCAGTTCTGTAGCTGGGAGATAAAGCGTTTACGTACTGTGGGTGTGTTGTGCTCTTCCAAAAACACCCATTTAGGGCCACAAAAAATATTTTGCAGTGTTTTCTGCATATCTGGAGGTGTGTGAAATAAACAATTTATATATTTTTCTTCTACTGTGCTATCCTTAAAAAAAAATTAAATAGCATTTTCTGCAGTTCTGTAGCTGTGAGATACAGCGTTTACATACTGTGGGTGTGTTGTGCTCTTCCAAAAACACCCATTTAGGGACACAAAAAATATTTTGCAGTGTTTTCTACATATCTGGAGGTGTGTGAAATAAAAAATGTATATATTTTTCTTCTACTGTGCTATCCTAAAAAAATAATTGTAGGACAAAAACATTTTTTTAATAGCATTTTCTGCATTTCTATAGCTGTGAGATATAGCATTTACATACAGTGGGTGTGTTGTGCTCTTCCAAAAACACCCATTTATGGCCACAAAAAATATTTTGCAGTGTTTTCTGCATATCTGGAGGTGTGTGAAATAAACAATTTATATATTTTTCTTCTACTGTGCTATCCTAAAAAAAATAATTGTAGGACAAGAACATTTTTTTAATAGCATTTTCTGCAGTCCTGTAGCTGTGAGATACAGCTTTTACGTACTGTGGGCGTGTTGTGCTCTCCCAAAAACACCCATTTAGGGCCACAAAAAACATTCTGCAGTGTTTTCTGCATATCTGGAGGTGTGTGAAATAAACAATTTATATATTTTTCTTCTACTGTGCTATCCTAAAAAAAATAATTGTAGGACAAGAACATTTTTTTAATAGCATTTTCTGCAGTCCTGTAGCTGTGAGATACAGCTTTTACGTACTGTGGGCGTGTTGTGCTCTTCCAAAAACACCCATTTAGGGCCACAAAAAACATTCTGCAGTGTTTTCTGCATATCTGGAGGTGTGTGAAATAAACAATTTATATATTTTTCTTCTACTGTGCTATCCTAAAAAAATAATCGTAGGACAAAAACATTTTTTTTGAATAGCATTTTCTGCAGTCCTGTAGCTGTGAGATACAGCTTTTACGTACTGTGGGTGTGTTGTGCTCTTCCAAAAACACCAATTTAGGGCCACAAAAAATATTTTGCAGTGTTTTCTGCATATATGGGGGTGTTTGAAATAAACAATTTATATATTTTTCTTCTACTGTGCTATCCTAAAAAAATTATTGTAGTACAAAATCATTTTTTTTTAATAGCATTTTCGGCAGTTCTGTAGCTGGGAGATAAAGCGTTTACGTACTGTGGGTGTGTTGTGCTCTTCCAAAAACACCCATTTAGGGCCACAAAAAATATTTTAAAGTGTTATCTGCATATCTGGAGGTGTGTGAAATAAAAAATGTATCTATTTTTCTTCTACTGTGCTATCCTAAAAAAATAATTGTAGGACAAAAACATTTTTTTTAATAGCATTTTCTGCAGTCCTGTAGCTGTGAGATACAGCGTTTACGTACTGTGGGTGTGTTGTGCTCTTCCAAAAACACCAATTTAGGGCCACAAAAAATATTTTGCAGTGTTTTCTGCATATATGGGGGTGTTTGAAATAAACAATTTATATATTTTTCTTCTACTGTGCTATCCTAAAAAAAAAAAAATTGAATAGCATTTTCTGCAGTTCTGTAGCTGTGAGATACAGCATTTACATACTGTGGGTGTGTTGTGCTCTTCCAAAAACACCCATTTAGGGCAACAAAAAATATTTTGCAGTGTTTTCTGTATATCTGGAGGTGTGTGAAATAAACAATTTATATATTTTTCTTCTACTGTGCTATCCTAAAAAAATAATTGTAGGACAAAAACATTTTTACTCTTTCGTCCATGGACCGACACAGCTTCTCTATTGACAAAGTGGGTATTATCCGTTAATTAGGAGTGAAGAGGCAGAAAAACTTGTAAAAAGTGTTGCATCACACCTTCTACAGTACCGCCCAGGGGGCGGACCCTCTGGGTATACCCTCTCAGTCTGCATCTTCGCAGATCAGTTTTTTTTCTGTCTAGCAAGGAGTAGGACATGGCTCCCTTCGGGCCCATTGGTCCGGGGAAAAAAGATATATATATATTTTTATTTTTTTTGCTACATTTGTTGTTTCCTGCGATCTTCGATCAACTGCCGACTGGGTGACAGGCTGGATCCTCGATCCTTGTAGTCTCCCCAGTTTCGGCCATCGAGCGTGTGCCGACCCTAGCTACGCGCTGGGTTTTCCACGACATGCCCGTCGCTCCACGGGTGGCCGGTGAGCTTACGCTCCAGGGCCTGCATCGGACCGCTCAGCTTCGGCTGACCTTACGGCCGAGTCGCAGCAGCCTGGCCAGTGAGCTTACGCTCCAAGGCTTGCATCGGACCACTCAGCTTCGGCTGACCTTACGGCCGAGTCGCAGCAGCTTGTCCGGTGAGCGTCATGCTCCAGGGCATACATATGATCGTCCCTTCTGGGTCCAATCACAGCATGCCTGGCCAACAGTCACCTTCCGTGCGCGGACGATGATCTGTTTGGAATGTCTTCCAGCAGAATACATGCAAGATAGGTAAGTAAAACTCCCCTGCCTCGGCTGGGTGATTTAGCTGGACATTCCTGGAGAGATCAAGTAAGTGGTTGTGGCCCCTTTCTTCCCTCTCTCCCTGCCTTTCCCTCCTCCCTGGGCTTCTAGCTAAAGGTTGCTGGGTGCTGGGGGTCACCTAGGGGGTCCCACTGGAGCGGGGCTGGCTGTAACTAACATTTAAAAGAAATGTCATTTTTTCTTACCTGTGTTTGTGTCCTTCCTCCTCCATGCTGTCGGCGGCCATTTTGAGGTGGTCCATGCCAAGTTTGGCCTCTTGTGACTGCCCAGCGGCCATCTTCCTGTGGTTCGGCCACACCCACTGGCCCCTATCAGCTGATCGGCGGCCATGTTTGTCCGCCCTGTATGCAGATATTGCCATTCGGTGGCCATCTTTTTGTGGGCTATGGCTGCTTGACCTCTATCTTCTGTCGGCGGCCATTTTCTTAGAGCCCACATTATCTTCCATACAGACGTTTTTGGCAACCATTTTTCGAGAGCCTCCGGCCTCTAGGGTGCATTACACTGGCTCGAAAATTCACACAGGAAGTGCTGATAAAAGAAGCAGACTGACACAGCAGCAGGGGACAGCATCACAGGCACAGCATAGCAGTACCTATCCAGGGTGGTGAGTCCTCTGGGTGACCCAGCCTCTCTGCAGCACAGGATTGTGGCCTATTGATATCTTGCCTGGAGCCCTGTGAGTGTCAGCGTGTGGTCAGCATGGCATCTGAGCCAGATGTCTTCTCCCCTGAAACACCAGATTTAGCAGCTGGTGCCCCTGAGGTGTCTATAAACGCTATGACTGCAATCCTAGAGGCGTTTGCTGCCAGGGTGGAAGCAGCACATGGGAATACAGGGGGTAGTAAACGCCCCCATCCCCTGCAAGCTTCTGGGGATAATTCTGGTGTAGAACCAGGTCCAGCTACGGCTCGGGGCCCAGATTCTGATGCATCAGAGACTGCAGACCGTGACCGGACAGTGACAATGACTCAAAGTCCAGGTCAGTACGCGTGACGGCTTTGGTATCTGACCTTATTACTGCAGTGCGGGATATGCTAAAATTGGAAAATACTGCAGAAGCAGCAGAGACTCCGGTCCACTTGGGTTTCATAGACCTGCCCGCACTGCTAAGGTGTTCCCTTGTGTGTCTTTTGATAAACTCTTATACAAGGAATGGGAGAACCCACTGAGGGTCTTTACAGCCCCAAAGAGGTTTGCGGTACGGTACCCCTTTTGAGGAGAGTTTTCTGAAGAAATGGACCTCTCCCCCCTATAGTGGACCCTCCGGTGTCCAGACTTGATAGAGCCACCACAATTCCTGTAGAAGGGGCTCCTGTTTTCAAGGACCCTGTGGATAAGAAGGCTGAAGCACTCGCTTGCTACCTATACTCAGTGGTAGGCTCGGCAGTACGCCCGGCATTGGCGGGGGCCCTAGTGTCTCACACACTTACTGAATGGGCAAGATTGCTACTCCAGGGGTTAAGGAGCGAGATGCTCCTCCTGATGAGATAACATTGGCCGACCTGTTGGTCCAGGGCCTTAGGTTTGTCTGCGAGTCAGACATGAATACTATTCCCCTGCTGTCTAAAACTTTGGTTTATGCAGTAGCAATATGCCGCCTGATCTGGCTAAAAGGCTGGTCTGCGGACCAGACTTCCAAGAAAGCCCTGTTGGATCTGCCTTTTAAGGGCGACAGACTTTTTGGGGCTTCTCTGGATGACATCATCAAGGATGCCACAGGAAGTAAAAGCACTTTGCTTCCCCAAATTAGCAAGGGTAAGGGGCCATGCCAAGGGCAAGGGCCCTCCTTTACTGCACGCAAGTGGTTTTTTCGTCCCCCTAGGGCGACAGGGAAAAGACCCCAGGCTGATAAAGCGCCTGCCCAAGGACAAAAGCGTCCCTGGTCCCGCATACCCAATAAGCCTGCGGACAAATTTGCGTCCGCATGAAGGTCCACCCCCACCCAGCTCTCGGGTGGGGAGACGTCTTCGCAAATTTGCGACTCAGTGGACAGCACTAATCTCCGACAGGTGGGTTTGCAAAGTAATCTCCTCAGGCTACAATATAGAGTTTCTCTCTTGTCCACCGGACAGATTCAACACCTCCAATCTCCAGCTACTACCGACCCACCGGGAGGCCCTGTATGGGGCGGTCCAGGGTCTACTGGAACGCGGGGTAGTTATTCCAGTTCCAGAACTGGAACAAGGTTTTTACTCAAATCTGTTCATTGTGCCGAAGAAGGAGGGGGTTCGTCCAAGCTTGGATCTCAGAGCCCTCAATTGCTTTGTGAAGGTACAAAGTTTTCGGATGGAGTCGGTTCGATCTGTAGTCACGGCTCTCCATCCGGGGGACTTTCTGGCCTCCTTGGACATCAAGGACGCATACCTGCATGTCCCCATATACTCCAGACACCAGAGGTTTCTGCGATTTGCTATCGGGAAGGACCACTACCAGTTTGTGGCCCTCCCGTTGGGCCTTGCCTCAGCACCCAGGACGTTCACCAAGGTGCTCGCTCCGATTCTGGCACTTCTAAGACAGCGGGGTATCGCTATCACAGGCTACTTAGACGACCTTCTGCTGAAGGCCCCTTCAAGCTCAGAATTAGAGGTAAGCGTGTCCTTAACCTGTCAGACTCTTCGAGACTGTGGTTGGATACTAAACACGCAAAAGTCAGTATTGGTGCCCACTCAACGCCTAGGGTACCTGGGGTTGATTCTGGATTCTTCAGAGGCAAAGGTATTCCTCCCTGTGGAGAAGTTGCAGACCCTCCGGGCTGCAGTACGGCAGCTGACTTCCAGGAATTGATCGTCACTCCGTTTTTTGCATGCGAGTGTTGGGCCTCAGGGTAGCCTCCTTCGAGGCGGTTCCATATGCTCAATACCACACTCGAGTGTTACAGAAGGAAGTTCTGTCCAGATGGAACAGATGTCCATCATCTCTGGATTATCAAATCCGAGTGAGCCACATAGTCAGGAGATCCCTGGTATGGTGGCTGACAGCACCGGCTCTAATGGCCGGGAAGTCATTTCTTCCGGTTTACTGGATAGTGATCACGACGGACGCCAGCCTTACAGGTTGGGGGGGAGTCTGGGGTGTTCAGTCGGCGCAAGGTCGCTGGACCCCAGAGGAAGCCCTCCTGCCGATCAATGTCCTGGTAATCCTGGCGATCAAGCTGTGCCTCTTCAAATGGTCTCAGAGACTGCAAGGGCATCCAGTCAGGATCCAGTCAGACAACGCCACAGCAGTGGCATATGTCAATCATCAAGGAGGAACAAGAAGCTCAGCTGCAGCATCGGAGATCGCTCGCATCCTGAAGTGGGCAGAGAGGAGCGTACCGGCACTGTCGGCCGTGTACATTCCGGGTGTGGAAAACTGTCAGGCAGACTACCTGAGCCGCCAGATGCTGGACCAGGGAGAAGGGTCCTTACACCCGGAGGTGTTCCAACTCCTCTGCCAAAGAGGGGGCACACCAGACGTAGATCTTCTGGCTTCCCGACTCAATCGGAAGGTATTGAGATTTGTGGCCCGGTCAAGAGACCCATGGGCAGACGCAACGGATGCGTTGGTAGCATCGTGGGGTCAGTATCGGCTAATCTATGCCTTCCCTCCCTTAAGGCTTCTTCCTCTTCTGCTCCGCAGAGTGGAGGCAGAGGGAATTCCAATGATCCTAATCGCTCCAGATTGGCCTCAGCGTCCTTGGTACGCCGATCTAGTACGTCTGGTAGCAGACGTCCCCTGGTGCCTACCACTACGGTAGGACCTGCTATCGCAAGGTCCCATATTCCATCCTGCTTTACAGTCATTGGCTTTAACGGCATGGCTGTTGAGAACCAGGTACTGAGAGACCGGGGCCTGTCAGACTCAGTAATCTCTACTATGAGAAGTGCTCGAAAACCATCCTCTAGGAAGGTCTATCACCGCACTTAGAGGGCCTACATCTCCAGGTGTGAGGAAATGAAATGGCATCCGCGTACTTATTTGGTTTCCAGAATCCTGCTGTTTTTACAGCATGGGGTGGACCAAGGGCTTGCCCTAAGTACGATTTAAGGGTCAGATATCTGCCCTGGCTGTCTTTTTTCAGTGACCCCTGGCGACTCACTCTCTCGTGAGTACATTTGTGCAGGGGGTCCGACATGTGGCCCCTCCGGTCCGTCCCCCGTTACTTCCGTGGGACTTGAACTTGGTCCTCTCGGTGCTTTAGAAGGCACCGTTTGAGAATATTAGAGATTTTCCCCTGTTGACACTTCTCAGAAAGTGGTCTTTTTGGTGGCTGTTACGTCAGTTAGACGAGTCTCTGAGCTGGCAGCCTTGTCCTGCAAGGCTCCCTATTCGATTTTCCACAAGGATAATGTGGTGCTGCGGCCGCAGCCTTCCTTTCTTCCGAAAGTCGTTTCGGCTTTTCATCTCAACGAAGACATTGTACTTCCATCCTTGTGTCCTCAGCCGTCGAATCCTAAGGAGTCGGCGTTGCATTCCTTGGACGTTGTCCGAGCTTTGAGAGTATACCTATCTGCTACTTCCCTGTTCCGGAAGTCAGACTCACTGTTTGTTTTTGGAGGCTGGTCCCAAGAAGGGCCAAGCAGTCTCATCGGCCACCATCTCTAGGTGGATCCGACAGATAGTAATCCAGGCTTACGCCTTAAAGGGTCAGGCGCCCCCCTTTCCTGTCACGGCGCATTCGACCAGGGCAATAGGTGCCTCTTGGGCTTTCCGAAATCAAGCGTCTGTTTCCCAATTATGTAAAGCGGCGACTTGGTCGTCCGCTCACACTTTCTCAAAATTCTACAAAATTGATGTAGGTGCATCTTCGGATGCCTCTTTCGGCCGCAAGGTTTTGCAAGCGGCTGTTTAGAGTTGCAACTCCTCCGTTGGAGGAGTGCTGTTTTGTGTTTGGGGTGAAGTTTATTTTTATGCTGTTACCACCCCTCGTTTTTTCTCTGACACTGCTTTGGGACGTCCCACTTTGTCAATAGAGAAGCTGTGTCGGTCCATGGACGAAAGAGTAAATAGGATTTTTTACTCACCGTAAAATCCTTTTCTCTGAGTCCATGGACCGACACAGCACCCACCCCTCCTTTTAAGTTTGTACTGCTTTTTGACGAACTGATCTGCGAAGATGCAGACTGAGAGGGTATACCCAGAGGGTCCGCCCCCTGGGCGGTACTGTAGAAGGTGTGATGCAACACTTTTTACAAGTTTTTCTGCCTAGTCACTCCTAATTAACGGATAATACCCACTTTGTCAATAGAGAAGCTGTGTCGGTCCATGGACTCAGAGAAAAGGATTTTACGGTGAGTAAAAAATCCTATTTTTGCAGTGTTTTCTGCATATCTGGAGGTGTGTGAAATAAACAATTTATATATTTTTCTTCTACTGTGCTATCCTAAAAAAATAATTGTAGGACAAAAATGTATTTTTAATAGCATTTTCTGCAGTTCTGTAGCTGTGAGATATAGAGTTTACATACAGTGGGTGTGTTGTGCTCTTCCAAAAACACCCATTTAGGGCCAAAACAATATTTTGCAGTGTTTTCTGCATATCTGGAAGTGTGTGAAATAAACAATTTATATATTTTTCTTCTACTGTGCTATCCTAAAAAAATTATTGTAGTACAAAATCATTTTTTTTAATAGCATTTTCGGCAGTTCTGTAGCTGGGAGATAAAGCGTTTACGTACTGTGGGTGTGTTGTGCTCTTCCAAAAACACCCATTTAGGGCCACAAAAAATATTTTGCAGTGCTTTCTGCATATCTGGAGGTGTGTGAAATAAACAATTTATATATTTTTCTTCTACTGTGCTATCCTAAAAAAATAATTGTAGAACAAAAATTTATTTTTTTAATAGTATTTTCTGCAGTTCTGTAGCTGTGAGATACAGCGTTTACGTACTGTGGGTGTGTTGTGCTCTTCCAAAAACACCCATTTAGGGCCACAAAAAATATTTTGCAGTGTTTTTTGCATATGTGGAGGTGTGTGAAATAAACAATTTATATATTTTTCTTCTACTGTTCTATCCTAAAAAAAATAATTGTAGAACAAAAATTTATTTTTTTAATAGTATTTTCTGCAGTTCTGTAGCTGTGAGATACAGCGTTTACGTACTGTGGGTGTGTTGTGCTCTTCCAAAAACACCCATTTAGGGCAACAAAAAATATTTTGCAGTGTTTTTTGCATATCTGGAGGTGTGTGAAATAAACAATTTATATATTTTTCTTCTACTGTGCTATCCTAAAAAAATAATTGTAGGACAAAAATTTATTTTTTTAATAGCATTTTCTGCAGTTCTGTAGATGTGAGATACAGCGTTTATGTACTGTGGGTGTGTTGTGCTCTTCCAAAAACACCCAATTAAGGGCCACAAAAAAAAATTTGCACTGTTTTCTGCATACCTGGAGGTGTGTGAAATAAACAATTTATATATTTTTCTTCTACTGTGGTATCCTAAAAAAATAATTGTAGGACAAAATCATTTTTTTTTAATAGCATTTTCTGCAATTCTGTAGCTGGGAGATAAAGCGTTTACGTACTGTGGGTGTGTTGTGCTCTTCCAAAAACACCCATTTAGGGCCACAAGAAATATTTTGCAGTGTTTTCTGCATATCTGGAGGTGTGTGAAATAAACAATTTATATATTTTTCTTCTACTGTTCTATCCTAAAAAAAAATGAATAGCATTTTCTGCAGTTCTGTAGCTGTGAGATACAGCGTTTACATACTGTGGGTGTGTTGTGCTCTTCCAAAAACACCCATTTAGGGCCACAAAAAATATTTTGCAGTGTTTTCTGCATATCTGGAGGTGTGTGAAATAAACAATTTATATATTTTACTTCTACTGTGCTATCCTCAAAAAAATAATTGTAGGACTAAAACATTTTTTTAATAGCATTTTCTGCAGTTCTGTAGCTGGGAGATACAGCGTTTACATACTGTGGTTGTGTTGTGGTCTTCCAAAAACACCCATTTAGGGCCACAAAAAATATTTTGCAGTGTTTTCTGCATATCTGGAGGTGTGTGAAATAAAAAAATTATACATTTTTCTTCTACTGTGCTATCCTAAAAAAATAATTGTAGGACAAAAACATTTTTTTTTTAATAGCATTTTCTGCAGTTCTGTAGCTGGGAGATACAGCGTTTACGTACTGTGGTTGTGTTGTGCTCTTCCAAAAACACCCATTTAGGGCCACAAAAAATATTTTGCAGTGTTTTCTGCATACCTGGAGGTGTGTGAAATAAACAATTTATATATTTTTCTTCTACTGTGATATCCTAAAAAAATAATTGTAGGACAAAAACATTTTTTTAATAGCATTTTCTGCAGTTCTGTAGCTGTGAGATATAGCATTTACATACAGTGGGTGTGTTGTGCTCTTCCAAAAACACCCATTTAGGGCCAAAACAATATTTTGCAGTGTTTTCTGCATATCTGGAAGTGTGTGAAATAAACAATTTATATATTTTTCTTCTACTGTGCTATCCTAAAAAAATTATTGTAGTACAAAATCATTTTTTTTTAATAGCATTTTCGGCAGTTCTGTAGCTGGGAGATAAAGCGTTTACGTACTGTGGGTGTGTTGTGCTCTTCCAAAAACACCCATTTAGGGCCACAAAAAATATTTTGCAGTGCTTTCTGCATATCTGGAGGTGTGTGAAATAAACAATTTATATATTTTTCTTCTACTGTGCTATCCTAAAAAAATAATTGTAGAACAAAAATTTATTTTTTTAATAGTATTTTCTGCAGTTCTGTAGCTGTGAGATACAGCGTTTACGTACTGTGGGTGTGTTGTGCTCTTCCAAAAACACCCATTTAGGGCCACAAAAAATATTTTGCAGTGTTTTTTGCATATGTGGAGGTGTGTGAAATAAACAATTTATATATTTTTCTTCTACTGTTCTATCCTAAAAAAAATAATTGTAGAACAAAAATTTATTTTTTTAATAGTATTTTCTGCAGTTCTGTAGCTGTGAGATACAGCGTTTACGTACTGTGGGTGTGTTGTGCTCTTCCAAAAACACCCATTTAGGGCAACAAAAAATATTTTGCAGTGTTTTTTGCATATCTGGAGGTGTGTGAAATAAACAATTTATATATTTTTCTTCTACTGTGCTATCCTAAAAAAATAATTGTAGGACAAAAATTTATTTTTTTAATAGCATTTTCTGCAGTTCTGTAGATGTGAGATACAGCGTTTATGTACTGTGGGTGTGTTGTGCTCTTCCAAAAACACCCAATTAAGGGCCACAAACAGCGTTTACATACTGTGGGTGTGTTGTGCTCTTCCAAAAACACCCATTTAGGGCCACAAAAAATATTTTGCAGTGTTTTCTGCATATCTGGAGGTGTGTGAAATAAACAATTTATATATTTTACTTCTACTGTGCTATCCTCAAAAAAATAATTGTAGGACTAAAACATTTTTTTAATAGCATTTTCTGCAGTTCTGTAGCTGGGAGATACAGCGTTTACATACTGTGGTTGTGTTGTGGTCTTCCAAAAACACCCATTTAGGGCCACAAAAAATATTTTGCAGTGTTTTCTGCATATCTGGAGGTGTGTGAAATAAAAAAATTATACATTTTTCTTCTACTGTGCTATCCTAAAAAAATAATTGTAGGACAAAAACATTTTTTTTTAATAGCATTTTCTGCAGTTCTGTAGCTGGGAGATACAGCGTTTACGTACTGTGGGTGTGTTGTGCTCTACCAAAAACACCCATTTAGGGCCACAAAAATAAAATTTTGCAGTGTTTTCTGCATATCTGGAGGTGTGTGAAATAAACAATTTATATATTTTTCTTCTACTGTGCTATCCTAAAAAAAATAATTGTAGGACAAAAACAGTTTTTTTGAATAGCATTTTCTGCAGTTCTGTAGCTGGGAGATACAGAGTTTACATACTGTGGTTGTGTTGTGCTCTTCCAAAAACACCCATTTAGGGCCACAAAAAATATTTTGCAGTGTTTTCTGCATACCTGGAGGTGTGTGAAATAAACAATTTATATATTTTTCTTCTACTGTGATATCCTAAAAAAATAATTGTAGGACAAAAACATTTTTTTTAATAGCATTTTCTGCAGTTCTGTAGCTGTGAGATATAGCATTTACATACAGTGGGTGTGTTGTGCTCTACCAAAAACACCCATTTAGGGCCAAAACAATATTTTGCAGTGTTTTCTGCATATCTGGAGGTGTGTGAAATAAACAATTTATATATTTTTCTTCTACTGTGCTATCCTAAAAAAATTATTGTAGTACAAAATCATTTTTTTTAATAGCATTTTCGGCAGTTCTGTAGCTGGGAGATAAAGCGTTTACGTACTGTGGGTGTGTTGTGCTCTTCCAAAAACACCCATTTAGAGGCACAAAAAATATTTTGCAGTGCTTTCTGCATATCTGGAGGTGTGTGAAATAAACAATTTATATATTTTTCTTCTACTGTGGTATCCTAAAAAAATAATTGTAGGACAAAAACTTTTCTTTTGAATAGCATTTTCTGCAGTTCTGTAGCTGTAAGATACAGCATTTACGTACTGTGGGTGTGTTGTGCTCTTCCAAAAACACCCATTTAGGGCCACAAAAATATTTTGCAGTGTTTTCTGCATATCTGGAGGTGTGTGAAATAAACAATTTATATATTTTTCTTCTACTGTGCTATCCTTAAAAAAAAATTGAATAGCATTTTCTGCAGTTCTGTAGCTGTGAGATACAGCGTTTACATACTGTGGGTGTGTTGTGCTCTTCCAAAAACACCCATTTAGGGACACAAAAAATATTTTGCAGTGTTTTCTACATATCTGGAGGTGTGTGAAATAAAAAATGTATATATTTTTCTTCTACTGTGCTATCCTAAAAAAATAATTGTAGGACAAAAACATTTTTTTTAATAGCATTTTCTGCATTTCTATAGCTGTGAGATATAGCATTTACATACAGTGGGTGTGTTGTGCTCTTCCAAAAACACCCATTTATGGCCACAAAAAATATTTTGCAGTGTTTTCTGCATATCTGGAGGTGTGTGAAATAAACAATTTATATATTTTTCTTCTACTGTGCTATCCTAAAAAAATAATTGTAGGACAAGAACATTTTTTTAATAGCATTTTCTGCAGTCCTGTAGCTGTGAGATACAGCTTTTACGTACTGTGGGCGTGTTGTGCTCTTCCAAAAACACCCATTTAGGGCCAAAACAATATTTTGCAGTGTTTTCTGCATATCTGGAGGTGTGTGAAATAAACAATTTATATATTTTTCTTCTACTGTGCTATCCTAAAAAAATTATTGTAGTACAAAATCATTTTTTTTTTAATAGCATTTTCGGCAGTTCTGTAGCTGGGAGATAAAGCGTTTACGTACTGTGGGTGTGTTGTGCTCTTCCAAAAACACCCATTTAGGGCCACAAAAAATATTTTGCAGTGCTTTCTGCATATCTGGAGGTGTGTGAAATAAACAATTTATATATTTTTCTTCTACTGTGCTATCCTAAAAAAATAATTGTAGGACAAAAATTTATTTTTTTAATAGCATTTTCTTTAGTTCTGTAGCTGTGAGATACAGCGTTTACGTACTGTGGGTGTGTTGTGCTCTTCCAAAAACACCCATTTAGGGCCACAAAAAATATTTTGCAGTGTTTTCTGAATACCTGGAGGTGTGTGAAATAAACTATTTATATATTTTTCTTCTACTGTGGTATCCTAAATAAATAATTGTAGGACAAAAACTTTTCTTTTGAATAGCATTTTCTGCAGTTCTGTAGCTGTAAGATACAGCATTTACGTACTGTGGGTGTGTTGTGCTCTTCCAAAAACACCCATTTAGGGCCACAAAAAATATTTTGCATTGTTTTCTGCATATCTGGAGGTGTGTGAAATAAACAATTTATATATTTTTCTTCTACTGTGCTATCCTTAAAAAAAAAAATTGAATAGCATTTTCTGCAGTTCTGTAGCTGTGAGATACAGCGTTTACATACTGTGGGTGTGTTGTGCTCTCCCAAAAACACCCATTTATGGACACAAAAAATATTTTGCAGTGTTTTCTACATATCTGGAGGTGTGTGAAATAAAAAATGTATATATTTTTCTTCTACTGTGCTATCCTAAAAAAATAATTGTAGGACAAAAACATTTTTTTTTAATAGCATTTTCTGCATTTCTATAGCTGTGAGATATAGCATTTACATACAGTGGGTGTGTTGTGCTCTTCCAAAAACACCCATTTATGGCCACAAAAAATATTTTGCAGTGTTTTCTGCATATCTGAAGGTGTGTGAAATAAACAATTTATATATTTTTCTTCTACTGTGCTATCCTAAAAAAAATAATTGTAGGACAAGAACATTTTTTTAATAGCATTTTCTGCAGTCCTGTAGCTGTGAGATACAGCTTTTACGCATTGTGGGCGTGTTGTGCTCTTCCAAAAACACCCATTTAGGGCCACAAAAAACATTCTGCAGTGTTTTCTGCATATCTGGAGGTGTGTGAAATAAACAATTTATATATTTTTCTTCTACTGTGCTATCCTAAAAAAATAATCGTAGGACAAAAACATTTTTTTTGAATAGCATTTTCTGCAGTCCTGTAGCTGTGAGATACAGCGTTTACGTACTGTGGGTGTGTTGTGCTCTTCCAAAAACACCAATTTAGGGCCACAAAAAATATTTTGCAGTGTTTTCTGCATATCTGGGGGTGTTTGAAATAAACAATTTATATATTTTTCTTCTACTGTGCTATCCTAAAAAAATAAAAACATTTTTGAATAGCATTTTCTGCAGTTCTGTAGCTGTTAGATACAGCGTTTACATACTGTGGGTGTGTTGTGCTCTTCCAAAAACACCCATTTAGGGCCACAAAAAAATATTTTAAAGTGTTTTCTGCATATCTGGAGGTGTGTGAAATAAAAAATGTATCTATTTTTCTTCTACTGTGCTATCCTAAAAAAATTATTGAAGGACAAAAACATTTTTTTTGAATAGCATTTTCTGCAGTTCTGCAGCTGTGAGATACAGCGTTTACGTACTGTGGGTGTGTTGTACTCTTCCAAAAACACCCATTTAGGGCCACAAAAATATGTTGCAGTGTTTTCTGCATATCTGGAGGTGTGTGAAATAAACAATTT
The DNA here is from genome assembly GCA_029206835.1 of Rana muscosa. Classification (NCBI taxonomy): domain Eukaryota; kingdom Metazoa; phylum Chordata; class Amphibia; order Anura; family Ranidae; genus Rana; species Rana muscosa. Next base: position 1,172,418 of record CM055127.1, on the reverse strand, counting down.
ATATATTTTTCTTCTACTGTGCTATCCTAAAAAAAATAATTGTAGGACAAATACATTTTTTTAATAGCATTTTCTGCAGTCCTGTAGCTGTGAGATACAGCGTTTACGTACTGTGGGCGTGTTGTGCTCTCCCAAAAACACCCATTTAGGGCCACAAAAAACATTCTGCAGTGTTTTCTGCATATCTGGAGGTGTGTGAAATAAACAATTTATATATTTTTCTTCTACTGTGCTATCCTAAAAAAAAATAGGACAAAAACATTTTTTTTAATAGCATTTTCTGCAGTCCTGTAGCTGTGAGATACAGCGTTTACGTACTGTGGGTGTGTTGTGCTCTTCCAAAAACACCAATTTAGGGCCCCAAAAAATATTTTGCAGTGTTTTCTGCATATATGGGGGTGTTTGAAATAAACAATTTATATATTTTTCTTCTACTGTGCTATCCTAAAAAAATAATTGTAGGACAAAAACATTTTTACTCTTTCGTCCATGGACCGACACAGCTTCTCTATTGACAAAGTGGGTATTATCCATTAATTAGGAGTGACTAGGCAGAAAAACTTGTAAAAAGTGTTGCATCACACCTTCTACAGTACCGCCCAGGGGGCGGACCCTCTGGGTATACCCTCTCAGTCTGCATCTTCGCAGATCAGTTTTTTTTCTGTCTAGCAAGGAGTAGGACATGGCTCCCTTCGGGCCCATTGGTCCGGGGAAAAAAGATATGTATATATTTTTATTTTTTTTGCTACATTTGTTGTTTCCTGCGATCTTCGATCAACTGCCGACTGGGTGACAGGCTGGATCCTCGATCCTTGTAGTCTCCCCAGTTTCGGCCATCGAGCATGTGCCGACCCTAGCTACGCGCTGGGTTTTCCACGACATGCCCGTCGCTCCACGGGTGGCCGGTGAGCTTACGCTCCAGGGCCTGCATCGGACCGCTCAGCTTCGGCTGACCTTACGGCCGAGTCGCAGCAGCCTGGCCAGTGAACTTACGCTCCAAGGCTTGCATCGGACCGCTCAGCTTCGGCTGACCTTACGGCCGAGTCGCAGCAGCTTGTCCGGTGAGCGTCATGCTCCAGGGCATACATATGATCGTCCCTTCTGGGTCCAATCACAGCATGCCTGGCCAACAGTCACCTTCCGTGCGCGGACGATGATCTGTTTGGAATGTCTTCCAGCAGAATACATGCAAGATAGGTAAGTAAAACTCCCCTGCCTCGGCTGGGTGATTTAGCTGGACATTCCTGGAGAGATCAAGTAAGTGGTTGTGGCCCCTTTCTTCCCTCTCTCCCTGCCTTTCCCTCCTCCCTGGGCTTCTAGCTAAAGGTTGCTGGGTGCTGGGGGTCACCTAGGGGGTCCCACTGGAGCGGGGCTGGCTGTAACTAACATTTAAAAGAAATGTCATTTTTTCTTACCTGTGTTTGTGTCCTTCCTCCTCCATGCTGTCGGCGGCCATTTTGAGGTGGTCCATGCCAAGTTTGGCCTCTTGTGACTGCCCGGCGGCCATCTTCCTGTGGTTCGGCCACACCCACTGGCCCCTATCAGCTGATCGGCGGCCATGTTTGTCCGCCCTGTATGCAGATATTGCCGTTCGGCGGCCATCTTTTTGTGGGCTATGGCTGCTTGACCTCTATCTTCTGTCGGCGGCCATTTTCTTAGAGCCCACATTATCTTCCATACAGACGTTTTTGGCAACCATTTTTCGAGAGCCTCCGGCCTCTAGGGTGCATTACACTGGCGCGAAAATTCACACAGGAAGTGCTGATAAAAGAAGCAGACTGACACAGCAGCAGGGGGACAGCATCACAGGCGCAGCATAGCAGTACCTATCCAGGGTGGTGAGTCCTCTGGGTGACCCAGCCTCTCTGCAGCACAGGAGGGTGGCCTATTGATATCTTGCCTGGAGCCCTGTGAGTGTCAGCGTGTGGTCAGCATGGCATCTGAGCCAGATGTCTTCTCCCCTGAAACACCAGATTTAGCAGCTGGTGCCCCTGAGGTGTCTATGAACGCTATGACTGCAATCCTAGAGGCGTTTGCTGCCAGGGTGGAAGCAGCACATGGGAATACAGGGGTAGTAAACGCCCCCATCCCCTGCAAGCTTCTGGGGATAATTCTGGTGCAGAACCAGGTCCAGCTACGGCTCGGGGCCCAGATTCTGACGCATCAGAGACTGCAGACCGTGACCGGACAGTGACAATGACTCAAAGTCCAGGTCAGTACGCGAGACGGCTTTGGTATCTGACCTTATTACTGCAGTGCGGGATATGCTAAAATTGGAAAATACTGCAGAAGCAGCAGAGACTCCGGTCCACTTGGGTTTCATAGACCTGCCCGCACTGCTAAGGTGTTCCCTTGTGTGTCTTTTGATAAACTCTTATACAAGGAATGGGAGAACCCACTGAGGGTCTTTACAGCCCCAAAGAGGTTTGCGGTACGGTACCCCTTTTGAGGAGAGTTTTCTGAAGAAATGGACCTCTCCCCCCTATAGTGGACCCTCCGGTGTCCAGACTTGATAGAGCCACCACAATTCCTGTAGAAGGGGCTCCTGTTTTCAAGGACCCTGTGGATAAGAAGGCTGAAGCACTCGCTTGCTACCTATACTCAGTGGTAGGCTCTGCAGTACGCCCGGCATTGGAGGGGGCCCTAGTGTCTCACACACTTACTTAATGGGCAAGATTGCTACTCCAGGGGTTAAGGAGCGAGATGCTCCTCCTGATGAGATAACATTGGCCGACCTGTTGGTCCAGGGCCTTAGGTTTGTCTGCGAGTCAGACATGAATACTATTCCCCTGCTGTCTAAAACTTCGGTTTATGCAGTAGCAAAATGCCGCCTGATCTGGCTAAAAGGCTGGTCTGCGGACCAGACTTCCAAGAAAGCCCTGTTGGATCTGCCTTTTAAGGGCGACAGACTTTTTGGGGCTTCTCTGGATGACATCATCAAGGATGCCACAGGAAGTAAAAGCACTTTGCTTCCCCAAATTAGCAAGGGTAAGGGGCCATGCCAAGGGCAAGGGCCCTCCTTTACTGCACGCAAGTGGTTTTTTTCGTCCCCCTAGGGTGACAGGGAAAAGACCCCAGGCTGATAAAGCGCCTGCCCAAGGACAAAAGCGTCCCTGGTCCCGCATACCCAATAAGCCTGCGGACAAATTTGCGTCCGCATGAAGGTCCACCCCCACCCAGCTCTCGGGTGGGGAGACGTCTTCGCAAATTTGCGACTCAGTGGACATCACTAATCTCCGACAGGTGGGTTTGCGAAGTAATCTCCTCAGGCTACAAGATAGAGTTTCTCTCTTGTCCACCGGACAGATTCAACACCTCCAATCTCCAGCTACTACCGACCCGCCGGGAGGCCCTGTATGGGGCGGTCCAGGGTCTACTGGAACGCGGGGTAGTTATTCCAGTTCCAGAACTGGAACGGGGTTTTTACTCAAATCTGTTCATTGTGCCGAAGAAGGAGGGGGTTCGTCCAAGCTTGGATCTCAGAGCCCTCAATTGCTTTGTGAAGGTACAAAGTTTTCGGATAGAGTCGGTTCGATCTGTAGTCACGGCTCTCCATCCGGGGGACTTTCTGGCCTCCTTGGACATCAAGGACGCATACCTGCATGTCCCCATATACTCCAGACACCAGAGGTTTCTGCGATTTGCTATCGGGAAGGACCACTACCAGTTTGTGGCCCTCCCGTTGGGCCTTGCCTCAGCACCCAGGACGTTCACCAAGGTGCTCGCTCCGATTCTGGCACTTCTAAGACAGCGGGGTATCGCTATCACAGGCTACTTAGACGACCTTCTGCTGAAGGCCCCTTCAAGCTCAGAATTAGAGGTAAGCGTGTCCTTAACCTGTCAGACTCTTCGAGACTGTGGTTGGATACTAAACACGCAAAAGTCAGTATTGGTGCCCACTCAACGCCTAGTGTACCTGGGGTTGATTCTGGATTCTTCAGAGGCAAAGGTATTCCTCCCTGTGGAGAAGTTGCAGACCCTCCGGGCTGCAGTACGGCAGCTGACTTCCAGGAATTGATCGTCACTCCGTTTTTTGCATGCGAGTGTTGGGCCTCAGGGTAGCCTCCTTCGAGGCGGTTCCATATGCTCAATACCACACTCGAGTGTTACAGAAGGAAGTTCTGTCCAGATGGAACAGATGTCCATCATCTCTGGATTATCAAATCCGAGTGAGCCACATAGTCAGGAGATCCCTGGTATGGTGGCTGACAGCACCGGCTCTAATGGCCGGGAAGTCATTTCTTCCGGTTTACTGGATAGTGATCACGACGGACGCCAGCCTTACAGGTTGGGGGGGAGTCTGGGGTGTTCAGTCGGCGCAAGGTCGCTGGACCCCAGAGGAAGCCCTCCTGCCGATCAATGTCCTGGTAATCCTGGCGATCAAGCTGTGCCTCTTCAAATGGTCTCAGAGACTGCAAGGGCATCCAGTCAGGATCCAGTCAGACAACGCCACAGCAGTGGCATATGTCAATCATCAAGGAGGAACAAGAAGCTCAGCTGCAGCATCGGAGATCGCTCGCATCCTGAAGTGGGCAGAGAGGAGCGTACCGGCACTGTCGGCCGTGTACATTCCGGGTGTGGAAAACTGGCAGGCAGACTACCTGAGCCGCCAGATGCTGGACCAGGGAGAAGGGTCCTTACACCCGGAGGTGTTCCAACTCCTCTGCCAAAGAGGGGGCACACCAGACGTAGATCTTCTGGCTTCCCGACTCAATCGGAAGGTATTGAGATTTGTGGCCCGGTCAAGAGACCCATGGGCAGACGCAACGGATGCATTGGTAGCATCGTGGGGTCAGTATCGGCTAATCTATGCCTTCCCTCCCTTAAGGCTTCTTCCTCTTCTGCTCCGCAGAGTGGAGGCAGAGGGAATTCCAATGATCCTAATCGCTCCAGATTGGCCTCAGCGTCCTTGGTACGCCGATCTAGTACGTCTGGTAGCAGACGTCCCCTGGCGCCTACCACTACGGAAGGACCTGCTATCGCAAGGTCCCATATTCCATCCTGCTTTACAGTCATTTGCTTTAACGGCATGGCTGTTGAGAACCAGGTACTGAGAGACCGGGGCCTGTCAGACTCAGTAATCTCTACTATGAGAAGTGCTCGAAAACCGTCCTCTAGGAAGGTCTATCACCGCACTTGGAGGGCCTACATCTCCAGGTGTGAGGAAATGAAATGGCATCCGCGTACTTATTTGGTTTCCAGAATCCTGCTGTTTTTACAGCATGGGGTGGACCAAGGGCTTGCCCTAAGTACGATTTAAGGGTCAGATATCTGCCCTGGCTGTCTTTTTTCAGCGACCCCTGGCGACTCACTCTCTCGTGAGTACATTTGTGCAGGGGGTCCGACATGTGGCCCCTCCGGTCCGTCCCCCGTTACTTCCGTGGGACTTGAACCTGGTCCTCTCGGTGCTTTAGAAGGCACCGTTTGAGAATATTAGAGATATTCCCCTGTTGACACTTCTCAGAAAGTGGTCTTTTTGGTGGCTGTTACGTCAGTTAGACGAGTCTCTGAGCTGGCAGCCTTGTCCTGCAAGGCTCCCTATTCGATTTTCCACAAGGATGATAAGGTGGTGCTGCGGCCGCAGCCTTCCTTTCTTCCGAAAGTCGTTTCGGCTTTTCATCTCAACGAAGACATTGTACTTCCATCCTTGTGTCCTCAGCCGTCGAATCCTAAGGAGTCGGCGTTGCATTCCTTGGACGTTGTCCGAGCTTTGAGAGTATACCTATCTGCTACTTCCCTGTTCCGGAAGTCAGACTCACTGTTTGTTTTCGGAGGCTGGTCCGAAGAAGGGCAAAGCAGTCTCATCGGCCACCATCTCTAGGTGGATCCGACAGATAGTAATCCAGGCTTACGCCTTAAAGGGTCAGGCGCCCCCCTTTCCTGTCACGGTGCATTCGACCAGGGCAATAGGTGCCTCTTGGGCTTTCCGAAATCAAGCGTCTGTTTCCCAATTATGTAAAGCGGCGACTTGGTCGTCCGCTCACACTTTCACAAAATTCTACAAAATTGATGTAGGTGCATCTTCGGATGCCTCTTTCGGCCGCAAGGTTTTGCAAGCGGCTGTTTAGAGTTGCAACTCCTCCGTTGGAGGAGTGCTGTTTTGTGTTTGGGGTGAAGTTTATTTTTATGCTGTTACCACCCCTTGTTTTTTCTCTGACACTGCTTTGGGACGTCCCACTTTGTCAATAGAGAAGCTGTGTCGGTCCATGGACGAAAGAGTAAATAGGATTTTTTACTCACCGTAAAATCCTTTTCTCTGAGTCCATGGACCGACACAGCACCCACCCCTCCTTTTCAGTTTGTACTGCTTTTTGACGAACTGATCTGCAAAGATGCAGACTGAGAGGGTATACCCAGAGGGTCCGCCCCCTGGGCGGTACTGTAGAAGGTGTGATGCAACACTTTTTACAAGTTTTTCTGCCTAGTCACTCCTAATTAACGGATAATACCCACTTTGTCAATAGAGAAGCTGTGTCGGTCCATGGACTCAGAGAAAAGGATTTTACGGTGAGTAAAAAATCCTATTTTTGCAGTGTTTTCTGCATATCTGGAGGTGTGTGAAATAAACAATTTATATATTTTTCTTCTACTGTGCTATCCTAAAAACATAATTGTAGGACAAAAATGTATTTTTAATAGCATTTTCTGCAGTTCTGTAGCTGTGAGATTTAGCGTTTACATACAGTGGGTGTGTTGTGCTCTTCCAAAAACACCCATTTAGGGCCAAAACAATATTTTGCAGTGTTTTCTGCATATCTGGAAGTGTGTGAAATAAACAATTTATATATTTTTCTTCTACTGTGCTATCCTAAAAAAATTATTGTAGTACAAAATAAATTTTTTTTAATAGCATTTTTGGCAGTTCTGTAGCTGGGAGATAAAGCGTTTACGTACTGTGGGTGTGTTGTGCTCTTCCAAAAACACCCATTTAGGGCCACAAAAAATATTTTGCAGTGCTTTCTGCATATCTGGAGGTGTGTGAAATAAACAATTTATATATTTTTCTTCTACTGTGCTATCCTAAAAAAATAATTGTAGAACAAAAATTTATTTTTTTAATAGTATTTTCTGCAGTTCTGTAGCTGTGAGATACAGCGTTTACGTACTGTGGGTGTGTTGTGCTCTTCCAAAAACACCCATTTAGGGCCACAAAAAATATTTTGCAGTGTTTTTTGCATATCTGGAGGTGTGTGAAATAAACAATTTATATATTTTTCTTCTACTGTGCTATCCTAAAAAAATAATTGTAGAACAAAAATTTATTTTTTTAATAGTATTTTCTGCAGTTCTGTAGCTGTGAGATACAGCGTTTACGTACTGTGGGTGTGTTGTGCTCTTCCAAAAACACCCATTTAGGGCAACAAAAAATATTTTGCAGTGTTTTTTGCATATCTGGAGGTGTGTGAAATAAACAATTTATATATTTTTCTTCTACTGTGCTATCCAAAAAAAATAATTGTAGGACAAAAATTTATTTTTTTAATAGCATTTTCTGCAGTTCTGTAGCTGTGGGATACAGCGTTTATGTACTGTGGGTGTGTTGTGCTCTTCCAAAAACACCCAATTAAGGGCCACAAAAAAAAATTTGCACTGTTTTCTGCATACCTGGAGGTGTGTGAAATAAACAATTTATATGTTTTTCTTCTACTGTGGTATCCTAAAAAAATAATTGTAGGACAAAATCATTTTTTTTTAATAGCATTTTCTGCAGTTCTGTAGCTGGGAGATAAAGCGTTTACGTACTGTGGGTGTGTTGTGCTCTTCCAAAAACACCCATTTAGGGCCACAAGAAATATTTTGCAGTGTTTTCTGCATATCTGGAGGTGTGTGAAATAAACAATTTATATATTTTTCTTCTACTGTTCTATCCTAAAAAAAAAATTGAATAGCATTTTCTGCAGTTCTGTAGCTGTGAGGTACAGCGTTTACATACTGTGGGTGTGTTGTGCTCTTCCAAAAACACCCATTTTGGGCCACAAAAAATATTTTGCAGTGTTTTCTGCATATCTGGAGGTGTGTGAAATAAACAATTTATATATTTTACTTCTACTGTGCTATCCTCAAAAAAATAATTGTAGGACTAAAACATTTTTTTAATAGCATTTTCTGCAGTTCTGTAGCTGGGAGATACAGCGTTTACATACTGTGGTTGTGTTGTGCTCTTCCAAAAACACCCATTTAGGGCCACAAAAAATATTTTGCAGTGTTTTCTGCATATCTGGAGGTGTGTGAAATAAAAAAATTATACATTTTTCTTCTACTATGCTATCCTAAAAAAATAATTGTAGGACAAAAACATTTTTTTTGAATAGCATTTTCTGCAGTTCTGTAGCTGGGAGATACAGCGTTTACGTACTGTGGGTGTGTTGTGCTCTACCGAAAACACCCATTTAGGGCCACAAAAAATATTTGCAGTGTTTTCTGCATATCTGGAGGTGTGTGAAATAAACAATTTATATATTTTTATTCTACTATGCTATCCTAAAAAAAAAAAATTGAATAGCATTTTTTGCAGTTCTGTAGCTGTGAGATACAGCGTTTACATACTGTGGGTGCGTTGTGCTCTTCCAAAAACACCCATTTAGGGCCACAAAAAGAAAATTTTGCAGTGTTTTCTGCATATCTGGAGGTGTGTGAAATAAACAATTTATATATTTTTCTTCTACTGTGCTATCCTAAAAAAATAATTGTAGGACAAAAACATTTTTTTTGAATAGCATTTTCTGCAGTTCTGTAGCTGGGAGATACAGCGTTTACGTACTGTTGTGCTCTACCGAAAACACCCATTTAGGGCCACAAAAAATATTTTGCAGTGTTTTCTGCATATCTGGAGGTGTGTGAAATAAAAAAATTATATATTTTTCTTCTACTGTGCTATCCTAAAAACAATAATTGTAGGACAAAAACATTTTTTTTTAATAGCATTTTCTGCAGTTCTGTAGCTGTGAGATACAGCGTTTACGTACTGTGGGCGTGTTGTGCTCTTCCAAAAACACCCATTTAGGGCCGCAAAAACCATTCTGCAGTGTTTTCTGCATATCTGGAGGTGTGTGAAATAAACAATTTATATATTTTTCTTCTACTGTGCTATCCTAAAAAAAATAATCGTAGGACAAAAACATTTTTTTGAATAGCATTTTCTGCAGTTCTGTAGCTGTGAGATACAGCGTTTACGTACTGTGGGTGTGTTGTGCTCTTCCAAAAACACAAATTTTGGGCCACAAAAAATATTTTGCAGTGTTTTCTGCATATCTGGGGGTGTTTGAAATAAACAATTTATATATTTTTCTTCTACTGTGCTATCCTAAAAAAATAAAAACATTTTTGAATAGCATTTTCTGCAGTTCTGTAGCTGTTAGATACAGCGTTTACATACTGTGGGTGTGTTGTGCTCTTCCAAAAACACCCATTTAGGGCCACAAAAAATATTTTAAAGTGTTATCTGCATATCTGGAGGTGTGTGAAATAAACAATTTATATATTTTACTTCTACTGTGCTATCCTCAAAAAAATAATTGTAGGACTAAAACATTTTTTTTAATAGCATTTCCTGCAGTTCTGTAGCTGAGAGATACAGCGTTTACGTACTGTGGGTGTGTTGTGCTCTTCCGAAAACACCCATTTAGGGCCACAAAAAATGTTTGCAGTGTTTTCTGCATATCTGGAGGTGTGTGAAATAAACAATTTATATATTTTTCTTCTACTATGCTATCCTAAAAAAAAAAATTGAATAGCATTATTTGCAGTTCTGTAGCTGTGAGATACAGTGTTTACATACTGTGGGTGTGTTGTGCTCTTCCAAAAACACCCATTTAGGGACACAAAAAGAAAATTTTGCAGTGTTTTCTGCATATCTGGAGGTGTGTGAAATAAACAATTTATATATTTTTCTTATACTGTGCTATCCTAAAAACAATAATTGTAGGACAAAAACATTTTTTTTTAATAGCATTTTCTGCAGTTCTGTAGCTGTGAGATACAGCGTTTACATACTGTGGTTGTGTTGTGCTCTGCCAAAAACACCCATTTAGGGCCACAAAAAATATTTTGCAGTGTTTTCTGCACATCTGGAGGTGTGTGAAATAAACAATTTATATATTTTTCTTCTACTGTGCTATCCTAAAAAAAAAAAAAATGCAAATTTAATAGCATTTTCTGCAGTTCTGTAGCTGTGAGATACAGCGTTTACATACTGTGGGTGTGTTGTGCTCTTCCAAAAACAACCATTTAGGGCAACAAAAAATATTTTGCAGTGTTTTCTGCATATCTGGAGGTGTGTGAAATAAACAATTTATATATTTTTCTTCTACTGTGCTATCCTAAAAAAAAATTGTAGGACAAAAATGTATTTTTAATAGCATTTTCTGCAGTTCTGTAGCTCTGAGATACAGCGTTTACGTACTGTGGATGTGTTGTGCTCTTCCAAAAACACCCATTTAGGACCACAAAAAATATTTTGCAGTGTTTTATGCATACCTGGAGGTGTGTGAAATAAACAATATATATATTTTTCTTCTACTGTGATATCCTAAAAAAATTATTGTAGTACAAAATCATTTTTTTTAATAGCATTTTTGGCAGTTCTGTAGCTGGGAGATAAAGCGTTTACGTACTGTGGGTGTGTTGTGCTCTTCCAAAAACACCCATTTAGGGCCACAAAAAATATTTTGCAGTGCTTTCTGCATATCTGGAGGTGTGTGAAATAAACAATTTATATATTTTTCTTCTACTGTGCTATCCTAACAAAATAATTGTAGGACAAAAATTTATTTTTTTAATAGCATTTTCTGCAGTTCTGTAGCTGTGAGATACAGCGTTTACGTACTGTGGGTGTGTTTTGCTCTTCCAAAAACACCCATTTAGGGCCACAAAAATATTTTGCAGTGTTTTCTGCATACCTGGAGGTGTGTAATAAACAATTTATATATTTTTCTTCTACTGTGGTATCCTAAAAAAATAATTGTAGGACAAAAACATTTTTTTTGAATAGCATTTTCTGCAGTTCTGTAGCTGTGAGATACAGCATTTACGTACTGTGGGTGTGTTGTGCTCTTCCAAAAACACCCATTTAGGGCCACAAAAAATATTTTGCAGTGTTTCTGCATATCTGGAGGTGTGTGAAATAAACAATTTATATATTTTTCTTCTACTGTGCTATCCTTAAAAAAAAATTGAATAGCATTTTCTGCAGTTCTGTAGCTGTGAGATACAGCGTTTACATACTGTGGGTGTGTTGTGCTCTTCCAAAAACACCCATTTAGGGCCACAAAAAATATTTTAAAGTGTTATCTGCATATCTGGAGGTGTGTGAAATAAAAAATGTATATATTTTTCTTCTACTGTGCTATCCTAAAAAAATTATTGAAGGACACAAACATTTTTTTTGAATAGCATTTTCTGCAGTTCTGCAGCTGTGAGATACAGCGTTTACGTACTGTGGGTGTGTTGTACTCTTCCAAAAACACCCATTTAGGGCCACAAAAAATATGTTGCAGTGTTTTCTGCATATCTGGAGGTGTGTGAAATAAACAATTTATATATTTTTCTTCTACTGTGCTATCCTAAAAAAAAATGTAGGACAAAAATATTTTTTAATAGCATTTTCTGCAGTCCTGTAGCTGTGAGGTACAGCGTCTACGTACTGTGGGCGTGTTGTGCTCTTCCAAAAACACCCATTTAGGGCCACAAAAAACATTCTGCAGTGTTTTCTGCATATCTGGTGGTGTGTGAAATAAACAATTTATATATTTTTCTTCTACTGTGCTATCCTAAAAAAAAAAGTAGGACAAAAACATTTTTTTTAATAGCATTTTCTGCAGTCCTGTAGCTGTGAGATACAGCGTTTACGTACTGTGGGTGTGTTGTGCTCTGCCAAAAACACCAATTTAGGGCCACAAAAAATATTTTGCAGTGTTTTCTGCATATATGGGGGTGTTTGAAATAAACAATTTATATATTTTTCTTCTACTGTGATATCCTAAAAAAATAATTGTAGGACAAAAATGTATTTTTAATAGCATTTTCTGCAGTTCTGTAGCTGTGAGATATAGCGTTTTACATACAGTGGGTGTGTTGTGCTCTTCCAAAAACACCCATTTAGGGCCAAAACAATATTTTGCAGTGTTTTCTGCATATCTGGAGGTGTGTGAAATAAACAATTTATATATTTTTCTTCTACTGTGCTATCCTAAAAAAATAATTGTAGTACAAAATCATTTTTTTAATAGCATTTTCGGCAGTTCTGTAGCTGGGAGATAAAGCGTTTACGTACTGTGGGTGTGTTGTGCTCTTCCAAAAACACCCATTTAGGGCCACAAAAAATATTTTGCAGTGCTTTCTGCATATCTGGAGGTGTGTGAAGTAAACAATTTATATATTTTTCTTCTACTGTTCTATCCTAAAAAAATAATTGTAGAACAAAAATTTATTTTTTTAATAGCATTTTCTGCAGTTCTGTAGCTGTGAGATACAGCGTTTACGTACTGTGGGTGTGTTGTGCTCTTCCAAAAACACCCATTTAGGGCCACAAAAAATATTTTGCAGTGTTTTCTGCATACCTGGAGGTGTGTGAAATAAACAATTTATATATTTTTCTTCTACTGTGGTATCCTAAAAAAATAATTGTAGGACAAACACATTTTTTTTTAATAGCATTTTCTGCAGTTCTGTAGCTGTGAGATACAGCGTTTACGTACTGTGGGTGTGTTGTGCTCTTCCAAAAACACCCATTTAGGGCCACAAAAAATATTTTGCAGTGATTTCTGCATATCTGGAGGTGTGTGAAATAAACAATTTACATATTTTTCTTCTACTGTGCTATCCTTAAAAAAAAATTGAATAGCATTTTCTGCAGTTCTGTAGCTGTGAGATACAGCTTTTACGTGCTGTGGGTGTGCTCTACCAAAAACACCCATTTAGGGCCACAAAAAATATTTTGCAGTGTTTTCTGCAAATCTGGAGATGTGTGAAATAAACAATTTATATATTTTTCTTATACTGTGCTATCCTAAATACAATAATTGTAGGACAAAGACATTTTTTTTAATAGCATTTTCTGAAGTTCTGTAGCTGTGAGATATAGCGTTTACATACTGTGGGTGTGTTGTGCTCTTCCAAAGACACCCATTTAGGGCCACAAAAAATATTTTGCAGTGTTTTCTGCATATCTGGAGGTGTGTGAAAAAAACAATTTATATATTTTTCTTCTACTGTGCTATCCTAAAAAAAATAATTGTAGGACAAAAACATTTTTTTGAATAGCATTTTCTGCAGTTCTGTAGCTGGGAGATACAGCGTTTACGTACTGTTGGTGTGTTGTGCTCTTCCAAAAACACCCATTTAGGGCCACAAAAAATATTTTGCAGTGTTTTCTGCATACCTGGAGGTGTGTGAAATAAACAATTTATATATTTTTCTTCTACTGTGATATCCTAAAAAAATAATTGTAGGACAAAAACATTTTTTTTGAATAGCATTTTCTGTAGTTCTGTAGCTGTGAGATATAGCATTTACATACAGTGGGTGTGTTGTGCTCTTTCAAAAACACCCATTTAGGGCCAAAACAATATTTTGCAGTGTTTTCTGCATATCTGGAGGTGTGTGAAATAAACAATTTATATATTTTTCTTCTACTGTGCTATCCTAAAAAAATTATTGTAGTACAAAATCATTTTTTTTTAATAACATTTTCGGCAGTTCTGTAGCTGGGAGATAAAGCGTTTACGTACTGTGGGTGTGTTGTGCTCTTCCAAAAACACCCATTTAGGGCCACAAAAAATATTTTGCAGTGCTTTCTGCATATCTGGAGTTGTGTGAAATAAACAATTTATATATTTTTCTTCTACTGTGCTATCCTTAAAAAAAAATTGAATAGGATTTTCTGCAGTTCTGTAGTTGTGAGATACAGCGTTTACAAACTGTGGGTGTGTTGTGCTCTTCCAAAAACACCCATTTAGGGCCACAAAAAGAAAATTTTGCAGTGTTTTCTGCATATCTGGAGGTGTGTGAACTAAACAATTTATATATTTTTCTTCTACTGTGCTATCCTAAAAAAAAAAATTGAATAGCATTTTCTGCAGTTCTGTAGCTGTGAGATACAGCGTTTACAAACTGTGGGTGTGTTGTGCTCTTCCAAAAACACCCATTTAGGGCCACAAAAAATATTTTGCAGTGTTTTCTGCATATCTGGAGGTGTGTGAAATAAACAATTTATATATTTTTCTTCTACTGGGCTATCCTAAAAAAAGAAAAAAAATTGAATAGCATTTTCTGCAGTTCTGTAGCTGTGAGATACAGCGTTTACATACTGTGGGTGTGTTGTGCTCTTCCAAAAACACCCATTTAGGGCCACCAAAAATATTTTGCAGTGTTTTGTGCATATCTGGAGGTGTGTGAACTAAACAATTTATATATTTTTCTTCTACTGTGCTATCCTAAAAAAAATAATTGTAGGACAAATTTTTTTTTTTAATAGCATTTTCTGCAGTTCTGTAGCTGTGAGATACAGCGTTTACATACTGTGGTGTGTTGTGCTCTTCCAAAAACACCCATTTAGGGCCCAAAAAATATTTTGCAGTGTTTTCTTCATATCTGGAGGTGTGTGAAATAAACAATTTATATATTTTTCTTCTACTGTGCTATCCTAAAAAAATAATTGTATGACAAAAACATTTTTTTTTTAATAGCATTTATGAAGTTCTGTAGCTGTAAGATACATCATTTACATACTGTGGGTGTGTTGTGCTCTTCCAAAAACACCCATTTAGGGCCACAAAAAATATTTTGCAGTGTTTTCTGCATATCTGGAGGTGTGTGAAATAAACAACTTATATATTTTTCTTCTACTGTGCTATCCTAAAAAAATAAAAAAATTTGAATAGCATTTTCTGCAGTTCTGTAGCTGTGAGATACAGCGTTTATATACTGTGGGTGTGTTGTGCTCTTCCAAAAACACCCATTTAGGGCCACAAAAAATATTTTGCAGTGTTTTCTGCATATCTGGAGGTGTGTGAAATAAACAATTTATATATTTTTCTTCTACGGTGCTATCCTAAAAAAAAATTGAATAGCATTTTCTGCAGTTCTGTAGCTGTGAGATACAGCGTTTACATACTGTGGGTGTGTTGTGCTCTTCCAAAAACACCCATTTAGGGCCACAAAAAATATTTTGCAGTGTTTTCTGCATATCTGGAGGTGTGTGAAATAAACAATTTTATATTTTTCTTCTACTGTGCTATCCTAAAAAAATAATTGTAGGACAAAAACATTTTTATTGAATGGCATTTTCTGCAGTTCTGTAGCTGGGAGATACAGCATTTACGTACTGTGGGCGTGTTGTGCTCTTCCAAAAACACCCATTTAGGGCCACAAAAAATATTTTGCAGTGTTTTCTGCATATCTGGAGGTGTGTGAAATAAACAATTTATATATTTTTCTTCTACTGTGCTATCCTAAAAAAATTATTGTAGTACAAAATCATTTTTTTAATAGCATTTTCTGCAGTTCTGTAGCTGGGAGATAAAGCGTTTACGTACTGTGGGTGTTTTGTGCTCTTCCAAAAACACCCATTTAGGGCCACCAAAAATATTTTGCAGTGTTTTGTGCATATCTGGAGGTGTGTGAAATAAATAATTGATATATTCTTCTTCTACTGTGCTATCCTAAAAAAATAATTGTAGGACAAAAATATTTTTTTGAATAGCATTTTCTGCAGTTCTGTAGCTGTAAGATACATCGTTTACGTACTGTGGATGTGTTGTGCTCTTCCAAAAACTCCCATTTAGGGCCACAAAAAATATTTTGCAGTGTTTTGTCCATATCTGGAGGTGTGTAAAATTAACAATTTATATATTTTTCTTCTACTGTGCTATACTAAAAAAATTATTGTAGTACAAAATCATTTTTTAATAGCATTTTCTGCAGTTCTGTAGCTGGGAGATAAAGGGTTTACGTACTGTGGGTGTGTTGTGCTCTTCCAAAAACACCTATTTAGGGCCACAAAAAATATTTTGCAGTGTTTTCTCCATATCTTGAGGTGTGTGAAATAAACAATTTATACATTTTTCTTCTACTGTGCTATCCTAAAAAAATAATTGTAGGACATTTTTTTTTAATAGCATTTTCTGCAGTTCTGTAGCTGTGAGATACAGCGTTTACGTACTGTGGGTGTGTTGTGCTCTTCCAAAAACACCCATTTAGGGCCACAAAAAATATTTTGCAGTGTTTTCTGCATATCTGGAGGTGTGTGAAATAAAAAAATTATATATTTTTCTTCTACTGTGCTATCCTAAAAAAAAATTTGAATAGCATTTTTTGCAGTTCTGTAGCTGTGAGATACAGCGTTTACATACTGTGGGTGTGTTGTGTTCTTCCAAAAACACCCATTTAGGGCCACAAAAAGAAAACTTTGCAGTGTTTTCTGCATATCTGGAGGTGTGTGAAATGAACAATTTATATATTTTTCTTCTACTGTGATATCCTAAAAAAATAATTGTAGGACAAAAACATTTTTTTTGAATAGCATTTTCTGTAGTTCTGTAGCTGTGAGATATAGCATTTACATACAGTGGGTGTGTTGTGCTCTTTCAAAAACACCCATTTAGGGCCAAAACAATATTTTGCAGTGTTTTCTGCATATCTGGAGGTGTGTGAAATAAACAATTTATATATTTTTCTTCTACTGTGCTATCCTAAAAAAATTATTGTAGTACAAAATCATTTTTTTTAATAACATTTTCGGCAGTTCTGTAGCTGGGAGATAAAGCGTTTACGTACTGTGGGTGTGTTGTGCTCTTCCAAAAACACCCATTTAGGGCCACAAAAAATATTTTGCAGTGCTTTCTGCATATCTGGAGTTGTGTGAAATAAACAATTTATATATTTTTCTTCTACTGTGCTATCCTTAAAAAAAAATTGAATAGGATTTTCTGCAGTTCTGTAGTTGTGAGATACAGCGTTTACAAACTGTGGGTGTGTTGTGCTCTTCCAAAAACACCCATTTAGGGCCACAAAAAGAAAATTTTGCAGTGTTTTCTGCATATCTGGAGGTGTGTGAACTAAACAATTTATATATTTTTCTTCTACTGTGCTATCCTAAAAAAAAAATTGAATAGCATTTTCTGCAGTTCTGTAGCTGTGAGATACAGCGTTTACAAACTGTGGGTGTGTTGTGCTCTTCCAAAAACACCCATTTAGGGCCACAAAAATATTTTGCAGTGTTTTCTGCATATCTGGGGGTGTTTGAAATAAACAATTTATATATTTTTCTTCTACTGGGCTATCCTAAAAAAAGAAAAAAAATTGAATAGCATTTTCTGCAGTTCTGTAGCTGTGAGATACAGCGTTTACATACTGTGGGTGTGTTGTGCTCTTCCAAAAACACCCATTTAGGGCCACCAAAAATATTTTGCAGTGTTTTGTGCATATCTGGAGGTGTGTGAACTAAACAATTTATATATATTTCTTCTACTGTGCTATCCTAAAAAAAATAATTGTAGGACAATTTTTTTTTTTTAATAGCATTTTCTGCAGTTCTGTAGCTGTGAGATACAGCGTTTACATACTGTGATGTGTTGTGCTCTTCCAAAAACACCCATTTAGGGCCCAAAAAATATTTTGCAGTGTTTTCTTCATATCTGGAGGTGTGTGAAATAAACAATTTATATATTTTTCTTCTACTGTGCTATCCTAAAAAAATAATTGTATGACAAAAACATTTTTTTTTAATAGCATTTATGAAGTTCTGTAGCTGTAAGATACATCATTTACATACTGTGGGTGTGTTGTGCTCTTCCAAAAACACCCATTTAGGGCCACAAAAAATATTTTGCAGTGTTTTCTGCATATCTGGAGGTGTGTGAAATAAACAACTTATATATTTTTCTTCTACTGTGCTATCCTAAAAAAATAAAAAAATTTGAAAAGCATTTTCTGCAGTTCTGTAGCTGTGAGATACAGCGTTTATATACTGTGGGTGTGTTGTGCTCTTCCAAAAACACCCATTTAGGGCCACAAAAAATATTTTGCAGTGTTTTCTGCATATCTGGAGGTGTGTGAAATAAACAATTTATATATTTTTCTTCTACGGTGCTATCCTAAAAAAAAATTGAATAGCATTTTCTGCAGTTCTGTAGCTGTGAGATACAGCGTTTACATACTGTGGGTGTGTTGTGCTCTTCCAAAAACACCCATTTAGGGCCACAAAAAATATTTTGCAGTGTTTTCTGCATATCTGGAGGTGTGTGAAATAAACAATTTTATATTTTTCTTCTACTGTGCTATCCTAAAAAAATAATTGTAGGACAAAAACATTTTTATTGAATGGCATTTTCTGCAGTTCTGTAGCTGGGAGATACAGCATTTACGTACTGTGGGCGTGTTGTGCTCTTCCAAAAACACCCATTTAGGGCCACAAAAAATATTTTGCAGTGTTTTCTGCATATCTGGAGGTGTGTGAAATAAACAATTTATATATTTTTCTTCTACGGTGCTATCCTAAAAAAAAATTGAATAGCATTTTCTGCAGTTCTGTAGCTGTGAGATACAGCGTTTACATACTGTGGGTGTGTTGTGCTCTTCCAAAAACACCCATTTAGGGCCACAAAAAATATTTTGCAGTGTTTTCTGCATATCTGGAGGTGTGTGAAATAAACAATTTTATATTTTTCTTCTACTGTGCTATCCTAAAAAAATTATTGTAGTACAAAATCATTTTTTTAATAGCATTTTCTGCAGTTCTGTAGCTGGGAGATAAAGCGTTTACGTACTGTGGGTGTTTTGTGCTCTTCCAAAAACACCCATTTAGGGCCACCAAAAATATTTTGCAGTGTTTTGTGCATATCTGGAGGTGTGTGAAATAAATAATTTATATATTCTTCTTCTACTGTGCTATCCTAAAAAAATAATTGTAGGACAAAAATATTTTTTTTGAATAGCATTTTCTGCAGTTCTGTAGCTGTAAGATACATCGTTTACGTACTGTGGATGTGTTGTGCTCTTCCAAAAACTCCCATTTAGGGCCACAAAAAATATTTTGCAGTGTTTTGTCCATATCTGGAGGTGTGTAAAATTAACAATTTATATATTTTTCTTCTACTGTGCTATACTAAAAAAATTATTGTAGTACAAAATCATTTTTTAATAGCATTTTCTGCAGTTCTGTAGCTGGGAGATAAAGGGTTTACGTACTGTGGGTGTGTTGTGCTCTTCCAAAAACACCTATTTAGGGCCACAAAAAATATTTTGCAGTGTTTTCTCCATATCTTGAGGTGTGTGAAATAAACAATTTATACATTTTTCTTCTACTGTGCTATCCTAAAAAAATAATTGTAGGACATTTTTTTTTTAATAGCATTTTCTGCAGTTCTGTAGCTGTGAGATACAGCGTTTACGTACTGTGGGTGTGTTGTGCTCTTCCAAAAACACCCATTTAGGGCCACAAAAAATATTTTGCAGTGTTTTCTGCATATCTGGAGGTGTGTGAAATAAAAAAATTATATATTTTTCTTCTACTGTGCTATCCTAAAAAAAAATTTGAATAGCATTTTTTGCAGTTCTGTAGCTGTGAGATACAGCGTTTACATACTGTGGGTGTGTTGTGTTCTTCCAAAAACACCCATTTAGGGCCACAAAAAGAAAACTTTGCAGTGTTTTCTGCATATCTGGAGGTGTGTGAAATGAACAATTTATATATTTTTCTTCTACTGTGATATCCTAAAAAAATAATTGTAGGACAAAAACATTTTTTTTGAATAGCATTTTCTGTAGTTCTGTAGCTGTGAGATATAGCATTTACATACAGTGGGTGTGTTGTGCTCTTTCAAAAACACCCATTTAGGGCCAAAACAATATTTTGCAGTGTTTTCTGCATATCTGGAGGTGTGTGAAATAAACAATTTATATATTTTTCTTCTACTGTGCTATCCTAAAAAAATTATTGTAGTACAAAATCATTTTTTTTTAATAACATTTTCGGCAGTTCTGTAGCTGGGAGATAAAGCGTTTACGTACTGTGGGTGTGTTGTGCTCTTCCAAAAACACCCATTTAGGGCCACAAAAAATATTTTGCAGTGCTTTCTGCATATCTGGAGTTGTGTGAAATAAACAATTTATATATTTTTCTTCTACTGTGCTATCCTTAAAAAAAAATTGAATAGCATTTTCTGCAGTTCTGTAGTTGTGAGATACAGCGTTTACAAACTGTGGGTGTGTTGTGCTCTTCCAAAAACACCCATTTAGGGCCACAAAAAATATTTTGCAGTGTTTTCTGCATATCTGGGGGTGTTTGAAATAAACAATTTATATATTTTTCTTCTACTGGGCTATCCTAAAAAAAGAAAAAAAATTGAATAGCATTTTCTGCAGTTCTGTAGCTGTGAGATACAGCGTTTACATACTGTGGGTGTGTTGTGCTCTTCCAAAAACACCCATTTAGGGCCACCAAAATATTTTGCAGTGTTTTGTGCATATCTGGAGGTGTGTGAACTAAACAATTTATATATATTTCTTCTACTGTGCTATCCTAAAAAAAATAATTGTAGGACAAATTTTTTTTTTTAATAGCATTTTCTGCAGTTCTGTAGCTGTGAGATACAGCGTTTACATACTGTGGTGTGTTGTGCTCTTCCAAAAACACCCATTTAGGGCTCAAAAAATATTTTGCAGTGTTTTCTTCATATCTGGAGGTGTGTGAAATAAACAATTTATATATTTTTCTTCTACTGTGCTATCCTAAAAAAATAATTGTATGACAAAAACATTTTTTTTTTAATAGCATTTATGAAGTTCTGTAGCTGTAAGATACATCATTTACATACTGTGGGTGTGTTGTGCTCTTCCAAAAACACCCATTTAGGGCCACAAAAAATATTTTGCAGTGTTTTCTGCATATCTGGAGGTGTGTGAAATAAACAACTTATATATTTTTCTTCTACTGTGCTATCCTAAAAAAATAAAAAAATTTGAATAGCATTTTCTGCAGTTCTGTAGCTGTGAGATACAGCGTTTATATACTGTGGGTGTGTTGTGCTCTTCCAAAAACACCCATTTAGGGCCACAAAAAATATTTTGCAGTGTTTTCTGCATATCTGGAGGTGTGTGAAATAAACAATTTTATATTTTTCTTCTACTGTGCTATCCTAAAAAAATAATTGTAGGACAAAAACATTTTTATTGAATGGCATTTTCTGCAGTTCTGTAGCTGGGAGATACAGCATTTACGTACTGTGGGCGTGTTGTGCTCTTCCAAAAACACCCATTTAGGGCCACAAAAAATATTTTGCAGTGTTTTCTGCATATCTGGAGGTGTGTGAAATAAACAATTTATATATTTTTCTTCTACGGTGCTATCCTAAAAAAAAATTGAATAGCATTTTCTGCAGTTCTGTAGCTGTGAGATACAGCGTTTACATACTGTGGGTGTGTTGTGCTCTTCCAAAAACACCCATTTAGGGCCACAAAAAATATTTTGCAGTGTTTTCTGCATATCTGGAGGTGTGTGAAATAAACAATTTTATATTTTTCTTCTACTGTGCTATCCTAAAAAAATAATTGTAGGACAAAAACATTTTTATTGAATGGCATTTTCTGCAGTTCTGTAGCTGGGAGATACAGCATTTACGTACTGTGGGCGTGTTGTGCTCTTCCAAAAACACCCATTTAGGGCCACAAAAAATATTTTGCAGTGTTTTCTGCATATCTGGAGGTGTGTGAAATAAACAATTTATATATTTTTCTTCTACTGTGCTATCCTAAAAAAATTATTGTAGTACAAAATCATTTTTTTAATAGCATTTTCTGCAGTTCTGTAGCTGGGAGATAAAGCGTTTACGTACTGTGGGTGTTTTGTGCTCTTCCAAAAACACCCATTTAGGGCCACCAAAAATATTTTGCAGTGTTTTGTGCATATCTGGAGGTGTGTGAAATAAATAATTTATATATTCTTCTTCTTCTGTGCTATCCTAAAAAAATAATTGTAGGACAAAAATATTTTTTTGAATAGCATTTTCTGCAGTTCTGTAGCTGTAAGATACATCGTTTACGTACTGTGGATGTGTTGTGCTCTTCCAAAAACTCCCATTTAGGGCCACAAAAAATATTTTGCAGTGTTTTGTCCATATCTGGAGGTGTGTAAAATTAACAATTTATATATTTTTCTTCTACTGTGCTATACTAAAAAAATTATTGTAGTACAAAATCATTTTTTAATAGCATTTTCTGCAGTTCTGTAGCTGGGAGATAAAGGGTTTACGTACTGTGGGTGTGTTGTGCTCTTCCAAAAACACCTATTTAGGGCCACAAAAAATATTTTGCAGTGTTTTCTCCATATCTTGAGGTGTGTGAAATAAACAATTTATACATTTTTCTTCTACTGTGCTATCCTAAAAAAATAATTGTAGGACATTTTTTTTTTAATAGCATTTTCTGCAGTTCTGTAGCTGTGAGATACAGCGTTTACGTACTGTGGGTGTGTTGTGCTCTTCCAAAAACACCCATTTAGGGCCACAAAAAATATTTTGCAGTGTTTTCTGCATATCTGGAGGTGTGTGAAATAAAAAAATTATATATTTTTCTTCTACTGTGCTATCCTAAAAAAAAATTTGAATAGCATTTTTTGCAGTTCTGTAGCTGTGAGATACAGCGTTTACATACTGTGGGTGTGTTGTGTTCTTCCAAAAACACCCATTTAGGGCCACAAAAAGAAAACTTTGCAGTGTTTTCTGCATATCTGGAGGTGTGTGAAATGAACAATTTATATATTTTTCTTCTACTGTGCTATCCTAAAAAAATAATTGTAGGACAAAAACATTTTTTTTGAATAGCATTTTCTGCAGTTCTGTAGCTGGGAGATACAGCGTTTACATACTGTGGTTGTGTTGTGCCTTTCCAAAAACACCCATTTTGGGCCACAAAAAATATTTTGCATTGTTTTCTGCATATCTGGAGGTGTGTGAAATAAACAATTTATATATTTTTCTTCTACGGTGCTATCCTAAAAAAAATTTGAATAGCATTTTCTGCAGTTCTGTATCTGTGAGATACAGCGTTTACATACTGTGGGTGTGTTGTGCTCTTCCAAAAACACCCATTTAGGGCCACAAAAAATATTTTGCAGTGTTTTCTGCATATCTGGAGGTGTGTGAAATAAACAATTTTTATATTTTTCTTCTACTGTGCTATCCTAAAAAAATAATTGTAGGACAAAAACATTTTTATTGAATGGCATTTTCTGCAGTTCTGTAGCTGGGAGATACAGCATTTACGTACTGTGGGTGTGTTGTGCTCTTCCAAAAACACCCATTTAGGGCCACAAAAAATATTTTGCAGTGTTTTCTGCATATCTGGAGATGTGTGAAATAAATAATTTATATATTTTTCTTCTACTGTGCTATCCTAAAAAATAAAATAATTGAATAGCATTTTCTGCAGTTCTGTAGCTGGGAGATACAGCGTTTACGTACTGGGGGTGTGTTGTGCTCTACCGAAAACACCCATTTAGGCCCACAAAAAATATTTTGCAGTGTTTTCTGCATATCTGGAGGTGTGTGAAATAAACAATTTATATATTTTTCTTCTACTGTGCTATCCTAAAAAAAAAAATTTGAATAGCATTTTTTGCAGTTCTGTAGCTGTGATATACAGCGTTTACATACTGTGGGTGTGTTGTGCTCTTCCAAAAACACCCATTTAGGGCCACAAAAAGAAAATTTTGCAGTGTTTTCTGCATATCTGGAGGTGTGTGAAATAAACAATTTATATATTTTTCTTCTACTGTGCTATCCTAAAAAAATAATTGTAGGACAATAACATTTTTTTTGAATAACATTTTCTGCAGTTCTGTAGCTGGGAGATACAGTGTTTACATACTGTGGTTGTGTTGTGCTCCCCCAAAAACACCCATTTAGGGCCACAAAAAATATTTTGCAGTGTTTTCTGCATATCTGGAGGTGTGTGAAATAAACAATTTATATATTTTTCTTCTACTGTGCTATACTAAAAAAAAAAATTGAATAGCATTTTCTGCAGTTCTGTAGCTGTGAGATACAGCGTTTACGTACTGTGGGTGTGTTGTGCTCTTCCAAAAACACCCATTTAGGGCCACAAAAAATATTTTGCAGTGTTTTCTGCATATCTGGAGGTGTGTGAAATAAAAAAATTATATATTTTTCTTCTACTGTGCTATCCTAAAAAAAAATAATTGTAGGACTAAAACATTTTTTAATAGCATTTTCTGCAGTTCTGTAGCTGGGAGATACAGCGTTTACATACTGTGGTTGTGTTGTGCTCTTCCAAAAACACCCATTTAGGGCCCCAAAAAATATTTTGCAGCGTTTTCTGCATATCTGGAGGTGTGTGAAATAAACAATTTATATATTTTTCTTCTACTGTGCTATCCTAAAAAACTAATTGTAGGACAAAAACTTTTTTTTGAATAGCATTTTCTGCAGTTCTGTAGCTGGGAGATACAGCGTTTACGTACTGGGGGTGTGTTGTGCTCTTCCAAAAACACCCATTTAGGGCCACAAAAAATATTTTGCAGTGTTTTCTGCATATCTGGAGGTGTGTGAAATAAAAAAATTATATATTTTTCTTCTACTGTGCTATCCTAAAAAAAAATTGTAGGACTAAAACATTTTTTTAATAGCATTTTCTGCAGTTCTGTAGCTGGGAGATACAGCGTTTACATACTGTGGTTGTGTTGTGCTCTTCCAAAAACACCCATTTAGGGCCACAAAAAAAGGGTTTACATACTGTGGGTGTGTTGTGCTCTTCCAAAAACACCCATTTAGGGCCACAAAAAATATTTTGCAGTGTTTTCTCCATATCTGGAGGTGTGTGAAATAAACAATTTATACATTTTTCTTCTACTGTGCTATCCTAAAAAAATAATTGTAGGACAAATTTTTTTATTGAATAGCATTTTCTGCAGTTCTGTAGCTGGGAGATACAGCGTTTACGTACTGTGGGTGTGTTGTGCTCTTCCAAAAACACACATTTAGGGCCACAAAAACAAAATTTTGCAGTGTTTTCTGCATATCTGGAGGTGTGTGAAATAAACAATTTATATATTTTTCTTCTACTGTGCTATCCTAAAAAAATAATTGAAGGACAAAAAAAAATTTTGAATAACATTTTCTGCAGTTCTGTAGCTGGGAGATACAGCGTTTACATACTGTGGTTGTGTTGTGCTCTTCCAAAAACACCCGTTTTGGGCCACAAAAAATATTTTGCAGTGTTTTCTGCATATCTGGAGGTGTGTGAAATAAACAATTTATATATTTTTCTTCTACTGTGCTATCCTAAAAATAAAAAATTGAATAGCATTTTCTGCAGTTCTGTAGCTGTGAGATACAGCGTTTACATACTGTGGGTGTGTTGTGCTCTGCCAAAAACACCCATTTAGGGCCACAAAAAATATTTTGCAGTGTTTTCTGCATATCTGGAGGTGTGTGAAATAAACAATTTTTATATTTTTCTTCTACTGTGCTATCCTAAAAAAATAATTGTAGGACAAAAACATTTTTATTGAATAGCATTTTCTGCAGTTCTGTAGCTGGGAGATACAGCGTTTACGTACTGTGGGTGTGTTGTGCTCTTCCAAAAACACACATTTAGGGCCACAAAAACAAAATTTTGCAGTGTTTTCTGCATATCTGGAGGTGTGTGAAATAAACAATTTATATATTTTTCTTCTACTGTGCTATCCTAAAAAAATAATTGAAGGACCAAAAAAAAGTTTTGAATAGCATTTTCTGCAGGTTTGTAGCTGGGAGATACAGCGTTTACATACTGTGGTTGTGTTGTGCTCTTCCAAAAACACCCATTTTGGGCCACAAAAAATATTTTGCAGTGTTTTCTGCATATCTGGAGGTGTGTGAAATAAACAATTTATATATTTTTCTTCTACTGTGCTATCCTAAAAAAAAAAAAATGAATAGCATTTTCTGCAGTTCTGTAGCTGTGAGATACAGTGTTTACATACTGTGGGTGTGTTGTGCTTTTCCAAAAACACCCATTTAGGGCCACAAAAAATATTTTGCAGTGTTTTCTCCATATCTGGAGGTGTGTGAAATAAACAATTTATATATTTTTCTTCTACTGTGCTATAGTAAAAAATTATTGTAGTACAAAATCATTTTTTAATAGCATTTTCTGCAGTTCTGTAGCTGGGAGATAAAGGGTTTACGTACTGTGGGTGTGTTGTGCTCTTCCAAAAACACCCATTTAGGGCCACAAAAAATATTTTGCAGCGTTTTCTCCATATCTGGAGGTGTGTGAAATAAACAATTTATATATATTTCTTCTACTGTGCTATCCTAAAAAATAATTGTAGGACAAAAATTTATTTTTTTAATAGCATTTTCTGCAGTTCTGTAGCTGTGAGATACAGCGTTTACGTACTGTGGGTGTGTTGTGCTCTTCCAAAAACACCCATTTAGGGCCACAAAAAATATTTTGCAGTGTTTTCTGCATGCCTGGAGGTGTGTTAAATAAACAATTTATATATTTTCCTTCTACTGTGCTATCCTAAAAAAATAATTGTAGGACAAAAACATTTTTTTTAATAGCATTTTCTGCAGTTCTGTAGCTGTGAGATACAGCGTTTACATACTGTGGGTGTGTTGTGCTCTTCCAAAAACACCCATTTAGGGCCACAAAAATATTTTGCAGTGTTTTCTGCATATCTGGAGGTGTGTGAAATAAACAATTTATATATTTTTCTTCTACTGTGCTATCCTAAAAAAAAATTGTAGGACAAAAATTTATTTTTTTAATAGCATTTTCTGCAGTTCTGTAGCTGTGAGATACAGCGTTTACGTACTGTGGTTGTGTTGTGCTCTTCCAAAAACACCCATTTAGGGCCACAAAAAATATTTTGCAGTGTTTTCTGCATGCATGGAGGTGTGTGAAATAAACAATTTATATATTTTTCTTCTACTGTGCTACCATAAAAAAAAATGATAGCATTTTCTGCAGTTCTGTAGCTGTGAGATACAGTGTTTACATACTGTGGGTGTGTTGTGCTCTTCCAAAAACACCCATTTAGGGCCACAAAAAATATTTTGCAGCGTTTTCTGCATATCTGGAGGTGTGTGAAATAAACAATTTATATATTTTTCTTCTACTGTGCTATCCTAAAAAAATAATTGTAGGACAAAAACATTTTTTTTGAATAGCATTTTCTGCAGTTCTGTAGCTGGGAGATACAGCGTTTACGTACTGTGGGTGTGTTGTGCTCTCCCGAAAACACCCATTTAGGGGCACAAAAATATTTTGCAGTGTTTTCTGCATATCTGGAGGTGTGTGAAATAAACAATTTATATATTTTTCTTCTACTGTGCTATCCTAAAAAAAAAATTGTAGGACAAAAATTTATTTTTTTAATAGCATTTTCTGCAGTTCTGTAGCTGTGAGATACAGCGTTTACGTACTGTGGTTGTGTTGTGCTCTTCCAAAAACACCCATTTAGGGCCACAAAAAATATTTTGCAGTGTTTTCTGCATGCATGGAGGTGTGTGAAATAAACAATTTATATATTTTTCTTCTACTGTGCTATCATAAAAAAAAATTGAATAGCATTTCCTGCAGTTCTGTAGCTGTGAGAATCAGTGTTTACATACTGTGGGTGTGTTGTGCTCTGCCAAAAACACCCATTTAGGGCCACAAAAAATATTTTGCAGTGTTTTCTGCATATCTGGAGGTGTGTGAAATAAACAATTTATATATTTTTCTTCTACTGTGCTATCCTAAAAAAAATAATTGTAGGACTAAAACATTTTTTTTAATAGCATTTTCTGCAGTTCTGTAGCTGGGAGATACAGCGTTTACATACTGTGGTTGTGTTGTGCTCTTCCAAAAACACACATTTAGGGCCACAAAAAATATTTTGCAGTGTTTTCTGCATATCTGGAGGTGTGTGAAATAAACAATTTATATATTTTTCTTCTACTGTGCTATCCTAAAAAAATAATTGTAGGACAAAAACATTTTTTTTGAATAGCATTTTCTGCAGTTCTGTAGCTGGGAGATACAGCGTTTATGTACTGTGGGTGTGTTGTGCTCTCCCGAAAACACCCATTTAGGGCCACAAAAATATTTTGCAGTGTTTTCTGCATATCTGGAGGTGTGTGAAATAAACAATTTATATATTTTTCTTCTACTGTGCTATCCTAAAAAAAAATTGTAGGACAAAAATTTATTTTTTTAATAGCATTTTCTGCAGTTCTGTAGCTGTGAGATACAGCATTTACGTACTGTGGTTGTGTTGTGCTCTTCCAAAAACACCCATTTAGGGCCACAAAAAATATTTTGCAGTGTTTTCTGCATGCATGGAGGTGTGTGAAATAAACAATTTATATATTTTTCTTCTACTGTGCTATCATAAAAAAATTGAATAGCATTTCCTGCAGTTCTGTAGCTGTGAGATACAGTGTTTACATACTGTGGGTGTGTTGTGCTCTGCCAAAAACACCCATTTAGGGCCACAAAAAATATTTTGCAGTGTTTTCTGCATATCTGGAGGTGTGTGAAATAAACAATTTATATATTTTTCTTCTACTGTGCTATCCTAAATAAAATAATTGTAGGACTAAAACATTTTTTAATAGCATTTTCTGCAGTTCTGTAGCTGGGAGATACAGCGTTTACATACTGTGGTTGTGTTGTGCTCTTCAAAAAACACACATTTAGGGCCACAAAAAATATTTTGCAGCGTTTTCTGCATATCTGGAGGTGTGTGAAATAAACAATTTATATATTTTTCTTCTACTGTGCTATCCTAAAAAAATAATTGTAGGACAAAAACATTTTTTTTGAATAGCATTTTCTGCAGTTCTGTAGCTGGGAGATACAGCGTTTACGTACTGTGGGTGTGTTGTGCTCTCCCGAAAACACCCATTTAGGGCCACAAAAAATATTTGCAGTGTTTTCTGCATATCTGGAGGTGTGTGAAATAAACAATTTATATATTTTTCTTCTACTGTGCTATCCTAAAAAATGAAAAATTGAATAGCATTTTTTGCAGTTATGTTGCTGTGATATACAGCGTTTACATACTGTGGGTGTGTTGTGCTCTTCCAAAAACACCCATTTAGGGCCACAAAAAGAAAATTTTGCAGTGTTTTCTGCATATCTGGAGGTGTGTAAATAAACAATTTATATATTTTTCTTCTACTGTGCTATCCTAAAAAAAAATTTGAATAGCATTTTTTGCAGTTCTGTAGCTGTGAGATACAGCGTTTACATACTGTGGGTGTGTTGTGTTCTTCCAAAAACACCCATTTAGGGCCACAAAAAGAAAATTTTGCAGTGTTTTCTGCATATCTGGAGGTGTGTGAAATAAACAATTTATATATTTTTCTTCTACTGTGCTATCCTAAAAAAATAATTGTAGGACAAAAACATTTTTTTTGAATAGCATTTTCTGCAGTTCTGTAGCTGGGAGATACAGCGTTTACATACTGTGGGTGTGTTGTGCTCTTCCAAAAAACACCCATTTAGGGCCACAAAAAATATTTTGCAGTGTTTTCTCCATATCTGGAGGTGTGTGAAATAAACAATTTATATATTTTTCTTCTACTGTGCTATATTAAAAAAATTATTGTAGTACAAAATCATTTTTTAATAGAATTTTCTGCAGTTCTGTAGCTGGGAGATAAAGGGTTTACGTACTGTGGGTGTGCTGTGCTCTTCCAAAAACACCCATTTAGGGCCACAAAAAATATTTTGCAGTGTTTTCTCCATATCTGGAGGTGTGTGAAATAAACAATTTATACATTTTTCTTCTACTGTGCTATCCTAAAAAAATAATTGTAGGACAATTTTTTTTTTTTATAGCATTTTCTGCAGTTCTGTAGCTGTGAGATACAGCGTTTACGTACTGTGGGTGTGCTGTGCTCTTCCAAAAACACCCATTTAGGGCCACAAAAAATATTTTGCAGTGTTTTCTGCATATCTGGAGGTGTGTGAAATAAAAAAATATATATTTTTCTTCTACTGTGCTATCCTAAAAAAAATAATTGTAGGACTAAAACATTTTTTAATAGCATTTTCTGCAGTTCTGTAGCTGGGAGATACAGCGTTTACATACTGTGGTTGTGTTGTGCTCTTCCAAAAACACCCATTTAGGGCCACAAAAAATATTTTGCAGCGTTTTCTGCATATCTGGAGGTGTGTGAAATAAACAATTTATATATTTTTCTTCTACTGTGCTATCCTAAAAAACTAATTGTAGGACAAAAACTTTTTGTTTGAATAGCATTTTCTGCAGTTCTGTAGCTGGGAGATACAGCGTTTACGTACTGGGGGTGTGTTGTGCTCTTTCAAAAACACCCATTTAGGGCCACAAAAAATATTTTGCAGTGTTTTCTGCATATCTGGAGGTGTGTGAAATAAAAAAATTATATATTTTTCTTCTACTGTGCTATCCTAAAAAAATAATTGTAGGACAAAAACATTTTCATTGAATGGCATTTTCTGCAGTTCTGTAGCTGGGAGATACAGCGTTTACGTACTGTGGGTGTGTTGTGCTCTTCCAAAAACACCCATTTAGGGCCACAAAAAATATTTTGCAGTGTATTCTGCATATCTGGAGATGTGTGAAATAAATAATTTATATATTTTTCTTCTACTGTGCTATCCTAAAAAATAAAATAATTGAATAGCATTTTCTGCAGTTCTGTAGCTGGGAGATACAGTGTTTATGTACTGGGGGTGTGTTGTGCTCTTCCGAAAACACCCATTTAGGGGCACAACAAATATTTGCAGTGTTTTCTGCATATCTGGAGGTGTGTGAAATAAACAATTTATATACTTTTCTTCTACTGTGCTATCCTAAAAAAAAAATTTGAATAGCATTTTTTGCAGTTCTGTAGCTGTGATATACAGCGTTTACATACTGTGGGTGTGTTGTGCTCTTCCAAAAACACCCATTTAGGGCCACAAAAAATATTTTGCAGTGTTTTCTGCATATCTGGAGGTGTGTGAAATAAACAATTTTTATATTTTTCTTCTACTGTGCTATCCTAAAAAAATAATTGTAGGACAAAAACATTTTTATTGAATAGCATTTTCTGCAGTTCTGTAGCTGGGAGATACAGCGTTTACGTACTGTGGGTGTGTTGTGCTCTTCCAAAAACACACATTTAGGGCCACAAAAACAAAATTTTGCAGTGTTTTCTGCATATCTGGAGGTGTGTGAAATAAACAATTTATATATTTTTCTTCTACTGTGCTATCCTAAAAAAATAATTGAAGGACAAAAAAAATTTTTGAATAACATTTTCTGCAGTTCTGTAGCTGGGAGATACAGCGTTTACATACTGTGGTTGTGTTGTGCTCTTCCAAAAACACCCGTTTTGGGCCACAAAAAATATTTTGCAGTGTTTTCTGCATATCTGGAGGTGTGTGAAATAAACAATTTATATATTTTTCTTCTACTGTGCTATCCTAAAAATAAAAAATTGAATAGCATTTTCTGCAGTTCTGTAGCTGTGAGATACAGTGTTTACATACTGTGGGTGTGTTGTGCTCTTCCAAAAACACCCATTTAGGGCCACAAAAAATATTTTGCAGTGTTTTCTGCATATCTGGAGGTGTGTGAAATAAACAATTTATATATTTTTCTTCTACTGTGCTATACTAAAAAAAATTATTGTAGTACAAAATCATTTTTAATAGCATTTTCTGCAGTTCTGTAGCTGGGAGATAAAGGGTTTACGTACTGTGGGTGTGTTGTGCTCTTCCAAAAACACCCATTTAGGGCCACAAAAAATATTTTGCAGTGTTTTCTCCATATCTGGAGGTGTGTGGAATAAACAATTTATATATATTTCTTCTACTGTGCTATCCTAAAAAATAAGTGTAGGACAAAAATTTATTTTTTTAATAGCATTTTCTGCAGTTCTGTAGCTGTGAGATACAGCGTTTACGTACTGTGGGTGTGTTGTGCTCTTCCAAAAACACCCATTTAGGGCCACAAAAAATATTTTGCAGTGTTTTCTGCATGCCTGGAGGTGTGTTAAATAAACAATTTATATATTTTCCTTCTACTGTGCTATCCTAAAAAAATAATTGTAGGACAAACACATTTTTTTAATAGCATGTTCTGCAGTTCTGTAGCTGTGAGATACAGCGTTTACATACTGTGGGTGTGTTGTGCTCTTCCAAAAACACCCATTTAGGGCCACAAAAAATATTTTGCAGTGTTCTCTGCATATCTGGAGGTGTGTGAAATAAACAATTTTTATATTTTTCTTCTACTGTGCTATCCTAAAAAAATAATTGTAGGACAAAAACATTTTTATTGAATGGCATTTTCTGCAGTTCTGTAGCTGGGAGATACAGCATTTACATACTGTGGGTGTGTTGTGCTCTTCCAAAAACACCCATTTAGGGCCACAAAAAATATTTTGCAGTGTTTTCTGCATATCTGGAGATGTGTGAAATAAATAATTTATATATTTTTCTTCTACTGTGCTATCCTAAAAAATAAAATAATTGAATAGCATTTTCTGCAGTTCTGTAGCTGGGAGATACAGCGTTTACGTACTGTGGGTGTGTTGTTCTCTTCCAAAAACACACATTTAGGGCCACAAAAACAAAATTTTGCAGTGTTTTCTGCATATCTGGAGGTGTGTGAAATAAACAATTTATATATTTTTCTTCTACTGTGCTATCCTAAAAAAATAATTGAAGGACCAAAAAAAAGTTTTGAATAGCATTTTCTGCAGGTTTGTAGCTGGGAGATACAGCGTTTACATACTGTGGTTGTGTTGTGCTCTTCCAAAAACACCCATTTAGGGCCACAAAAAATATTTTGCAGTGTTTTCTGCATGCATGGAGGTGTGTGAAATAAACAATTTATATATTTTTCTTCTACTGTGCTATCATAAAAAAAAAATGAATAGTTTTTTCTGCAGTTCTGTAGCTGTGAGATACAGTGTTTACATACTGTGGGTGTGTTGTGCTCTGCCAAAAACACCCATTTAGGGCCACAAAAAATATTTTGCAGTGTTTTCTGCATATCTGGAGGTGTGTGAAATAAACAATTTATATATTTTTCTTCTACTGTGCTATCCTAAAAAAAATAATTGTAGGACTAAAACATTTTTTAATAGCATTTTCTGCAGTTCTGTAGCTGGGAGATACAGCGTTTACATACTGTGGTTGTGTTGTGCTCTTCCAAAAACACACATTTAGGGCCACAAAAAATATTTTGCAGCGTTTTCTGCATATCTGGAGGTGTGTGAAATAAACAATTTATATATTTTTCTTCTACTGTGCTATCCTAAAAAAATAATTGTAGGACAAAAACATTTTTTTTGAATAGCATTTTCTGCAGTTCTGTAGCTGGGAGATACAGCGTTTACGTACTGTGGGTGTGTTGTGCTCTCCCGAAAACACCCATTTAGGGCCACAAAAATATTTTGCAGTGTTTTCTGCATATCTGGAGGTGTGTGAAATAAACAATTTATATATTTTTCTTCTACTGTGCTATCCTAAAAAAAAAAATGTAGGACAACATTTTTTTTTTTTTAATAGCATTTTCTGCAGTTCTGTAGCTGTGAGATACAGCGTTTACGTACTGTGGTTGTGTTGTGCTCTTCCAAAAACACCCATTTAGGGCCACAAAAAATATTTTGCAGTGTTTTCTGCATGCATGGAGGTGTGTGAAATAAACAATTTATATATTTCTCTTCTACTGTGCTATCATAAAAAAAAATTGAATAGCATTTCCTGCAGTTCTGTAGCTGTGAGATACAGTGTTTACATACTGTGGGTGTGTTGTGCTCTGCCAAAAACACCCATTTAGGGCCACAAAAAATATTTTGCAGTGTTTTCTGCATATCTGGAGGTGTGTGAAATAAACAATTTATATATTTTTCTTCTACTGTGCTATCCTAAAAAAAATAATTGTAGGACTAAAACATTTTTTTAATAGCATTTTCTGCAGTTCTGTAGCTGGGAGATACAGCGTTTACATACTGTGGTTGTGTTGTGCTCTTCCAAAAACACACATTTAGGGCCACAAAAAATATTTTGCAGCGTTTTCTGCATATCTGGAGGTGTGTGAAATAAACAATTTATATATTTTTCTTCTACTGTGCTATCCTAAAAAAATAATTGTAGGACAAAAACATTTTTTTTTAATAGCATTTTCTGCAGTTCTGTAGCTGGGAGATACAGCGTTTACGTACTGTGGGTGTGTTGTGCTCTCCCGAAAACACCCATTTAGGGCCACAAAAAATATTTGCAGTGTTTTCTGCATATCTGGAGGTGTGTGAAATAAACAATTTATATATTTTTCTTCTACTGTGCTATCCTAAAAAATGAAAAATTGAATAGCATTTTTTGCAGTTATGTTGCTGTGATATACAGCGTTTACATACTGTGGTTGTGTTGTGCTCTTCCAAAAACACCCATTTAGGGCCACAAAAAGAAAATTTTGCAGTGTTTTCTGCATATCTGGAGGTGTGTGAAATAAACAATTTATATATTTTTCTTCTACTGTGCTATCCTAAAAAAATTATTCTAGGACAAAAACATTTTTTTTGAATAGCATTTTCTGCAGTTCTGTAGCTGGGAGATACAGCGTTTAGATACTGTGGTTGTGTTGTACTCTTCCAAAAACACCCATTTAGGGCCACAAAAAATATTTTGCAGTGTTTTCTGCATATCTGGAGGTGTGTGAAATAAACAATTTATATATTTTTCTTCTACTGTGCGATCCTAAAAAAAAAATTGAATAGCATTTTCTGCAGTTCTGTAGCTGTGAGATACAGCGTTTACGTACTGTGGGTGTGTTGTGCTCTTCCAAAAACACCCATTTAAGCCTCGTACACACGACCGAGTTTCTCGTCGTAAAAAACATGTCGTTTTTTTCGACGAGGTTCTTGTTAAGCTTGTCGATTTTCTCGTCAAGCTTTCCATGCGTACACACTGACATTTCCCAATTTCCTCGTTGTTCTCCGCGGTCACGTCCAGCATGTACGACGGCACTATAAAGGGGAAGATCTTTTTTCTTGGTGCCACCCCTTGGGCTGCTTTTGCTGATCTCGTGTTACCGCGTGTGAAGTAAAAGTTTGGGAAGAGACGATTCGCGCTTTTCAGTCTTCGTACTTTTCAGATTGTTTTCTGCGGTTCAGTTTGTGCTTGTGGGTTCGTATCTTGACTTTCAGGGCGTCTAGGTAGGTCGTATCTGTTTTACAGTGCGTTCTTGCCTGTTCGTTTCTGATTTTCAGTTCGTTATTCATAGGCCTTGCTGTTCTAAAGTGCGTTCTGTTCTGTACGTTCTGATAAGACGACCGTTTCCTAGCCATGTCGCCTGGATGTTCTCGTCATCGAGTTCGTGCTGTGCGTGCGCTTGGTTTTTGTTCTGCTTGTTTTGGACCTAGACCAGTCCATGAATGGTGTGAGGAGGAGTTCATGAACCAAGAATTGGTTGCTCCAGCGGGACCAATTCTGCCATATGCCTCTGCTGCGGGAGATCGTCGAGAATAATCCTGAGGACTACAGGAATTTTCTGCGGATGTCTGACCCCGTTTTTTAGGAACTGTTGGCTTTGGTGTCCCCCTATATTACCAGGAAGGACACCGTTATGCGGGAAGCCATCAGTGCTGAGCAGAGGCTCCTCACCACCTTACGGTACCTGGCGACAGGGAGAAGTCTTCAGGACTTGAAGTTCACGACAGGCATCTCCCCCCAGGCTCTGGGCCTCATAATCCCAGACACCTGTTCTGCCATTATACAAGTCCTGCAGGAGGACTATATTAGGGTAAGTTTTCTCCATTAACATCACATTTTATGTATTACATGTATGCTAATGTACTGTATTTCTTTCATCCTTCCCTAATTACCATGATTGTAATATGCTGAGAATGTCCCCTTTGTCCCCATGCATGCTGGAAGCTTTAGATTTCCCCTTTTTTCTCCTCCATGCATATTTCCCTTCACTAACCTTTCCAGCAGGGGCGCCTGTTGCTCCAAATGTTTGGGGGTTCAAACCCCAATTTAGGAAATAAACTTCCTCCTTTTTTGCTCTGGTGCCTATTAAACGCCCCCATTTGTCCCCTCCAATGCAGCCATTTTGTCCCCTCCAATGCAGCCATTTTGTTCCCTCCAATGCAGCCATTTTGTTCCCTCCAATGCAGCCAGTTCCCCCCCAGCCCTGCACTTACCTTCATGTGGTCAGCACCATCCTTCTTCTGTCCTTGATGTCTTCTCCTTCCCTTGATGTTGCATCAGCCAATCATGTTACCATTAAACAGACTTGGTGAACATGATTGGCAGAGAAGCCTGTCAGTGTTTACCCAAGGGATGCCCCCCCTGCATCCCCTATTTAACTTTTCTGAAGCCAATTACATCCCTCAGGCTGTAATGTGCAAGACAATTTTCCTTACTGTTTCTGATATGCAATTTTAAGCCCATAAATGCCGCAGTTCTTCATATGTCGGTCGCTTAACAGGGGGCCATCCACCTGAATAGTGGGCGGCATAGACAATACATAGGTTAATGCAAGGCATAAACCTATGTATTGTTCTGAGTGACGGGCACAGGAGAGAGGGGGCAGTGCTCCAGCGCCCACTCTGGACGCACCGCCACTGCAATGCTATCCTGTGGCCAAACACATCTCCCCCCCTCCCCATTAGAATTTATTAATGGACCATCATAGGGGGTGATGAATATGATACATGAGCCTTCCATTATACTTATTTAAAACACCTTAATAAACGTAGACTTTGCTTGATGTTGGCCTCTAATGTATTTTCGTAGAATATACTTGTAATGTTTGATTTGTGTATTCTAATATTTTTCCATCTTGTTTGACTCCACAGCTTCCTTCCACGCCACAGGAATGGCAGATTGTGGCATCGGAGTTTGCCACGCGGTGGGACTTCCCCAACTGCGGTGGTGCTATAGACGGGAAGCACGTCCACATCATGCCGCCACCCCGTTCTGGGTCCTACTACTACAACTACAAGGGGTTTCATAGCATTGTGCTGATGGCGGGGGTGTCAGCACGGTATGAATTCCTCTATGTTGATGTAGGGAAGAATGGCCGGATGTCCGATGGGGGATCCTTCATCCAGACGGAGTTTGCCCTCCGTCTCCAGAGTGATGACCTTGCATTGCCACCGGATGCAGGGAATATTGAAGGACTCCCCTTTGTTTTTTGGCTGATGAAGCCTTCAGGCTCGGACCACATCTTATGAGGCCATTTCCTCAGAGGACCCTGACCCCAGAGAAGAGGGTGTTCAATTACCGGCTGGCCAGGGGCCGAAGAGTCGTTGAAAATGCCTTCGGCATAATGGCCAGCCGGTTCCGCCTTTTTATGACTTCCATCCACTTGGCGGACTACAAAATAAACTATGTAGTATTATGCTGCTGTGTGCTACACAATTTTCTTTGCCGCAAATCAAATTCATATATGGCCTCAGTTTTGCCAGAGGCTGGACTTTCCCCTGATAATCCCCTGCCGGGCCTGGAATCTGCCCGTTCTGGCTTGCCCCCCCAAAATGCCCGTGAGGTTCGGGACAAATACATGGACTATTTCACGGGTAGGGGGCAATTCCTATGCCAGGCTATGTCTAAAGATTGCTGTCTAACGATCCAAGTAAAAATCTTGTTTAAACTTCTAACTTTTGTTGGTTTCCTGTCTCCTAGTTTGTCTTAGTGCATTTGTAGTGCCAAGTGTATTTTCCTTTAGTAAATACCAACCATTTCACTATGTAACCTTTAAAAAAATTCCAAATAAGGTTAGAGCATATTAGAAAAAGAAGCTACACGTTGTTTGTGTTCAAATCTTTTACTGTGTGCAAATTCACACAATTTTTTTTTTAATTTTACATTTTTTGTTTGCCTGGCCACAAACCGGCAATTGTTTTCTTAGGAAAATACAAAAACAACCGTTGCATTTCAAAAATTACAAAATTAGATACCTCGGAGCAATCTGAGACATTCACTTACACAAACTATATGTCTCTATGTGCCCGTCCTAATATGGGGTCCTGCCACCCCTTGCCCAGCCAAAAATTGAATATGCACACAATTGGAATTATTTTCCTATAGGGATTTTAGACTCCTGATCCATATTGTCAACATGTGCTATCTGCCATCAGGGGTGATCAATGGACGTGTTTTGGGGGTGCAACCCCTTCCTCAGTTCACCTACTTTAGATACGAGGAAGGGGTTGCACCCCCAAAAGACGTACATGGATATCCCCTGATGGCAGATAGCACATGTTGACACACTGTGTGCATATTCAATTTTTGGCTGGTTTGATTGCCAAAAAGTTTTTTAAAAGTTGCAAAACAAACATGAGAAAAAAGGGGGTTGGGATGCCTTATTGAATTCTCCCCAATACATCGAGAATGTCTTTAAATGTTTGATCCATCACATGTATTCTTTCTTTAATTTTGTCCAGTTCCGTGCTACATTCCATCACTTGCTGGATGACGTGGAGGGCACTGTCAGCAGAGAAACCTGTACTATCCTTCACCCCAACATTCACATCCCCTAAAAACAAAATAAAAAGGTATTATAACTCTGCAGGCCTACCTCTCTTACCTGAAGCTGTGGTGACAGATACTGACCTGTTGTGGTGACCAGTTCCACAACGTCATCCACCTCTCCTTCCTGCACTTCTCCTTCCTCCACCTCAACTTCCTCTACATCCTTTGTTTGTGGGTCTTTGGGAGTTTGGGGTTGTTGTGAAGCTGTGGGGCTCTTGTGCTCCCTGGAGTGTCCTCCTCCCAGTCTTCTCTCTCCTATGAGAATCAAACAAAAGGTAGAGTTATCACACAGAAATTCTCTATGTTAAACCAAAAAACAGGCTAAATTGCTTGGAAGTGGGGTACAAGTGTGTGTTTGGGCGGAAGTTAAAGATGAATGCATTAATTCTGACCAAGAATATGCTTAGTATTCACCTTTGTCTGTCATTTTTTAGATATGTAGGCAACACAAAAATTCTCTGAAGCACCTGTGTGGGACACCCAAAAAAGGCGGGTCTGTTGGCCCACACTATAGTGCTCCAAAGTACAGATGTGGAAGCAGCTGCTGAGTGTCCTCTCCTTTACACTGACAAAAGTTTGCATTTCATTCTCTTTACAAACACATCATCTAGCCTAAAACTTTGTGCCCCAAATTTCACAAAAAATGGCAGATGTCTAATTACTTTTGTGGCTGTAAAATAATCCAAAACAGCAGATAGTGGCTGAACGAAGTGTCTGTAACGTTACGAACGATTACTGTGCCCAACCAAGTTCAAAATATAACATTTTGGAAGGGAGTCCAATAAGAAAAACAAAAAAAACCAGCAACATGTCAGTTTAGAAAAGGATTAATAGCATAAAAGTGTACATTTTACTTACTTTTAGC
Source organism: Rana muscosa (assembly GCA_029206835.1). Taxonomy (NCBI): domain Eukaryota; kingdom Metazoa; phylum Chordata; class Amphibia; order Anura; family Ranidae; genus Rana; species Rana muscosa. The sequence continues at coordinate 1,133,045 of CM055127.1, read as the reverse complement.
GAGCATTCTCTTAATGCTCCTTAACTGCTCTGGCTCCCTCAGTTTGAGGTCTGACCACCTCTTTCTGAGCTGCTCATTTGAGCGTTTCACCCCGAAATTCGTCTTCAGACTCTTCACGACTTTAGTGAGGATTTTGGCCTTTCTTCTATTTGGTTTCCTATACGGCCCATGCTTTGCGTCATAATCAGACTTGAGCAAGATGTCCACCATCTCCGCCATCTCCGCAAAAGACATATTCGATGCCTTGAATCTCCTCCTTGATCGTGACGTTTCCTCGGTCTCTGGGCTTGTCTCCTCCTCGTTAGTTGCGGAATTATCAGACACCTGCTGTAACTCCGCCATATCTGTCTGCGCGCCGAAAGGGAAGGGGCGGGGAAAAGATGTTAGTTAGAACGTCATGGGCGGGCGACGTGTGCGGAGCGACGTGTTCGAATTTTGACGCATGCGTGGTGTGTATATAGCAAACACACATGTGACTATAGTATGTTCGGTGTGCGGAGAGAGGAGTTCAAGTGACGGACGTGCGAACGAAGGTATGTGATTTTGTGACTTGTACAAATTGTTGGCCTATACTGTTTTGAGAATGTTGTAGGATATATATGGTGACTACGATGTTAAGGAGGTTAGACTGTTTGCCTACAATTAGTTATATATTATTTCTTAAACTTGCAGATACAATATGAATTGTCTTTATTAGCGACAAAAAGTTCCTGGCAGAATTTATTGACCGGGTAAGGGAGCTGCCCGCTCTGTGGGAGACGAAAAACCCCATCCATAAAAAAGAGGGGTGAGAAAAGCAGCGCTGGAGAAGCTGCTCCCATTTGTGCAGACCAAGGTGCCCACAGCCACAGCAAAACAAGTGGACACTAAAATTGGGAGCTTGAGAGGCACCTACAGGACTGAACGCTCTAAGGTCCTGGCTTCTCAGAGGTCAGGAGCAGCAGCAGATGATGTGTATGTTCCGATTTTGTGGTACTACAGCAGGATGTCCTTCCTGGATGACCACATTGAGGCAAGGCCATCACTCTCCACTCTTCCCCCCAGACTTCCCTGCAGCCAACCTGAGCCTTCTCTGGAGCAAGAGGAGACAGCCATCCTGGATGATCCTGATTTGGCCATCTGGAGCCAGGTATAGTATTAAATGAAAATGTATTGGGATAAAATTAATGTTTGCCAAATATGTCAAGATGAGAAACATACAATATTTTGGGTTCCACAAGTGAAATCAAGATCTCGAGACATTAGTCTGCACTTAATTGGGTGCTAAATAGTCAATCTGATGTAGGTGTAAATTATAAAAAATTATTCCTGGATTTACATTCTAATTGCTTCAATCATGTTTATAAAGTTTGATGCAAAGATTAAAACAACATATTAAACTATGTCCCTTTTTTATACACAGGATGAAATCAGCCAGGAGGAGGGTCTGGAAACTGTCAGGCAGGAGGAGGAAGGGCCCAGTGGCAGCCAGGAGGTGGCAGGGCCCAGTGGCAGCCAGGAGGTGGCAGGGCCCAGTGGCAGCCAGGAGGTGGCAGGGCCCAGTGGCAGCCAGGAGGTGGCAGGGCAAAGGAGAAGCACCAGATCCCAGGTGCCTCCCATCCGGCTTCCCAAAAGAGGCAGGAGGGACAGGACCACCAGTGAGGCAGCAATGGCCCTTATTAAAGAGGCCCATGCCACCCTCAAAGAGCCCACATCCCCTGAAGAGGCCATTGCCGGCCTAGTGGAGGCAAAGTTCAAGGTGATGAGCATGGAGCAACGCCTCCTATGCGAGCCCCTGCTCATCACCTTGCTCAACAAGGGGGTGATGGGAAAAATTACCCCCAATACCGCCATTTGTGAGGTGGCACAACTGTCCCAACCTCAACCTCCTCCTCCACCTCCACATTCTTCTTCTGCCCCACCCCCTTCTCCTCCACCTCCACCTTGTTCTTCTGCCCCACCCCCTTCTCCTCCACCTCCACCTTGTTCTTTCGCCCCACCCCCTTCTCCTCCACCTCCACCTTGTTGTTCTGCGCCACCCCCTTCTCCTCCACCTCCTCCTCCTCCTGACAGGAGTACCCCTCCAGTGGCCCAGCCTCCAGCCAAATGAAGAAGGAAGGCTGCAGGGAAGGCTTCAGGAAAGGTTGCAGGGAAGGTTGCCAGGAAGACGAGGAAGTGATAGCCTTGCTTCATTGTGGTCGGACAGAAGGCAGCCTGTTGTAGTACCACACACTTGGGACATATATATCACCTGCTGCTGTTCCTGACCTCTGGGAGGCCAGCATCAGATTGTGTTCAGAAATGTTGGCCTTCTCAAGCTCCCAATTTTAGTGTCCACACAGGGTTGCTGTGTGCTCTGGGGTCCCTGGGATGCACAAATGGCAGCAGGTTCTCCAGCGCTGCCTTCTCTTTATTTTATTTGAAACATGAATAAATGTTATTTTTGTTTAAGTTCATACTTGACTATGTGTATTTGTAAAAATGTAAAATCTAGCTTTGGAGTAAGCAGATACATTTGACTGACAAAAAAAGGGACAGATAACAACCCCCCCAAAAAAAAAAAATTGTGTTTCCCAAAAAAGTGTGTAAATTTAAATCATATATATTAAAAGATTCAATGGGAGATCACTACCAAAACATTGCGAAATTACAATTAACATTAGTTAGAAAATAACTAATTTTTAAATATTCCTAAAAACTTGCACGATATAATACACATAAATCTTCTTAAGAGCAGCATGAAAAAGGTTAAAAAAAGATAGTCATAACTCTGTGTGAATATCAGCAGCAAAAGAAGTTCATTCGTTTGGATTAATGTCACATTCTAACGAAGATTTCAATGCACAACATTTAAATGATGCAAAAGTTTGGAGCGTGACGAATGTGCTATCTCCATTACGAAGGCTTGTTTTACCAGAAGATGCGCTCCCGTCTTATAGTTGCTTGTGAGCATGCGCGCTTTTGGAAGAGTCGTAAAAGCATACACATGAACCATTTTCTCGTCACAAAACAGGCCGACGAGAAACACGACGAGGAAATCTGGAATCCTGACGAGAAAATAGAGAGCAGGTTCTCTATTTTCTCGTCGAGATTCACGGCAGTTTTCTCGTCGTAAAACCATACACACGAACGGTTTTCTCGACAAAAAAGCTCTCGCGGCACTTTTCTTGCCGGTTTTGGACGAGAAACTCGGTCGTGTGTACGAGGCTTTAGGGCCACAAAAATATTTTGCAGTGTTTTCTGCAAATCTGGAGGTGTGTGAAATAAACAATTTATATATTTTTCTTATATTGTGCTATCCTAAAAACAATAATTGTAGGACAAAAACATTTTTTTAATAGCATTTTCTGCAGTTCTGTAGCTGTTAGATATAGCGTTTACATACTGTGGGTGTGTTGTGCTCTTCCAAAAACACCCATTTAGGGCCCCAAAAAATATTTTGCATTGTTTTCTGCATATCTGGAGGTGTGTGAAATAAACAATTTACATATTTTTCTTCTACTGTGCTATCCTAAAAAAAAAAAAATTGAATAGCATTTTCTGCAGTTCTGTAGCTGGGAGATACAGCGTTTACATACTGTGGGTGTGTTGTGCTCTTCCAAAAACACCCATTTAGGGCCACAAAAAGAAAATTTTGCAGTGTTTTCTGCATATCTGGAGGTGTGTGAAATAAACAATTTATATATATTTCTTCTACTGTGCTATCCTAAAAAAATAATTGTAGGACAGAATTTTTTTTTTTGAATAGCATTTTCTGCAGTTCTGTAGCTGGGAGATACAGCGTTTACATACTGTGGTTGTGTTGTGCTCTTCCAAAAACACTCATTTAGGGCCACAAAAAATATTTTGCAGTGTTTTCTGCATATCTGGAGGTGTGTGAAATAAACAATTTATATATTTTTCTTCTACTGTGCTATCCTAAAAAAAAAAAATTGAATAGCATTGTCTGCAGTTCTTTAGCTGTGAGATACAGCGTTTACATACTGTGGGTGTGTTGTGCTCTTCCAAAAACACCCATTTAGGGCCACAAAAAATAATTTGCAGTGTTTTCTGCATATCTGGAGGTGTGTGAAATAAACAATTTATATATATTTCTTCTACCGTGCTATCCTAAAAAAATAATTGTAGGACAAAAATTTTTTTTTTGAATAGCATTTTCTGCAGTTCTGTAGCTGGGAGATACAGCGTTTACATACTGTGGTTGTGTTGTGCTCTTCCAAAAACACTCATTTAGGGCCACAAAAAATATTTTGCAGTGTTTTCTGCATATCTGGAGGTGTGTGAAATAAACAATTTATATATTTTTCTTCTACTGTGCTATCCTAAAAAAAAATTTGAATAGCATGTTCTGCAGTTCTGTAGCTGTGAGATACAGCGTTTACATACTGTGGGTGTGTTGTGCTCTTCCAAAAACACCCATTTAGGGCCACAAAAAATATTTTGCAGTGTTTTCTGCATATCTGGAGGTGTGTAAAATAAACAATTTATATATTTTCCTTCTACTGTGCTATCCTAAAAAAATAATTGTAGGAGAAAAACATTTTTTTTGAATAGCATTTTCTGCAGTTCTGTAGCTGTGAGATGCAGCGTTTACGTACTGTGGGTGTGTTGTGCTCTCCCGAAAACACCCATTTAGGGCCACAAAAAATATTTGCAGTGTTTTCTGCATATCTGGAGGTGTGTGAAATAAACAATTTATATATTTTCTTCTACTGTGCTATCCTTAAAAAAATAATTGTAGGACAAAAACTTTTTTTTAATAGCATTTTCTGCAGTTCTGTAGCTGGGAGATACAGCGTTTACATACTGTGGTTGTGTTGTGCTCTTCCAAAAACACCCATTTAGGGCCACAAAAAATATTTTGCAGTGTTTTCTGCATATCTGGATGTGTGTGAAATAAACAATTTATTTATTTTTCTTCTACTGTGCTATTATAAAAATAAAATATTGAATAGCATTTTCTGCAGTTCTGTAGCTGTGAGATACAACGTTTACATACTGTGGGTGTGTTGTGCTCTTCCAAAAACACCCATTTAGGGCCACAAAAAATATTTTGCAGTGTTTTCTGCATATCTGGAGGTGTGTGAAATAAACAATTTATATATTTTTCTTCTACTGTGCTATCCTAAAAAAAATATTGTAGGACAAAAACATTTTTTTTGAATAGCATTTTCTTCAGTTCTGTAGCTGGGAGATACAGCATTTACATACTGTGGTTGTGTTGTGCTCTTCCAAAAACACCCATTTAGGGCCACAAAAAATATTTTGCAGTGTTTTCTGCATATCTGGAGGTGTGTGAAATAAACAATTTATATATTTTTCTTCTACTGTGCTATACTAAAAAAATTATTGTAGTACAAAATCATTTTTTAATAGCATTTTCTGCAGTTCTGTAGCTGGGAGATAAAGGGTTTACGTACTGTGGGTGTGTTTTGCTCTTCCAAAAACACCCATTTAGGGCAACAAAAAATATTTTGCAGTGTTTTCTCCATATCTGGAGGTGTGTGAAATAAACAATTTATACATTTTTCTTCTACTGTGCTATCCTAAAAAAATAATTGTAGGACAAAATCATTTTTTTAAATAGCATTTTTTGCAGTTCTGTAGCTGGGAGATACAGCGTTTACATACTGTGGTTGTGTTGTGCTCTTCCAAAAACACCCATTTAGGGCCACAAAAAATATTTTGCAGCGTTTTCTGCATATCTGGAGGTGTGTAAAATAAACAATTTATATATTTTTCTTCTACTGTGCTATCCTTAAAAAAATAATTGTAGGACAAAAACTTTTTTTTTTTATATCATTTTCTGCAGTTCTGTAGCTGGGAGATACAGCGTTTACGTACTGGGGGTGTGTTGTGCTCTTCCAAAAACACCCATTTAGGCCCACAAAAAATATTTTGCAGTGTTTTCTGCATATCTGGAGGTGTGTGAAATAAAAAAATTATATATTTTTCTTCTACTGTGCTATCCTAAAAAAAATTGTAGGACTAAAACATTTTTTTAATGGCATTTTCTGCAGTTCTGTAGCTGGGAGATACAGCGTTTACATACTGTGGTTGTGTTGTGCTCTTCCAAAAACACCCATTTAGGGCCACAAAAAATATTTTGCAGCGTTTTCTGCATATCTGGAGGTGTGTGAAATAAACAATTTATATATTTTTCTTCTACTGTGCTATCCTAAAAAACTAATTGTAGGACAAAAACTTTTTTTTTGAATAGCATTTTCTGCAGTTCTGTAGCTGGGAGATACAGCATTTACGTACTGGGGGTGTGTTGTGCTCTTCCAAAAACACCCATTTAGGGCCACAAAAAATATTTGCAGTGTTTTCTGCATATCTGGAGGTGTGTGAAATAAACAATTTATATATTTTTCTTCTACGGTGCTATCCTAAAAAAAAATTGAATAGCATTTTTTGCAGTTCTGTAGCTGTGAGATACAACGTTTACATACTGTGGGTGTGTTGTGCTCTTCCAAAAACACCCATTTAGGGCCACAAAAAGAAAATTTTGCAGTGTTTTCTGCATATCTGGAGGTGTGTGAAATAAACAATTTATATATTTTTCTTCTACTGTGCTATACTAAAAAAAATATTGTAGTACAAAATCATTTTTTAATAGCATTTTCTGCAGTTCTGTAGCTGGGAGATAAAGGGTTTACGTACTGTGGGTGTGTTTTGCTCTTCCAAAAACACCCATTTAGGGCAACAAAAAATATTTTGCAGTGTTTTCTCCATATCTGGAGTTGTGTGAAATAAACAATTTATACATTTTTCTTCTACTGTGCTATCCTAAAAAAATAATTGTAGGACAATTTTTTTTTTTAATAGCATTTTCTGCAGTTCTGTAGCTGTGAGATACAGCGTTTACATACTGTGGGTGTGTTGTGCTCTTCCAAAAACACCCATTTAGGGCCACAAAAAATATTTTGCAGTGTTTTCTGCATATCTGGAGGTGTGTGAAATAAACAATTCATATATTTTTCTTCTACTGTGCTATCCTAAAAAAAAATTGAATAGCATTTTTTGCAGTTCTGTAGCTGTGATATACAGCGTTTACATACTGTGGGTGTGTTGTGCTCTTCCAAAAACACCCATTTAGGGCCACAAAAAGAAAATTTTGCAGTGTTTTCTGCATATCTGGAGGTGTGTGAAATAAACAATTTATAAATTTTTCTTCTACTGTGCTATCCTAAAAAAATAATTGTAGGACAAAAACATTTTTTTTGAATAACATTTTCTGCAGTTCTGTAGCTGGGAGATACAGCATTTACATACTGTGGTTGTGTTGTGCTCTTCCAAAAACACCCATTTAGGGCCACAAAAAATATTTTGCAGTGTTTTCTGCATATCTGGAGGTGTGTGAAATAAACAATTTATATATTTTTCTTCTACTGTGCTATCCTAAAAAAAAAAATTGAATAGCATTTTCTGAAGTTCGGTAGCTGTGAGATACAGCGTTTACATACTGTGGGTGTGTTGTGCTCTTCCAAAAACACCCATTTAGGGCCACAAAAAATATTTTGCAGTGTTTTCTGCATATCTGGAGGTGTGTGAAATAAACAATTTTTATATTTTTCTTCTACTGTGCTATCCTAAAAAAATAATTGTAGGACAAAAAGATTTTTATTGAATAGCATTTTCTGCAGTTCTGTAGCTGGGAGATACAGCGTTTACGTACTGTGGGTGTGTTGTGCTCTTCCAAAAACACACATTTAGGGCCACAAAAAGAAAATTTTGCAGTGTTTTCTGCATATCTGGAGGTGTGTGAAATAAACAATTTATATATTTTTCTTCTACTGTGCTATCCTAAAAAAATAATTGAAGGACAAAAAAAATTTTTGAATAACATTTTCTGCAGTTCTGTAGCTGGGAGATACAGCGTTTACATACTGTGGTTGTGTTGTGCTCTTCCAAAAACACCCATTTTGGGCCACAAAAAATATTTTGCAGTGTTTTCTGCATATCTGGAGGTGTGTGAAATAAACAATTTATATATTTTTCTTCTACTGTGCTATCCTAAAAAAAATAATTGTAGGACAAAATCATTTTTTTAATAGCATTTTCTGCAGTTCTGTAGCTGTGAGATACAGCGTTTACATACTGTGGTTATGTTGTGCTCTTCCAAAAACACCCATTTAGGGCCACAAAAAATATTTTGCAGTGTTTTCTGCATATCTGGAGGTGTGTGAAATAAACAATTTATATATTTTTCTTCTACTGTGCTATCCTAAAAAAAAAATTTGAATAGCATTTTCTGCAGTTCTGTAGCTGGGAGATAAAGGGTTTACGTACTGTGGGTGTGTTTTGCTCTTCCAAAAACACCCATTTAGGGCCACAAAAAATATTTTGCAGCGTTTTCTGCATATCTGGAGGTGTGTAAAATAAACAATTTATATATTTTTCTTCTACTGTGCTATCCTTAAAAAAATAATTGTAGGACAAAAACTTTTTTTTTGAATATCATTTTCTGCAGTTCTGTAGCTGGGAGATACAGCGTTTACGTACTGGGGGTGTGTTGTGCTCTTCCAAAAACACCCATTTAGGCCCACAAAAAATATTTTGCAGTGTTTTCTGCATATCTGGAGGTGTGTGAAATAAAAAAATTATATATTTTTCTTCTACTGTGCTATCCTAAAAAAAAAATTGTAGGACTAAAACATTTTTTTAATAGCATTTTCTGCAGTTCTGTAGCTGGGAGATACAGCGTTTACATACTGTGGTTGTGTTGTGCTCTTCCAAAAACACCCATTTAGGGCCACAAAAAATATTTTGCAGCGTTTTCTGCATATCTGGAGGTGTGTGAAATAAACAATTTATATATTTTTCTTCTACTGTGCTATCCTAAAAAAATAATTGTAGGACAAAAACTTTTTTTTAGAATAGCATTTCCTGCAGTTCTGTAGCTGGGAGATACAGCATTTACGTACTGGGGGTGTGTTGTGCTCTGCCGAAAACACCCATTTAGGGCCACAAAAAATATTTGCAGTGTTTTCTGCATATCTGGAGGTGTGTGAAATAAACAATTTATATATTTTTCTTCTACGGTGCTATCCTAAAAAAAAATTGAATAGCATTTTTTGCAGTTCTGTAGCTGTGAGATACAACGTTTACATACTGTGGGTGTGTTGTGCTCTTCCAAAAACACCCATTTAGGGCCACAAAAAGAAAATTTTGCAGTGTTTTCTGCATATCTGGAGGTGTGTGAAATAAACAATTTATATATTTTTCTTCTACTGTGCTATCCTAAAAAAATTATTGTAGGACAAAATCTTTTTTTTTTAATAGCATTTTTTGCAGTTCTGTAGCTGGGACATACAGTGTTTACATACTGTGGTTGTGTTGTGCTCTTCCAAAAACACCCATTTAGGGTCACAAAAAGAAAATTTTGCAGTGTTTTCTGCATATCGGGAGGTGTGTGAAATAAACAATTTATATATTTTTCTTCTACTGTGCTATCCTAAAAAAATAATTGTAGGACAAAATCATTTTTTTTTAATAGCATTTTCTGCAGTTCTGTAGCTGGGAGATACAGCGTTTACATACTGTGGTTATGTTGTGCTCTTCCAAAAACACCCATTTAGGGCCACAAAAAATATTTTGCAGTGTTTTCTGCATATCTGGAGGTGTGTGAAATAAACAATTTATATATTTTTCTTCTACTGTGCTATCCTAAAAAAAAATTTGAATAGCATTTTCTGCAGTTCTGTAGCTGTGAGATACAGCGTTTACATACTGTGGGTGTGTTGTGCTCTTCCAAAAACACCCATTTAGGGCCGCAAAAAGTATTTTGCAGTGTTTTCTCCATATCTGGAGGTGTGTGAAATAAACAATTTATATATTTTTCTTCTACTGTGCTATACTAAAAAAATTATTGTAGTACAAAATCATTTTTTAATAGCATTTTCTGCAGTTCTGTAGCTGGGAGATAAAGGGTTTACGTACTGTGGGTGTGTTTTGCTCTTCCAAAAACACCCATTTAGGGCAACAAAAAATATTTTGCAGTGTTTTCTCCATATCTGGAGGTGTGTGAAATAAACAATTTATACATTTTTCTTCTACTGTGCTATCCTAAAAAAATAATTGTAGGACAATTTTTTTTTTAATAGCATTTTCTGCAGTTCTGTAGCTGTGAGATACAGCGTTTACGCCAAAAACACCCATTTAGGGCCACAAAAAATATTTTGCAGTGTTTTCTGCATATCTGGAGGTGTGTGAAATAAAAAGATTATATATTTTTCTTCTACTGTGCTATCCTAAAAAAAAATTATTGTAGGACTAAAACATTTTTTTAATAGCATTTTCTGCAGTTCTGTAGCTGGGAGATACAGCGTTTACATACTGTGGTTGTGTTGTGCTCTTTCCAAAAACACCCATTTAGGGCCACAAAAAATATTTTGCAGCGTTTTCTGCATATCTGGAGGTGTGTGAAATAAACAATTTATATATTTTTCTTCTACTGTGCTATCCTAAAAAAATAATTGTAGGACAAAAACTTTTTTTTTGAATAGCATTTTCTGCAGTTCTGTAGCTGGGAGATACAGCATTTACGTACTGGGGGTGTGTTGTGCTCTTCCGAAAACACCCATTTAGGGCCACAAAAAATATTTGCAGTGTTTTCTGCATATCTGGAGGTGTGTGAAATAAACAATTTATATATTTTTCTTCTACGGTGCTATCCTAAAAAAAATTTGAATAGCATTTTCTGCAGTTCTGTAGCTGTGATATACAGCGTTTACATACTGTGGGTGTGTTGTGCTCTTCCAAAAACACCCATTTAGGGCCACAAAAAATATTTTGCAGTGTTTTCTGCATATCTGGAGGTGTGTGAAATAAACAATTTTTATATTTTTCTTCTACTGTGCTATCCTAAAAAAATAATTGTAGGACAAAAACATTTTTATTGAATGACATTTTCTGCAGTTCTGTAGCTGGGAGATACAGCGTTTACGTACTGTGGGTGTGTTGTGCTCTTCCAAAAACACACATTTAGGGCCACAAAAAGAAAATTTTGCAGTGTTTTCTGCATATCTGGAGGTGTGTGAAATAAACAATTTATATATTTTTCTTCTACTGTGCTATCCTAAAAAAATAATTGAAGGACAAAAAATTTTTTTGAATAACATTTTCTGCAGTTCTGTAGCTGGGAGATACAGCGTTTACATACTGTGGTTGTGTTGTGCTCTTCCAAAAACACCCATTTTGGGCCACAAAAAATATTTTGCAGTGTTTTCTGCATATCTGGAGGTGTGTGAAATAAACAATTTATATATTTTTCTTCTACTGTGCTAGCCTAAAAAAAATAATTGTAGGACAAAATCATTTTTTTAATAGCATTTTCTGCAGTTCTGTAGCTGTGAGATACAGCGTTTACATACTGTGGTTATGTTGTGCTCTTCCAAAAACACCCATTTAGGGCCACAAAAAATATTTTGCAGTGTTTTCTGCATATCTGGAGGTGTGTGAAATAAACAATTTATATATTTTTCTTCTACTGTGCTATCCTAAAAAAAAAATTTGAATAGCATTTTCTGCAGTTCTGTAGCTGTGAGATACAGCGTTTACATACTGTGGGTGTGTTGTGCTCTTCCAAAAACACCCATTTAGGGCCGCAAAAAATATTTTGCAGTGTTTTCTCCATATCTGGAGGTGTGTGAAATAAACAATTTATATATTTTTCTTCTACTGTGCTATACTAAAAAAATTATTGTAGTACAAAATCATTTTTTAATAGCATTTTCTGCAGTTCTGTAGCTGGGAGATAAAGGGTTTACGTACTGTGGGTGTGTTTTGCTCTTCCAAAAACACCCATTTAGGGCAACAAAAAATATTTTGCAGTGTTTTCTCCATATCTGGAGGTGTGTGAAATAAACAATTTATACATTTTTCTTCTACTGTGCTATCCTAAAAAAATTATTGTAGGACAATTTTTTTTTTAATAGCATTTTCTGCAGTTCTGTAGCTGTGAGATACAGCGTTTACGTACTGTGGGTGTGTTGTGCTCTTCCAAAAACACCCATTTAGGGCCACAAAAAATATTTTGCTGTGTTTTCTGCATATCTGGAGGTGTGTGAAATAAAAAAAATATATATTTTTCTTCTACTGTGCTATCCTAAAAAAAAAAAATTGTAGGACTAAAACATTTTTTTAATATCATTTTCTGCAGTTCTGTAGCTGGGAGATACAGCGTTTACATACTGTGGTTGTGTTGTGCTCTTCCAAAAACACCCATTTAGGGCCACAAAAAATATTTTGTAGCGTTTTCTGCATAACTGGAGGTGTGTGAAATAAACAATTTATATATTTTTCTTCTACTGTGCTATCCTTAAAAAAATAATTGTAGGACAAAAACTTTTTTTTTGAATATCATTTTCTGCAGTTCTGTAGCTGGGAGATACAGCGTTTACGTACTGGGGGTGTGTTGTGCTCTTCCAAAAACACCCATTTAGGCCCACAAAAATATTTTGCAGTGTTTTCTGCATATCTGGAGGTGTGTGAAATAAAAAAAATATATATTTTTCTTCTACTGTGCTATCCTAAAAAAAATTGTAGGACTAAAACATTTTTTTAATAGCATTTTCTGCAGTTCTGTAGCTGGGAGATACAGCGTTTACATACTGTGGTTGTGTTGTGCTCTTCCAAAAACACCCATTTAGGGCCACAAAAACTATTTTGCAGCGTTTTCTGCATATCTGGAGGTGTGTGAAATAAACAATTTATATATTTTTCTTCTACTGTGCTATCCTAAAAAAATAATTGTAGGACAAAAACTTTTTTTTTGAATAGCATTTTCTGCAGTTCTGTAGCTGGGAGATACAACGTTTACATACTGTGGGTGTGTTGTGCTCTTCCAAAAACACCCATTTAGGGCCACAAAAAGAAAATTTTGCAGTGTTTTCTGCATATTTGGAGGTGTGTGAAATAAACAATTTATATATTTTTCTTCTACTGTGCTATCCTAAAAAAATAATTGTAGGACAAAATCATTTTTTTTTAATAGCATTTTTTGCAGTTCTGTAGCTGAGAGATACAGCGTTTACATACTGTGGTTGTGTTGTGCTCTTCCAAAAACACCCATTTAGGGTCACAAAAAGAAAATTTTGCAGTGTTTTCTGCATATCGGGAGGTGTGTGAAATAAACAATTTATATATTTTTCTTCTACTGTGCTATCCTAAAAAAATAATTGTAGGACAAAATCATTTTTTTTTAATAGCATTTTTTGCAGTTCTGTAGCTGTGAGATACAGCGTTTACATACTGTGGGTGTGTTGTGCTCTTCCAAAAACACCCATTTAGGGCCGCAAAAAATATTTTGCAGTGTTTTCTCCATATCTGGAGGTGTGTGAAATAAACAATTTATATATTTTTCTTCTACTGTGCTATACTAAAAAAATTATTGTAGTACAAAATCATTTTTTAATAGCATTTTCTGCAGTTCTGTAGCTGGGAGATAAAGGGTTTACGTACTGTGGGTGTGTTTTGCTCTTCCAAAAACACCCATTTAGGGCAACAAAAAATATTTTGCAGTGTCTTCTCCATATCTGGAGGTGTGTGAAATAAACAATTTATACATTTTTATTCTACTGTGCTATCCTAAAAAAATAATTGTAGGACAATTTTTTTTTTTAATAGCATTTTCTGCAGTTCTGTAGCTGTGAGATACAGCGTTTACGTACTGTGGGTGTGTTGTGCTCTTCCAAAAACACCCATTTAGGGCCACAAAAAATATTTTGCAGTGTTTTCTGCATATCTGGAGGTGTATGAAATAAAAAAATTATATATTTTTCTTCTACTGTGCTATCCTAAAAAAAAATTATTGTAGGACTAAAACATTTTTTTAATAGCATTTTCTGCAGTTCTGTAGCTGGGAGATACAGCGTTTACATACTGTGGTTGTGTTGTGCTCTTCCAAAAACACCCATTTAGGGCCACAAAAAATATTTTGCAGCGTTTTCTGCATATCTGGAGGTGTGTGAAATAAACAATTTATATATTTTTCTTCTACTGTTCTATCCTAAAAAAATAATTGTAGGACAAAAATTTTTTTTTTAATAACATTTTCTGCAGTCCGGTAGCTGGGAGATACAGCGTTTACATACTGTGGTTGTGTTGTGCTCTTCCAAAAACACCCATTTAGGGCCACAAAAAATATTTTGCAGTGTTTTCTGCATATCTGGAGGTGTGTGAAATAAACAATTTATATATTTTTCTTCTACTGTGCTATCCTAAAAAAACAAATTGAATAGCATTTTCTGCAGTTCTGTAGCTGTGAGATACAGTGTTTACATACTGTGGGTGTGTTGTGCTCTTCCAAAAACACCCATTTAGGGCCCCAAAAAATATTTTGCAGTGTTTTATGCATATCTGGAGGTGTGTGAAATAAACAATTTTTATATTTTTCTTCTACTGTGCTATCCTAAAAAAAATAATTGTAGGACAAAAACATTTTTATTGAATGGCATTTTCTGCAGTTCTGTAGCTGGGAGATACAGCGTTTACGTACTGTGGGTGTGTTGTGCTCTTCCAAAAACACCTATTTAGGGCCACAAAAAATATTTTGCAGTGTTTTCTGCATATCTGGAGATGTGTGAAATAAATAATTTATATATTTTTCTTCTACTGTGCTATCCTAAAAAAATAATTGTAGGACATTTTTTTTTTTTAATAGCATTTTCTGCAGTTCTGTAGCTGGGAGATAAAGGGTTTACGTACTGTGGGTGTGTTTTGCTCTTCCAAAAACACCCATTTAGGGCAACAAAAAATATTTTGCAGTGTTTTCTCCATATCTGGAGGTGTGTGAAATAAACAATTTATACATTTTTCTTCTACTGTGCTATCCTAAAAAAATAATTGTAGGACAATTTTTTTTTTTTTAATAGCATTTTCTGCAGTTCTGTAGCTGTGAGATACAGCGTTTACGTACTGTGGGTGTGTTGTGCTCTTCCAAAAACACCCATTTAGGGCCACAAAAAATATTTTGCAGTGTTTTCTGCATATCTGGAGGTGTGTGAAATAAAAAGATTATATATTTTTCTTCTACTGTGCTATCCTAAAAAAAAAATATTGTAGGACTAAAACATTTTTTAATAGCATTTTCTGCAGTTCTGTAGCTGTGAGATACAGCGTTTACGTACTGTGGGTGTGTTGTGCTCTTCCAAAAACACCCATTTAGGGCCACAAAAATATTTTGCAGTGTTTTCTGCATATCTGGAGATGTGTGAAATAAATAATTTATATATTTTTCTTCTACTGTGCTATCCTAAAAAAAAAATTTGAATAGCATTTTTTGCAGTTCTGTAGCTGTGATATACAGCGTTTACATACTGTGGGTGTGTTGTGCTCTTCCAAAAACACCCATTTAGGGCCACAAAAAGAAAATTTTGCAGTGTTTTCTGCATATCTGGAGGTGTGTGAAATAAACAATTTATATATTTTTCTTCTACTGTGCTATCCTAAAAAAATAATTGTAGGACAAAAACATTTTTTTTAATAACATTTTCTGCAGTTCTGTAGCTGGGAGATACAGCGTTTACATACTGTGGTTGTGTTGTGCTCTTCCAAAAACACCCATTTAGGGCCACAAAAAATATTTTGCAGTGTTTTCTGCATATCTGGAGGTGTGTGAAATAAACAATTTATATATTTTTCTTCTACTGTGCTATCCTAAAAAAAAAAATGAATAGCATTTTCTGAAGTTCTGTAGCTGTGAGATACAGCGTTTACATACTGTGGGTGTGTTGTGCTCTTCCAAAAACACCCATTTAGGGCCTCAAAAAATATTTTGCAGTGTTTTCTGCATATCTGGAGGTGTGTGAAATAAACAATTTTTATATTTTTCTTCTACTGTGCTATCCTAAAAAAATAATTGTAGGACAAAAACATTTTTATTGAATAGCATTTTCTGCAGTTCTGTAGCTGGGAGATACAGCGTTTACGTACTGTGGGTGTGTTTTGCTCTTCCAAAAACACCCAATTAAGCCAACAAAAAATATTTTGCAGTGTTTTCTCCATATCTGGAGGTGTGTGAAATAAACAATTTATACATTTTTATTCTACTGTGCTATCCTAAAAAAATAATTGTAGGACAATTTTTTTTTTAATAGCATTTTCTGCAGTTCTGTAGCTGTGAGATACAGCGTTTACGTACTGTGGGTGTGTTGTGCTCTTCCAAAAACACCCATTTAGGGCCACAAAAAATATTTTGCAGTGTTTTCTGCATATCTGGAGGTGTGTGAAATAAAAAAATTATATATTTTTCTTCTACTGTGCTATCCTAAAAAAAAATTATTGTAGGACTAAAACATTTTTTAATAGCATTTTCTGCAGTTCTGTAGCTGGGAGATACAGCGTTTACATACTGTGGTTGTGTTGTGCTCTTCCAAAAACACCCATTTAGGGCCACAAAAAATATTTTGCAGCGTTTTCTGCATATCTGGAGGTGTGTGAAATAAACAATTTATATATTTTTCTTCTACTGTGCTATCCTAAAAAAATAATTGTAGGACAAAAACTTTTTTTTTGAATATCATTTTCTGCAGTTCTGTAGCTGTGAGATACAGCGTTTACGTACTGTGGGTGTGTTGTGCTCTTCCGAAAACACCCATTTAGGGCCACAAAAAATATTTGCAGTGTTTTCTGCATATCTGGAGGTGTGTGAAATAAACAATTTATATATTTTTATTCTACGGTGCTATCCTAAAAAAAATTGAATAGCATTTTTTGCAGTTCTGTAGCTGTGAGATACAACATTTACATACTGTGGGTGTGTTGTGCTCTTCCAAAAACACCCATTTAGGGCCACAAAAAGAAAATTTTGCAGTGTTTTCTGCATATCTGGAGGTGTGTGAAATAAACAATTTATATATTTTTCTTCTACTGTGCTATCCTAAAAAAATAATTGTAGGACAAAATTTTTTTTTTAATAACATTTTCTGCAGTCCGGTAGCTGGGAGATACAGCGTTTACATACTGTGGTTGTGTTGTGCTCTTCCAAAAACACCCATTTAGGGCCACAAAAAATATTTTGCAGTGTTTTCTGCATATCTGGAGGTGTGTGAAATAAACAATTTATATATTTTTCTTCTACTGTGCTATCCTAAAAAAACAAATTGAATAGCATTTTCTGCAGTTCTGTAGCTGTGAGATACAGCGTTTACATACTGTGGGTGTGTTGTGCTCTTCCAAAAACACCCATTTAGGGCCACAAAAAATATTTTGCAGTGTTTTCTGCATATCTGGAGGTGTGTGAAATAAACAATTTTTATATTTTTCTTCTACTGTGCTATCCTAAAAAAATAATTATAGGACAAAAACATTTTTATTGAATAGCATTTTCTGCAGTTCTGTAGCTGGGAGATACAGCATTTACGTACTGTGGGTGTGTTGTGCTCTTAAAAAAACACACATTTAGGGCCACAAAAAGAAAATTTTGCAGTGTTTTCTGCATATCTGGAGGTGTGTGAAATAAACAATTTATATATTTTTCTTCTACTGTGCTATCCTAAAAAAATAATTGAAGGACAAAAAAAATTTTTGAATAACATTTTCTGCAGTTCTGTAGCTGGGAGATACAGCGTTTACATACTGTGGTTGTGTTGTGCTCTTCCAAAAACACCCATTTTGGGCCACAAAAAATGTTTTGCAGTGTTTTCTGCATATCTGGAGGTGTGTGAAATAAACAATTTATATATTTTTCTTCTACTGTGCTATCCTAAAAAAAAAATAATTGAATAGCATTTTCTGCAGTTCTGTAGCTGTGAGATACAGCGTTTACATACTGTGGGTGTGTTGTGCTCTTCCAAAAACACCCATTTAGGGCCACAAAAAATATTTTGCAGTGTTTTCTGCATATCTGGAGGTGTGTGAAATAAACAATTTTTATATTTTTCTTCTACTGTGCTATCCTAAAAAAATAATTGTAGGACAAAAACATTTTTATTGAATAGCATTTTCTGCAGTTCTGTACCTGGGAGATACAGCGTTTACATACTGTGGTTGTGTTGTGCTCTTCCAAAAACACCCATTTTGGGCCACAAAAAATATTTTGCAGTGTTTTCTGCATATCTGGAGGTGTGTGAAATAAACAATTTATATGTATTTCTTCTACTGTGCTATCCTAAAAAATAATTGTAGGACAAAAATTTATTTTTTTAATAGCATTTTCTGCAGTTCTGTAGCTGTGAGATACAGCGTTTACGTACTGTGGGTGTGTTGTGCTCTTCCAAAAACACCCATTTAGGGCCACAAAAAATATTTTGCAGTGTTTTCTGCATATCTGGAGGTGTGTGGAATAAACAATTTATATATTTTCCTTCTACTGTGCTATCCTAAAAAAAATAATTGTAGGACAAAAACATTTTTTTTAATAGCATTTTCTGCAGTTCTGTAGCTGGGAGATACAGCGTTTACGTACTGTGGGTGTGTTGTGCTCTCCCGAAAACACCCATTTAGGGCCACAAAAAATATTTGCAGTGTTTTCTGCATATCTGGAGGTGTGTGAAATAAACAATTTATATTTTTTCTTCTACTGTGCTATCATAAAAAAAATTGAATAGCATTTTCTGCAGTTCTGTAGCTGTGAGATCCAGTGTTTACATACTGTGGGTGCGTTGTGCTCTTCCAAAAACACCCATTTAGGGCCACAAAAAATATTTTGCAGCGTTTTCTGCATATCTGGAGGTGTGTGAAATAAACAATTTATATATTTTCCTTCTACTGTGCTATCCTAAAAAAATAATTGTAGGACAAAAACATTTTTTTTTAATAGCATTTTCTGCAGTTCTGTAGCTGGGAGATACAGCGTTTACGTACTGTGGGTGTGTTGTGCTCTCCCGAAAACACCCATTTAGGGCCACAAAAAATATTTGCAGTGTTTTCTGCATATCTGGAGGTGTGTGAAATAAACAATTTAGATATTTTTCTTCTACTGTGCTATCCTAAAAAAAAAATTGAATAGCATTTTCTGCAGTTCTGTAGCTGTGAGATACAGCGTTTACATACTGTGGGTGTGTTGTGCTCTTCCAAAAACACCCATTTAGGGCCACAAAAATATTTTGCAGTGTTTTCTGCATATTTGGAGGTGTGTGAAATAAACAATTTTTATATTTTTCTTCTACTGTGCTATCCTAAGAAAATAATTGTAGGACAAAAACATTTTTATTGAATAGCATTTTCTGCAGTTCTGTAGCTGGGAGATACAGCGTTTACGTACTGTGGGTGTGTTGTGCTCTTCCAAAAACACACATTTAGGGCCACAAAAAGAAAATTTTGCAGTGTTTTCTGCATATCTGGAGGTGTGTGAAATAAACAATTTATATATTTTTCTTCTACTGTGCTATCCTAAAAAAATAATTGAAGGACAAAAAATGTTTTTTGAATAGCATTTTCTGCAGTTCTGTACCTGGGAGATACAGCGTTTAAATACTGTGGTTGTGTTGTGCTCTTCCAAAAACACCCATTTTGGGCCACAAAAAATATTTTGCAGTGTTTTCTGCATATCTGGAGGTGTGTGAAATAAACAATTTATATATTTTTCTTCTACTGTGCTATCCTAAAAAAAAAAATTGAATAGCATTTTCTGCAGTTCTGTAGCTGTGAGATACAGCGTTTACATACTGTGGGTGTGTTGTGCTCTTCCAAAAACACCCATTTAGGGCCACAAAAAATATTTTGCAGTGTTTTCTCCATATCTGGAGGTGTGTGAAATAAACAATTTATATATTTTTCTTCTACTGTGCTATACTAAAAAAATTATTGTAGTACAAAATCATTTTTTAATAGCATTTTCTGCAGTTCTGTAGCTGGGAGATAAAGGGTTTACGTACTGTGGGTGTGTTGTGCTCTTCCAAAAACACCCATTTAGGGCCACAAAAAATATTTTGCAGTGTTTTCTCCATATCTGGAGGTGTGTGAAATAAACAATTTATATATATTTCTTCTACTGTGCTATCCTAAAAAATAATTGTAGGACAAAAATTTATTTTTTTAATAGCATTTTCTGCAGTTCTGTAGCTGTGAGATACAGCGTTTACGTACTGTGGGTGTGTTGTGCTCTTCCAAAAACACCCATTTAGGGCCACAAAAAATATTTTGCAGTGTTTTCTGCATGCCTGGAGGTGTGTGAAATAAACAATTTATATTTTTTCTTCTACTGTGCTATCATAAAAAAAATTGAATAGCATTTTCTGCAGTTCTGTAGCTGTGAAATCCAGTGTTTACATACTGTGGGTGTGTTGTGCTCTTCCAAAAACACCCATTTAGGGCCACAAAAAATATTTTGCAGCGTTTTCTGCATATCTGGAGGTGTGTGAAATAAACAATTTATATACTTTCCTTCTACTGTGCTATCCTAAAAAAATAATTGTAGGACAAAAACATATTTTTTTTTAATAGCATTTTCTGCAGTTCTGTAGCTGGGAGATACAGCGTTTACGTACTGTGGGTGTGTTGTGCTCTACCGAAAACACCCATTTAGGGCCACAAAAAATATTTGCAGTGTTTTCTGCATATCTGGAGGTGTGTGAAATAAACAATTTAGATATTTTTCTTCTACTGTGCTATCCTAAAAAAAAATTGAATAGCATTTTCTGCAGTTCTGTAGCTGTGAGATACAGCGTTTACATACTGTGGGTGTGTTGTGCTCTTCCAAAAACACCCATTTAGGGCCACAAAAATATTTTGCAGTGTTTTTTGCATATCTGGAGGTGTGTGAAATAAACAATTTATATATTTTTCTTCTACTGTGCTATCCTAAAAAAATAATTGAAGGACAAAAAAAAATTTTGAATAACATTTTCTGCAGTTCTGTAGCTGGGAGATACAGCGTTTACATACTGTGGTTGTGTTGTGCTCTTCCAAAAACACCCATTTTGGGCCACAAAAAATGTTTTGCAGTGTTTTCTGCATATCTGGAGGTGTGTGAAATAAACAATTTATATATTTTTCTTCTACTGTGCTATCCTAAAAAAATAAATAATTGAATAGCATTTTCTGCAGTTCTGTAGCTGTGAGATACAGCGTTTACATACTGTGGGTGTGTTGTGCTCTTCCAAAAACACCCATTTAGGGCCACAAAAAATATTTTGCAGTGTTTTCTGCATATCTGGAGGTGTGTGAAATAAACAATTTTTATATTTTTCTTCTACTGTGCTATCCTAAAAAAATAATTGTAGGACAAAAACATTTTTATTGAATAGCATTTTCTGCAGTTCTGTAGCTGGGAGATACAGCGTTTACGTACTGTGGGTGTTTTGTGCTCTTCCAAAAACACACATTTAGGGCCACAAAAAGAAAATTTTGCAGTGTTTTCTGCATATCTGGAGGTGTGTGAAATAAACAATTTATATATTTTTCTTCTACTGTGCTATCCTAAAAAAATAATTGAAGGACAAAAAAAATTTTTGAATAGCATTTTCTGCAGTTCTGTACCTGGGAGATACAGCGTTTACATACTGTGGTTGTGTTGTGCTCTTCCAAAAACACCCATTTAGGGCCACAAAAAATATTTTGCAGTGTTTTCTGCTTATCTGGAGGTGTGTGAAATAAACAATTTATATATTTTTATTCTACTGTGCTATACTAAAAAAATTATTGTAGTACAAAATCATTTTTTAATAGCATTTTCTGCAGTTCTGTAGCTGGGAGATAAAGGGTTTACGTACTGTGGGTGTGTTGTGCTCTTCCAAAAACACCCATTGAGGGCCACAAAAAATATTTTGCAGTGTTTTCTCCATATCTGGAGGTGTGTGAAATAAACAATTTATATGTATTTCTTCTACTGTGCTATCCTAAAAAAATAATTGTAGGACAAAAATTTATTTTTTTAATAGCATTTTCTGCAGTTCTGTAGCTGTGAGATACAGCGTTTACGTACTGTGGGTGTGTTGTGCTCTTCCAAAAACACCCATTTAGGGCCACAAAAAATATTTTGCAGTGTTTTCTGCATGCCTGGAGGTGTGTGAAATAAACAATTTATATTTTTTCTTCTACTGTGCTATCATAAAAAAAATTGAATAGCATTTTCTGCAGTTCTGTAGCTGTGAGATCCAGTGTTTACATACTGTGGGTGTGTTGTGCTCTTCCAAAAACACCCATTTAGGGCCACAAAAAATATTTTGCAGCGTTTTCTGCATATCTGGAGGTGTGTGAAATAAACAATTTATATATTTTCCTTCTACTGTGCTATCCTAAAAAAATAATTGTAGGACAAAAACATTTTTTTTTAATAGCATTTTCTGCAGTTCTGTAGCTGGGAGATACAGCGTTTACGTACTGTGGGTGTGTTGTGCTCTCCCGAAAACACCCATTTAGGGCCACAAAAAATATTTGCAGTGTTTTCTGCATATCTGGGGGTGTGTGAAATAAACAATTTAGATATTTTTCTTCTACTGTGCTATCCTAAAAAAAAAAATTGAATAGCATTTTCTGCAGTTCTGTAGCTGTGAGATACAGCGTTTACGTACTGTGGGTGTGTTGTGCTCTTCCAAAAACACCCATTTAGGGCCACAAAAAATATTTTGCAGTGTTTTCTGCATATCTGGAGGTGTGTGAAATAAACAATTTATATATTTTTCTTCTACTGTGCTATCCTAAAAAAACAAATTGAATAGCATTTTCTGCAGTTCTGTAGCTGTGAGATACAGCGTTTACATACTGTGGGTGTGTTGTGCTCTTCCAAAAACACCCATTTAGGGCCACAAAAAATATTTTGCAGTGTTTTCTGCATATCTGGAGGTGTGTGAAATAAACAATTTTTATATTTTTCTTCTACTGTGCTATCCTAAAAAAATAATTGTAGGACAAAAACATTTTTATTGAATGGCATTTTCTGCAGTTCTGTAGCTGGGAGATACAGCGTTTACGTACTGTGGGTGTGTTGTGCTCTTCCAAAAACACCCATTTAGGGCCACAAAAATATTTTGCAGTGTTTTCTGCATATCTGGAGATGTGTGAAATAAATAATTTATATATTTTTCTTCTACTGTGCTATCCTAAAAAAAAAATTTGAATAGCATTTTTTGCAGTTCTGTAGCTGTGATATACAGCGTTTACATACTGTGGGTGTGTTGTGCTCTTCCAAAAACACCCATTTAGGGCCACAAAAATAAAATTTTGCAGTGTTTTCTGCATATCTGGAGGTGTGTGAAATAAACAATTTATATATTTTTCTTCTACTGTGCTATCCTAAAAAAATAATTGTAGGACAAAAACATTTTTTTTGAATAACATTTTCTGCAGTTCTGTAGCTGGGAGATACAGCATTTACATACTGTGGTTGTGTTGTGCTCTTCCAAAAACACCCATTTAGGGCCACAAAAAATATTTTGCAGTGTTTTCTGCATATCTGGAGGTGTGTGAAATAAACAATTTATATATTTTTCTTCTACTGTGCTATCCTAAAAAAAAATTGAATAGCATTTTCTGAAGTTCTGTAGCTGTGAGATACAGCGTTTACATACTGTGGGTGTGTTGTGCTCTTCCAAAAACACCCATTTAGGGCCACAAAAAATATTTTGCAGTGTTTTCTGCATATCTGGAGGTGTGTGAAATAAACAATTTTTATATTTTTCTTCTACTGTGCTATCCTAAAAAAATAATTGTAGGACAAAAACATTTTTATTGAATAGCATTTTCTGCAGTTCTGTAGCTGGGAGATACAGCGTTTACGTACTGTGGGTGTGTTGTGCTCTTAAAAAAACACACATTTAGGGCCACAAAAAGAAAATTTTGCAGTGTTTTCTGCATATCTGGAGGTGTGTGAAATAAACAATTTATATATTTTTCTTCTACTGTGCTATCCTAAAAAAATAATTGAAGGACAAAAAAAATTTTTGAATAACATTTTCTGCAGTTCTGTAGCTGGGAGATACAGCGTTTACATACTGTGGTTGTGTTGTGCTCTTCCAAAAACACCCATTTTGGGCCACAAAAAATGTTTTGCAGTGTTTTCTGCATATCTGGAGGTGTGTGAAATAAACAATTTATATATTTTTCTTCTACTGTGCTATCCTAAATAAATAAATAATTGAATAGCATTTTCTGCAGTTCTGTAGCTGTGAGATACAGCGTTTACATACTGTGGGTGTGTTGTGCTCTTCCAAAAACACCCATTTAGGGCCACAAAAAATATTTGCAGTGTTTTCTGCATATCTGGAGGTGTGTGAAATAAACAATTTTTATATTTTTCTTCTACTGTGCTATCCTAAAAAAATAATTGTAGGACAAAAACATTTTTATTGAATAGCATTTTCTGCAGTTCTGTAGCTGGGAGATACAGCGTTTACGTACTGTGGGTGTGTTGTGCTCTTCCAAAAACACACATTTAGGGCCACAAAAAGAAAATTTTGCAGTGTTTTCTGCATATCTGGAGGTGTGTGAAATAAACAATTTATATATTTTTCTTCTACTGTGCTATCGTAAAAAAATAATTGAAGGACAAAAAAAATTTTTGAATAGCATTTTCTGCAGTTCTGTACCTGGGAGATACAGCGTTTACATACTGTGGTTGTGTTGTGCTCTTCCAAAAACACCCATTTTGGGCCACAAAAAATATTTTGCAGTGTTTTCTGCATATCTGGAGGTGTGTGAAATAAACAATTTATATATTTTTATTCTACTGTGCTATACTAAAAAAATTATTGTAGTACAAAATCATTTTTTAATAGCATTTTCTGCAGTTCTGTAGCTGGGAGATAAAGGGTTTACGTACTGTGGGTGTGTTGTGCTCTTCCAAAAACACCCATTGAGGGCCACAAAAAATATTTTGCAGTGTTTTCTCCATATCTGGAGGTGTGTGAAATAAACAATTTATATGTATTTCTTCTACTGTGCTATCCTAAAAAATAATTGTAGGACAAAAATTTATTTTTTTAATAGCATTTTCTGCAGTTCTGTAGCTGTGAGATACAGCGTTTACGTACTGTGGGTGTGTTGTGCTCTTCCAAAAACACCCATTTAGGGCCACAAAAAATATTTTGCAGTGTTTTCTGCATATCTGGAGGTGTGTGAAATAAACAATTTATATATTTTCCTTCTACTGTGCTATCCTAAAAAAATAATTGTAGGACAAAAACATTTTTTTTAATAGCATTTTCTGCAGTTCTGTAGCTGGGAGATACAGCGTTTACGTACTGTGGGTGTGTTGTGCTCTCCCGAAAACACCCATTTAGGGCCACAAAAAATATTTGCAGTGTTTTCTGCATATCTGGAGGTGTGTGAAATAAACAATTTATATTTTTTCTTCTACTGTGCTATCATAAAAAAAATTGAATAGCATTTTCTGCAGTTCTGTAGCTGTGAGATCCAGTGTTTACATACTGTGGGTGTGTTGTGCTCTTCCAAAAACACCCATTTAGGGCCACAAAAACTATTTTGCAGCATTTTCTGCATATCTGGAGGTGTGTGAAATAAACAATTTATATATTTTCCTTCTACTGTGCTATCCTAAAAAAATAATTGTAGGACAAAAACATTTTTTTTAATAGCATTTTCTGCAGTTCTGTAGCTGGGAGATACAGCGTTTACGTACTGTGGGTGTGTTGTGCTCTCCCGAAAACACCCATTTAGGGCCACAAAAAATATTTGCAGTGTTTTCTGCATATCTGGAGGTGTGTGAAATAAACAATTTAGATATTTTTCTTCTACTGTGCTATCCTAAAAAAAAAAATTGAATAGCATTTTCTGCAGTTCTGTAGCTGTGAGATACAGCGTTTACATACTGTGGGTGTGTTGTGCTCTTCCAAAAACACCCATTTAGGGCCACAAAAATATTTTGCAGTGTTTTCTGCATATCTGGAGGTGTGTGAAATAAACAATTTTTATATTTTTCTTCTACTGTGCTATCCTAAGAAAATAATTGTAGGACAAAAACATTTTTATTGAATAGCATTTTCTGCAGTTCTGTAGCTGGGAGATACAGCGTTTACGTACTGTGGGTGTGTTGTGCTCTTCCAAAAACACACATTTAGGGCCACAAAAAGAAAATTTTGCAGTGTTTTCTGCATATCTGGAGGTGTGTGAAATAAACAATTTATATATTTTTCTTCTACTGTGCTATCCTAAAAAAATAATTGAAGGACAAAAAATGTTTTTTGAATAGCATTTTCTGCAGTTCTGTACCTGGGAGATACAGCGTTTAAATACTGTGGTTGTGTTGTGCTCTTCCAAAAACACCCATTTTGGGCCACAAAAAATATTTTGCAGTGTTTTCTGCATATCTGGAGGTGTGTGAAATAAACAATTTATATATTTTTCTTCTACTGTGCTATCCTAGAAAAAAAAAATTGAATAGCATTTTCTGCAGTTCTGTAGCTGTGAGATACAGCGTTTACATACTGTGGGTGTGTTGTGCTCTTCCAAAAACACCCATTTAGGGCCACAAAAAATATTTTGCAGTGTTTTCTCCATATCCGGAGGTGTGTGAAATAAACAATTTATATATTTTTCTTCTACTGTGCTATACTAAAAAAATTATTGTAGTACAAAATCATTTTTTAATAGCATTTTCTGCAGTTCTGTAGCTGGGAGATAAAGGGTTTACGTACTGTGGGTGTGTTGTGCTCTTCCAAAAACACCCATTTAGGGCCACAAAAAATATTTTGCAGTGTTTTCTCCATATCTGGAGGTGTGTGAAATAAACAATTTATATATATTTCTTCTACTGTGCTATCCTAAAAAATAATTGTAGGACAAAAATTTATTTTTTTAATAGCATTTTCTGCAGTTCTGTAGCTGTGAGATACAGCGTTTACGTACTGTGGGTGTGTTGTGCTCTTCCAAAAACACCCATTTAGGGCCACAAAAAATATTTTGCAGTGTTTTCTGCATGCCTGGAGGTGTGTGAAATAAACAATTTATATTTTTTCTTCTACTGTGCTATCATAAAAAAATTGAATAGCATTTTCTGCAGTTCTGTAGCTGTGAAATCCAGTGTTTACATACTGTGGGTGTGTTGTGCTCTTCCAAAAACACCCATTTAGGGCCACAAAAAATATTTTGAAGCGTTTTCTGCATATCTGGAGGTGTGTGAAATAAACAATTTATATACTTTCCTTCTACTGTGCTATCCTAAAAAAATAATTGTAGGACAAAAACATATTTTTTTTTTAATAGCATTTTCTGCAGTTCTGTAGCTGGGAGATACAGCGTTTACGTACTGTGGGTGTGTTGTGCTCTACCGAAAACACCCATTTAGGGCCACAAAAAATATTTGCAGTGTTTCCTGCATATCTGGAGGTGTGTGAAATAAACAATTTAGATATTTTTCTTCTACTGTGCTATCCTAAAAAAAAATTGAATAGCATTTTCTGCAGTTCTGTAGCTGGGAGATACAGCGTTTACATACTGTGGGTGTGTTGTGCTCTTCCAAAAACACCCATTTAGGGCCACAAAAATATTTTGCAGTGTTTTCTGCATATCTGGAGGTGTGTGAAATAAACAATTTATATATTTTTCTTCTACTGTGCTATCCTAAAAAAATAATTGTAGGACAAAAACATTTTTATTGAATAGCATTTTCTGCAGTTCTGTAGCTGGGAGATACAGCGTTTACATACTGTGGGTGTTTTGTGCTCTTCCAAAAACACACATTTAGGGCCACAAAAAGAAAATTTTGCAGTGTTTTCTGCATATCTGGAGGTGTGTGAAATAAACAATTTATATATTTTTCTTCTACTGTGCTATCCTAAAAAAATAATTGAAGGACAAAAAAAATTTTTGAATAGCATTTTCTGCAGTTCTGTACCTGGGAGATACAGCGTTTACATACTGTGGTTGTGTTGTGCTCTTCCAAAAACACCCATTTAGGGCCACAAAAAATATTTTGCAGTGTTTTCTGCATATCTGGAGGTGTGTGAAATAAACAATTTATATATTTTTATTCTACTGTGCTATACTAAAAAAATTATTGTAGTACAAAATCATTTTTTAATAGCATTTTCTGCAGTTCTGTAGCTGGGAGATAAAGGGTTTACGTACTGTGGGTGTGTTGTGCTCTTCCAAAAACACCCATTGAGGGCCACAAAAAATATTTTGCAGTGTTTTCTCCATATCTGGAGGTGTGTGAAATAAACAATTTATATGTATTTCTTCTACTGTGCTATCCTAAAAAAATAATTGTAGGACAAAAATTTATTTTTTTAATAGCATTTTCTGCAGTTCTGTAGCTGTGAGATACAGCGTTTACGTACTGTGGGTGTGTTGTGCTCTTCCAAAAACACCCATTTAGGGCCACAAAAAATATTTTGCAGTGTTTTCTGCATGCCTAGAGGTGTGTGAAATAAACAATTTATATATTTTCCTTCTACTGTGCTATCCTAAAAAAATAATTGTAGGACAAAAACATTTTTTTAATAGCATTTTCTGCAGTTCTGTAGCTGGGAGATACAGCGTTTACGTACTGTGGGTGTGTTGTGCTCTCCCGAAAACACCCATTTAGGGCCACAAAAAATATTTGCAGTGTTTTCTGCATATCTGGAGGTGTGTGAAATAAACAATTTAGATATTTTTCTTCTACTGTGCTATCCTAAAAAAAAAATTGAATAGCATTTTCTGCAGTTCTGTAGCTGTGAGATACAGCGTTTACATACTGTGGGTGTGTTGTGCTCTTCCAAAAACACCCATTTAGGGCCACAAAAATATTTTGCAGTGTTTTCTGCATATCTGGAGGTGTGTGAAATAAACAATTTTTATATTTTTCTTCTACTGTGCTATCCTAAGAAAATAATTGTAGGACAAAAACATTTTTATTGAATAGCATTTTCTGCAGTTCTGTAGCTGTGAGATCCAGTGTTTACATACTGTGGGTGTGTTGTGCTCTTCCAAAAACACCCATTTAGGGCCACAAAAAATATTTTGCAGCGTTTTCTGCATATCTGGAGGTGTGTGAAATAAACAATTTATATATTTTCCTTCTACTGTGCTATCCTAAAAAAATAATTGTAGGACAAAAACATTTTTTTTTAATAGCATTTTCTGCAGTTCTGTAGCTGGGAGATACAGCGTTTACGTACTGTGGGTGTGTTGTTCTCTCCCGAAAACACCCATTTAGGGCCACAAAAAATATTTGCAGTGTTTTCTGCATATCTGGAGGTGTGTGAAATAAACAATTTAGATATTTTTCTTCTACTGTGCTATCCTAAAAAAAAAAATTGAATAGCATTTTCTGCAGTTCTGTAGCTGTGAGATACAGCGTTTACATACTGTGGGTGTGTTGTGCTCTTCCAAAAACACCCATTTAGGGCCACAAAAATATTTTGCAGTGTTTTCTGCATATCTGGAGGTGTGTGAAATAAACAATTTTTATATTTTTCTTCTACTGTGCTATCCTAAGAAAATAATTGTAGGACAAAAACATTTTTATTGAATAGCATTTTCTGCAGTTCTGTAGCTGGGAGATACAGCGTTTACGTACTGTGGGTGTGTTGTGCTCTTCCAAAAACACACATTTAGGGCCACAAAAAGAAAATTTTGCAGTGTTTTCTGCATATCTGGAGGTGTGTGAAATAAACAATTTATATATTTTTCTTCTACTGTGCTATCCTAAAAAAATAATTGAAGGACAAAAAATGTTTTTTGAATAGCATTTTCTGCAGTTCTGTACCTGGGAGATACAGCGTTTAAATACTGTGGTTGTGTTGTGCTCTTCCAAAAACACCCATTTTGGGCCACAAAAAATATTTTGCAGTGTTTTCTGCATATCTGGAGGTGTGTGAAATAAACAATTTATATATTTTTCTTCTACTGTGCTATCCTAAAAAAAAAAATTGAATAGCATTTTCTGCAGTTCTGTAGCTGTGAGATACAGCGTTTACATACTGTGGGTGTGTTGTGCTCTTCCAAAAACACCCATTTAGGGCCACAAAAAATATTTTGCAGTGTTTTCTCCATATCTGGAGGTGTGTGAAATAAACAATTTATATATTTTTCTTCTACTGTGCTATACTAAAAAAATTATTGTAGTACAAAATCATTTTTTAATAGCATTTTCTGAAGTTCTGTAGCTGGGAGATAAAGGGTTTACGTACTGTGGGTGTGTTGTGCTCTTCCAAAAACACCCATTTAGGGCCACAAAAAATATTTTGCAGTGTTTTCTCCATATCTGGAGGTGTGTGAAATAAACAATTTATATATATTTCTTCTATTGTGCTATCCTAAAAAATAATTGTAGGACAAAAATTTATTTTTTTAATAGCATTTTCTGCAGTTCTGTAGCTGTGAGATACAGCGTTTACGTACTGTGGGTGTGTTGTGCTCTACCAAAAACACCCATTTAGGGCCACAAAAAATATTTTGCAGTGTTTTCTGCATGCCTGGAGGTGTGTGAAATAAACAATTTATATTTTTTCTTCTACTGTGCTATCATAAAAAAAATGAATAGCATTTTCTGCAGTTCTGTAGCTGTGAAATCCAGTGTTTACATACTGTGGGTGTGTTGTGCTCTTCCAAAAACACCCATTTAGGGCCACAAAAAATATTTTGCAGCGTTTTCTGCATATCTGGAGGTGTGTGAAATAAACAATTTATATACTTTCCTTCTACTGTGCTATCCTAAAAAAATAATTGTAGGACAAAAACATATTTTTTTTTTTAATAGCATTTTCTGCAGTTCTGTAGCTGGGAGATACAGCGTTTACGTACTGTGGGTGTGTTGTGCTCTCCCGAAAACACCCATTTAGGGCCACAAAAAATATTTGCAGTGTTTTCTGCATATCTGGAGGTGTGTGAAATAAACAATTTAGATATTTTTCTTCTACTGTGCTATCCTAAAAAAAAATTGAATAGCATTTTCTGCAGTTCTGTAGCTGTGAGATACAGCGTTTACATACTGTGGGTGTGTTGTGCTCTTCCAAAAACACCCATTTAGGGCCACAAAAATATTTTGCAGTGTTTTCTGCATATCTGGAGGTGTGTGAAATAAACAATTTTTATATTTTTCTTCTACTGTGCTATCCTAAAAAAATAATTGTAGGACAAAAACATTTTTATTGAATAGAATTTTCTGCAGTTCTGTAGCTGGGAGATACAGCGTTTACGTACTGTGGGTGTGTTGTGCTCTACCAAAAACACCCATTTAGGGCCACAAAAAATATTTTGCAGTGTTTTCTGCATATCTGGAAGTGTGTGAAATAAACAATTTATATATTTTTCTTCTACTGTGCTATCCTAAAAAAATAAAATAATTGAATAGCATTTTCTGCAGTTCTGTAGCTGAGAGATACAGCGTTTACATACTGTGGGTGTGTTGTGCTCTTCCAAAAACACCCATTTAGGGCCACAAAAAGAAAATTTTGCAGTGTTTTCTGCATATCTGGAGGTGTGTGAAATAAACAATTTATATATTTTTATTCTAATGTGCTATCCTAAAAAAATAATTGTAGGACAAAAAAAAATTTGGAATAGCATTTTCTGCAGTTCTGTAGCTGGGAGATACAGCGTTTACATATTGTGGTTGTGTTGTGCTCTTCCAAAAACACCCATTTAGGGCCACAAAAAATATTTTGCAGTGTTTTCTGCATATCTGGAGGTGTGTGAAATAAACAATTTATATATTTTTCTTCTACTGTGCTATCCTAAAAAAATTATTGTAGTACAAAATCATTTTTTTTAATAGCATTTTCTGCAGTTCTGTAGCTGGGAGATAAAGGGTTTACGTACTGTGGGTGTGTTGTGCTCTTCCAAAAACATCCATTTAGGGCCACAAAAAATATTTTGCAGTGTTTTCTCCATATCTGGAGGTGTGTGAAATAAACAATTTATATATTTTTCTTCTACTGTGCTATCCTAAAAAAATAATTGTAGGACAAAAATTTTTTTTTTTAATAGCATTTTCTGCAGTTCTGTAGCTGTGAGATACAGCGTTTACGTACTGTGGTTGTGTTGTGCTCTTCCAAAAACACCCATTTAGGGCCACAAAAAATATTTTGCAGTGTTTTCTGCATATCTGGAGGTGTGTGAAATAAACAATTTATATATTTTTCTTCTACTGTGCTATCCTAAAAAAAAAAATTGAATAGCATTTTCTGCAGTTCTGTAGCTGTGAGATACAGCGTTTACATACTGTGGGTGTGTTGTGCTCTTCCAAAAACACCCATTTAGGGCCACAAAAAGAAAATTTTGCAGTGTTTTCTGCATATCTGGAGGTGTGTGAAATAAACAATTTATATATTTTTCTTCTACTGTGCTATCCTAAAAAAATTATTCTAGGACAAAAACATTTTTTTTGAATAGCATTTTCTGCAGTTCTGTAGCTGGGAGATACAGCGTTTACATACTATGGTTGTGTTGTACTCTTCCAAAAACACCCATTTAGGGCCACACAAAATATTTTGCAGTGTTTTCTGCATATCTGGAGGTGTGTGAAATAAACAATTTATATATTTTTCTTCTACTGTGCTATCCTAAAAAAAAAATATTGAATAGCATTTTCTGCAGTTCTGTAGCTGTGAGATACAGCGTTTACGTACTGTGGGTGTGTTGTGCTCTTCCAAAAACACCCATTTAAGCCTCGTACACACGACCGAGTTTCTCGTCGTAAAAAACACGTTGTCTTTTTCGACGAGATTCTTGTTAAGCTTGTCGATTTTCTCGTCAAGCTTTCCATGCGTACACACTGACATTTCCCAATTTCCTCATTGTTCTCCGCGGTCACGTCCAGCATGTACGACGGCACTATAAAGGGGAAGATCTTTTTTCTTGGTTCCACCCCTTGGGCTGCTTTTGCTGATCTCGTGTTACCGCATGTGAAGTAAAAGTTTGGGAAGAGACGATTCGCGCTTTTCAGTCTTCGTACTTTTCAGATTGTTTTCTGCGGTTCAGTTTGTGCTTGTGGGTTCGTATCTTGACTTTCAGGGCGTCTAGGCAGGTCGTATCTGTTTTACAGTGCGTTCTTGCCTGTTCGTTTCTGATTTTCAGTTCGTTATTCATAGGCCTTGCTGTTCTAAAGTGCGTTCTGTTCTGTACGTTCTGATAAGACGACCGTTTCCTAGCCATGTCGCCTGGATGTTCTCGTCGTCGAGTTCGTGCTGTGCGTGCGCTTGGTGTTGGTCTGCTTGTTTTGGACCTAGACCAGTCCATGAATGGTGTGAGGAGGAGTTCATGGACCAAGAATTGGTTGCTCCAGCGGGACCAATTCTGCCATATGCCTCTGCTGCGGGAGATCGTCGAGAATAATCCTGAGGACTACAGGAATTTTCTGCGGATGTCTGACCCCGTTTTTCAGGAACTGTTGGCTTTGGTGTCCCCCTATATTACCAGGAAGGACACCGTTATGCGGGAAGCCATCAGTGCTGAGCAGAGGCTCATCACCACCTTACGGTACCTGGCGACAGGGAGAAGTCTTCAGGACTTGAAGTTCACGACAGGCATCTCCCCCCAGGCTCTGGGCCTCATAATCCCAGACACCTGTTCTGCCATTATACAAGTCCTGCAGGAGGACTATATTAGGGTAAGTTTTCTCCATTAACATCACATTTTATGTATTACATGTATGCTAATGTATTGTATTTCTTTCATCCTTCCCTAATTACCATGATTGTAATATGCTGAGAATGTCCCCTTTGTCCCCATGCATGCTGGAAGCTTTAGATTGCCCCTTTTTTCTCCTCCATGCATATTTCCCTTCACTAACCTTTCCAGCAGGGGCGCCTGTTGCTCCAAATGTTTGGGGGTTCAAACCCCAATTTAGGAAATAAACTTCCTCCTTTTTTGCTCTGGTGCCTATTAAACGCCCCCATTTGTCCCCTCCAATGCAGCCATTTTGTCCCCTCCAATGCAGCCATTTTGTTCCCTCCAATGCAGCCATTTTGTTCCCTCCAATGCAGCCAGTTCCCCCCCAGCCCTGCACTTACCTTCATGTGGTCAGTGCCATCCTTCTTCTGTCCTTGATGTCTTCTCCTTCCCTTGATGTTGCATCAGCCAATCATGTTACCATTAAACAGACTTGGTGAACATGATTGGCAGAGAAGCCTGTCAGTGTTTACCCAAGGAATGCCCCCCTGCGTCCCCTATTTAACTTTTCTGAAGCCAATTACATCCCTCAGGCTGTAATGTGCAAGACAATTTTCCTTACTGTTTCTGATATGCAATTTAAAGCCCATAAATGCCGCAGTTCTTCATATGTCGGTCGCTTAACAGGGGGCCATCCACCTGAATAGTGGGCGGCATAGACAATACATAGGTTAATGCAAGGCATAAACCTATGTATTGTTCTGAGTGACGGGCACAGGAGAGAGGGGGCAGTGCTCCAGCGCCCACTCTGGACGCACCGCCACTGCAATGCTATCCTGTGGCCAAACACATCTCCCCCCCCCACTCCCCATTAGAATTTATTAATGGACCATCATAGGGGGTGATGAATATGATACATGAGCCTTCCATTATACTTATTTAAAACACCTTAATAAACATAGACTTTGCTTGATGTTGGCCTCTAATGTATTTTCGTAGAATATACTTGTAATGTTTGATTTGTGTATTCTAATATTTTTCTATCTTGTTTGACTCCACAGCTTCCTTCCACGCCACAGGAATGGCAGATTGTGGCATCGGAGTTTGCCACGCGGTGGGACTTCCCCAACTGCGGTGGTGCTATAGACGGGAAGCACGTCCGCATCGTGCCGCCACCCCGTTCTGGGTCCTACTACTACAACTACAAGGGGTTTCATAGCATTGTGCTGATGGCGGGGGTGTCAGCACGGTATGAATTCCTCTATGTTGATGTAGGGAAGAATGGCCGGATGTCCGATGGGGGATCCTTCATCCAGACGGAGTTTGCCCTCCGTCTCCAGAGTGATGACCTTGCATTGCCACCGGATGCAGGGAATATTGAAGGACTCCCCTTTGTTTTTTTGGCTGATGAAGCCTTCGGGCTCGGACCACATCTTATGAGGCCATTTCCTCAGAGGACCCTGACCCCAGAGAAGAGGGTGTTCAATTACCGGCTGGCCAGGGGCCGAAGAGTCGTTGAAAATGCCTTCGGCATAATGGCCAGCCGGTTCCGCCTTTTTATGACTTCCATCCACTTGGCGGACTACAAAATAAACTATGTAGTATTATGCTGCTGTGTGCTACACAATTTTCTTTGCCGCAAATCGAATTCATATATGGCCTCAGTTTTGCCAGAGGCTGGACTTTCCCCTGATAATCCCCTGCCGTGCCTGGAATCTGCCCGTTCTGGCTTGCCCCCCCAAAATGCCCGTGAGGTTCGGGACAAATACATGGACTATTTCACGGGTAGGGGGGCAATTCCTATGCCAGGCTATGTCTAAAGATTGCTGTCTAACGATCCAAATAAAAATCTTGTTTAAACTTCTAACTTTTGTTGGTTTCCTGTCTCCTAGTTTGTCTTAGTGCATTTGTAGTGCCAAGTGTATTTTCCTTTAGTAAATACCAACCATTTCACTATGTAACCTTTAAAAAATTTCCAAATAAGGTTAGAGCATATTAGAAAAAGAAGCTACACGTTGTTTGTGTTCAAATCTTTTACTATGTGCAAATTCACACAATTTTTTTTTTTAATTTTACATTTTTTGTTTGCCTGGCCACAAACCGGCAATTGTTTTCTTAGGAAAATACAAAAACAACCGTTGCATTTCAAAAATTACAAAATTAGATACCTCGGAGCAATCTGAGACATTCACTTACACAAACTATATGTCTCTATGTGCCCGTCCTAATATGGGGTCCTGCCACCCCTTGCCCAGCCAAAAATTGAATATGCACACAATTGGAATTATTTTCCTATAGGGATTTTAGACTCCTGATCCCTATTGTCAACATGTGCTATCTGCCATCAGGGGTGATCAATGGACGTGTTTTGGGGGTGCAACCCCTTCCTCAGTTCACCTACTTTAGATACGAGGAAGGGGTTGCACCCCCAAAAGACGTACATGGATATCCCCTGATGGCAGATAGCACATGTTGACACACTGTGTGCATATTCCATTTTTGGCTGGTTTGATTGCCAAAAAGTTTTTTAAAAGTTGCAAAACAAACATGAGAAAAAAGGGGGTTGGGATGCCTTATTGAATTCTCCCCAATACATCGAGAATGTCTTTAAATGTTTGATCCATCACATGTATTCTTTCTTTAATTTTGTCCAGTTCCGTGCTACATTCCATCACTTGCTGGATGAGGTGGAGGGCACTGTCAGCAGAGAAACCTGTACTATCCTTCACCCCAACATTCACATCCCCTAAAAACAAAATAAAAAGGTATTATAACTCTGCAGGCCTACCTCTCTTACCTGAAGCTGTGGTGACAGATACTGACCTGTTGTGGTGACCAGTTCCACAACGTCATCCACCTCTCCTTCCTGCACTTCTCCTTCCTCCACCTCAACTTCCTCTACATCCTTCATTTGTGGGTCTTTGGGAGTTTGGGGTTGTTGTGAAGCTGTGGGGCTCTTGTGCTCCCTGGAGTGTCCTCCTCCCAGTCTTCTCTCTCCTATGAGAATCAAACAAAAGGTAGAGTTATCACACAGAAAATCTCTATGTAAAAAAAAAAACTGGCTAAATTGCTTGGAAGTGGGGTACAAGTGTGTGTTTGGGCGGAAGTTAAAGATGAATGCATTAATTCTGACCAAGAATATGCTTAGTATTCACCTTTGTCTGTAATTTTTTAGACATGTAGGCAACACAAAAATTCTCTGAAGCACCTGTGTGGGACACCCAAAAAAGGCGGGTCTGTTGGCCCACACTATAGTGCTCCAAAGTACAGATGTGGAAGCAGCTGCTGAGTGTCCTCTCCTTTACACTGACAAAAGTTTGCATTTCATTCTCTTTACAAACACATCATCTAGCCTAAAACTTTGTGCCCCAAATTTCACAAAAAATGGCAGATGTCTAATTACTTTTGTGGCTGTAAAATAATCCAAAACAGCAGATAGTGGCTGAACGAAGTGTCTGTAACGTTACGAACGATTACTGTGCCCAACCAAGTTCAAAATATAACATTTTGGAAGGGAGTCCAATAAGAAAAACAAAAAAAACCAGCAACATGTCAGTTTAGAAAAGGATTAATAGCATAAAAGTGTACATTTTACTTACTTTTAGCGAGCATTCTCTTAATGCTCCTTAACTGCTCTGGCTCCCTCAGTTTGAGGTCTGACCACCTCTTTCTGAGCTGCTCATTTGAGCGTTTCACCCCGAAATTCGTCTTCAGACTCTTCACGACTTTAGTGAGGATTTTGGCCTTTCTTCTATTTGGTTTGCTATACGGCCCATGCTTTGCGTCATAATCAGACTTGAGCAAGATGTCCACCATCTCCGCCATCTCCGCATAAAGACATATTCGATGCCTTGAATCTCCTCCTTGATCGTGACGTTTCCTCGGTCTCC
Source organism: Rana muscosa (assembly GCA_029206835.1). Taxonomy (NCBI): domain Eukaryota; kingdom Metazoa; phylum Chordata; class Amphibia; order Anura; family Ranidae; genus Rana; species Rana muscosa. The sequence continues at coordinate 1,095,738 of CM055127.1, read as the reverse complement.
GGGCTTGTCTCCTCCTCGTTAGTTGCGGAATTATCAGACACCTGCTGTAACTCTGCCATATCTGTCTGCGCGCCGAAAGAGAAGGGGCGGGGAAAAGATGTTAGTTAGAACGTCATGGGCGGGCGACGTGTGCGGAGCGACGTGTTTGAATTTTGACGCATGCGTGGTGTGTATATAGCAAACACACATGTGACTATAGTATGTTCGGTGTGCGGAGAGAGGAGTTCAAGTGACGGACGTGCGAACGAAGGTATGTGATTTTGTGACTTGTACAAATTGTTGGCCTATACTGTTTTGAGAATGTTGTAGGATATATATGGTGACTACGATGTTAAGGAGGTTAGACTGTTTGCCTACAATTAGTTATATATTATTTCTTAAACTTGCAGATACAATATGAATGTCTTTATTAGCGACAAAGAGTTCCTGGTGGAATTTATTGACCGGGTAAGGGAGCTGCCCGCTCTGTGGGAGACGAAAAACCCCATCCATAAAAAAAGAGGGGTGAGAAAAGCAGCGCTGGAGAAGCTGCTCCCATTTGTGCAGACCAAGGTGCCCACAGCCACAGCAAAACAAGTGGACACTAAAATTGGGAGCTTGAGAGGCACCTACAGGACTGAACGCTCTAAGGTCCTGGCTTCTCAGAGGTCAGGAGCAGCAGCAGATGATGTGTATGTCCTGATTTTGTGGTACTACAGCAGGATGTCCTTCCTGGATGACCACATTGAGGCAAGGCCATCACTCTCCACTCTTCCCCCCAGACTTCCCTGCAGCCAACCTGAGCCTTCTCTGGAGCAAGAGGAGGCAGCCATCCTGGATGATCCTGATTTGGCCATCTGGAGCCAGGTATAGTATTAAATGAAAATGTATTGGGATAAAATTAATGTTTGCCAAATATGTCAAGATGAGAAACATACAATATTTTGGGTTCCACAAGTGAAATCAAGATCTCGAGACATTAGTCTGCACTTAATTGGGTGCTAAATAGTCAATCTGATGTAGGTGTAAATTATAAAAAATTATTTCTGGATTTACATTCTAATTGCTTCAATCATGTTTATAAAGTTTGATGCAAAGATTAAAACAACATATTAAACTATGTCCCTTTTTCATACACAGGATGAAATCAGCCAGGAGCAGGGCCTGGAAACTGTCAGGCAGGAGGAGGAAGGGCCCAGTGGCAGCCAGGAGGTGGCAGGGCCCAGTGGCAGCCAGGAGGTGGCAGGGCCCAGTGGCAGCCAGGAGGTGGCAGGGCAAAGGAGAAGCACCAGATCCCAGGTGCCTCCCATCTGGCTTCCCAAAAGAGGCAGGAGGGACAGGACCACCAGTGAGGCAGCAATGGCCCTTATTAAAGAGGCCCATGCCACCCTCAAAGAGCCCACATCCCCTGAAGAGGCCATTGCCGGCCTAGTGGAGGCAAAGTTCAAGGTGATGAGCATGGAGCAACGCCTCCTATGCGAGCCCCTGCTCATCACCTTGCTCAACAAGGGGGTGATGGGAAAAATTACCCCCAATACCGCCATTTGTGAGGTGGCACAACTGTCCCAACCTCAACCTCCTCCTCCACCTCCACATTCTTCTTCTGCCCCACCCCCTTCTCCTCCACCTCCACCTTGTTCTTCCGCCCCACCCACTTCTCCTCCACCTCCACCTTGTTCTTCCGCCCCACCCCCTTCTCCTCCACCTCCACCTTGTTCTTCTGCGCCACCCCCTTCTCCTCCACCTCCTCCTCCTCCTGACAGGAGTACCCCTCCAGTGGCCCAGCCTCCAGCCAAACGAAGAAGGAAGGCTGCAGGGAAGGCTTCAGGAAAGGTTGCAGGGAAGGTTGCCAGGAAGACGAGGAAGTGATAGCCTTGCTTCATTGTGGTCGGACAGAAGGCAGCCTGTTGTAGTACCACACACTTGGGGCATATATATCACCTGCTGCTGTTCCTGACCTCTGGGAGGCCAGCATCAGATTGTGTTCAGAAATGTTGGCCTTCTCAAGCTCCCAATTTTAGTGTCCACACAGGGTTGCTGTGTGCTCTGGGGTCCCTGGGATGCACAAATGGCAGCAGGTTCTCCAGCGCTGCCTTCTCTTTATTTTATTTGAAACATGAATAAATGTTATTTTTGTTTAAGTTCATACTTGACTATGTGTATTTGTAAAAATGTAAAATCTAGCTTTGGAGTAAGCAGATACATTTGACTGACAAAAAAAGGGACAGATAACAACCCCCCCAAAAAAAAACTAAATCGTGTTTCCCAAAAAAGTGTGTAAATTTAAATCATATATATTAAAAGATTCAATGGGAGATCACTACCAAAACATTGCGAAATTACAATTAACATCAGTTAGAAAAATAACTAATTTTTAAATATTCCTAAAAACTTGCACGATAAAATACACATAAATCTTCTTAAGAGCAGCATGAAAAAGGTTAAAAAAGATAGTCATAACTCTGTGTGAATATCAGCAGCAAAAGAAGTTCATTTGTTTGGATTAATGTCACATTCTAACGAAGATTTCAATGCACAACATTTAAATGATGCAAAAGTTTGGAGCGTGACGAATGTGCTATCTCCATTACGAAGGCTTGTTTTACCAGAAGATTCGCTCCCGTCTCATAGTTGCTTGTGAGCATGCGCGCTTTTGGAAGAGTCGTAAAAGCATACACATGAACCATTTTCTCATCACAAAACAGGCCGACGAGAAACACGACGAGGAAATCTGGAATCCTGACGAGAAAATAGAGAGCAGGTTCTCTATTTTCTCATCGAGATTCACGGCAGTTTTCTCGTCGTAAAACCATACACACGAACGGTTTTCTCGACAAAAAAGCTCTCGCGGCACTTTTCTTGCCGGTTTTGGACGAGAAACTCGGTCGTGTGTACGAGGCTTTAGGGCCACAAAAAATATTTTGCAGTGTTTTCTGCAAATCTGGAGGTGTGTGAAATAAACAATTTATATATTTTTCTTATATTGTGCTATCCTAAAAACAATAATTGTAGGACAAAAACATTTTTTTTAATAGCATTTTCTGCAGTTCTGTAGCTGGGAGATACAGCGTTTACATACTGTGGTTATGTTGTGCTCTTCCAAAAACACCCATTTAGGGCCACAAAAAATATTTTGCAGTGTTTTCTGCATATCTGGAGGTGTGTGAAATAAACAATTTATATATTTTTCTTCTACTGTGCTATCCTAAAAAAAAAAATTTGAATAGCATTTTCTGCAGTTCTGTAGCTGTGAGATACAGCGTTTACATACTGTGGGTGTGTTGTGCTCTTCCAAAAACACCCATTTAGGGCCGCAAAAAATATTTTGCAGTGTTTTCTCCATATCTGGAGGTGTGTGAAATAAACAATTTATATATTTTTCTTCTACTGTGCTATACTAAAAAAATTATTGTAGTACAAAATCATTTTTTAATAGCATTTTCTGCAGTTCTGTAGCTGGGAGATAAAGGGTTTACGTACTGTGGGTGTGTTTTGCTCTTCCAAAAACACCCATTTAGGGCAACAAAAAATATTTTGCAGTGTTTTCTCCATATCTGGAGGTGTGTGAAATAAACAATTTATACATTTTTCTTCTACTGTGCTATCCTAAAAAAATAATTGTAGGACAAATTTTTTTTTTTAATAGCATTTTCTGCAGTTCTGTAGCTGTGAGATACAGCGTTTACGTACTGTGGGTGTGTTGTGCTCTTCCAAAAACACCCATTTAGGGCCACAAAAAATATTTTGCAGTGTTTTCTGCATATCTGGAGGTGTGTGAAATAAAAAAAAATATATTTTTCTTCTACTGTGCTATCCTAAAAAAAAAAATTGTAGGACTAAAACATTTTTTTAATAGCATTTTCTGCAGTTCTGTAGCTGGGAGATACAGCGTTTACATACTGTGGTTGTGTTGTGCTCTTCAAAAAACACCCATTTAGGGCCACAAAAAATATTTTGCAGCGTTTTCTGCATATCTGGAGGTGTGTGAAATAAACAATTTATATATTTTTCTTCTACTGTGCTATCCTAAAAAAATAATTGTAGGACAAAAACTTTTTTTTTGAATATCATTTTCTGCAGTTCTGTAGCTGGGAGATACAGCGTTTACGTACTGGGGGTGTGTTGTGCTCTTCCAAAAACACCCATTTAGGCCCACACAAAATATTTTGCAGTGTTTTCTGCATATCTGGAGGTGTGTGAAATAAAAAAATTATATATTTTTCTTCTACTGTGCTATCCTAAAAAAAAATTGTAGGACTAAAACATTTTTTAATAGCATTTTCTGCAGTTCTGTAGCTGGGAGATACATCATTTACGTACTGGGGGTGTGTTGTGCTCTTCCGAAAACACCCATTTAGGGCCACAAAAAATATTTGCAGTGTTTTCTGCATATCTGGAGGTGTGTGAAATAAACAATTTATATATTTTTCTTCTACGGTGCTATCCTAAAAAAAATTTGAATAGCATTTTTTGCAGTTCTGTAGCTGTGAGATACAACGTTTACATACTGTGGGTGTGTTGTGCTCTTCCAAAAACACCCATTTAGGGCCACAAAAAATATTTTGCAGTGTTTTCTGCATATCTGGAGGTGTGTGAAATAAACAATTTTTATATTTTTCTTCTACTGTGCTATCCTAAAAAAATAATTGTAGGACAAAAACATTTTTATTGAATGGCATTTTCTGCAGTTCTGTAGCTGGGAGATACAGCGTTTACGTACTGTGGGTGTGTTGTGCTCTTCCAAAAACACCCATTTAGGGCCACAAAAAATATTTTGCAGTGTTTTCTGCATATCTGGAGATGTGTGAAATAAATAATTTATATATTTTTCTTCTACTGTGCTATCCTAAAAAAAAAAATTGAATAGCATTTTTTGCAGTTCTGTAGCTGTGATATACAGTGTTTACATACTGTGGGTGTGTTGTGCTCTTCCAAAAACACCCATTTAGGGCCACAAAAAGAAAATTTTGCAGTGTTTTCTGCATATCTGGAGGTGTATGAAAAAAACAATTTATATATTTTTCTTCTACTGTGCTATCCTAAAAAAATAATTGTAGGACAAAAACATTTTTTTTGAATAACATTTTCTGCAGTTCTGTAGCTGGGAGATACAGCGTTTACATACTGTGGTTGTGTTGTGCTCTTCCAAAAACACCCATTTAGGGCCACAAAAAATATTTTGCAGTGTTTTCTGCATATCTGGAGGTGTGTGAAATAAAATATTTAGATATTTTTCTTCTACTGTGCTATCCTAAAAAAAAAATTGAATAGCATTTTCTGAAGTTCTGTAGCTGTGAGATACAGCGTTTACATACTGTGGGTGTGTTGTGCTCTTCCAAAAACACCCATTTAGGGCCACAAAAAATATTTTGCAGTGTTTTCTGCATATCTGGAGGTGTGTGAAATAAACAATTTTTATATTTTTCTTCTACTGTGCTATCCTAAAAAAATAATTGTAGGACAAAAACATTTTTATTGAATAGCATTTTCTGCAGTTCTGCAGCTGTGAGATACAGTGTTTACATACTGTTGGTGTGTTGTGCTTGTCTAAAAACACCCATTTAGGTCCACAAAAAATATTTTGCAGTTTTTTATGCACATCTGGAGGTGTGTGAAATAAACAATTTTTATATTTTTCTTCTACTGTGCTATCCTAAAAAAATAAAAACATTTTTGAATTGCATTTTCTGCAGTTCTGTAGCTGTGAGATACAGCGTTTACATAATGTGGGTGTGTTGTGCTCTTCCAAAAACACCCATTTAGGGCCACAAAAAATATTTTAAAGTGTTATCTGCATATCTGGAGGTGTGTGAAATAAAAAATGTATATATTTTTCTTCTACTGTGCTATCCTAAAAAAATTATTGAAGGACAAAAACATTTTTTTTGAATAACATTTTCTGCAGTTCTGCAGCTGTGAGATACAGCGTTTACATACTGTTGGTGTGTTGTGCTTGTCTAAAAACACCCATTTAGGGCCACAAAAAATATTTTGCAGTGTTTTCTGCATATCTGGAGGTGTGTGAAATAAACAATTTATATATTTTTCTTCTACTGTGCTATCCTAAAAAAATAATTGTAGGACAAAAAATTATTTTTTGAATAGCATTTTCTGCAGTTCTGTAGCTGTGAGATACAGCGTTTATGTACTGTGGGTGTGTTGTGCTCTTCCAAAAACACCCATTTAGGGCCGCAAAAAATATTTTGCAGTGTTTTCTGCATATCTGGAGGTGTGTGAAATAAATAATTTATATATTTTTCTTCTACTGTGCTATCCTAAAAAAAATTTGAATAGCATTTTCTGCAGTTCTGTAGCTGTGAGATACAGCGTTTACATACTGTGGGTGTGTTGTGCTCTTCCAAAAACACCCATTCAGGGCCACAAAAAATATTTTGCAGTGTTTTCTGCATATCTGGATGTGTGTAAAATAAACAATTTATATATTTTTCTTCTACTGTGCTATCCTAAAAAAATAATTGAAGGACAAAATCATTTTTTTTAATAGCATTTTCTGCAGCTCTGTAGCTGGGAGATACAGCGTTTACATACTGTGGTTGTGTTGTGCTCTTCCAAAAACACCCATTTAGGGCCACAAAAAATATTTTGAAGTGTTTTCTGCAAATCTGGAGGTGTGTAAAATAAACAATTTATATATTTTTCTTCTACTGTGCTATCCTAAAAAAATAATTGAAGGACAAAATCATTTTTTTTAATAGCATTTTCTGCAGCTCTGTAGCTGTGAGATACAGCGTTTACATAATGTGGGTGTGTTGTGCTCCTCCAAAACACCCATTTAGGGCCACAAAAAATATTTTGAAGTGTTTTCTGCAAATCTGGAGGTGTGTGAAAAAAACAATTTATATATTTTCTTCTACTGTGTTATCCTAAAAAAATAATTGTAGGACAAAAACTTTTTTTTTGAATAGCATTCTCTGCAGTTCTGTAGCTGTGAGATACAGCGTTTATGTACAGTGGGTGTGTTGTGCTCTACCAAAAACACCCATTTAGGGAGACAAAAAATATTTTTCAGTGTTTTCTGCATATCTGGAGGTCTGTGAAATAAACAATTTATATATTTTTCTTCTACTGTGCTATCCTAAAAAAAAATTGTAGGACAAAAACATTTTTATTGAATAGCATTTTCTGCAGTTCTGCAGCTGTGAGATACAGCGTTTACATACTGTTGGTGTGTTGTGCTTGTCTAAAAACACCCATTTAGGTCCACAAAAAATATTTTGCAGTGTTTTATGCACATCTGGAGGTGTGTGAAATAAACAATTTTTATATTTTTCTTCTACTGTGCTATCCTAAAAAAATAATTGTAGGACAAAAACATTTTTATTGAATAGCATTTTCTGCAGTTCTGTAGCTGGGAGATACAGCGTTTACGTACTGTGGGTGTGTTGTGCTCTTCCAAAAACACACATTTAGGGCCACAAAAAGAAAATTTTGCAGTGTTTTCTGCATATCTGGAGGTGTGTGAAATAAACAATTTATATATTTTTGTTCTACTGTGCTATCCTAAAAAAAATTATTGCAGGACAAAAACATTTTTTTTAATAGCATTTTCTGCAGTTCTGTAGCTGTGAGATACAGCGTTTACATACTGTGGGCGTGTTGTGCTCTTCCAAAAACACCCATTTAGGGCCACAAAAAACATTCTGCAGTGTTTTATGCATATCTGGAGGTGTGTGAAATAAACAATTTATATATTTTTCTTCTACTGTGCTATCCTAAAAAAAAAGTAGGACAAAAACATTTTTTTTTGAATAGCATTTTCTGCAGTCATGTAACTGTGAGATACAGCGTTTACGTACTGTGGGTGTGTTGTGCTCTTCCAAAAACACCAAGTTAGGGCCACAAAAAATATTTTGCAGTGTTTTCTGCATATCTGGGGGTGTTTGAAATAAACAATTTATATATTTTTCTTCTACTGTGCTATCCTAAAAAAAAAATTTGAATAGCATTTTCTGCAGTTCTGTAGCTGTGAGATACAGCGTTTACATACTGTGGGTGTGTTGTGCTCTTCCAAAAACACCCATTTAGGGCCGCAAAAAATATTTTGCAGTGTTTTCTCCATATCTGGAGGTGTGTGAAATAAACAACTTATATATTTTTCTTCTACTGTGCTATACTAAAAAAATTATTGTAGTACAAAATCATTTTTTAATAGCATTTTCTGCAGTTCTGTAGCTGGGAGATAAAGGGTTTACGTACTGTGGGTGTGTTTTGCTCTTCCAAAAACACCCATTTAGGGCAACAAAAAATATTTTGCAGTGTTTTCTCCATATCTGGAGGTGTGTGAAATAAACATTTTATACATTTTTCTTCTACTGTGCTATCCTAAAAAAATAATTGTACGACAAATTTTTTTTTTAATAGCATTTTCTGCAGTTCTGTAGCTGTGAGATACAGCGTTTACGTACTGTGGGTGTGTTGTGCTCTTCCAAAAACACCCATTTAGGGCCACAAAAAATATTTTAAAGTGTTATCTGCATATCTGGAGGTGTGTGAAATAAAAAATGTATATATTTTTCTTCTACTGTGCTATCCTAAAAAAATTATTGAAGGACAAAAACATTTTTTTTGAATAACATTTTCTGAAGTTCTGCAGCTGTGAGATACAGCGTTTACATACTGTTGGTGTGTTGTGCTTGTCTAAAAACACCCATTTAGGGCCACAAAAAATATTTTGCAGTGTTTTCTGCATATCTGGAGGTGTGTGAAATAAACAATTTATATATTTTTCTTCTACTGTGCTATCCTAAAAAAATAATTGTAGGACAAAAAATTATTTTTTGAATAGCATTTTCTGCAGTTCTGTAGCTGTGAGATACAGCGTTTATGTACTGTGGGTGTGTTGTGCTCTTCCAAAAACACCCATTTAGGGCCACAAAAATATTTTGCAGTGTTTTCTGCATATCTGGAGGTGTGTGAAATAAATAATTTATATATTTTTCTTCTACTGTGCTATCCTAAAAAAAAAATTTGAATAGCATTTTCTGCAGTTCTGTAGCTGTGAGATACAGCGTTTACATACTGTGGGTGTGTTGTGCTCTTCCAAAAACACCCATTTAGGGCCGCAAAAAATATTTTGCAGTGTTTTCTCCATATCTGGAGGTGTGTGAAATAAACAATTTATATATTTTTCTTCTACTGTGCTATACTAAAAAAATTATTGTAGTACAAAATCATTTTTTAATAGCATTTTCTGCAGTTCTGTAGCTGGGAGATAAAGGGTTTACGTACTGTGGGTGTGTTTTGCTCTTCCAAAAACACCCATTTAGGGCAACAAAAAATATTTTGCAGTGTTTTCTCCATATCTGGAGGTGTGTGAAATAAACAATTTATACATTTTTCTTCTACTGTGCTATCCTAAAAAAATAATTGTAGGACAATTTTTTTTTTTAATAGCATTTTCTGCAGTTCTGTAGCTGTGAGATACAGCGTTTACGTACTGTGGGTGTGTTGTGCTCTTCCAAAAACACCCATTTAGGGCCACAAAAATATTTTGCAGTGTTTTCTGCATATCTGGAGGTGTGTGAAATAAAAAAAATTATATATTTTTCTTCTACTGTGCTATCCTAAAAAAAAATAATTGTAGGACTAAAACATTTTTTTAATAGCATTTTCTGCAGTTCTGTAGCTGGGAGATACAGCGTTTACATACTGTGGTTGTGTTGTGCTCTTCCAAAAACACCCATTTAGGGCCACAAAAAATATTTTGCAGCGTTTTCTGCATATCTGGAGGTGTGTGAAATAAACAATTTATATATTTTTCTTCTACTGTGCTATCCTAAAAAAATAATTGTAGGACAAAAACTTTTTTTTTGAATATCATTTTCTGCAGTTCTGTAGCTGGGAGATACAGCGTTTACGTACTGGGGGTGTGTTGTGCTCTTCCAAAAACACCCATTTAGGCCCACAAAAAATATTTTGCAGTGTTTTCTGCATATCTGGAGGTGTGTGAAATAAAAAAATTATATATTTTTCTTCTACTGTGCTATCCTAAAACAAAATTGTAGGACTAAAACATTTTTTTAATAGCATTTTCTGCAGTTCTGTAGCTGGGAGATACAGCGTTTACATACTGTGGTTGTGTTGTGCTCTTCCAAAAACACCCATTTAGGGCCACAAAAAATATTTTGCAGCGTTTTCTGCATATCTGGAGGTGTGTGAAATAAACAATTTATATATTTTTCTTCTACTGTGCTATCCTAAAAAAATAATTGTAGGACAAAAACTTTTTTTTTTTAATAGCATTTTCTGCAGTTCTCTAGCTGGGAGATACAGCATTTATGTACTGGGGGTGTGTTGTGCTCTTCCGAAAACACCCATTTAGGGCCACAAAAAATATTTGCAGTGTTTTCTGCATATCTGGAGGTGTGTGAAATAAACAATTTATATATTTTTCTTCTACGGTGCTATCCTAAAAAAAATTTGAATAGCATTTTTTGCAGTTCTGTAGCTGTGAGATACAACGTTTACATACTGTGGGTGTGTTGTGCTCTTCCAAAAACACCCATTTAGGGCCACAAAAAGAAAATTTTGCAGTGTTTTCTGCATATCTGGAGGTGTGTGAAATAAACAATTTATATATTTTTCTTCTACTGTGCTATCCTAAAAAAATAATTGTTGGACAAAAAAAATTTTTTTGAATAACATTTTCTGCAGTCCGGTAGCTGGGAGATACAGCGTTTACAAACTGTGGTTGTGTTGTGCTCTTCCAAAAACACCCATTTAGGGCCACAAAAAATATTTTGCAGTGTTTTCTGCATATCTGGAGGTGTGTGAAATAAACAATGTATATATTTTTCTTCTACTGTGCTATCCTAAAAAAAAATTGAATAGCATTTTCTGCAGTTCTGTAGCTGTGAGATACAGCGTTTACATACTGTGGGTGTGTTGTGCTCTTCCAAAAACACCCATTTAGGGCCACAAAAAATATTTTGCAGTGTTTTCTGCATATCTGGAGGTGTGTGAAATAAACAATTTTTATATTTTTCTTCTACTGTGCTATCCTAAAAAAATAATTGTAGGACAAAAACATTTTTATTGAATGGCATTTTCTGCAGTTCTGTAGCTGGGAGATACAGCGTTTACGTACTGGGGGTGTGTTGTGCTCTTCCAAAAACACCCATTTAGGCCCACAAAAAATATTTTGCAGTGTTTTCTGCATATCTGGAGGTGTGTGAAATAAAAAAATTATATATTTTTCTTCTACTGTGCTATCCTAAAACAAAATTGTAGGACTAAAACATTTTTTTAATAGCATTTTCTGCAGTTCTGTAGCTGGGAGATACAGCGTTTACATACTGTGGTTGTGTTGTGCTCTTCCAAAAACACCCATTTAGGGCCACAAAAAATATTTTGCAGCGTTTTCTGCATATCTGGAGGTGTGTGAAATAAACAATTTATATATTTTTCTTCTACTGTGCTATCCTAAAAAAATAATTGTAGGACAAAAACTTTTTTTTTGAATAGCATTTTCTGCAGTTCTGTAGCTGGGAGATACAGCATTTACGTATTGGGGGTGTGTTGTGCTCTTCCGAAAACACCCATTTAGGGCCACAAAAAATATTTGCAGTGTTTTCTGCATATCTGGAGGTGTGTGAAATAAACAATTTATATATTTTTCTTCTACGGTGCTATCCTAAAAAAAATTTGAATAGCATTTTTTGCAGTTCTGTAGCTGTGAGATACAACGTTTACATACTGTGGGTGTGTTGTGCTCTTCCAAAAACACCCATTTAGGGCCACAAAAAGAAAATATTGCAGTGTTTTCTGCATATCTGGAGGTGTGTGAAATAAACAATTTATATATTTTTCTTCTACTGTGCTATCCTAAAAAAATAATTGTTGGACAAAAATTTTTTTTTTGAATAACATTTTCTGCAGTCCGGTAGCTGGGAGATACAGCGTTTACAAACTGTGGTTGTGTTGTGCTCTTCCAAAAACACCCATTTAGGGCCACAAAAAATATTTTGCAGTGTTTTCTGCATATCTGGAGGTGTGTGAAATAAACAATTTATATATTTTTCTTCTACTGTGCTATCCTAAAAAAAATTGAATAGCATTTTCTGCAGTTCTGTAGCTGTGAGATACAGCGTTTACATACTGTGGGTGTGTTGTGCTCTTCCAAAAACACCCATTTAGGGCCACAAAAAATATTTTGCAGTGTTTTCTGCATATCTGGAGGTGTGTGAAATAAACAATTTTTATATTTTTCTTCTACTGTGCTATCCTAAAAAAATAATTGTAGGACAAAAACATTTTTATTGAATGGCATTTTCTGCAGTTCTGTAGCTGGGAGATACAGCGTTTACGTACTGTGGGTGTGTTGTGCTCTTCCAAAAACACCCATTTAGGGCCACAAAAAATATTTTGCAGTGTTTTCTGCATATCTGGAGGTGTGTGAAATAAACAATTTTTATATTTTTCTTCTACTGTGCTATCCTAAAAAAATAATTGTAGGACAAAAACATTTTTATTGAATAGCATTTTCTGCAGTTCTGCAGCTGTGAGATACAGCGTTTACATACTGTTGGTGTGTTGTGCTTGTCTAAAAACACCCATTTAGGTCCACAAAAAATATTTTGCAGTGTTTTATGCACATCTGGAGGTGTGTGAAATAAACAATTTTTATATTTTTCTTCTACTGTGCTATCCTAAAAAAATAATTGTAGGACAAAAACATTTTTATTGAATAGCATTTTCTGCAGTTCTGTAGCTGGGAGATACAGCGTTTACGTACTGTGGGTGTGTTGTGCTCTTCCAAAAACACACATTTAGGGCCACAAAAAGAAAATTTTGCAGTGTTTTCTGCATATCTGGAGGTGTGTGAAATAAACAATTTATATATTTTTGTTCTACTGTGCTATCCTAAAAAAATTTATTGCAGGACAAAAACATTTTTTTTTAATAGCATTTTCTGCAGTTCTGTAGCTGTGAGATACAGCGTTTACATACTGTGGGCGTGTTGTGCTCTTCCAAAAACACCCATTTAGGGCCACAAAAAACATTCTGCAGTGTTTTATGCATATCTGGAGGTGTGTGAAATAAACAATTTATATATTTTTCTTCTACTGTGCTATCCTAAAAAAAAAGTAGGACAAAAACATTTTTTTGAATAGCATTTTCTGCAGTCCTGTAACTGTGAGATACAGCGTTTACGTACTGTGGGTGTGTTGTGCTCTTCCAAAAACACCAAGTTAGGGCCACAAAAAATATTTTGCAGTGTTTTCTGCATATCTGGGGGTGTTTGAAATAAACAATTTATATATTTTTCTTCTACTGTGCTATCCTAAAAAAATAAAAACATTTTTGAATTGCATTTTCTGCAGTTCTGTAGCTGTGAGATACAGCGTTTACATAATGTGGGTGTGGTGTGCTCTTCCAAAAACACCCATTTAGGGCCACAAAAAATATTTTAAAGTGTTATCTGCATATCTGGAGGTGTGTGAAATAAAAAATGTATATATTTTTCTTCTACTGTGCTATCCTAAAAAAATTATTGAAGGACAAAAACATTTTTTTTGAATAACACTTTCTGCAGTTCTGCAGCTGTGAGATACAGCGTTTACATACTGTTGGTGTGTTGTGCTTGTCTAAAAACACCCATTTAGGGCCACAAAAAATATTTTGCAGTGTTTTCTGCATATCTGGAGGTGTGTGAAATAAACAATTTATATATTTTTCTTCTACTGTGCTATCCTAAAAAAATAATTGTAGGACAAAAAATTATTTTTTGAATAGCATTTTCTGCAGTTCTGTAGCTGTGAGATACAGCGTTTATGTACTGTGGGTGTGTTGTGCTCTTCCAAAAACACCCATTTAGGGCCACAAAAAATATTTTGCAGTGTTTTCTGCATATCTGGAGGTGTGTGAAATAAATAATTTATATATTTTTCTTCTACTGTGCTATCCTAAATAAAAATTGAATAGCATTTTCTGCAGTTCTGTAGCTGTGAGATACAGCGTTTACATACTGTGGGTGTGTTGTGCTCTTCCAAAAACACCCATTCAGGGCCACAAAAAATATTTTGCAGTGTTTTCTGCATATCTGGATGTGTGTAAAATAAACAATTTATATATTTTTCTTCTACTGTGCTATCCTAAAAAAATAATTGAAGGACAAAATCATTTTTTTTGAATAGCATTTTCTGCAGCTCTGTAGCTGGGAGATACAGCGTTTACATACAATGGTTGTGTTGTGCTCTTCCAAAAACACCCATTTAGGGCCACAAAAATATTTTGCATTGTTTTCTGCATATCTGGAGGTTTGTGAAATAAACAATTTATATGTTTTTCTTCTACTGTGCTATCCTAAAAAAAAAAATTGAATAGCATTTTCTGCAGTTCTGTAGCTGTGAGATACAGCGTTTACATAATGTGGGTGTGTTGTGCTCTTCCAAAAACACCCATTTAGGGCCACAAAAAATATTTTGAAGTGTTTTCTGCAAATCTGGAGGTGTGTGAAAAAAACAATTTATATATTTTCTTCTACTGTGTTATCCTAAAAAAATAATTGTAGGACAAAACCTTTTTTTTTGAATAGCATTCTCTGCAGTTCTGTAGCTGTGAGATACAGCGTTTATGTACTGTGGGTGTGTTGTGCTCTACCAAAAACACCCATTTAGGGCCACAAAAAATATTTTTCAGTGTTTTCTGCATATCTGGAGGTGTGTGAAATAAACAATTTATATATTTTTCTTCTACTGTGCTATCCTAAAAAATAATTGTAGGACAAAACTTTTTTTTTGAATAGCATTCTCTGCAGTTCTGTAGCTGTGAGATACAGCGTTTGCGTACTGTGGGTGTGTTGTGCTCTTCCAAAAACCCCCATTTAGGGCCACAAAAAATATTTAGCAGTGTTTTCTGCATATCTGGAGGTGTGTGAAATAAATAATTTATATATTTTTCTTCTACTGTGCTATCCTAAAAAAAAAAATTGAATAGCATTTTCTGCAGTTCTGTAGCTGTGAGATACAGCGTTTACATACTGTGGGTGTGTTGTGCTCTTCCAAAAACACCCATTTAGGGCCACAAAAAATATTTTGCAGTGTTTTCTGCATATCTGGATGTTTGTGAAATAAACAATTTATATATTTTTCTTCTACTGTGCTATCCTAAAAAAAATAATTGTAGGACAAAAACATTTTTTTTGAATAGCATTTTCTGCAGTTCTGTAGCTGGGAGATACAGCGTTTACATACTGTGGTTGTGTTTTGCTCTTCCAAAAACACCCTTTTAGGGCCACAAAAATAAAATTTTGCAGTGTTTTCTGCATATCTGGAGGTGTGTGAAATAAACAATGTATATATTTTTCTTCTACTGTTCTATCCTAAAAAAAAAAAAAAAAATTGAATAGCATTTTCTGCAGTTCTGTAGCTGTGAGATACAGCGTTTACATACTGTGGGTGTGTTGTGCTCTTCCAAAAACACCCATTTAGGGCCACAAAAAATATTTTTCAGTGTTTTCTGCATATCTGGAGGTGTGTGAAATAAACAATTTATATATTTTTCTTCTACTGTGCTATCCTAAAAAAAAATTGTAGGACAAAAATAAAAAAAATTAATAGCATTTTCTGCAGTTCTGTAGCTGTGAGATACAGCGTTTACGTACTGTGGGTGTGTTGTGCTCTTCCAAAAACACCCATTTAGGGCCACAAAAAATATTTTGCAGTGTTTTCTGCATACCTGGAGGTGTGTGAAATAAACAATTTATATATTTTTCTTCTACTGTGCTATCCTAAAAAAATAATTGTAGGACAAAAACTTTTTTTGAATAGCATTCTCTGCAGTTCTGTAGCTGTGAGATACAGCGTTTACGTACTGTGGGTGTGTTGTGCTCTTCCAAAAACACCCATTTAGGGCCAAAAAAAATATTTTGCAGTGTTTTCTGCATATCTGGAGGTGTTTGAAATAAACAATTTATATATTTTTCTTCTACTGTGCTATCCTAAAAAAAAAATTGAATAGCATTTTCTGCAGTTCTGTAGCTGTGAGATACAGCGTTTACATACTGTGGGTGTGTTGTGCTCTTCCAAAAACACCCATTTAGGGCCACAAAAAATATTTTGCAGTGTTTTCTGCATATCTGGAGGTTTGTGAAATAAACAATTTATATATTTTTCTTCTACTGTGCTATCCTAAAAAAATAATTGAAGGACAAAATCATTTTTTTAATAGCATTTTCTGCAGCTCTGTAGCTGGGAGATACAGCGTTTACGTACTGTGGGTGTGTTGTGCTCTACCAAAAACACCCATTTAGGGCCACAAAAAATATTTTTCAGTGTTTTCTGCATATCTGGAGGTGTGTGAAATAAACAATTTATATATTTTTTTTCTACTGTGCTATCCTAAAAAAATAATTGTAGGACAAAAATAAAAAAATGTAATAGCATTTTCTGCAGTTCTGTAGCTGTGAGATACAGCGTTTACGTACTGTGGGTGTGTTGTGCTCTTCCAAAAACACCCATTTAGGGCCACAAAAAATATTTTTCAGTGTTTTCTGCATATCTGGAGGTGTGTGAAATAAACAATTTATATATTTTTCTTCTACTGTGCTATCCTAAAAAAATAATTGTAGGACAAAAATAAAAAAATTTAATAGCATTTTCTGCAGTTCTGTAGCTGTGAGATACAGCGTTTACGTACTGTGGGTGTGTTGTGCTCTTCCAAAAACACCCATTTAGGGCCACAAAAAATATTTTGCAGTGTTTTCTGCATATCTGGAGGTGTTTGAAATAAACAATTTATATATTTTTCTTCTACTGTGCTATCCTAAAAAAATAATTGTAGGACAAAAACTTTTTTTGAATAGCATTCTCTGCAGTTCTGTAGCTGTGAGATACAGCGTTTACGTACTGTGGGTGTGTTGTGCTCTTCCAAAAACACCCATTTAGGGCCTCAAAAAATATTTTGCAGTGTTTTCTGCATATCTGGAGGTGTTTGAAATAAACAATTTATATATTTTTCTTCTACTGTGCTATCCTAAAAAAATAAAAAAAAATTGAATAGCATTTTCTAAAGTTCTGTAGCTGTGAGATACAGCGTTTATATACTGTGGGTGTGTTTTGCTCTTCCAAAAACACCCATTTAGGGCCACAAAAAATATTTTGCAGTGTTTTTTGCGTATCTGGAGGTGTGTGAAATAAACAATTTATATATTTTTCTTCTACTGTGCTATCCTAAAAGAAAAAAAAAATTGAATAGCATTTTCTGCAGTTTTGTAGCTGTGAGATACATCGTTTACGTACTGTGGGTGTGTTGTGCTCTTCCAAAAACACCCATTTAGGGCCACAAAAAAATATTTTGCAGTGTTTTCTGCATATCTGGAGGTGTGTGAAATAAACAATTTATATATTTTTCTTCTACTGTGCTATCCTAAAAAAAAAAAAAAAAAATTGAATAGCATTTTCTGCAGTTCTGTAGCTGGGAGATACAGCGTTTACATACTGTGGGTGTGTTGTGCTCTTCCAAAAACACCCATTTAGGGCCACAAAAATATTTTGCAGTGTTTTCTGCATATCTGGAGGTGTGTGAAATAAATAATTTATATATTTTTCTTCTACTGTGCTATCCTAAAAAAATAATTGTAGGACAAAAATATTATTTTTGAATAGCATTTTCTGCAGTTCTGTAGCTGTGAGATATAGCATTTACATACAGTGGGTGTGTTGTGCTCTTCCAAAAACACCCATTTAGGGCCACAAAAAATATTTTGCAGTGTTTTCTGCATATCTGGAGGTGTGTGAAATAAACAATTTATATATTTTTCTTCTACTGTGCTATCCTAAAAAAATTATTGTAGTACAAAATCATTTTTTTTAAATAGCATTTTCTGCAGATCTGTAGCTGGGAGATAAAGTGTTTACGTACTGTGGGTGTGTTGTGCTCTTCCAATAACACCCATTTAGGGCCACCAAAAATATTTTGCAGTGTTTTGTGCATATCTGGAGGTGTGTGAAATAAACAATTTATATATTTTTCTTCTACTGTGCTATCCTAAAAAAATAATTGTAGGACAAAAATATTATTTTTGAATAGCATTTTCTGCAGTTCTGTAGCTGTGAGATATAGCATTTACATACAGTGGGTGTGTTGTGCTCTTCCAAAAACACCCATTTAGGGCCACAAAAAATATTTTGCAGTGTTTTCTGCATATCTGGAGGTGTGTGAAATAAACAATTTATATATTTTTCGTCTACTGTGCTATCCTAAAAAAATTATTGTAGTACAAAATCATTTTTTTTAAATAGCATTTTCTGCAGATCTGTAGCTGGGAGATAAAGTGTTTACGTACTGTGGGTGTGTTGTGTTCTTCCAATAACACCCATTTAGGGCCACCAAAAATATTTTGCAGTGTTTTGTGCATATCTGGAGGTGTGTGAAATAAACAATTTATATATTTTTCTTCTACTGTGCTATCCTAAAAAAATAATTGTAGGACAAAACTATTATTTTTGAATAGCATTTTCTGCAGTTCTGTAGCTGTAAGATACATCGTTTACGTACTGTGGGCGTGTTGTGCTCTTCCAAAAACACCCATTTAGGTCCACAAAAATATTTTGCAGTGTTTTCTGCACATCTGCAGGTGTGTGAAATAAACAATTTATATATTTTTCTTCTACTGTGCTATCCTAAAAAAATAAAAATAAAATTGAATAGCATTTTCTGCAGTTCTGTAGCTGTAAGATACATCGTTTACGTACTGTGGATGTGTTGTGCTCTTCCAAAAACACCCATTTAGGGCCACAAAAATATTTTGCAGTGTTTTCTGCATATCTGGAGGTGTGTGAACTAAACAATTTATATATTTTTCTTCTACTGTGCTATCCTAAAAAAATAATTGTAGGACAAAAACATTTTTTTTTAATAGCATTTATGAAGTTCTGTAGCTGTAAGATACATCGTTTGCGTACTGTGGGTGTGTTGTGCTCTTCCAAAAACACCCATTTAGGGCCACAAAAAGACAATTTTGCAGTGTTTTCTGCATATCTGGAGGTGTGTGAAATAAACAATTTATATATTTTTCTTCTACTGTGCTATCCTAAAAAAAAAATTGTAGGACTAAAACATTTTTTAATAGCATTTTCTGCAGTTCTGTAGCTGGGAGATACAGCGTTTACATACTGTGGTTGTGTTGTGCTCTTCCAAAAACACCCATTTAGGGCCACAAAAAATATTTTGCAGTGTTTTCTGCATATCTGGAGGTGTGTGAAATAAACAATTTATATATTTTTCTTCTACTGTGCTATCCTAAAAAAAAATTGAATAGCATTTTCTGCAGTTCTGTAGCTGTGAGATACAGCGTTTACATACTGTGGGTGTGTTGTGCTCTTCCAAAAACACCCATTTAGGGCCACAAAAAATATTTTGCAGTGTTTTCTGCATATCTGGAGGTGTGTGAAATAAACAATTTTTATATTTTTCTTCTACTGTGCTATCCTAAAAAAATAATTGTAGGACAAAAACATTTTTATTGAATGGCATTTTCTGCAGTTCTGTAGCTGGGAGATAAAGCGTTTACGTACTGTGGGTGTGTTGTGCTCTTCCAAAAACACCTATTTAGGGCCACAAAAAATATTTTGCAGTATTTTCTGCATGCCTGGAGGTGTGTGAAATAAACAATTTATATTTTTTCTTCTACTGTGCTATCATAAAAAAATTGAATAGCATTTTCTGCAGTTCTGTAGCTGAGAGATCCAGTGTTTACATACTGTGGGTGTGTTGTGCTCTTCCAAAAACACCCATTTAGGGCCACAAAAAATATTTTGCAGCGTTTTCTACATATCTGGAGGTGTGTAAAATAAACAATTTATATATTTTCCTTCTACTGTGCTAGCCTAAAAAAATAATTGTAGGACAAAAACATTTTTTTTTTAATAGCATTTTCTGCAGTTCTGTAGCTGGGAGATACAGCGTTTACGTACTGTGGGTGTGTTGTTCTCTTCCGAAAACACCCATTTAGGGCCACAAAAAATATTTGCAGTGTTTTCTGCATATCTGGAGGTGTGTGAAATAAACAATTTAGATATTTTTCTTCTACTGTGCTATCCTAAAAAAAAAAATTGAATAGTATTTTCTGCAGTTCTGTAGCTGTGAGATACAGCGTTTACAAACTGTGGGTGTGTTGTGCTCTTCCAAAAACACCCATTTAGGGCCACAAAAATATTTTGCAGTGTTTTCTGCATATCTGGAGGTGTGTGAAATAAACCATTTTTATATTTTTCTTCTACTGTGCTATCCTAAGAAAATAATTGTAGGACAAAAACATTTTTATTGAATAGCATTTTCTGCAGTTCTGTAGCTGGGAGATACAGCGTTTACGTACTGTGGGTGTGTTGTGCTCTTCCAAAAACACACATTTAGGGCCACAAAAATAAAATTTTGCAGTGTTTTCTGCATATCTGGAGGTGTGTGAAATAAACAATTTATATATTTTTCTTCTACTGTGCTATCCTAAAAAAATAATTGAAGGACAAAAATTTTTTTTTGAATAGCATTTTCTGCAGTTCTGTACCTGGGAGATACAGCGTTTAAATACTGTGGTTGTGTTGTGCTCTTTTCCAAAAACACCCATTTTGGGCCACAAAAAATATTTTGCATTGTTTTCTGCATATCTGGAGGTGTGTGAATTAAACAATTTATATATTTTTCTTCTACTGTGCTATCCTAAAAAAAAAAAAATTGAATAGCATTTTCTGCAGTTCTGTAGCTGTGAGATACAGCGTTTACATACTGTGGGTGTGTTGTGCTCTTCCAAAAACACCCATTTAGGGCCACAAAAAATATTTTGCAGTGTTTTCTCCATATCTGGAGGTGTGTGAAATAAACAATTTATATATTTTTCTTCTACTGTGCTATACTAAAAAAATTATTGTACTACAAAATCATTTTTTAATAGCATTTTCTGCAGTTCTGTAGCTCGGAGATAAAGGGTTTACGTACTGTGGGTGTGTTGTGCTCTTCCAAAAACACCCATTTAGGGCCACAAAAAATATTTTGCAGTGTTTTCTGCATATCTGGAGGTGTGTGAAATAAACAATTTTTATATTTTTCTTCTACTGTGCTATCCTAAAAAAATAATTGTAGGACAAAAACATTTTTATTGAATGGCATTTTCTGCAGTTCTGTAGCTGGGAGATACAGCGTTTACGTACTGTGGGTGTGTTGTGCTCTTCCAAAAACACCCATTTAGGGCCACAAAAAATATTTTGCAGTGTTTTCTGCATATCCGGAGATGTGTGAAATAAATAATTTATATATTTTTCTTCTACTGTGCTATCCTAAAAAAAAAATTTGAATAGCATTTTTTGCAGTTCTGTAGCTGTGATATACAGTGTTTACATACTGTGGGTGTGTTGTGCTCTTCCAAAAACACCCATTTAGGGCCACAAAAAGAAAAATTTGCAGTGTTTTCTGCATATCTGGAGGTGTATGAAAAAAACAATTTATATATTTTTCTTCTACTGTGCTATCCTAATAAAATAATTGTAGGACAAAAACATTTTTTTTGAATAACATTTTCTGCAGTTCTGTAGCTGGGAGATACAGCGTTTACATACTGTGGTTGTGTTGTGCTCTTCCAAAAACACCCATTTAGGGCCACAAAAAATATTTTGCAGTGTTTTCTGCATATCTGGAGGTGTGTGAAATAAACAATTTATATATTTTTCTTCTACTGTGCTATCCTAAAAAAAATTGAATAGCATTTTCTGAAGTTCTGTAGCTGTGAGATACAGCGTTTACATACTGTGGGTGTGTTGTGCTCTTCCTAAAACACCCATTTAGGGCCACAAAAAATATTTTGCAGTGTTTTCTGCATATCTGGAGGTGTGTGAAATAAACAATTTTTATATTTTTCTTCTACTGTGCTATCCTAAAAAAATAATTGTAGGACAAAAACATTTTTATTGAATAGCATTTTCTGCAGTTCTGCAGCTGTGAGATACAGCGTTTACATACTGTTGGTGTGTTGTGCTTGTCTAAAAACACCCATTTAGGTCCACAAAAAATATTTTGCAGTGTTTTATGCACATCTGGAGGTGTGTGAAATAAACAATTTTTATATTTTTCTTCTACTGTGCTATCCTAAAAAAATAATTGTAGGACAAAAACATTTTTATTGAATAGCATTTTCTGCAGTTCTGTAGCTGGGAGATACAGCGTTTACGTACTGTGGGTGTGTTGTGCTCTTCCAAAAACACACATTTAGGGCCACAAAAAGAAAATTTTGCAGTGTTTTCTGCATATCTGGAGGTGTGTGAAATAAACAATTTATATATTTTTGTTCTACTGTGCTATCCTAAAAAAAATTATTGCAGGACAAAAACATTTTTTTTAATAGCATTTTCTGCAGTTCTGTAGCTGTGAGATACAGCGTTTACATACTGTGGGCGTGTTGTGCTCTTCCAAAAACACCCATTTAGGGCCACAAAAAACATTCTGCAGTGTTTTATGCATATCTGGAGGTGTGTGAAATAAACAATTTATATATTTTTCTTCTACTGTGCTATCCTAAAAAAAAAAGTAGGACAAAAACATTTTTTTTGAATAGCATTTTCTGCAGTCCTGTAACTGTGAGATACAGCGTTTACGTACTGTGGGTGTGTTGTGCTCTTCCAAAAACACCAAGTTAGGGCCACAAAAAATATTTTGCAGTGTTTTCTGCATATCTGGGGGTGTTTGAAATAAACAATTTATATATTTTTCTTCTACTGTGCTATCCTAAAAAAATAAAAACATTTTTGAATTGCATTTTCTGCAGTTCTGTAGCTGTGAGATACAGCGTTTACATAATGTGGGTGTGTTGTGCTCTTCCAAAAACACCCATTTAGGGCCACAAAAATATTTTAAAGTGTTATCTGCATATCTGGAGGTGTGTGAAATAAAAAATGTATATATTTTTCTTCTACTGTGCTATCCTAAAAAAATTATTGAAGGACAAAAACATTTTTTTTGAATAACACTTTCTGCAGTTCTGCAGCTGTGAGATACAGCATTTACATACTGTTGGTGTGTTGTGCTTGTCTAAAAACACCCATTTAGGGCCACAAAAAATATTTTGCAGTGTTTTCTGCATATCTGGAGGTGTGTGAAATAAACAATTTATATATTTTTCTTCTACTGTGCTATCCTAAAAAAATAATTGTAGGACAAAAAATTATTTTTTGAATAGCATTTTCTGCAGTTCTGTAGCTGTGAGATACAGCGTTTATGTACTGTGGGTGTGTTGTGCTCTTCAAAAAACACCCATTTAGGTCCACAAAAAATATTTTGCAGTGTTTTCTGCATATCTGGAGGTGTGTGAAATAAATAATTTATATATTTTTCTTCTACTGTGCTATCCTAAAAAAAAATTGAATAGCATTTTCTGCAGTTCTGTAGCTGTGAGATACAGCGTTTACATACTGTGGGTGTGTTGTGCTCTTCCAAAAACACCCATTCAGGGCCACAAAAAATATTTTGCAGTGTTTTCTGCATATCTGGATGTGTGTAAAATAAACAATTTATATATTTTTCTTCTACTGTGCTATCCTAAAAAAATAATTGAAGGACAAAATCATTTTTTTTAATAGCATTTTCTGCAGCTCTGTAGCTGGGAGATACAGCGTTTACATACAATGGTTGTGTTGTGCTCTTCCAAAAACACCCATTTAGGGCCACAAAAATATTTTGCATTGTTTTCTGCATATCTGGAGGTTTGTGAAATAAACAATTTATATGTTTTTCTTCTACTGTGCTATCCTAAAAAAACAAATTGAATAGCATTTTCTGCAGTTCTGTAGCTGTGAGATACAGCGTTTACATAATGTGGGTGTGTTGTGCTCTTCCAAAAACACCCATTTAGGGCCACAAAAAATATTTTGAAGTTTTTTCTGCAAATCTGGAGGTGTGTGAAAAAAACAATTTATATATTTTCTTCTACTGTGTTATCCTAAAAAAATAATTGTAGGACAAAACCTTTTTTTTTGAATAGCATTCTCTGCAGTTCTGTAGCTGTGAGATACAGCGTTTATGTACTGTGGGTGTGTTGTGCTCTACCAAAAACACCCATTTAGGGCCACAAAAAATATTTTTCAGTGTTTTCTGCATATCTGGAGGTGTGTGAAATAAACAATTTATATATTTTTCTTCTACTGTGCTATCCTAAAAAATAATTGTAGGACAAAACTTTTTTTTTGAATAGCATTCTCTGCAGTTCTGTAGCTGTGAGATACAGCGTTTGCGTACTGTGGGTGTGTTGTGCTCTTCCAAAAACCCCCATTTAGGGCCACAAAAAATATTTTGCAGTGTTTTCTGCATATCTGGAGGTGTGTGAAATAAATAATTTATATATTTTTCTTCTACTGTGCTATCCTAAAAAAAAAATTGAATAGCATTTTCTGCAGTTCTGTAGCTGTGAGATACAGCGTTTACATACTGTGGGTGTGTTGTGCTCTTCCAAAAACACCCATTTAGGGCCACAAAAAATATTTTGCAGTGTTTTCTGCATATCTGGATGTTTGTGAAATAAACAATTTATATATTTTTCTTCTACTGTGCTATCCTAAAAAAATAATTGTAGGACAAAAACATTTTTTTTGAATAGCATTTTCTGCAGTACTGTAGCTGGGAGATACAGCGTTTACATACTGTGGTTGTGTTTTGCTCTTCCAAAAACACCCTTTTAGGGCCACAAAAATAAAATTTTGCAGTGTTTTCTGCATATCTGGAGGTGTGTGAAATAAACAATGTATATATTTTTCTTCTACTGTTCTATCCTAAAAAAAAAAAAAAAAATTGAATAGCATTTTCTGCAGTTCTGTAGCTGTGAGATACAGCGTTTACATACTGTGGGTGTGTTGTGCTCTTCCAAAAACACCCATTTAGGGCCACAAAAAATATTTTTCAGTGTTTTCTGCATATCTGGAGGTGTGTGAAATAAACAATTTATATATTTTTCTTCTACTGTGCTATCCTAAAAAAATAATTGTAGGACAAAAATAAAAAAATTTAATAGCATTTTCTGCAGTTCTGTAGCTGTGAGATACAGCGTTTACGTACTGTGGGTGTGTTGTGCTCTTCCAAAAACACCCATTTAGGGCCACAAAAAATATTTTGCAGTGTTTTCTGCATACCTGGAGGTGTGTGAAATAAACAATTTATATATTTTTCTTCTACTGTGCTATCCTAAAAAAATAATTGTAGGACAAAAACTTTTTTTGAATAGCATTCTCTGCAGTTCTGTAGCTGTGAGATACAGCGTTTACGTACTGTGGGTGTGTTGTGCTCTTCCAAAAACACCCATTTAGGGCCAAAAAAATATTTTGCAGTGTTTTCTGCATATCTGGAGGTGTTTGAAATAAACAATTTATATATTTTTCTTCTACTGTGCTATCCTAAAAAAAAAATTGAATAGCATTTTCTGCAGTTCTGTAGCTGTGAGATACAGCGTTTACATACTGTGGGTGTGTTGTGCTCTTCCAAAAACACCCATTTAGGGCCACAAAAAATATTTTGCAGTGTTTTCTGCATATCTGGAGGTTTGTGAAATAAACAATTTATATATTTTTCTTCTACTGTGCTATCCTAAAAAAATAATTGAAGGACAAAATCATTTTTTTAATAGCATTTTCTGCAGCTCTGTAGCTGGGAGATACAGCGTTTACGTACTGTGGGTGTGTTGTGCTCTACCAAAAACACCCATTTAGGGCCACAAAAAATATTTTTCAGTGTTTTCTGCATATCTGGAGGTGTGTGAAATAAACAATTTATATATTTTTCTTCTACTGTGCTATCCTAAAAAAATAATTGTAGGACAAAAATAAAAAAATTTAATAGCATTTTCTGCAGTTCTGTAGCTGTGAGATACAGCGTTTACGTACTGTGGGTGTGTTGTGCTCTTCCAAAAACACCCATTTAGGGCCACAAAAAATATTTTGCAGTGTTTTCTGCATATCTGGAGGTGTTTGAAATAAACAATTTATATATTTTTCTTCTACTGTGCTATCCTAAAAAAATAATTGTAGGACAAAAACTTTTTTTGAATAGCATTCTCTGCAGTTCTGTAGCTGTGAGATACAGCGTTTACGTACTGTGGGTGTGTTGTGCTCTTCCAAAAACACCCATTTAGGGCCTCAAAAAATATTTTGCAGTGTTTTCTGCATATCTGGAGGTGTTTGAAATAAACAATTTATATATTTTTCTTCTACTGTGCTATCCTAAAAAAAAATTGAATAGCATTTTCTGCAGTTCTGTAGCTGTGAGATACAGCGTTTACATACTGTGGGTGTGTTGTGCTCTTCCAAAAACACCCATTTAGGGCCACAAAAATATTTTGCAGTGTTTTCTGCATATCTGGATGTTTGTGAAATAAACAATTTATATATTTTTCTTCTACTGTGCTATCCTAAAAAAATAATTGTAGGACAAAAACATTTTTTTTTAATAGCATTTTCTGCAGTTCTGTAGCTGGGAGATACAGCGTTTACATACTGTGGTTGTGTTGTGCTCTTCCAAAAACACCCATTTAGGGCCACAAAAAATATTTTGCAGTGTTTTCTGCATATCTGGAGGTGTGTGAAATAAACAATTTATATATTTTTCTTCTACTGTGCTATCCTAAAAAAATAATTGAAGGACAAAAAATTATTTTTTGAATAGCATTTTCTGCAGTTCTGTAGCTGTGAGATACAGCGTTTATGTACTGTGGGTGTGTTGTGCTCTTCCAAAAACACCCATTTAGGGCCACAAAAAATATTTGCAGTGTTTTCTGCATATCTGGAGGTGTGTGAAATAAACAATTTATATATTTTTCTTCTACTGTGCTATCCTAAAAAATAATTGTAGGACAAAAATTTATTTTTTTAATAGCATTTTCTGCAGTTCTGTAGCTGTGAGATACAGCGTTTACTTACTGTGGGTGTGTTGTGCTCTTCCAAAAACACCCATTTAGGGCCACAAAAAATATTTTGCAGTGTTTTCTGCATGCCTGGAGGTGTGTGAAATAAACAATTTATATTTTTTCTTCTACTGTGCTATCATAAAAAAAATTGAATAGCATTTTCTGCAGTTCTGTAGCTGTGAGATCCAGTGTTTACATACTGTGGGTGTGTTGTGCTCTTCCAAAAACACCCATTTAGGGCCACAAAAAATATTTTGCAGTGTTTTCTGCATATCTGGAGGTGTGTGAAATAAACAATTTATATACTTTCCTTCTACTGTGCTATCCTAAAAAAATAATTGTAGGACAAAAACATATTTTTTTTTAATAGCATTTTCTGCAGTTCTGTAGCTGGGAGATACAGCGTTTACGTACTGTGGGTGTGTTGTGCTCTTCCAAAAACACCCATTTAGGGCCACAAAAAATATTTTGCAGTGTTTTCTGCATATCTGGAAGTGTGTGAAATAAACAATTTATATATTTTTCTTCTACTGTGCTATCCTAAAAAAATAAAATAATTGAATAGCATTTTCTGCAGTTCTGTAGCTGGGAGATACAGCGTTTACATACTGTGGTTGTGTTGTGCTCTTCCAAAAACATCCATTTAGGGCCACAAAAAATATTTTGCAGTGTTTTCTGCATATCTGGAAGTGTGTGAAATAAACAATTTATATATTTTTCTTCTACTGTGCTATCCTAAAAAAATAATTGAAGGACAAAATCATTTTTTTTTAATAGCATTTTCTGCAGCTCTGTAGCTGGGAGATACAGCGTTTACATACAATGGTTGTGTTGTGCTCTTCCAAAAACACCCATTTAGGGCCACAAAAATATTTTGCATTGTTTTCTGCATATCTGGAGGTTTGTGAAATAAACAATTTATATGTTTTTCTTCTACTGTGCTATCCTAAAAAAACAAATTGAATAGCATTTTCTGCAGTTCTGTAGCTGTGAGATACAGCGTTTACATAATGTGGGTGTGTTGTGCTCTTCCAAAAACACCCATTTAGGGCCACAAAAAATATTTTGAAGTGTTTTCTGCAAATCTGGAGGTGTGTGAAAAAAACAATTTATATATTTTCTTCTACTGTGTTATCCTAAAAAAATAATTGTAGGACAAAACCTTTTTTTTTGAATAGCATTCTCTGCAGTTCTGTAGCTGTGAGATACAGCGTTTATGTACTGTGGGTGTGTTGTGCTCTACCAAAAACACCCATTTAGGGCCACAAAAAATATTTTTCAGTGTTTTCTGCATATCTGGAGGTGTGTGAAATAAACAATTTATATATTTTTCTTCTACTGTGCTATCCTAAAAAAATAATTGTAGGACAAAAATAAAAAAATTTAATAGCATTTTCTGCAGTTCTGTAGCTGTGAGATACAGCGTTTACGTACTGTGGGTGTGTTGTGCTCTTCCAAAAACACCCATTTAGGGCCACAAAAAATATTTTGCAGTGTTTTCTGCATATCTGGAGGTGTTTGAAATAAACAATTTATATATTTTTCTTCTACTGTGCTATCCTAAAAAAATAATTGTAGGACAAAAACTTTTTTTGAATAGCATTCTCTGCAGTTCTGTAGCTGTGAGATACAGCGTTTACGTACTGTGGGTGTGTTGTGCTCTTCCAAAAACACCCATTTAGGGCCTCAAAAAATATTTTGCAGTGTTTTCTGCATATCTGGAGGTGTTTGAAATAAACAATTTATATATTTTTCTTCTACTGTGCTATCCTAAAAAAAAATTGAATAGCATTTTCTGCAGTTCTGTAGCTGTGAGATACAGCGTTTACATACTGTGGGTGTGTTGTGCTCTTCCAAAAACACCCATTTAGGGCCACAAAAATATTTTGCAGTGTTTTCTGCATATCTGGATGTTTGTGAAATAAACAATTTATATATTTTTCTTCTACTGTGCTATCCTAAAAAAATAATTGTAGGACAAAAACATTTTTTTTTAATAGCATTTTCTGCAGTTCTGTAGCTGGGAGATACAGCATTTACATACTGTGGTTGTGTTGTGCTCTTCCAAAAACACCCATTTAGGGCCACAAAAAATATTTTGCAGTGTTTTCTGCATATCTGGAGGTGTGTGAAATAAACAATTTATATATTTTTCTTCTACTGTGCTATCCTAAAAAAATAATTGAAGGACAAAAAATTATTTTTTGAATAGCATTTTCTGCAGTTCTGTAGCTGTGAGATACAGCGTTTATGTACTGTGGGTGTGTTGTGCTCTTCCAAAAACACCCATTTAGGGCCACAAAAAATATTTGCAGTGTTTTCTGCATATCTGGAGGTGTGTGAAATAAACAATTTATATATTTTTCTTCTACTGTGCTATCCTAAAAAATAATTGTAGGACAAAAATTTATTTTTTTAATAGCATTTTCTGCAGTTCTGTAGCTGTGAGATACAGCGTTTACTTACTGTGGGTGTGTTGTGCTCTTCCAAAAACACCCATTTAGGGCCACAAAAAATATTTTGCAGTGTTTTCTGCATGCCTGGAGGTGTGTGAAATAAACAATTTATATTTTTTCTTCTACTGTGCTATCATAAAAAAAATTGAATAGCATTTTCTGCAGTTCTGTAGCTGTGAGATCCAGTGTTTACATACTGTGGGTGTGTTGTGCTCTTCCAAAAACACCCATTTAGGGCCACAAAAAATATTTTGCAGTGTTTTCTGCATATCTGGAGGTGTGTGAAATAAACAATTTATATACTTTCCTTCTACTGTGCTATCCTAAAAAAATAATTGTAGGACAAAAACATATTTTTTTTAATAGCATTTTCTGCAGTTCTGTAGCTGGGAGATACAGCGTTTACGTACTGTGGGTGTGTTGTGCTCTTCCAAAAACACCCATTTAGGGCCACAAAAAATATTTTGCAGTGTTTTCTGCATATCTGGAAGTGTGTGAAATAAACAATTTATATATTTTTCTTCTACTGTGCTATCCTAAAAAAATAAAATAATTGAATAGCATTTTCTGCAGTTCTGTAGCTGGGAGATACAGCGTTTACATACTGTGGTTGTGTTGTGCTCTTCCAAAAACATCCATTTAGGGCCACAAAAAATATTTTGCAGTGTTTTCTGCATATCTGGAAGTGTGTGAAATAAACAATTTATATATTTTTCTTCTACTGTGCTATCCTAAAAAAATAATTGAAGGACAAAATCATTTTTTTTTAATAGCATTTTCTGCAGCTCTGTAGCTGGGAGATACAGCGTTTACATACAATGGTTGTGTTGTGCTCTTCCAAAAACACCCATTTAGGGCCACAAAAATATTTTGCATTGTTTTCTGCATATCTGGAGGTTTGTGAAATAAACAATTTATATGTTTTTCTTCTACTGTGCTATCCTAAAAAAACAAATTGAATAGCATTTTCTGCAGTTCTGTAGCTGTGAGATACAGCGTTTACATAATGTGGGTGTGTTGTGCTCTTCCAAAAACACCCATTTAGGGCCACAAAAAATATTTTGAAGTGTTTTCTGCAAATCTGGAGGTGTGTGAAAAAAACAATTTATATATTTTCTTCTACTGTGTTATCCTAAAAAAATAATTGTAGGACAAAACCTTTTTTTTTGAATAGCATTCTCTGCAGTTCTGTAGCTGTGAGATACAGCGTTTATGTACTGTGGGTGTGTTGTGCTCTACCAAAAACACCCATTTAGGGCCACAAAAAATATTTTTCAGTGTTTTCTGCATATCTGGAGGTGTGTGAAATAAACAATTTATATATTTTTCTTCTACTGTGCTATCCTAAAAAAATAATTGTAGGACAAAAACATTTTTTTGAATAGCATTTTCTGCAGTTCTGTAGCTGGGAGATACAGCGTTTGCGTACTGTGGGTGTGTTGTGCTCTTCCAAAAACACCCATTTAGGGCCACAAAAAGACAATTTTGCAGTGTTTTGTGCATATCTGGAGGTGTGTGAAATAAACAATTTATATATTTTTCTTCTACTGTGCTATCCTAAAAAAATAATTGTAGGACAAAAATATTATTTTTGAATAGCATTTTCTGCAGTTCTGTAGCTGTGAGATATAGCATTTACATACAGTGGGTGTGTTGTGCTCTTCCAAAAACACCCATTTAGGGCCACAAAAAATATTTTGCAGTGTTTTCTGCATATCTGGAGGTGTGTGAAATAAACAATTTATATATTTTTCTTCTACTGTGCTATCCTAAAAAAATTATTGTAGTACAAAATCATTTTTTTTAAATAGCATTTTCTGCAGATCTGTAGCTGGGAGATAAAGTGTTTACGTACTGTGGGTGTGTTGTGTTCTTCCAATAACACCCATTTAGGGCCACCAAAAATATTTTGCAGTGTTTTGTGCATATCTGGAGGTGTGTGAAATAAACAATTTATATATTTTTCTTCTACTGTGCTATCCTAAAAAAATAATTGTAGGACAAAAATATTTTTTTGAATAGCATTTTCTGCAGTTCTGTAGCTGGGAGATACAGCGTTTGCGTACTGTGGGTGTGTTGTGCTCTTCCAAAAACACCCATTTAGGGCCACAAAAAGACAATTTTGCAGTGTTTTGTGCATATCTGGAGGTGTGTGAAATAAACAATTTATATATTTTTCTTCTACTGTGCTATCCTAAAAAAATAATTGTAGGACAAAAATATTATTTTTGAATAGCATTTTCTGCAGTTCTGTAGCTGTAAGATACATCGTTTACGTACTGTGGGCGTGTTGTGCTCTTCCAAAAACACCCATTTAGGTCCACAAAAATATTTTGCAGTGTTTTCTGCACATCTGCAGGTGTGTGAAATAAACAATTTATATATTTTTCTTCTACTGTGCTATCCTAAAAAAATAAAAATAAAATTGAATAGCATTTTCTGCAGTTCTGTAGCTGTAAGATACATCGTTTACGTACTGTGGATGTGTTGCGCTCTTCCAAAAACACCCATTTAGGGCCACAAAAATATTTTGCAGTGTTTTCTGCATATCTGGAGGTGTGTGAACTAAACAATTTATATATTTTTCTTCTACTGTGCTATCCTAAAAAAATAATTGTAGGACAAAAACATTTTTTTTTTAATAGCATTTATGAAGTTCTGTAGCTGTAAGATACATCGTTTGCGTACTGTGGGTGTGTTGTGCTCTTCCAAAAACACCCATTTAGGGCCACAAAAAGACAATTTTGCAGTGTTTTCTGCATATCTGGAGGTGTGTGAAATAAACAATTTATATATTTTTCTTCTACTGTGCTATCCTAAAAAAAAAATTGTAGGACTAAAACATTTTTTAATAGCATTTTCTGCAGTTCTGTAGCTGGGAGATACAGCGTTTACATACTGTGGTTGTGTTGTGCTCTTCCAAAAACACCCATTTAGGGCCACAAAAAATATTTTGCAGCGTTTTCTGCATATCTGGAGGTGTGTGAAATAAACAATTTATATATTTTTCTTCTACTGTGCTATCCTAAAAAAATAATTGTAGGACAAAAACTTTTTTTTTGAATATCATTTTCTGCAGTTCTGTAGCTGGGAGATACAGCATTTACGTACTGGGGGTGTGTTGTGCTCTACCGAAAACACCCATTTAGGGCCACAAAAAATATTTGCAGTGTTTTCTGCATATCTGGAGGTGTGTGAAATAAACAATTTATATATTTTTCTTCTACTGTGCTATCCTAAAAAAATAATTGTAGGACAAAAAATTTTTTTTTGAATAACATTTTCTGCAGTCCGGTAGCTGGGAGATACAGCGTTTACATACTGTGGTTGTGTTGTGCTCTTCCAAAAACACCCATTTAGGGCCACAAAAAATATTTTGCAGTGTTTTCTGCATATCTGGAGGTGTGTGAAATAAACAATTTATATATTTTTCTTCTACTGTGCTATCCTAAAAAAAAATTGAATAGCATTTTCTGCAGTTCTGTAGCTGTGAGATACAGTGTTTACATACTGTGGGTGTGTTGTGCTCTTCCAAAAACACCCATTTAGGGCCACAAAAAATATTTTGCAGTGTTTTCTGCATATCTGGAGGTGTGTGAAATAAACAATTTTTATATTTTTCTTCTACTGTGCTATCCTAAAAAAATAATTGTAGGACAAAAACATTTTTATTGAATGGCATTTTCTGCAGTTCTGTAGCTGGGAGATACAGCGTTTACGTACTGTGGGTGTGTTGTGCTCTTCCAAAAACACCCATTTAGGGCCACAAAAAATATTTTGCAGTGTTTTCTGCATGCCTGGAGGTGTGTGAAATAAACAATTTATATTTTTTCTTCTACTGTGCTATCATAAAAAAATTGAATAGCATTTTCTGCAGTTCTGTAGCTGTGAGATCCAGTGTTTACATACTGTGGGTGTGTTGTGCTCTTCCAAAAACACCCATTTAGGGCCACAAAAAATATTTTGCAGCGTTTTCTGCATATCTGGAGGTGTGTAAAATAAACAATTTATATATTTTCCTTCTACTGTGCTATCCTAAAAAAATAATTGTAGGACAAAAACATTTTTTTTAATAGTATTTTCTGCAGTTCTGTAGCTGGGAGATACAGCGTTTACGTACTGTGGGTGTGTTGTGCTCTTCCGAAAACACCCATTTAGGGCCACAAAAAATATGTGCAGTGTTTTCTGCATATCTGGAGGTGTGTGAAATAAACAATTTAGATATTTTTCTTCTACTGTGCTATCCTAAAAAAAAAAATTGAATAGTATTTTCTGCAGTTCTGTAGCTGTGAGATACAGCGTTTACAAACTGTGGGTGTGTTGTGCTCTTCCAAAAACACCCATTTAGGGCCACAAAAATATTTTGCAGTGTTTTCTGCATATCTGGAGGTGTGTGAAATAAACAATTTTTATATTTTTCTTCTACTGTGCTATCCTAAGAAAATAATTGTAGGACAAAAACATTTTTATTGAATAGCATTTTCTGCAGTTCTGTAGCTGGGAGATACAGCGTTTACGTACTGTGGGTGTGTTGTGCTCTTCCAAAAACACACATTTAGGGCCACAAAAATAAAATTTTGCAGTGTTTTCTGCATATCTGGAGGTGTGTGAAATAAACAATTTATATATTTTTCTTCTACTGTGCTATCCTAAAAAAATAATTGAAGGACAAAAATTTTTTTTTGAATAGCATTTTCTGCAGTTCTGTACCTGGGAGATACAGCGTTTAAATACTGTGGTTGTGTTGTGCTCTTCCAAAAACACCCATTTTGGGCCACAAAAAATATTTTGCAGTGTTTTCTGCATATCTGGAGGTGTGTGAAATAAACAATTTATATATTTTTCTTCTACTGTGCTATCCTAAAAAAAAAATTGAATAGCATTTTCTGCAGTTCTGTAGCTGTGAGATACAGCGTTTACATACTGTGGGTGTGTTGTGCTCTTCCAAAAACACCCATTTAGGGCCACAAAAAATATTTTGCAGTGTTTTCTCCATATCTGGAGGTGTGTGAAATAAACAATTTATATATTTTTCTTCTACTGTGCTATACTAAAAAAATTATTGTACTACAAAATCATTTTTTAATAGCATTTTCTGCAGTTCTGTAGCTGGGAGATAAAGGGTTTACGTACTGTGGGTGTGTTGTGCTCTTCCAAAAACACCCATTTAGGGCCACAAAAAATATTTTGCAGTGTTTTCTCCATATCTGGAGGTGTGTGAAATAAACAATTTATATATATTTCTTCTACTGTGCTATCCTAAAAAATAATTGTAGGACAAAAATTTATTTTTTTAATAGCATTTTCTGCAGTTCTGTAGCTGTGAGATACAGCGTTTACTTACTGTGGGTGTGTTGTGCTCTTCCAAAAACACCCATTTAGGGCCACAAAAAATATTTTGCAGTGTTTTCTGCGTGCCTGGAGGTGTGTGAAATAAACAATTTATATTTTTTCTTCTACTGTGCTATCATAAAAAAAATTGAATAGCATTTTCTGCAGTTCTGTAGCTGTGAGATCCAGTGTTTACATACTGTGGGTGTGTTGTGCTCTTCCAAAAACACCCATTTAGGGCCACAAAAAATATTTTGCAGCGTTTTCTGCATATCTGGAGGTGTGTGAAATAAACAATTTATATACTTTCCTTCTACTGTGCTATCCTAAAAAAATAATTGTAGGACAAAAACATATTTTTTTTTTAATAGCATTTTCTGCAGATCTGTAGCTGGGAGATAAAGTGTTTACGTACTGTGGGTGTGTTGTGTTCTTCCAATAACACCCATTTAGGGCCACCAAAAATATTTTGCAGTGTTTTGTGCATATCTGGAGGTGTGTGAAATAAACAATTTATATATTTTTCTTCTACTGTGCTATCCTAAAAAAATTATTGTAGGACAAAAATATTATTTTTGAATAGCATTTTCTGCAGTTCTGTAGCTGTAAGATACATCGTTTACGTACTGTGGGCGTGTTGTGCTCTTCCAAAAACACCCATTTAGGTCCACAAAAATATTTTGCAGTGTTTTCTGCACATCTGCAGGTGTGTGAAATAAACAATTTATATATTTTTCTTCTACTGTGCTATCCTAAAAAAATAAAAATAAAATTGAATAGCATTTTCTGCAGTTCTGTAGCTGTAAGATACATCGTTTACGTACTGTGGATGTGTTGTGCTCTTCCAAAAACACCCATTTAGGGCCACAAAAATATTTTGCAGTGTTTTCTGCATATCTGGAGGTGTGTGAACTAAACAATTTATATATTTTTCTTCTACTGTGCTATCCTAAAAAAATAATTGTAGGACAAAAACATTTTTTTTTTAATAGCATTTATGAAGTTCTGTAGCTGTAAGATACATCGTTTGCGTACTGTGGGTGTGTTGTGCTCTTCCAAAAACACCCATTTAGGGCCACAAAAAGACAATTTTGCAGTGTTTTCTGCATATCTGGAGGTGTGTGAAATAAACAATTTATATATTTTTCTTCTACTGTGCTATCCTAAAAAAAAAATTGTAGGACTAAAACATTTTTTTAATAGCATTTTCTGCAGTTCTGTAGCTGGGAGATACAGCGTTTACATACTGTGGTTGTGTTGTGCTCTTCCAAAAACACCCATTTAGGGCCACAAAAAATATTTTGCAGCGTTTTCTGCATATCTGGAGGTGTGTGAAATAAACAATTTATATATTTTTCTTCTACTGTGCTATCCTAAAAAAATAATTGTAGGACAAAAACTTTTTTTTTGAATATCATTTTCTGCAGTTCTGTAGCTGGGAGATACAGCATTTACGTACTGGGGGTGTGTTGTGCTCTACCGAAAACACCCATTTAGGGCCACAAAAAATATTTGCAGTGTTTTCTGCATATCTGGAGGTGTGTGAAATAAACAATTTATATATTTTTCTTCTACTGTGCTATCCTAAAAAAATAATTGTAGGACAAAAATTTTTTTTTTGAATAACATTTTCTGCAGTCCGGTAGCTGGGAGATACAGCGTTTACATACTGTGGTTGTGTTGTGCTCTTCCAAAAACACCCATTTAGGGCCACAAAAAATATTTTGCAGTGTTTTCTGCATATCTGGAGGTGTGTGAAATAAACAATTTATATATTTTTCTTCTACTGTGCTATCCTAAAAAAAAAATTGAATAGCATTTTCTGCAGTTCTGTAGCTGTGAGATACAGTGTTTACATACTGTGGGTGTGTTGTGCTCTTCCAAAAACACCCATTTAGGGCCACAAAAAATATTTTGCAGTGTTTTCTGCATATCTGGAGGTGTGTGAAATAAACAATTTTTATATTTTTCTTCTACTGTGCTATCCTAAAAAAATAATTGTAGGACAAAAACATTTTTATTGAATGGCATTTTCTGCAGTTCTGTAGCTGGGAGATACAGCGTTTACGTACTGTGGGTGTGTTGTGCTCTTCCAAAAACACCCATTTAGGGCCACAAAAAATATTTTGCAGTGTTTTCTGCATGCCTGGAGGTGTGTGAAATAAACAATTTATATTTTTTCTTCTACTGTGCTATCATAAAAAAATTGAATAGCATTTTCTGCAGTTCTGTAGCTGTGAGATCCAGTGTTTACATACTGTGGGTGTGTTGTGCTCTTCCAAAAACACCCATTTAGGGCCACAAAAAATATTTTGCAGCGTTTTCTGCATATCTGGAGGTGTGTAAAATAAACAATTTATATATTTTCCTTCTACTGTACTATCCTAAAAAAATAATTGTAGGACAAAAAAATTTTTTTTAATAGTATTTTCTGCAGTTCTGTAGCTGGGAGATACAGCGTTTACGTACTGTGGGTGTGTTGTGCTCTTCCGAAAACACCCATTTAGGGCCACAAAAAATATGTGCAGTGTTTTCTGCATATCTGGAGGTGTGTGAAATAAACAATTTAGATATTTTTCTTCTACTGTGCTATCCTAAAAAAAAAATTGAATAGTATTTTCTGCAGTTCTGTAGCTGTGAGATACAGCGTTTACAAACTGTGGGTGTGTTGTGCTCTTCCAAAAACACCCATTTAGGGCCACAAAAATATTTTGCAGTGTTTTCTGCATATCTGGAGGTGTGTGAAATAAACAATTTTTATATTTTTCTTCTACTGTGCTATCCTAAGAAAATAATTGTAGGACAAAAACATTTTTATTGAATAGCATTTTCTGCAGTTCTGTAGCTGGGAGATACAGCGTTTACGTACTGTGGGTGTGTTGTGCTCTTCCAAAAACACACATTTAGGGCCACAAAAATAAAATTTTGCAGTGTTTTCTGCATATCTGGAGGTGTGTGAAATAAACAATTTATATATTTTTCTTCTACTGTGCTATCCTAAAAAAATAATTGAAGGACAAAATTTTTTTTTTGAATAGCATTTTCTGCAGTTCTGTACCTGGGAGATACAGCGTTTAAATACTGTGGTTGTGTTGTGCTCTTCCAAAAACACCCATTTTGGGCCACAAAAAATATTTTGCAGTGTTTTCTGCATATCTGGAGGTGTGTGAAATAAACAATTTATATACTTTTTCTTCTACTGTGCTATCCTAAAAAAAAAAATTGAATAGCATTTTCTGCAGTTCTGTAGCTGTGAGATACAGCGTTTACATACTGTGGGTGTGTTGTGCTCTTCCAAAAACACCCATTTAGGGCCACAAAAAATATTTTGCAGTGTTTTCTCCATATCTGGAGGTGTGTGAAATAAACAATTTATATATTTTTCTTCTACTGTGCTATACTAAAAAAATTATTGTACTACAAAATCATTTTTTAATAGCATTTTCTGCAGTTCTGTAGCTGGGAGATAAAGGGTTTACGTACTGTGGGTGTGTTTTGCTCTTCCAAAAACACCCATTTAGGGCCACAAAAAATATTTTGCAGTGTTTTCTCCATATCTGGAGGTGTGTGAAATAAACAATTTATATATATTTCTTCTACTGTGCTATCCTAAAAAATAATTGTAGGACAAAAATTTATTTTTTTAATAGCATTTTCTGCAGTTCTGTAGCTGGGAGATACAGCGTTTACGTACTGTGGGTGTGTTGTGCTCTCCCGAAAACACCCATTTAGGGCCACAAAAAATATTTGCAATGTTTTCTGCATATCTGGAGGTGTGTGAAATAAACAATTTATATATTTTTCTTCTACTGTGCTATCCTAAAAAATGAAAAATTGAATAGCATTTTTTGCAGTTCTGTAGCTGTGAGATACAGCGTTTACATACTGTGGGTGTGTTGTGCTCTTCCAAAAACACCCATTTAGGGCCACAAAAAATATTTTGCAGTGTTTTCTGCATATCTGGAAGTGTGTGAAATAAACAATTTATATATTTTTCTTCTACTGTGCTATCCTAAAAAAATAAAATAATTGAATAGCATTTTCTGCAGTTCTGTAGCTGGGAGATACAGCGTTTACATACTGTGGTCGTGTTGTGCTCTTCCAAAAACATCCATTTAGGGCCACAAAAAATATTTTGCAGTGTTTTCTGCATATCTGGAGGTGTGTGAAATAAACAATTTATATATTTTTCTTCTACTGTGCTATCCTAAAAAAATTATTGTAGGACAAAAACATTTTTTTGAATAGCATTTTCTGCAGTTCTGTAGCTGGGAGATACAGCGTTTACGTACTGTGGGTGTGTTGTGCTCTTCCAAAAACACCCATTTAGGGCCACAAAAAATATTTTGCAGTGTTTTCTGCATATCTGGAAGTGTGTGAAATAAACAATTTATATATTTTTCTTCTACTGTGCTATCCTAAAAAAATAAAATAATTGAATAGCATTTTCTGCAGTTCTGTAGCTGGGAGATACAGCGTTTACATACTGTGGTTGTGTTGTGCTCTTCCAAAAACACCCATTTAGGGCCACAAAAATATTTTGCAGCGTTTTCTGCATATCTGGAGGTGTGTGAAATAAACAATTTATATATTTTTCTTCTACTGTGCTATCCTAAAAAATAATTGTAGGACAAAAACATTTTTTTGAATAGCATTTTCTGCAGTTCTGTAGCTGGGAGATACAGCGTTTACGTACTGTGGGTGTGTTGTGCTCTCCCGAAAACACCCATTTAGGGCCACAAAAAATATTTGCAGTGTTTTCTGCATATCTGGAGGTGTGTGAAATAAACAATTTATATATTTTTCTTCTACTGTGCTATCCTAAAAAATGAAAAATTGAATAGCATTTTTTGCAGTTCTGTAGCTGTGAGATACAGCGTTTACATACTGTGGGTGTGTTGTGCTCTTCCAAAAACACCCATTTAGGGCCACAAAAAGAAAATTTTGCAGTGTTTTCTGCATATCTGGAGGTGTGTGAAATAAACAATTTATATATTTTTCTTCTACTGTGCTATCCTAAAAAAATTATTCTAGGACAAAAACATTTTTTTTGAATAGCATTTTCTGCAGTTCTGTAGCTGGGAGATACAGCGTTTACATACTGTGGTTGTGTTGTACTCTTCCAAAAACACCCATTTAGGGCCACAAAAAATATTTTGCAGTGTTTTCTGCATATCTGGAGGTGTGTGAAATAAACAATTTATATATTTTTCTTCTACTGTGCTATCCTAAAAAAAAAAATTGAATAGCATTTTCTGCAGTTCTGTAGCTGTGAGATACAGCGTTTACGTACTGTGGGTGTGTTGTGCTCTTCCAAAAACACCCATTTAAGCCTCGTACACACGACCGAGTTTCTCGTCGTAAAAAACACGTCGTCTTTTTCGACGAGATTCTTGTTAAGCTTGTCGATTTTCTCGTCAAGCTTTCCATGCGTACACACTGACATTTCCCAATTTCCTCGTTGTTCTCCGCGGTCACGTCCAGCATGTACGACGGCACTATAAAGGGGAAGATCTTTTTTCTTGGTGCCACCCCTTGGGCTGCTTTTGCTGATCTCGTGTTACCGCATGTGAAGTAAAAGTTTGGGAAGAGACGATTCGCGCTTTTCAGTCTTCGTACTTTTCAGATTGTTTTCTGCGGTTCAGTTTGTGCTTGTGGGTTCGTATCTTGACTTTCAGGGCGTCTAGGCAGGTCGTATCTGTTTTACAGTGCGTTCTTGCCTGTTCGTTTCTGATTTTCAGTTCGTTATTCATAGGCCTTGCTGTTCTAAAGTGCGTTCTGTTCTGTACGTTCTGATAAGACGACCGTTTCCTAGCCATGTCGCCTGGATGTTCTCGTCGTCGAGTTCGTGCTGTGCGTGCGCTTGGTGTTGGTCTGCTTGTTTTGGACCTAGACCAGTCCATGAATGGTGTGAGGAGGAGTTCATGGACCAAGAATTGGTTGCTCCAGCGGGACCAATTCTTTCATATGCCTCTGCTGCGGGAGATCGTTGAGAATAATCCTGAGGACTACAGGAATTTTCTGCGGATGTCTGACCCCGTTTTTCAGGAACTGTTGGCTTTGGTGTCCCCCTATATTACCAGGAAGGACACCGTTATGCGGGAAGCCATCAGTGCTGAGCAGAGGCTCATCACCACCTTACGGTACCTGGCGACAGGGAGAAGTCTTCAGGACTTGAAGTTCACGACAGGCATCTCCCCCCAGGCTCTGGGCCTCATAATCCCAGACACCTGTTCTGCCATTATACAAGTCCTGCAGGAGGACTATATTAGGGTAAGTTTTCTCCATTAACA
This sequence comes from Rana muscosa, assembly GCA_029206835.1. Taxonomy (NCBI): domain Eukaryota; kingdom Metazoa; phylum Chordata; class Amphibia; order Anura; family Ranidae; genus Rana; species Rana muscosa. The sequence continues at coordinate 1,054,786 of CM055127.1, read as the reverse complement.
TCACATTTTATGTATTACATGTATGCTAATGTATTGTATTTATTTCATCCTTCCCTAATTACCATGATTGTAATATGCTGAGAATGTCCCCTTTGTCCCCATGCATGCTGGAAGCTTTAGATTGCCCCTTTTTTCTCCTCCATGCATATTTCCCTTCACTAACCTTTCCAGCAGTGGCGCCTGTTGCTCCAAATGTTTGAGGGTTCAAACCCCAATTTAGGAAATAAACTTCCTCCTTTTTTGCTCTGGTGCCTATTAAACGCCCCCATTTGTCCCCTCCAATGCAGCCATTTTGTCCCCTCCAATGCAGCCATTTTGTTCCCTCCAATGCAGCCATTTTGTTCCCTCCAATGCAGCCAGTTCCCCCCCAGCCCTGCACTTACCTTCATGTGGTCAGTGCCATCCTTCTTCTGTCCTTGATGTCTTCTCCTTCCCTTGATGTTGCATCAGCCAATCATGTTACCATTAAACAGACTTGGTGAACATGATTGGCAGAGAAGCCTGTCAGTGTTTACCCAAGGAATGCCCCCCCTGCGTCCCCTATTTAACTTTTCTGAAGCCAATTACATCCCTCAGGCTGTAATGTGCAAGACAATTTTCCTTACTGTTTCTGATATGCAATTTAAAGCCCATAAATGCCGCAGTTCTTCATATGTCGGTCGCTTAACAGGGGGCCATCCACCTGAATAGTGGGCGGCATAGACAATACATAGGTTAATGCAAGGCATAAACCTATGTATTGTTCTGAGTGACGGGCACAGGAGAGAGGGGGCAGTGCTCCAGCGCCCACTCTGGACGCACCGCCACTGCAATGCTATCCTGTGGCCAAACACATCTCCCACCCCACTCCCCATTAGAATTTATTAATGGACCATCATAGGGGGTGATGAATATGATACATGAGCCTTCCATTATACTTATTTAAAACACCTTAATAAACGTAGACTTTGCTTGATGTTGGCCTCTAATGTATTTTCGTAGAATATACTTGTAATGTTTGATTTGTGTATTCTAATATTTTTCCATCTTGTTTGACTCCACAGCTTCCTTCCACGCCACAGGAATGGCAGATTGTGGCATCGGAGTTTGCCACGCGGTGGGACTTCCCCAACTGCGGTGGTGCTATAGACGGGAAGCACGTCCGCATTGTGCCGCCACCCCGTTCTGGGTCCTACTACTACAACTACAAGGGGTTTCATAGCATTGTGCTGATGGTGGGGGTGTCAGCACGGTATGAATTCCTCTATGTTGATGTAGGGAAGAATGGCCGGATGTCCGATGGGGGATCCTTCATCCAGACGGAGTTTGCCCTCCGTCTCCAGAGTGATGACCTTGCATTGCCACCGGATGCAGGGAATATTGAAGGACTCCCCTTTGTTTTTTTGGCTGATGAAGCCTTCGGGCTCGGACCACATCTTATGAGGCCATTTCCTCAGAGGACCCTGACCCCAGAGAAGAGGGTGTTCAATTACCGGCTGGCCAGGGGCCGAAGAGTCGTTGAAAATGCCTTCGGCATAATGGCCAGCCGGTTCCGCCTTTTTATGACTTCCATCCACTTGGCGGACTACAAAATAAACTATGTAGTATTATGCTGCTGTGTGCTACACAATTTTCTTTGCCGCAAATCGAATTCATATATGGCCTCAGTTTTGCCAGAGGCTGGACTTTCCCCTGATAATCCCCTGCCGGGCCTGGAATCTGCCCGTTCTGGCTTGCCCCCCCAAAATGCCCGTGAGGTTCGGGACAAATACATGGACTATTTCACGGGTAGGGGGGCAATTCCTATGCCAGGCTATGTCTAAAGATTGCTGTCTAACGATCCAAATAAAAATCTTGTTTAAACTTCTAACTTTTGTTGGTTTCCTGTCTCCTAGTTTGTCTTAGTGCATTTGTAGTGCCAAGTGTATTTTCCTTTAGTAAATACCAACCATTTCACTATGTAACCTTTAAAAAATTTCCAAATAAGGTTAGAGCATATTAGAAAAAGAAGCTACACGTTGTTTGTGTTCAAATCTTTTACTATGTGCAAATTCACACAATTTTTTTTTTTAATTTTACATTTTTTGTTTGCCTGGCCACAAACCGGCAATTGTTTTCTTAGGAAAATACAAAAACAACCTTTGCATTTCAAAAATTACAAAATTAGATACCTCGGAGCAATCTGAGACATTCACTTACACAAACTATATGTCTCTATGTGCCCGTCCTAATATGGGGTCCTGCCAACCCTTGCCCAGCCAAAAATTGAATATGCACACAATTGGAATTATTTTCCTATAGGGATTTTAGACTCCTGATCCCTATTGTCAACATGTGCTATCTGCCATCAGGGGTGATCAATGGACGTGTTTTGGGGGTGCAACCCCTTCCTCAGTTCACCTACTTTAGATACGAGGAAGGGGTTGCACCCCCAAAAGACGTACATGGATATCCCCTGATGGCAGATAGCACATGTTGACACACTGTGTGCATATTCCATTTTTGGCTGGTTTGATTGCCAAAAAGTTTTTTAAAAGTTGCAAAACAAACATGAGAAAAAAGGGGGTTGGGATGCCTTATTGAATTCTCCCCAATACATCGAGAATGTCTTTAAATGTTTGATCCATCACATGTATTCTTTCTTTAATTTTGTCCAGTTCCGTGCTACATTCCATCACTTGCTGGATGAGGCGGAGGGCACTGTCAGCAGAGAAACCTGTACTATCCTTCACCCCAACATTCACATCCCCTAAAAACAAAATAAAAAGGTATTATAACTCTGCAGGCCTACCTCTCTTACCTGAAGCTGTGGTGACAGATACTGACCTGTTGTGGTGACCAGTTCCACAACGTCATCCACCTCTCCTTCCTGCACTTCTCCTTCCTCCACCTCAACTTCCTCTACATCCTTCATTTGTGGGTCTTTGGGAGTTTGGGGTTGTTGTGAAGCTGTGGGGCTCTTGTGCTCCCTGGAGTGTCCTCCTCCCAGTCTTCTCTCTCCTATGAGAATCAAACAAAAGGTAGAGTTATCACACAGAAAATCTCTATGTAAAAAAAAAAACTGGCTAAATTGCTTGGAAGTGGGGTACAAGTGTGTGTTTGGGCGGAAGTTAAAGATGAATGCATTAATTCTGACCAAGAATATGCTTAGTATTCACCTTTGTCTGTCATTTTTTAGACATGTAGGCAACACAAAAATTCTCTGAAGCACCTGTGTGGGACACCCAAAAAAGGCGGGTCTGTTGGCCCACACTATAGTGCTCCAAAGTACAGATGTGGAAGCAGCTGCTGAGTGTCCTCTCCTTTACACTGACAAAAGTTTGCATTTCATTCTCTTTACAAACACATCATCTAGCCTAAAACTTTGTGCCCCAAATTTCACAAAAAATGGCAGATGTCTAATTACTTTTGTGGCTGTAAAATAATCCAAAACAGCAGATAGTGGCTGAACGAAGTGTCTGTAACGTTACGAACGATTACTGTGCCCAACCAAGTTCAAAATATAACATTTTGGAAGGGAGTCCAATAAGAAAAACAAAAAAAACCAGCAACATGTCAGTTTAGAAAAGGATTAATAGCATAAAAGTGTACATTTTACTTACTTTTAGCGAGCATTCTCTTAATGCTCCTTAGCTGCTCTGGCTCCCTCAGTTTGAGGTCTGACCACCTCTTTCTGAGCTGCACATTTGAGCGTTTCACCCCGAAATTCGTCTTCAGACTCTTCATGACTTTAGTGAGGATTTTGGCCTTTCTTCTATTTGGTTTGCTATACGGCCCATGCTTTGCGTCATAATCAGACTTGAGCAAGATGTCCACCATCTCCGCCATCTCCGCATAAAGACATATTCGATGCCTTGAATCTCCTCCTTGATCGTGACGTTTCCTCGGTCTCCGGGCTTGTCTCCTCCTCGTTAGTTGCGGAATTATCAGACACCTGCTGTAACTCCGCCATATCTGTCTGCGCGCCGAAAGAGAAGGGGCGGGGAAAAGATGTTAGTTAGAACGTCATGGGCGGGCGACGTGTGCGGAGCGACGTGTTCGAATTTTGACGCATGCGTGGTGTGTATATAGCAAACACACATGTGACTATAGTATGTTCGGTGTGCGGAGAGAGGAGTTCAAGTGACGGACGTGCGAACGAAGGTATGTGATTTTGTGACTTGTACAAATTGTTGGCCTATACTGTTTTGAGAATGTTGTAGGATATATATGGTGACTACGATGTTAAGGAGGTTAGACTGTTTGCCTACAATTAGTTATATATTATTTCTTAAACTTGCAGATACAATATGAATGTCTTTATTAGCGACAAAGAGTTCCTGGCGGAATTTATTGACCGGGTAAGGGAGCTGCCCGCTCTGTGGGAGACGAAAAACCCCATCCATAAAAAAAGAGGGGTGAGAAAAGCAGCGCTGGAGAAGCTGCTCCCATTTGTGCAGACCAAGGTGCCCACAGCCACAGCAAAACAAGTGGACACTAAAATTGGGAGCTTGAGAGGCACCTACAGGACTGAACGCTCTAAGGTCCTGGCTTCTCAGAGGTCAGGAGCAGCAGCAGATGATGTGTATGTCCTGATTTTGTGGTACTACAGCAGGATGTCCTTCCTGGATGACCACATTGAGGCAAGGCCATCACTCTCCACTCTTCCCCCCAGACTTCCCTGCAGCCAACCTGAGCCTTCTCTGGAGCAAGAGGAGGCAGCCATCCTGGATGATCCTGATTTGGCCATCTGGAGCCAGGTATAGTATTAAATGAAAATGTATTGGGATAAAATTAATGTTTGCCAAATATGTCAAGATGAGAAACATACAATATTTTGGGTTCCACAAGTGAAATCAAGATCTCGAGACATTAGTCTGCACTTAATTGGGTGCTAAATAGTCAATCTGATGTAGGTGTAAATTATAAAAAAATATTTCTGGATTTACATTCTAATTGCTTCAATTTTAAAGTTTGATGCAAAGATTAAAACAACATATTAAACTATGTCCCTTTTTCATACACAGGATGAAATCAGCCAGGAGGAGGGTCTGGAAACTGTCAGGCAGGAGGAGGAAGGGCCCAGTGGCAGCCAGGAGGTGGCAGGGCCCAGTGGCAACCAGGAGGTGGCAGGGCCCAGTGGCAGCCAGGAGGTGGCAGGGCCCAGTGGCAGCCAGGAGGTGGCAGGGCCCAGTGGCAGCCAGGAGATGGCAGGGCAAAGGAGAAGCACCAGATCCCAGGTGCCTCCCATCTGGCTTCCCAAAAGAGGCAGGAGGGACAGGACCACCAGTGAGGCAGCAATGGCCCTTATTAAAGAGGCCCATGCCACCCTCAAAGAGCCCACATCCCCTGAAGAGGCCATTGCCGGCCTAGTGGAGGCAAAGTTCAAGGTGATGAGCATGGAGCAACGCCTCCTATGCGAGCCCCTGCTCATCACCTTGCTCAACAAGGGGGTGATGGGAAAAATTACCCCCAATACCACCATTTGTGAGGTGGCACAACTGTCCCAACCTCAACCTCCTCCTCCACCTCCACATTCTTCTTCTGCCCCACCCCCTTCTCCTCCACCTCCACCTTGTTCTTCTGCCCCACCCCCTTCTCCTCCACCTCCACCTTGTTCTTCCGCCCCACCCCCTTCTCCTCCACCTCCACCTTGTTCTTCTGCGCCACCCCCTTCTCCTCCACCTCCTCCTCCTCCTGACAGGAGTACCCCTCCAGTGGCCCAGCCTCCAGCCAAACGAAGAAGGAAGGCTGCAGGGAAGGCTTCAGGAAAGGTTGCAGGGAAGGTTGCCAGGAAGACGAGGAAGTGATAGCCTTGCTTCATTGTGGTCGGACAGAAGGCAGCCTGTTGTAGTACCACACACTTGGGACATATATATCACCTGCTGCTGTTCCTGACCTCTGGGAGGCCAGCATCAGATTGTGTTCAGAAATGTTGGCCTTCTCAAGCTCCCAATTTTAGTGTCCACACAGGGTTGCTGTGTGCTCTGGGGTCCCTGGGATGCACAAATGGCAGCAGGTTCTCCAGCGCTGCCTTCTCTTTATTTTATTTGAAACATGAATAAATGTTATTTTTGTTTAAGTTCATACTTGACTATGTGTATTTGTAAAAATGTAAAATCTAGCTTTGGAGTAAGCAGATACATTTGACTGACAAAAAAAGGGACAGATAACAACCCCCCCAAAAAAAAACTAAATCGTGTTTCCCAAAAAAGTGTGTAAATTTAAATCATATATATTAAAAGATTCAATGGGAGATCACTACCAAAACATTGCGAAATTACAATTAACATCAGTTAGAAAAATAACTAATTTTTAAATATTCCTAAAAACTTGCACGATAAAATACACATAAATCTTCTTAAGAGCAGCATGAAAAAGGTTAAAAAAGATAGTCATAACTCTGTGTGAATATCAGCAGCAAAAGAAGTTCATTTGTTTGGATTAATGTCACATTCTAACGAAGATTTCAATGCACAACATTTAAATGATGCAAAAGTTTGGAGCGTGACGAATGTGCTATCTCCATTACGAAGGCTTGTTTTACCAGAAGATTCGCTCCCGTCTCATAGTTGCTTGTGAGCAAGCTCGCTTTTGGAAGAGTCGTAAAAGCATACACATGAACCATTTTCTCGTCGCAAAACAGGCCGACGAGAAACACGACGAGGAAATCTGGAATCCTGACGAGAAAATAGAGAGCAGGTTCTCTATTTTCTCGTCGAGATTCACGGCAGTTTTCTCGTCGTAAAACCATACACACGAACGGTTTTCTCGACAAAAAAGCTCTTGCGGCACTTTTCTTGCCGGTTTTGTACGAGAAACTCGGTCGTGTGTACGAGGCTTTAGGGCCACAAAAAATATTTTGCAGTGTTTTCTGCAAATCTGGAGGTGTGTGAAATAAACAATTTATATATTTTTCTTATATTGTGCTATCCTAAAAACAATAATTGTAGGACAAAAACATTTTTTTTAATAGCATTTTCTGCAGTTCTGTAGCTGGGAGATACAGCGTTTACATACTGTGGTTATGTTGTGCTCTTCCAAAAACACCCATTTAGGGCCACAAAAAATATTTTGCAGTGTTTTCTGCATATCTGGAGGTGTGTGAAATAAACAATTTATATATTTTTCTTCTACTGTGCTATCCTAAAAAAAAAATTTGAATAGCATTTTCTGCAGTTCTGTAGCTGTGAGATACAGCGTTTACATACTGTGGGTGTGTTGTGCTCTTCCAAAAACACCCATTTAGGGCCGCAAAAAATATTTTGCAGTGTTTTCTCCATATCTGGAGGTGTGTGAAATAAACAATTTATATATTTTTCTTCTACTGTGCTATACTAAAAAAAATATTGTAGTACAAAATCATTTTTTAATAGCATTTTCTGCAGTTCTGTAGCTGGGAGATAAAGGGTTTACGTACTGTGGGTGTGTTTTGCTCTTCCAAAAACACCCATTTAGGGGAACAAAAAATATTTTGCAGTGTTTTCTCCATATCTGGAGGTGTGTGAAATAAACAATTTATACATTTTTCTTCTACTGTGCTATCCTAAAAAAATAATTGTAGGACAATTTTTTTTTTTAATAGCATTTTCTGCAGTTCTGTAGCTGTGAGATACAGCGTTTACGTACTGTGGGTGTGTTGTGCTCTTCCAAAAACACCCATTTAGGGCCACAAAAAATATTTTGCAGTGTTTTCTGCATATCTGGAGGTGTGTGAAATAAAAAAATTATATATTTTTCTTCTACTGTGCTATCCTAAAAAAAAATAATTGTAGGACTAAAACATTTTTTAATAGCATTTTCTGCAGTTCTGTAGCTGGGAGATACAGCGTTTACATACTGTGGTTGTGTTGTGCTCTTCCAAAAACACCCATTTAGGGCCACAAAAATATTTTGCAGCGTTTTCTGCATATCTGGAGGTGTGTGAAATAAACAATTTATATATTTTCCTTCTACTGTGCTATCCTAAAAAAATAATTGTAGGACAAAAACTTTTTTTTGAATATCATTTTCTGCAGTTCTGTAGCTGGGAGATACAGCGTTTACGTACTGGGGGTGTGTTGTGCTCTTCCAAAAACACCCATTTAGGGCCACAAAAAGAAAAATTTGCAGTGTTTTCTGCATATCTGGAGGTGTGTGAAATAAACAATTTATATATTTTTCTTCTACGGTGCTATCCTAAAAAAAAATTGAATAGCATTTTTTGCAGTTCTGTAGCTGTGAGATACAACGTTTACATACTGTGGGTGTGTTGTGCTCTTCCAAAAACACCCATTTAGGGCCACAAAAAGAAAAATTTGCAGTGTTTTCTGCATATCTGGAGGTGTGTGAAATAAACAATTTATATATTTTTCTTCTACTGTGCTATCCTAAAAAAATTATTGAAGGACAAAAAAAATTTTTTGAATAGCATTTTCTGCAGTTCTGTACCTGGGAGATACAGCGTTTACATACTGTGGTTGTGTTGTGCTCTTCCAAAAACACCCATTTTGGGCCACAAAAAATATTTTGCAGTGTTTTCTGCATATCTGGAGGTGTGTGAAATAAACAATTTATATATTTTTCTTCTACTGTGCTATCCTAAAAAAAAAAAAATTGAATAGCATTTTCTGCAGTTCTGTAGCTGTGAGATACAGCGTTTACATACTGTGGGTGTGTTGTGCTCTTCCAAAAACACCCATTTAGGGCCACAAAAAATATTTTGCAGTGTTTTCTCCATATCTGGAGGTGTGTGAAATAAACAATTTATATATTTTTCTTCTACTGTGCTATACTAAAAAAATTATTGTAGTACAAAATCATTTTTTAATAGCATTTTCTGCAGTTCTGTAGCTGGGAGATAAAGGGTTTACGTGCTGTGGGTGTGTTGTGCTCTTCCAAAAACACCCATTGAGGGCCACAAAAAATATTTTGCAGTGTTTTCTCCATATCAGGAGGTGTGTGAAATAAACAATTTATATGTATTTCTTCTACTGTGCTATCCTAAAAAATAATTGTAGGACAAAAATTTATTTTTTTAATAGCATTTTCTGCAGTTCTGTAGCTGTGAGATACAGCGTTTACGTACTGTGGGTGTGTTGTGCTCTTCCAAAAACACCCATTTAGGGCCACAAAAAATATTTTGCAGTGTTTTCTGCATGCCTGGAGGTGTGTGAAATAAACAATTTATATTTTTTCTTCTACTGTGCTATCATAAAAAAAATTGAATAGCATTTTCTGCAGTTCTGTAGCTGTGAGATCCAGTGTTTACATACTGTGGGTGTGTTGTGCTCTTCCAAAAACACCCATTTAGGGCCACAAAAAATATTTTGCAGCGTTTTCTGCATATCTGGAGGTGTGTGAAATAAACAATTTATATATTTTTCTTCTACTGTGCTATCCTAAAAAAATAATTGTAGGACAATAACATTTATTTTAATAGCATTTTCTGCAGTTCTGTAGCTGGGAGATACAGCGTTTACGTACTGTGGGTGTGTTGTGCTCTACCGAAAACACCCATTTAGGGCCACAAAAAATATTTGCAGTGTTTTCTGCATATCTGGAGGTGTGTGAAATAAACAATTTAGATATTTTTCTTCTACTGTGCTATCCTAAAAAAAAAAAAATTGAATAGCATTTTCTGCAGTTCTGTAGCTGTGAGATACAGCGTTTACATACTGTGGGTGTGTTGTGCTCTTCCAAAAACACCCATTTAGGGCCACAAAAATATTTTGCAGTGTTTTCTGCATATCTGGAGGTGTGTGAAATAAACAATTTTTATATTTTTCTTCTACTGTGCTATCCTAAAAAAATAATTGTAGGACAAAAACATTTTTATTGAATAGAATTTTCTGCAGTTCTGTAGCTGGGAGATACAGCGTTTACGTACTGTGGGTGTGTTGTGCTCTTCCAAAAACACCCATTTAGGGCCACAAAAAATATTTTGCAGTATTTTCTGCATATCTGGAAGTGTGTGAAATAAACAATTTATATATTTTTCTTCTACTGTGCTATCCTAAAAAAATAAAATAATTGAATAGCATTTTCTGCAGTTCTGTAGCTGGGAGATACAGCGTTTACATACTGTGGGTGTGTTGTGCTCTACCAAAAACACCCATTTAGGGCCACAAAAAGAAAATTTTGCAGTGTTTTCTGCATATCTGGAGGTGTGTGAAATAAACAATTTATATATTTTTATTCTACTGTGCTATCCTAAAAAACGAATTGTAGGACAAAAAACATTTTTTGAATAGCATTTTCTGCAGTTCTGTAGCTGGGAGATACAGCGTTTACATACTGTGGTTGTGTTGTGCTCTTTCAAAAACACCCATTTAGGGCCACAAAAAATATTTTGCAGTGTTTTCTGCATATCTGGAGGTGTGTGAAATAAACAATTTATATATTTTTCTTCTACTGTGCTATCCTAAAAAAATTATTGTAGTACAAAATCATTTTTTAATAGCATTTTCTGCAGTTCTGTAGCTGGGAGATAAAGGGTTTACGTACTGTGGGTGTGTTGTGCTCTTCCAAAAACATCCATTTAGGGCCACAAAAAATATTTTGCAGTGTTTTCTCCATATCTGGAGGTGTGTGAAATAAACAATTTATATATTTTTCTTCTACTGTGCTATCCTAAAAAAATAATTGTAGGACAAAAATTTATTTTTTTAATAGCATTTTCTGCAGTTCTGTAGCTGTGAGATACAGCGTTTACGTACTGTGGTTGTGTTGTGCTCTTCCAAAAACACCCATTTAGGGCCACAAAAATATTTTGCAGTGTTTTCTGCATGCCTGGAGGTGTGTGAAATAAACAATTTATATATTTTTCTTCTACTGTGCTATCCTAAAAAAAAAAAATTGAATAGCATTTTCTGCAGTTCTGTAGCTGTGAGATACAGCATTTACATACTGTGGGTGTGTTGTGCTCTTCCAAAAACACCCATTTAGGGCCACAAAAAATATTTTGCAGTGTTTTCTGCATATCTGGAGGTGTGTGAAATAAACAATTTTTATATTTTTCTTCTACTGTGCTATCCTAAGAAAATAATTGTAGGACAAAAACATTTTTATTGAATAGCATTTTCTGCAGTTCTGTAGCTGGGAGATACAGCATTTACGTACTGTGGGTGTGTTGTGCTCTTCCAAAAACACACATTTAGGGCCACAAAAAGAAAATTTTGCACTGTTTTCTGCATATCCTGAGGTGTGTGAAATAAACAATTTATATACTTTCCTTCTACTGTGCTATCCTAAAAAAATAATTGTAGGACAAAAACATATTTTTTTTTTAATAGCATTTTCTGCAGTTCTGTAGCTGGGAGATACAGCGTTTACGTACTGTGGGTGTGTTGTGCTCTCCCGAAAACACCCATTTAGGGCCACAAAAAATATTTGCAGTGTTTTCTGCATATCTGGAGGTGTGTGAAATAAACAATTTAGATATTTTTCTTCTACTGTGCTATCCTAAAAAAAAAATTGAATAGCATTTTCTGCAGTTCTGTATCTGTGAGATACAGCGTTTACATACTGTGGGTGTGTTGTGCTCTTCCAAAAACACCCATTTAGGGCCACAAAAATATTTTGCAGTGTTTTCTGCATATCTGGAGGTGTGTGAAATAAACAATTTTTATATTTTTCTTCTACTGTGCTATCCTAAAAAAATAATTGTAGGACAAAAACATTTTTATTGAATAGAATTTTCTGCAGTTCTGTAGCTGGGAAATACAGCGTTTACGTACTGTGGGTGTGTTGTGCTCTTCCAAAAACACCCATTTAGGGCCACAAAAAATATTTTGCAGTGTTTTCTGCATATCTGGAAGTGTGTGAAATAAACAATTTATATATTTTTTCTTCTACTGTGCTATCCTAAAAAAATAAAATAATTGAATAGCATTTTCTGCAGTTCTGTAGCTGGGAGATACAGCGTTTACATACTGTGGGTGTGTTGTGCTCTTCCAAAAACACCCATTTAGGGCCACAAAAAGAAAATTTTGCAGTGTTTTCTGCATATCTGGAGGTGTGTGAAATAAACAATTTATATATTTTTCTTCTACTGTGCTATCATAAAAAAAAAAATTGAATAGCATTTTCTGCAGTTCTGTAGCTGTGAGATACAGTGTTTACATACTGTGGGTGTGTTGTGCTCTTCCAAAAACACACATTTAGGGCCACAAAAAATATTTTGCAGCGTTTTCTGCATATCTGGAGGTGTGTGAAATAAACAATTTATATATTTTTCTTCTACTGTGCTATCCTAAAAAAATAATTGTAGGACAAAAACATTTTTTTGAATAGCATTTTCTGCAGTTCTGTAGCTGGGAGATACAGCGTTTACGTACTGTGGGTGTGTTGTGCTCTCCCGAAAACACCCATTTAGGGCCACAAAAAATATTTGCAGTGTTTTCTGCATATCTGGAGGTGTGTGAAATAAACAATTTATATATTTTTCTTCTACTGTGCTATCCTAAAAAATGAAAAATTGAATAGCATTTTTTGCAGTTCTGTAGCTGTGAGATACAGCGTTTACATACTGTGGGTGTGTTGTGCTCTTCCAAAAACACCCATTTAGGGCCACAAAAAGAAAATTTTGCAGTGTTTTCTGCATATCTGGAGGTGTGTGAAATAAACAATTTATATATTTTTCTTCTACTGTGCTATCCTAAAAAAATTATTCTAGGACAAAAACATTTTTTTTGAATAGCATTTTCTGCAGTTCTGTAGCTGGGAGATACAGCATTTACATACTGTGGTTGTGTTGTACTCTTCCAAAAACACCCATTTAGGGCCACAAAAAATATTTTGCAGTGTTTTCTGCATATCTGGAGGTGTGTGAAATAAACAATTTATATATTTTTCTTCTACTGTGCTATCCTAAAAAAAAAAATTGAATAGCATTTTCTGCAGTTCTGTAGCTGTGAGATACAGTGTTTACGTACTGTGGGTGTGTTGTGCTCTTCCAAAAACACCCATTTAAGCCTCGTACACACGACCGAGTTTCTCGTCGTAAAAAACACGTCGTCTTTTTCGACGAGATTCTTGTTAAGCTTGTCGATTTTCTCGTCAAGCTTTCCATGCGTACACACTGACATTTCCCAATTTCCTCGTTGTTCTCCGCGGTCACGTCCAGCATGTACGACGGCACTATAAAGGGGAAGATTTTTTTCTTGGTGCCACCCCTTGGGCTGCTTTTGCTGATCTCGTGTTACCGCATGTGAAGTAAAAGTTTGGGAAGAGTCGATTCGCGCTTTTCAGTCTTCGTACTTTTCAGATTGTTTTCTGCGGTTCAGTTTGTGCTTGTGGGTTCGTATCTTGACTTTCAGGGCGTCTAGGCAGGTCGTATCTGTTTTACAGTGCGTTCTTGCCTGTTCGTTTCTGATTTTCAGTTCGTTATTCATAGGCCTTGCTGTTCTAAAGTGCGTTCTGTTCTGTACGTTCTGATAAGACGACCGTTTCCTAGCCATGTCGCCTGGATGTTCTCGTCGTCGAGTTCGTGCTGTGCGTGCGCTTGGTGTTGGTCTGCTTGTTTTGGACCTAGACCAGTCCATGAATGGTGTGGGGAGGAGTTCATGGACCAAGAATTGGTTGCTCCAGTGGGACCAATTCTGCCATATGCCTCTGCTGCGGGAGATCGTCGAGAATAATCCTGAGGACTACAGGAATTTTCTGCGGATGTCTGACCCCATTTTTCAGGAACTGTTGGCTTTGGTGTCCCCCTATATTACCAGGAAGGACACCGTTATGCGGGAAGCCATCAGTGCTGAGCAGAGGCTCATCACCACCTTACGGTACCTGGCGACAGGGAGAAGTCTTCAGGACTTGAAGTTCATGACAGGCATCTCCCCCCAGGCTCTGGGCCTCATAATCCCAGACACCTGTTCTGCCATTATACAAGTCCTGCAGGAGGACTATATTAGGGTAAGTTTTCTCCATTAACATCACATTTTATGTATTACATGTATGCTGATGTATTGTATTTCTTTCATCCTTCCCTAATTACCATGATTGTAATATGCTGAGAATGTCCCCTTTGTCCCCATGCATGCTGGAAGCTTTAGATTGCCCCTTTTTTCTCCTCCATGCATATTTCCCTTCACTAACCTTTCCAGCAGGGGCGCCTGTTGCTCCAAATGTTTGGGGGTTCAAACCCCAATTTAGGAAATAAACTTCCTCCTTTTTTGCTCTGGTGCCTATTAAACGCCCCCATTTGTCCCCTCCAATGCAGCCATTTTGTCCCCTCCAATGCAGCCATTTTGTTCCCTCCAATGCAGCCATTTTGTTCCCTCCAATGCAGCCAGTTCCCCCCCAGCCCTGCACTTACCTTCATGTGGTCAGCGCCATCCTTCTTCTGTCCTTGATGTCTTCTCCTTCCCTTGATGTTGCATCAGCCAATCATGTTACCATTAAACAGACTTGGTGAACATGATTGGCAGAGAAGCCTGTCAGTGTTTACCCAAGGAATGCCCCCCCTGCGTCCCCTATTTAACTTTTCTGAAGCCAATTACATCCCTCAGGCTGTAATGTGCAAGACAATTTTCCTTACTGTTTCTGATATGCAATTTAAAGCCCATAAATGCCGCAGTTCTTCATATGTCGGTCGCTTAACAGGGGGCCATCCACCTGAATAGTGGGCGGCATAGACAATACATAGGTTAATGCAAGGCATAAACCTATGTATTGTTCTGAGTGACGGGCACAGGAGAGAGGGGGCAGTGCTCCAGCGCCCACTCTGGACGCACCGCCACTGCAATGCTATCCTGTGGCCAAACACATCTCCTCCCCATTAGAATTTATTAATGGACCATCATAGGGGGTGATGAATATGATACATGAGCCTTCCATTATACTTATTTAAAACACCTTAATAAACGTAGACTTTGCTTGATGTTGGCCTCTAATGTATTTTCGTAGAATATACTTGTAATGTTTGATTTGTGTATTCTAATATTTTTCCATCTTGTTTGACTCCACAGCTTCCTTCCACGCCACAGGAATGGCAGATTGTGGCATCGGAGTTTGCCACGCGGTGGGACTTCCCCAACTGCGGTGGTGCTATAGACGGGAAGCACGTCCGCATCGTGCCGCCACCCCGTTCTGGGTCCTACTACTACAACTACAAGGGGTTTCATAGCATTGTGCTGATGGCGGGGGTGTCAGCACGGTATGAATTCCTCTATGTTGATGTAGGGAAGAATGGCCGGATGTCCGATGGGGGATCCTTCATCCAGACGGAGTTTGCCCTCCGTCTCCAGAGTGATGACCTTGCATTGCCACCGGATGCAGGGAATATTGAAGGACTCCCCTTTGTTTTTTTGGCTGATGAAGCCTTCGGGCTCGGACCACATCTTATGAGGCCATTTCCTCAGAGGACCCTGACCCCAGAGAAGAGGGTGTTCAATTACCGGCTGGCCAGGGGCCGAAGAGTCGTTGAAAATGCCTTCGGCATAATGGCCAGCCGGTTCCGCCTTTTTATGACTTCCATCCACTTGGCGGACTACAAAATAAACTATGTAGTATTATGCTGCTGTGTGCTACACAATTTTCTTTGCCGCAAATCGAATTCATATATGGCCTCAGTTTTGCCAGAGGCTGGACTTTCCCCTGATAATCCCCTGCCGGGCCTGGAATCTGCCCGTTCTGGCTTGCCCCCCCAAAATGCCCGTGAGGTTCGGGACAAATACATGGACTATTTCACGGGTAGGGGGGCAATTCCTATGCCAGGCTATGTCTAAAGATTGCTGTCTAACGATCCAAATACAAATCTTGTTTAAACTTCTAACTTTTGTTGGTTTCCTGTCTCCTAGTTTGTCTTAGTGCATTTGTAGTGCCAAGTGTATTTTCCTTTAGTAAATACCAACCATTTCACTATGTAACCTTTAAAAAATTTCCAAATAAGGTTAGAGCATATTAGAAAAAGAAGCTACACGTTGTTTGTGTTCAAATCTTTTACTATGTGCAAATTCACACAATTTTTTTTTTTTTAATTTTACATTTTTTGTTTGCCTGGCCACAAACCGGCAATTGTTTTCTTAGGAAAATACAAAAACAACCGTTGCATTTCAAAAATTACAAAATTAGATACCTCGGAGCAATCTGAGACATTCACTTACACAAACTATATGTCTCTATGTGCCCGTCCTAATATGGGGTCCTGCCACCCCTTGCCCAGCCAAAAATTGAATATGCACACAATTGGAATTATTTTCCTATAGGGATTTTAGACTTCTGATCCCTATTGTCAACATGTGCTATCTGCCATCAGGGGTGATCAATGGACGTGTTTTGGGGGTGCAACCCCTTCCTCAGTTCACCTACTTTAGATACGAGGAAGGGGTTGCACCCCCAAAAGACGTACATGGATATCCCCTGATGGCAGATAGCACATGTTGACACACTGTGTGCATATTCCATTTTTGGCTGGTTTGATTGCCAAAAAGTTTTTTAAAAGTTGCAAAACAAACATGAGAAAAAAGGGGGTTGGGATGCCTTATTGAATTCTCCCCAATACATTGAGAATGTCTTTAAATGTTTGATCCATCACATGTATTCTTTCTTTAATTTTGTCCAGTTCCGTGCTACATTCCATCACTTGCTGGATGAGGCGGAGGACACTGTCAGCAGAGAAACCTGTACTATCCTTCACCCCAACATTCACATCCCCTAAAAACAAAATAAAAAGGTATTATAACTCTGCAGGCCTACCTCTCTTACCTGAAGCTGTGGTGACAGATACTGACCTGTTGTGGTGACCAGTTCCACAACGTCATCCACCTCTCCTTCCTGCACTTCTCCTTCCTCCACCTCAACTTCCTCTACATCCTTCATTTGTGGGTCTTTGGGAGTTTGGGGTTGTTGTGAAGCTGTGGGGCTCTTGTGCTCCCTGGAGTGTCCTCCTCCCAGTCTTCTCTCTCCTATGAGAATCAAACAAAAGGTAGAGTTATCACACAGAAATTCTCTATGTTAAACCAAAAAACAGGCTAAATTGCTTGGAAGTGGGGTACAAGTGTGTGTTTGGGCGGAAGTTAAAGATGAATGCATTAATTCTGACCAAGAATATGCTTAGTATTCACCTTTGTCTGTCATTTTTTAGACATGTAGGCAACACAAAAATTCTCTGAAGCACCTGTGTGGGACACCCAAAAAAGGCGGGTCTGTTGGCCCACACTATAGTGCTCCAAAGTACAGATGTGGAAGCAGCTGCTGAGTGTCCTCTCCTTTACACTGACAAAAGTTTGCATTTCATTCTCTTTACAAACACATCATCTAGCCTAAAACTTTGTGCCCCAAATTTCACAAAAAATGGCAGATGTCTAATTACTTTTGTGGCTGTAAAATAATCCAAAACAGCAGATAGTGGCTGAACGAAGTGTCTGTAACGTTACGAACGATTACTGTGCCCAACCAAGTTCAAAATATAACATTTTGGAAGGGAGTCCAATAAGAAAAACAAAAAAAACCAGCAACATGTCAGTTTAGAAAAGGATTAATAGCATAAAAGTGTACATTTTACTTACTTTTAGCGAGCATTCTCTTAATGCTCCTTAACTGCTCTGGCTCCCTCAGTTTGAGGTCTGACCACCTCTTTCTGAGCTGCTCATTTGAGCGTTTCACCCCGAAATTCGTCTTCAGACTCTTCATGACTTTAGTGAGGATTTTGGCCTTTCTTCTATTTGGTTTGCTATACGGCCCATGCTTTGCGTCATAATCAGACTTGAGCAAGATGTCCACCATCTCCGCCATCTCCGCATAAAGACATATTCGATGCCTTGAATCTCCTCCTTGATCGTGACGTTTCCTCGGTCTCCGGGCTTGTCTCCTCCTCGTTAGTTGCGGAATTATCAGACACCTGCTGTAACTCCGCCATATCTGTCTGCGCAACGAAAGAGAAGGGGCGGGGAAAAGATGTTAGTTAGAACGTCATGGGCGGGCGACGTGTGCGGAGCGACGTGTTCGAATTTTGACGCATGCGTGGTGTGTATATAGCAAACACACATGTGACTATAGTATGTTCGGTGTGCGGAGAGAGGAGTTCAAGTGACGGACGTGCGAACAAAGGTATGTGATTTTGTGACTTGTACAAATTGTTGGCCTATACTGTTTTGAGAATGTTGTAGGATATATATGGTGACTACGATGTTAAGGAGGTTAGACTGTTTGCCTACAATTAGTTATATATTATTTCTTAAACTTGCAGATACAATATGAATGTCTTTATTAGCGACAAAGAGTTCCTGGCGGAATTTATTGACCGGGTAAGGGAGCTGCCCGCTCTGTGGGAGACGAAAAACCCCATCCATAAAAAAAGAGGGGTGAGAAAAGCAGCGCTGGAGAAGCTGCTCCCATTTGTGCAGACCAAGGTGCCCACAGCCACAGCAAAACAAGTGGACACTAAAATTGGGAGCTTGAGAGGCACCTACAGGACTGAACGCTCTAAGGTCCTGGCTTCTCAGAGGTCAGGAGCAGCAGCAGATGATGTGTATGTCCTGATTTTGTGGTACTACAGCAGGATGTCCTTCCTGGATGACCACATTGAGGCAAGGCCATCACTCTCCACTCTTCCCCCCAGACTTCCCTGCAGCCAACCTGAGCCTTCTCTGGAGCAAGAGGAGGCAGCCATCCTGGATGATCCTGATTTGGCCATCTGGAGCCAGGTATAGTATTAAATGAAAATGTATTGGGATAAAATTAATGTTTGCCAAATATGTCAAGATGAGAAACATACAATATTTTGGGTTCCACAAGTGAAATCAAGATCTCGAGACATTAGTCTGCACTTAATTGGGTGCTAAATAGTCAATCTGATGTAGGTGTAAATTATAAAAAATTATTTCTGGATTTACATTCTAATTGCTTCAATCATGTTTATAATCATGTTTGATGCAAAGATTAAAACAACATATTAAACTATGTCCCTTTTTCATACACAGGATGAAATCAGCCAGGAGGAGGGTCTGGAAACTGTCAGGCAGGAGGAGGAAGGGCCCAGTGGCAGCCAGGAGGTGGCAGGGCCCAGTGGCAGCCAGGAGGTGGCAGGGCCCAGTGGCAGCCAGGAGGTGGCAGGGCCCAGTGGCAGCCAGGAGGTGGCAGGGCCCAGTGGCAGCCAGGAGGTGGCAGGGCAAAGGAGAAGCACCAGATCCCAGGTGCCTCCCATCTGGCTTCCCAAAAGAGGCAGGAGGGACAGGACCACCAGTGAGGCAGCAATGGCCCTTATTAAAGAGGCCCATGCCACCCTCAAAGAGCCCACATCCCCTGAAGAGGCCATTGCCGGCCTAGTGGAGGCAAAGTTCAAGGTGATGAGCATGGAGCAACGCCTCCTATGCGAGCCCCTGCTCATCACCTTGCTCAACAAGGGGGTGATGGGAAAAATTACCCCCAATACCACCATTTGTGAGGTGGCACAACTGTCCCAACCTCAACCTCCTCCTCCACCTCCACATTCTTCTTCTGCCCCACCCCCTTCTCCTCCACCTCCACCTTGTTCTTCTGCCCCACCCCCTTCTCCTCCACCTCCACCTTGTTCTTCCGCCCCACCCCCTTCTCCTCCACCTCCACCTTGTTCTTCTGCGCCACCCCCTTCTCCTCCACCTCCTCCTCCTCCTGACAGGAGTACCCCTCCAGTGGCCCAGCCTCCAGCCAAACGAAGAAGGAAGGCTGCAGGGAAGGCTTCAGGAAAGGTTGCAGGGAAGGTTGCCAGGAAGACGAGGAAGTGATAGCCTTGCTTCATTGTGGTCGGACAGAAGGCAGCCTGTTGTAGTACCACACACTTGGGACATATATATCACCTGCTGCTGTTCCTGACCTCTGGGAGGCCAGCATCAGATTGTGTTCAGAAATGTTGGCCTTCTCAAGCTCCCAATTTTAGTGTCCACACAGGGTTGCTGTGTGCTCTGGGGTCCCTGGGATGCACAAATGGCAGCAGGTTCTCCAGCGCTGCCTTCTCTTCATTTTATTTGAAACATGAATAAATGTTATTTTTGTTTAAGTTCATACTTGACTATGTGTATTTGTAAAAATTTAAAATCTAGCTTTGGAGTAAGCAGATACATTTGACTGACAAAAAAAGGGACAGATAACAACCCCCCCAAAAAAAAACTAAATCGTGTTTCCCAAAAAAGTGTGTAAATTTAAATCATATATATTAAAAGATTCAATGGGAGATCACTACCAAAACATTGCGAAATTACAATTAACATTAGTTAGAAAAATAACTAATTTTTAAATATTCCTAAAAACTTGCACGATAAAATACACATAAATCTTCTTAAGAGCAGCATGAAAAAGGTTAAAAAAGATAGTCATAACTCTGTGTGAATATCAGCAGCAAAAGAAGTTCATTTGTTTGGATTAATGTCACATTCTAACGAAGATTTCAATGCACAACATTTAAATGATGCAAAAGTTTGGAGTGTGACGAATGTGCTATCTCCATTACGAAGGCTTGTTTTACCAGAAGATTCGCTCCCGTCTCATAGTTGCTTGTGAGCATGCGCGCTTTTGGAAGAGTCGTAAAAGCATACACATGAACCATTTTCTCGTCACAAAACAGGCCGACGAGAAACACGACGAGGAAATCTGGAATCCTGACGAGAAAATAGAGAGCAGGTTCTCTATTTTCTCGTCGAGATTCACGCCAGTTTTCTCGTCGTAAAACCATACACACGAACGGTTTTCTCGACAAAAAAGCTCTCGCGGCACTTTTCTTGCCGGTTTTGGACGAGAAACTCGGTCGTGTGTACGAGGCTTTAGGGCCACAAAAAATATTTTGCAGTGTTTTCTGCAAATCTGGAGGTGTGTGAAATAAACAATTTATATATTTTTCTTATATTGTGCTATCCTAAAAACAATAATTGTAGGACAAAAACATTTTTTTAATAGCATTTTCTGCAGTTCTGTAGCTGTTAGATATAGCGTTTACATACTGTGGGTGTGTTGTGCTCTTCCAAAAACACCCATTTAGGGCCACAAAAAATATTTTGCAGTGTTTTCTGCATATCTGGAGGTGTGTGAAATAAACAATTTATATATTTTTCTTCTACTGTGCTATCCTAAAAAAATAATTGTAGGACCAAAATTTTTTTTTTGAATAGCATTTTCTGCAGTTCTGTAGCTGGGAGATACATCGTTTACATACTGTGGTTGTGTTGTGCTCTTCCAAAAACACCCATTTAGGGCCACAAAAAGAAAATTTTGCAGTGTTTTCTGCATATCTGGAGGTGTGTGAAATAAACAATTTATATATATTTCTTCTACTGTGCTATCCTAAAAAATAATTGTAGGACAAAATTTTTTTTTTTGAATAGCATTTTCTGCAGTTCTGTAGCTGGGAGATACAGCGTTTACATACTGTGGTTGTGTTGTGCTCTTCCAAAAACACCCATTTAGGGCCACAAAAAATATTTTGCAGTGTTTTCTGCATATCTGGAGGTGTGTGAAATAAACAATTTATATATTTTTCTTCTACTGTGCTATCCTAAAAAAAAAAATTTGAATAGCATTTTCTGCAGTTCTGTAGCTGTGAGATACAGCGTTTACATACTGTGGGTGTGTTGTGCTCTTCCAAAAACACCCATTTAGGGCCACAAAAAATATTTTGCAGTGTTTTCTGCATATCTGGAGGTGTGTAAAATAAACAATTTATATATTTTTCTTCTACTGTGCTATCCTAAAAAAATAATTGTAGGAGAAAAACATTTTTTTTTTAATAGCATTTTCTGCAGTTCTGTAGCTGTGAGATACAGCGTTTACGTACTGTGGGTGTGTTGTGCTCTTACGAAAACACCCATTTAGGGCCACAAAAAATATTTGCAGTGTTTTCTGCAT
Organism: Rana muscosa; assembly: GCA_029206835.1. Classification (NCBI taxonomy): domain Eukaryota; kingdom Metazoa; phylum Chordata; class Amphibia; order Anura; family Ranidae; genus Rana; species Rana muscosa. The sequence continues at coordinate 1,033,033 of CM055127.1, read as the reverse complement.
ATCTGGAGGTGTGTGAAATAAACAATTTATATATTTTTCTTCTACTGTGCTATCCTTAAAAAAATAATTGTAGGACAAAAACATTTTTTTAATAGCATTTTCTGCAGTTCTGTAGCTGGGAGATACAGCGTTTACATACTGTGGTTGTGTTGTGCTCTTCCAAAAACACCCATTTAGGGCCACAAAAAATATTTTGCAGTGTTTTCTGCATATCTGGAGGTGTGTGAAATAAACAATTTATATATTTTTCTTCTACTGTGCTATCCTAAAAATAAAATATTGAATAGCATTTTCTGCAGTTCTGTAGCTGTGAGATACAGCGTTTATATACTGTGGGTGTGTTGTGCTCTTCCAAAAACATCCATTTAGGGCCACAAAAAATATTTTGCAGTGTTTTCTGCATATCTGGAGGTGTGTGAAATAAACAATTTATATATTTTTCTTCTACTGTGCTATCCTAAAAATAAAATATTGAATAGCATTTTCTGCAGTTCTGTAGCTGTGAGATACAGCGTTTACATACTGTGGGTGTGTTGTGCTCTTCCAAAATCACCCATTTAGGGCCACAAAAAATATTTTGCAGTGTTTTCTGCATATCTGGAGGTGTGTGAAATAAACAATTTATATATTTTTCTTCTACTGTGCTATCCTAAAAAAATAATTGTAGGACAAAAACTTTTTTTTTGAATAGCATTTTCTGCAGTTCTGTAGCTGGGAGATACAGCGTTTACGTACTGTGGGTGTGTTGTGCTCTCCCGAAAACACCCATTTAGGGCCACAAAAAATATTTGCAGTGTTTTCTGCATATCTGGAGGTGTGTGAAATAAACAATTTATATATTTTTCTTCTACTGTGCTATCCTAAAAAAATTATTGTAGGACAAAAACATTTTTTTTGAATAGCATTTTCTGCAGTTCTGTAGCTGGGAGATACAGCGTTTACATACTGTGGTTGTGTTGTGCTCTTCCAAAAACACCCATTTAGGGCCACAAAAAATATTTTGCAGTGTTTTCTGCATATCTGGAGGTGTGTGAAATAAACAATTTATATATTTTTCTTCTACTGTGCTATCCTAAAAAAAAAAAATTGAATAGCATTTTCTGCAGTTCTGTAGCTGGGAGATACAGCGTTTACATACTGTGGGTGTGTTGTGCTCTTCCAAAAACACCCATTTAGGGTCACAAAATGAAAATTTTGCAGTGTTTTCTGCATATCTGGAGGTGTGTGAAATAAACAATTTATATATTTTTCTTCTACTGTGCTATCCTAAAAAAATAATTGTAGGACAAAATCATTTTTTTAATAGCATTTTTTGCAGTTCTGTAGCTGGGAGATACAGCATTTACATACTGTGGTTGTGTTGTGCTCTTCCAAAAACACCCATTTAGGGTCACAAAAAAGAAAATTTTGCAGTGTTTTCTGCATATCTTTTCTTCTACTGTGCTATCCTAAAAAAATAAAAAAAATTAAATAGCATTTTCTGCAGTTCTGTTGCTGTGACATACAGCGTTTATATACTGTGGGTGTGTTGTGCTCTTCCAAAAACACCCATTTAGGGCCACAAAATATATTTTGCAGTGTTTTCTGCATATCTGGAGGTGTGTGAAATAAACAATTTATATATTTTTCTTCTACTGTGCTATCCTAAAAAAATAAAAACATTTGAATAGCATTTTCTGCAGTTCTGTAGCTGTGAGATACAGCGTTTACATACTGTGGGTGTGTTGTGCTCTTCCAAAAACACCCATTTAGGGCCACAAAAAATATTTTGCAGTGTTTTGTGCATATCTGGAGGTGTGTGAAATAAACAATTTATATATTTTTCTTCTACTGTGCTATCCTAAAAAAAATATTGTAGGACAAAAATTTTTTTTTTGAATAGCATTTTCTGCAGTTCTGTAGCTGTAAGATACATCGTTTACGTACTGTGGGTGTGTTGTGCTCTTCCAAAAACACCCATTTAGGGCCACAAAAAATATTTTGCAGTGCTTTCTGCATATCTGGAGGTGTGTGAACTAAACAATTTATATATTTTTCTTCTACTGTGCTACCCTAAAAAAATAATTGTAGGACAAAACATTTTTTTAATAGCATTTTCTGCAGTTCTGTAGCTGTGAGATACAGCGTTTACATACTTTGGGTGTGTTGTGCTCTTCCAAAAGCACCCATTTAGGGCCACAAAAAATATTTTGCAGTGTTTTCTGCATATCTGGAGGTGTGTGAAATAAACAATTTATATATTTTTCTTCTACTGTGCTATCCTAAAAAAATAATTGTAGGACAAAAACATTTTTTTTGAATAGCATTTTCTGCAGTTCTGTAGCTGGGAGATACAGCGTTTACATACTGTGGTTGTGTTGTGCTCTTCAAAAAACACCCATTTAGGGCCACAAAAAATATTTTGCAGTGTTTTCTGCATATCTGGAGGTGTGTAAAATAAACAATTTATATATTTTTCTTCTACTGTGCTATCCTAAAAAAAATATTGTAGGAAAAAAACATTTTACTCTTTCGCCCATGGACCGACACAGCTTCTCTATTGACAAAGTGGGTATTATCCGTTAATTAGGAGTGACTAGGCAGAAAAACTTGTAAAAAGTGTTGCATCACACCTTCTACAGTACCGCCCATGGGGCGGACCCTCTGGGTATACCCTCTCTGTCTGCATCTTCGCAGATCAGTTTTTTTCTGTCTAGCAAGGAGTAGGACATGGCTCCCTTCGGGCCCATTGGTCCGGGGAAAAAAGATATATATATTTTTTTATTTTTTTTGCTACATTTGTTGTTTCCTGCGATCTTCGATCAAGTGCCGACTGGGTGACAGGCTGGATCCTCGATCCTTGTAGTCTCCCCAGTTTCGGCCATCGAGCGTGTGCCGACCCTAGCTACGCGCTGGGTTTTCCACGACATGCCCGTCGCTCCACGGGTGGCCGGTGAGCTTACGCTCCAGGGCCTGCATCGGACCGCTCAGCTTCGGCTGACCTTACGGCCGAGTCGCAGCAGCCTGGCCGGTGAGCTTACGCTCCAAGGCTTGCATCGGACTGCTCAGCTTCGGCTGACCTTACGGCCGAGTCGCAGCAGCCTGTCCGGTGAGCGTCATGCTCCAGAGCATACATATGATCGTCCCTTCTGGGTCCAATCACAGCATGCCTGGCCAACAGTCACCTTCCGTGCGCGGACGATGATCTGTTTGGAATGTCTTCCAGCAGGATAGGTAAGTAAAACTCCCCTGCCTCGGCTGGGTGATTTAGCTGGACATTCCTGGAGAGATCAAGTAAGTGGTTGTGGCCCCTTTCTTCCCTCTCTCCCTGCCTTTCCCTCCTCCCTGGGCTTCTAGCTAAAGGTTGCTGGGTGCTGGGGGTCACCTAGGGGGTCCCACTGGAGCGGGGCTGGCTGTAACTAACATTTAAAAGAAATGTCATTTTTTCTTACCTGTGTTTGTGTCCTTCCTCCTCCATGCTGTCGGCGGCCATTTTGAGGTGGTCCATGCCAAGTTTGGCCTCTTGTGACTGCCCGGCGGCCATCTTCTTGTGGTTCGGCCACACCCACTGGCCCCTATCAGCTGATCGGCGGCCATGTTTGTCCACCCTCTATGCAGATATTGCCGTTCGGCGGCCATCTTTTTGTGGGCTATGGCTGCTTGACCTCTATCTTCTGTCGGCGGCCATTTTCTTAGAGCCCACATTATCTTCCATACAGACGTTTTTGGCAACCATTTTTCGAGAGCCTCCGGCCTCTAGGGTGCATTACACTGGCGCGAAAATTCACACAGGAAGTGCTGATAAAAGCAAGCAGACTGACACAGCAGCAGGGGGACAGTATCACAGGCGCAGCATAGCAGTACCTATCCAGGGTGGTGAGTCCTCTGGGTGACCCGGCCTCTCTGCAGCACAGGAGGGTGGCCTATTGATATCTTGCCTGGAGCCCTGTGAGTGTCAGCGTGTGGTCAGCATGGCATCTGAGCCAGATGTCTTCTCCCCTGAAACACCAGATTTAGCAGCTGGTGCCCCTGAGGTGTCTATGAACGCTATGACTGCAATCCTAGAGGCGTTTGCTGCCAGGGTGGAAGCAGCACACGGGAATACAGGGGGTAGTAAACGCCCCATCCCCTGCAAGCTTCTGGGGATAATTCTGGTGCAGAACCAGGTCCAGCTACGGCTCGGGGCCCAGATTCTGACGCATCAGAGACTGCAGACCGTGACCGGACAGTGAGAATGACTCAAAGTCCAGGTCAGTACGCGAGACGGCTTTGGTATCTGACCTTATTACTGCAGTGCGGGATATGCTAAAATTGGAAAATACTGCAGAAGCAGCAGAGACTCCGGTCCACTTGGGTTTCATAGACCTGCCCGCACTGCTAAGGTGTTCCCTTGTGTGTCTTTTGATAAACTCTTATACAAGGAATGGGAGAACCCACTGAGGGTCTTTACAGCCCCAAAGAGGTTTGCGGTACGGTACCCCTTTTGAGGAGAGTTTTCTGAAGAAATGGACCTCTCCCCCCTATAGTGGACCCTCCGGTGTCCAGACTTAATAGAGCCACCACAATTCCTGTAGAAGGGGCTCCTGTTTTCAAGGACCCTGTGGATAAGAAGGCTGAAGCACTCGCTTGCTACCTATACTCAGTGGTAGGCTCGGCAGTACGCCCGGCATTGGCGGGGGCCCTAGTGTCTCACACACTTACTGAATGGGCAAGATTGCTACTCCAGGGGTTAAGGAGCGAGATGCTCCTCCTGATGAGATAACATTGGCCGACCTGTTGGTCCAGGGCCTTAGGTTTGTCTGCGAGTCAGACATGAATACTATTCCCCTGCTGTCTAAAACTTCGGTTTATGCAGTAGCAATACGCCGCCTGATCTGGCTAAAAGGCTGGTCTGCGGACCAGACTTCCAAGAAAGCCCTGTTTGATCTGCCTTTTAAGGGCGACAGACTTTTTGGGGCTTCTCTGGATGACATCATCAAGGATGCCACAGGAAGTAAAAGCACTTTGCTTCCCCAAATTAGCAAGGGTAAGGGGCCACGCCAAGGGCAAGGGCCCTCCTTTACTGCACACAAGTGGTTTTTTCGTCCCCCTAGGGCGACAGGGAAAAGACCCCAGGCCGATAAAGCGCCTGCCCAAGGACAAAAGCGTCCCTGGTCCCGCATACCCAATAAGCCTGCGGACAAATTTGCGTCCGCATGAAGGTCCACCCCGCTCTCGGGTGGGGAGACGTCTTCGCAAATTTGCGACTCAGTGGACAGCACTAATCTCCGACAGGTGGGTTTGCAAAGTAATCTCCTCAGGCTACAAGATAGAGTTTCTCTCTTGTCCACCGGACAGATTCAACACCTCCAATCTCCAGCTACTACCGACCCGTCGGGAGTCCCTGTATGGGGCGGTCCAGGGTCTACTGGAACGCGGGGTAGTTATTCCAGTTCCAGAACTGGAACGGGGTTTTTACTCAAATCTGTTCATTGTGCCAAAGAAGGAGGGGGTTCGTCCAAGCTTGGATCTCAGAGCCCTCAATTGCTTTGTGAAGGTACAAAGTTTTCGGATGGAGTCGGTTCGATCTGTAGTCACGGCTCTCTATCCGGGGGACTTTCTGGCCTCCTTGGACATCAACGACGCATACCTGCATGTCCCCATATACTCCAGACACCAGAGGTTTCTGCGATTTGCTATCGGGAAGGACCACTACCAGTTTGTGGCCCTCCCGTTGGGCCTTGCCTCAGCACCCAGGACGTTCACCAAGGTGCTCGCTCCGATTCTGGCACTTCTAAGACAGCGGGGTATCGCTATCACAGGCTACTTATACGACCTTCTGCTGAAGGCCCCTTCAAGCTCAGAATTAGAGGTAAGCGTGTCCATTACCTGTCAGACTCTTCGAGACTGTGGTTGGATACTAAACACGCAAAAGTCAGTATTGGTGCCCACTCAATGCTTAGGGTACCTGGGGTTGATTCTGGATTCTTCAGAGGCAAAGGTATTCCTCCCTGTGGAGAAGTTGCAGACCCTCCGGGCTGCAGTACGGCAGCTGACTTCCAGGAATTGGTCGTCACTCCGTTTTTTGCATGCGAGTGTTGGGCCTTAGGGTAGCCTCCTTCGAGGCGATTCCATATGCTCAATACCACACTCGAGTGTTACAGAAGGAAGTTCTGTCCAGATGGAACAGATGTCCATCATCTCTGGATTATCAAATCCGAGTGAGCCACATAGTCAGGAGATCCCTGGTATGGTGGCTGACAGCACCGGCTCTAATGGCCGGGAAGTCATTTCTTCCGGTTTACTGGATAGTGATCACGACGGACGCCAGCCTTACAGGTTGGGGGGGAGTCTGGGGTGTTCAGTCGGCGCAAGGTCGCTGGACCCCAGAGGAAGCCCTCCTGCCGATCAATGTCCTGGTAATCTGGGCGATCAGGCTGTGCCTCTTCAAATGGTCTCAGAGGCTGCAAGGGTGTCCAGTCAGGATCCAGTCAGACAACGCCACAGCAGTGGCATATGTCAATCATCAAGGAGGAACAAGAAGCTCAGCTGCAACATCGGAGATCGCTCGCATCCTGAAGTGGGCAGAGAGGAGCGTACCGGCACTGACGGCCGTGTACATTCCGGGTGTGGAAAACTGGCAGGCGGACTACCTGAGCCGCCAGATGCTGGACCAGGGAGAAGGGTCCTTACACCCGGAGGTGTTCCAACTCCTCTGCCAAAGATGGGGCACACCAGACGTAGATCTTCTGGCTTCCCGACTCAATCGGAAGGTATTGAGATTTGTGGCCCGGTCAAGAGACCCATGGGCAGACGCAACGGACGCGTTGGTAGCATCGTTGGGTCAGTATCGGCTAATCTATGCCTTCCCTCCCTTAAGGCTTCTTCCTCTTCTGCTCCGCAGAGTGGAGGCAGAGGGAATTCCAATGATCCTAATCGCTCCAGATTGGCCTCAGCATCCTTGGTACGACGATCTAGTACGTCTGGTAGCAGACGTCCCCTGGCGCCTACCACTACGGAAGGACCTGCTATCGCAAGGTCCCATATTCCATCCTGCTCTACAGTCATTGGCTTTAACGGCATGGCTGTTGAGAACCAGGTACTGAGAGACCGGGGCCTGTCAGACTCAGTAATCTCTACTATGAGAAGTGCTCGAAGACCGTCCTCTAGGAAGGTCTATCACCGCACTTGGAGGGCCTACATCTCCATGTGTGAGGAAATGAAATGGCATCCGCGTACCTATTTGGTTTCCAGAATCCTGCTGTTTTTACAGCATGGGGTGGACCAAGGGCTTGCCCTAAGTACGATTTAAGGGACAGATATCTGCCCTGGCTGTCTTTTTTTTCAGCGACCCCTGGTGACTCATTCTCTCATGAGTACATTTGTGCAGGGGGTCCGACATGTGGCCCCTCCGGTCCGTCCCCCGTTACCTCCGTGGGACTTGAACCTGGTCCTCTCTGTGCTTCAGAAGGCACCGTTTGAGAATATTAGAGATATTCTCCTGTTGACACTTTCTCAGAAAGTGGTCTTTTTGGTGGCTGTTACATCAGTTAGACGAGTCTCTGAGCTGGCAGCCTTGTCCTGCAAGGCTCCCTATTTGATTTTCCACAAGGATAAGGTGGTGCTGCGGCCGCAGCCTTCCTTTCTTCCGAAAGTCGTTTCGGCTTTTCATCTCAACGAAGACATTGTACTTCCATCCTTGTGTCCTCAGCCGTCGAATCCTAAGGAGTCGGCGTTGCATTCCTTGGACGTTGTCCGAGCTTTGAGAGTATACCTATCTGCTACTTCCCTGTTCCGGAAGTCAGACTCACTGTTTGTTTCGGTGGCTGGTCCCAAGAAGGGCCAAGCAGTCTCATCGGCCACCATCTCTAGGTGGATCCGACAGATAGTAATCCAGGCTTACGCCTTAAAGGGTCAGGCGCCCCCCTTTCCTGTCACGACGCATTCGACCAGGGCAATAGGTGCCTCTTGGGCTTTCCGACATCAAGCGTCTGTTTCCCAATTATGTAAAGCGGCGACTTGGTCGTCCGCTCACACTTTCACAAAATTCTACAAAATTGATGTAGGTGCATCTTCGGATGCCTCTTTTGGCCGCAAGGTTTTGCAAGCGGCTGTTTAGAGTTGCAACTCCTCCGTTGGAGGAGTGCTGTTTTGTGTTTGGGGTGAAGTTTATTTTTATGCTGTTGCCACCCCTCGTTTTTTCTCTGACACTGCTTTGGGACGTCCCACTTTGTCAATAGAGAAGCTGTGTCGGTCCATGGACGAAAGAGTAAATAGGATTTTTTACTCACCGTAAAATCCTTTTCTCTGAGTCCATGGACCGACACAGCACCCACCCCTCCTTTTAAGTTTGTACTGCTTTTTGACGAACTGATCTGCGAAGATGCAGACTGAGAGGGTATACCCAGAGGGTCCGCCCCCTGGGCGGTACTGTAGAAGGTGTGATGCAACACTTTTTACAAGTTTTTCTGCCTAGTCACTCCTAATTAACGGATAATACCCACTTTGTCAATAGAGAAGCTGTGTCGGTCCATGGACTCAGAGAAAAGGATTTTACGGTGAGTAAAAAATCCTATTTTTTTGAATAGCATTTTCTGCAGTTCTGTAGCTGTAAGATACATCGTTTACGTACTGTGGGTGTGTTGTGCTCTTCCAAAAACACCCATTTAGGGCCACAAAAAATAGTTTGCAGTGCTTTCTGCATATCTGGAGGTGTGTGAACTAAACAATTTATATATTTTTCTTCTACTGTGCTATCCTAAAAAAAATAATTGTAGGACAAAAGCATTTTTTTAATAGCATTTTCTGCAGTTCTGTAGCTGTGAGATACAGCGTTTACATACTGTGGGTGTGTTGTGCTCTTCCAAAAACACCCATTTTGGGCCACAAAAAATATTTTGCAGTGTTTTCTGCTTATCTGGAGGTGTGTGAAATAAACAATTTATATATTTTTCTTCTACTGTGCTATCCTAAAAAAAAAATTGAATAGCATTTTCTGCAGTTCTGTAGCTGTGAGATACAGCGTTTACGTACCGTGGGTGCGTTGTGCTCTTCCAAAAACACCCATTTAGGGCCACAAAAAATATTTTGCAGTGTTTTCTGCATATCTGGAGGTGTGTGAAATAAACAATTAATATATTCTTCTTCTACTGTGCTATCCTAAAAAAATAATTGTAGGACAAAAACATTTTTTTTGAATAGCATTTTCTGCAGTTCTGTAGCTGGGAGATACAGCGTTTACATACTGTGGTTGTGTTGTGCTCTTCAAAAAACACCCATTTAGGGCCACAAAAAATATTTTGCAGTGTTTTCTGCATATCTGGAGGTGTGTGAAATAAACAATTTATATATTTTTCTTCTACTGTGCTATCCTAAAAAAAAAAAAAATTGAATAGCATGTTCTGCAGTTCTGTAGCTGTGAGATACAGCGTTTACGTACTGTGGGCGTGTTGTGCTCTTCCAAAAACACCCATTTAGGGCCACAAAAAATATTTTGCAGTGTTTTCTGCATATCTGGAGGTGTGTGAAATAAACAATTTATATATTTTTCTTCTACTGTGCTATCCTAAAAACAATAATTGTAGGACAAAAACATTTTTTTTAATAGCATTTTCTGCAGTTCTGTAGCTGTGAGATATAGCGTTTACATACTTTGGGTGTGTTGTGCTCTTCCAAAAACACCCATTTAAGGCCACAAAAAATATTTTGCAGTGTTTTCTGCATATCTGGAGGTGTGTAAAATAAACAATTTATATATTTTTCTTCTACTGTGCTATCCTAAAAAAAAAAAATTGAATAGCATTTTCTGCAGTTCTGTAGCTGGGAGATACAGCGTTTACATACTGTGGGTGTGTTGTGCTCTTCCAAAAACACCCATTTAGGGCCACAAAAAATATTTTGCAGTGTTTTCTGCATATCTGGAGGTGTGTAAAATAAACAATTTATATGTTTTTTTTCTACTGTGCTATCCTAAAAAAATAATTTTAGGACAAAATCATTTTTTTTTTAATAGCATTATCTGCAGTTCTGTAGCTGTAAGATACATCGTTTACGTACTGTGGGTGTGTTGTGCTCTTCCAAAAACACCCATTTAGGGCCACAAAAAATATTTTGTAGTGTTTTCTGCATATCTGGAGGTGTGTGAAATAAACAATTTATATATTTTTCTTCTACTGTGCTATCCTAAAAAAATAAAAACATTTGAATAGCATTTTCTGCAGTTCTGTAGCTGTGAGATACAGCGTTTACATACTGTGGGTGTGTTGTGCTCTTCCAAAAACACCCATTTAGGGCCACAAAAAATATTTTGCAGTGTTTTGTGCATATCTGGAGGTGTGTGAAATAAACAATTTATATATTTTTCTTCTACTGTGCTATCCTAAAAAAATAATTGTAGGACAAAAACATTTTTTAATAGTATTATCTGCAGTTCTGTAGCTGTAAGATACATCGTTTACGTACTGTGGGTGTGTTGTGCTCTTCCAAAAACACCCATTTAGGGCCACAAAAAATATTTTGCAGTGTTTTCTGCATATCTGGAGGTGTGTGAAATAAACAATTTATATATTTTTCTTCTAGTGTGCTATCCTAAAAAAAATAATTGTAGGACAAAAACATTTTTTTTGAATAGCATTTTCTGCAGTTCTGTAGCTGTGAGATACAGCGTTTACGTACTGTGGGCGTGTTGTGCTCTACCAAAAACACCCATTTAGGGCCACAAAAATATTTTGCAGTGTTTTCTGCATATCTGGAGGTGTGTGAACTAAACAATTTATATATTTTTCTTCTACTGTGCTATCCTTAAAAAAAATTGAATAGCATTTTCTGCAGTTCTGTAGCTGTGAGATACAGTGTTTACATACTGTGGGTGTGTTGTGCTCTTCCAAAAACACCCATTTAGGGTCACAAAAAGAAAATGTTGCAGTGTTTTCTGCATACCTGGAGGTGTGTGAAATAAACAATCTATATATTTTTCTGCTACTGTGCTATCCTTAAAAAATAATTGTAGGACAAAAACATTTTTTTTGAATAGCATTTTCTGCAGTTCTGTAGCTGTGAGATACAGCGTTTACGTACTGTGGGCGTGTTGTGCTCTACCAAAAACACCCATTTAGGGCCACAAAAATATTTTGCAGTGTTTTCTACATATCTGGAGGTGTGTGAAATAAACAATTTATATATTTTTCTTCTACTGTGCTATCCTAAAAAAATAAAAACAATTAAATAGCATTTTCTGCAGTTCTGTAGCTGTGAGATACAGCATTTATATACTGAGGGTGTGTTGTGCTCTTCCAAAAACACCCATTTAGGGCCACAAAAAATATTTTGCAGTGTTTTCTGCATATCTGGAGGTGTGTGAAATAAACAATTTATATATTTTTCTTCTACTGTGCTATCCTAAAAAAAAAAATTGAATAGCATTTTCTGCAGTTCTGTAGCTGTGAGATACAGCGTTTATATACTGTGGGTGTGTTGTGCTCTTCCAAAAACACCCATTTAGGGCAACAAAAAATATTTTGCAGTGTTTTGTGCATATCTGGAGGTGTGTGAAATAAACAATTTATATATTTTTCTTCTACTGTGCTATCCTAAAAAAATAATTGTAGGACAAAAACATTTTTTAATAGTATTATCTGCAGTTCTGTAGCTGTAAGATACATCGTTTACGTACTGTGGGTGTGTTGTGCTCTTCCAAAAACACCCATTTAGGGCCACAAAAAATATTTTGCAGTGTTTTCTGCATATCTGGAGGTGTGTGAAATAAACAATTTATATATTTTTCTTCTAGTGTGCTATCCTAAAAAAAATAATTGTAGGACAAAAACATTTTTTTTGAATAGCATTTTCTGCAGTTCTGTAGCTGTGAGATACAGCGTTTACGTACTGTGGGCGTGTTGTGCTCTACCAAAAACACCCATTTAGGGCCACAAAAATATTTTGCAGTGTTTTCTGCATATCTGGAGGTGTGTGAACTAAACAATTTATATATTTTTCTTCTACTGTGCTATCCTTAAAAAAAATTGAATAGCATTTTCTGCAGTTCTGTAGCTGTGAGATACAGCGTTTACATACTGTGGGTGTGTTGTGCTCTTCCAAAAACACCCATTTAGGGTCACAAAAAGAAAATGTTGCAGTGTTTTCTGCATACCTGGAGGTGTGTGAAATAAACAATCTATATATTTTTCTGCTACTGTGCTATCCTTAAAAAATAATTGTAGGACAAAAACATTTTTTTTGAATAGCATTTTCTGCAGTTCTGTAGCTGTGAGATACAGCGTTTACGTACTGTGGGCGTGTTGTGCTCTACCAAAAACACCCATTTAGGGCCACAAAAATATTTTGCAGTGTTTTCTACATATCTGGAGGTGTGTGAAATAAACAATTTATATATTTTTCTTCTACTGTGCTATCCTAAAAAAATAAAAACAATTAAATAGCATTTTCTGCAGTTCTGTAGCTGTGAGATACAGCATTTATATACTGAGGGTGTGTTGTGCTCTTCCAAAAACACCCATTTAGGGCCACAAAAAATATTTTGCAGTGTTTTCTGCATATCTGGAGGTGTGTGAAATAAACAATTTATATATTTTTCTTCTACTGTGCTATCCTAAAAAAAAAATTGAATAGCATTTTCTGCAGTTCTGTAGCTGTGAGATACAGCATTTATATACTGTGGGTGTGTTGTGCTCTTCCAAAAACACCCATTTAGGGCAACAAAAAGTATTTTGCAGTGTTTTCTGCATATCTGGAGGTGTGTGAAATAAACAATTTATATATTTTTCTTCTACTGTGCTATCCTTAAAAAAAATTGAATAGCATTTTCTGCAGTTCTGTAGCTGTGAGATACAGCGTTTACATACTGTGGGTGTGTTGTGCTCTTCCAAAAACACCCATTTAGGGTCACAAAAAGAAAATGTTGCAGTGTTTTCTGCATACCTGGAGGTGTGTGAAATAAACAATCTATATATTTTTCTGCTACTGTGCTATCCTTAAAAAATAATTGTAGGACAAAAACATTTTTTTTGAATAGCATTTTCTGCAGTTCTGTAGCTGTGAGATACAGCGTTTATATACTGTGGGTGTGTTGTGCTCTTCCAAAAACACCCATTTAGGGCCACAAAAATATTTTGCAGTGTTTTCTGCATATCTGGAGGTGTGTGAAATAAACAATTTATATGTTTTTCTTCTACTGTGCTATCCTAAAAAAATAATTGTAGGACAAAAACATTTTTTTAATAGCATTATCTGCAGTTCTGTAGCTGTAAGATACATCGTTTACGTACTGTGGGTGTGTTGTGCTCTTCCAAAAACACCCATTTAGGGCCACAAAAAATATTTTGCAGTGTTTTCTGCATATCTGGAGGTGTGTAAAATAAACAATTTATATCTTTTTTTTCTACTGTGCTATCCTAAAAAAATAATTTTAGGACAAAATCATTTTTTTTTAATAGCATTATCTGCAGTTCTGTAGCTGTAAGATACATCGTTTACGTACTGTGGGTGTGTTGTGCTCTTCCAAAAACACCCATTTAGGGCCACAAAAAATATTTTGTAGTGTTTTCTGCATATCTGGAGGTGTGTGAAATAAACAATTTATATATTTTTCTTCTACTGTGCTATCCTAAAAAAATAAAAACATTTGAATAGCATTTTCTGCAGTTCTGTAGCTGTGAGATACAGCGTTTACATACTGTGGGTGTGTTGTGCTCTTCCAAAAACACCCATTTAGGGCCACAAAAAATATTTTGCAGTGTTTTGTGCATATCTGGAGGTGTGTGAAATAAACAATTTATATATTTTTCTTCTACTGTGCTATCCTAAAAAAATAATTGTAGGACAAAAACATTTTTTTTAATAGCATTATCTGCAGTTCTGTAGCTGTAAGATACATCGTTTACGTACTGTGGGTGTGTTGTGCTCTTCCAAAAACACCCATTTAGGGCCACAAAAAATATTTTGCAGTGTTTTCTGCATATCTGGAGGTGTGTGAAATAAACAATTTAGATATTTTTCTTCTACTGTGCTATCCTAAAAAAATAAAAATAAAAAAATAGCATTTTCTGCAGTTCTGTAGCTGTGAGATACAGCGTTTATATACTGTGGGTGTGTTGTGCTCTTCCAAAAACACCCATTTAGGGCCACAAAAAATATTTTGCAGTGTTTTCTGCATATCTGGAGGTGTGTGAAATAAACAATTTATATATTTTTCTTCTACTGTGCTATCCTTAAAAAAAAATTGAATAGCATTTTCTGCAGTTCTGTAGCTGTGAGATACAGCGTTTACATACTGTGGGTGTGTTGTGCTCTTCCAAAAACACCCATTTAGGGTCACAAAAAGAAAATGTTGCAGTGTTTTCTGCATATCTGGAGGTGTGTGAAATAAACAATTTATATATTTTTCTTCTACTGTGCTATCCTAAAAAAATAATTGTAGGACAAAAATATTATTTTAATAGCATTATCTGCAGTTCTATAGCTGTAAGATACATCGTTTACGTACTGTGGGTGTGTTGTGCTCTTCCAAAAACACCCATTTAGGGCCACAAAAAATATTTTGCAGTGTTTTCTGCATATCTGGAGGTGTGTGATCTAAACAATTTATATATTTTTCTTCTAGTGTGCTATCCTAAAAAAAATAATTGTAGGACAAAAACATTTTTTTTTAATAGCATTTTCTGCAGTTCTGTAGCTGTGAGATACAGCGTTTACGTACTGTGGGCGTGTTGTGCTCTTCCAAAAACACCCATTTAGGGCCACAAAAATATTTTGCAGTGTTTTCTGCATATCTGGAGGTGTGTGAAATAAACAATTTATATGTTTTTCTTCTACTGTGCTATCCTAAAAAAATAATTGTAGGACAAAAACATTTTTTTAATAGCATTATCTGCAGTTCTATAGCTGTAAGATACATCGTTTACGTACTGTGGGTGTGTTGTGCTCTTCCAAAAACACCCATTTAGGGCCACAAAAAATATTTTGCAGTGTTTTCTGCATATCTGGAGGTGTGTGATCTAAACAATTTATATATTTTTCTTCTAGTGTGCTATCCTAAAAAAAATAATTGTAGGACAAAAACATTTTTTTTTAATAGCATTTTCTGCAGTTCTGTAGCTGTGAGATACAGCGTTTACGTACTGTGGGCGTGTTGTGCTCTTCCAAAAACACCCATTTAGGGCCACAAAAATATTTTGCAGTGTTTTCTGCATATCTGGAGGTGTGTGAAATAAACAATTTATATGTTTTTCTTCTACTGTGCTATCCTAAAAAAATAATTGTAGGACAAAAACATTTTTTTTTGATAGCATTATCTGCAGTTCTGTAGCTGTAAGATACATCGTTTACGTACTGTGGGTGTGTTGTGCTCTTCCAAAAACATCCATTTAGGGCCACAAAAAATATTTTGCAGTGTTTTCTGCATATCTGGAGGTGTGTGAAATAAACAATTTATATATTTTTCTTCTACTGTGCTATCCTAAAAAATAAAAACATTTGAATAGCATTTTCTGCAGTTCTGTAGCTGTGAGATACAGCGTTTACATACTGTGGGTGTGTTGTGCTCTTCCAAAAACACCCATTTAGGGCCCAAAAAAATATTTTGCAGTGTTTTCTTCATATCTGGAGGTGTGTGAAATAAACAATTTATTGATTTTTCTTCTTCTGTGCTATCCTAAAAAAATAAAAAATAAATTATAGCATTTTCTGCAGTTCTGTAGCTGTGAGATACAGCGTTTATATACTGTGGGTGTGTTGTGCTAATCCAAAAACACCCATTTAGGGACACAAAAAATATTTTGCAGTGTTTTCTGCATACCTGGAGGTGTGTGAACTAAACAATTTATATATTTTTCTTCTACGGTGCTATCCTAAAAAAAATAATTGTAGGACAAAAACATTTTGTTTTTAATAGCATTTTCTGCAGTTCTGTAGCTGTGAGATACAGTGTTTACATACTATGGGTGTGTTGTGCTCCTCCAAAAACACCCATTTATGGCCAAAAAAAATATTTTGCAGTGTTTTCTGCATATCTGGAGGTGTGTGAAATAAACAATTTATATATTTTTCTTCTACTGTGCTATCCTAAAAAAAAAATTGAATAGCATTTTCTGCAGTTCTGTAGCTGTGAGATACAGCGTTTACGTACTGTGGGTGTGTTGTGCTCTTCCAAAAACACCCATTTAGGGCCACAAAAAATATTTTGCAGTGTTTTCTGCATATCTGGAGGTGTGTGAAATAAACAATTTATGTATTTTTCTTCTACTGTGCTATCCTAAAAAATAATAATTGTAGGACAAAAACATTTTTTTTAATAGCATTATCTGCAGTTCTGTAGCTGTAAGATACATCGTTTACGTACTGTGGGTGTGTTGTGCTCTTCCAAAAACACCCATTTAGGGCCACAAAAAATATTTTGCAGTGTTTTCTGCATATCTGGAGGTGTGTGAAATAAACAATTTATATAATTTTCTTCTACTGTGCTATCCTAAAAAAATAACTGTAGAACAATTTTTTTTTTTTTTAATAGCATTATCTGCAGTTCTGTAGCTGTAAGATACATTGTTTACGTACTGTGGGTGTGTTGTGCTTTTCCAAAAACACCCATTTAGGGCCACAAAAAATATGTTGCAGTGTTTTCTGCATATCTGGAGGTGTGTGAAATAAACAATTTATATATTTTTCTTCTACTGTGCTATCCTAAAAAAATAAAAACATTTGAATAGCATTTTCTGCAGTTCTGTAGCTGTGAGATACAGCGATTACATACTGTGGGTGTGTTGTGCTCTTCCAAAAACACCCATTTAGGGCCACAAAAAAATATTTTGCAGTGTTTTCTGCATATCTGGAGGTGTGTGAAATAAACAATTTATATATTTTTCTTCTACTGTGCTATCCTAAAAAAATTATTGTAGGACAAAAACATTTTTTGAATAGTTTTCTGCAGTTCTGTAGCTGTAAGATACATCGTTTACGTACTGTGGGTGTGTTGTGCTCTTCCAAAAACACCCATTTAGGGCCACAAATAATATTTTGCAGTGTTTTCTGCATATCTGGAGGTGTGTGAACTAAACAATTTATATATTTTTCTTCTAGTGTGCTATCCTAAAAAAAAAAATTGTAGGACAAAAACATTTTTTTTGAATAGCATTTTCTGCAGTTCTGTAGCTGTGAGATACAGCGTTTACGTACTGTGGGCGTGTTGTGCTCTTCCAAAAACACCCATTTAGGGCCACAAAAATATTTTGCAGTGTTTTCTACATATCTGGAGGTGTGTGAAATAAACAATTTATATATTTTTCTTCTACTGTGCTATCCTAAAAAAATAAAAACAATTAAATAGCATTTTCTGCAGTTCTGTAGCTGTGAGATACAGCGTTTATATACTGAGGGTGTGTTGTGCTCTTCCAAAAACACCCATTTAGGGCCACAAAAAATATTTTGCAGTGTTTTCTGCATATCTGGAGGTGTGTGAAATAAACAATTTATATATTTTTCTTCTACTGTGCTATCCTAAAAAAAAAAATTGAATAGCATTTTCTGCAGTTCTGTAGCTGTGAGATACAGCGTTTACGTACTGTGGGTGTGTTGTGCTCTTCCAAAAACACCCATTTAGGGCCACAAAAAATATTTTGCAGTGTTTTCTGCATATCTGGAGGTGTGTGAAATAAACAATTTATATATTTTTCTTCTACTGTGCTATCCTAAAAAAATAAAAAAAATTAAATAGCATTTTCTGCAGTTCTGCAGCTGTGAGATACAGCGTTTATATACTGAGGGCGTGTTGTGCTCTTCCAAAAACACCCATTTAGGGCCACAAAAAATATTTTGCAGTGTTTTCTGCATATCTGGAGGTGTGTGAAATAAACAATTTATATATTTTTCTTCTACTGTGCTATCCTAAAAAAAATTGAATAGCATTTTCTGCAGTTCTGTAGCTGTGAGATACAGCGTTTACGTACTGTGGGTGTGTTGTGCTCTTCCAAAAACACCCATTTAGGGCCACAAAAGTATTTTGCAGTGTTTTCTGCATATCTGGAGGTGTGTGAAATAAACAATTTATATATTTTTCTTCTACTGTGCTATCCTAAAAAATAATAATTGTAGGACAAAAAAAAAATATTAAAAGCATTCTCTGCAGTTCTGTAGCTGTGAGATACTGCATTTACGTACTGTGGGTGTGTTGTGCTCTTCAAAAAACACCCATTTAGGGCCACAAAAAATATTTTGCAGTGTTTTCTGCTTATCTGGAGGTGTGTGAAATAAACAATTTATATATTTTTCTTCTAGTGTGCTATCCTAAAAAAATAATTGTAGGACAAAAACATTTTTTTTTAATAGCATTTTCTGCAGTTCTGTAGCTGTGAGATACAGCGTTTACATACTGTGGGTGTGTTGTGCTCTTCCAAAAACACCCATTTAGGGCCAAAAAAATATTTTGCAGTGTTTTCTTCATATCTGGAGGTGTGTGAAATAAACAATTTATATATTTTTCTTCTACTGTGCTATCCTAAAAAAATAAAAAATAAATTATAGCATTTTATGCAGTTCTGTAGCTGTGAGATACTGCGTTTATATAATGTGGGTGTGTTGTGCTCTTCCAAAAACACCCATTTAGGGCCACAAAAAATATTTTGCAGTGTTTTCTGCATATCTGGAGGTGTGTGAAATAAACAATTTATATATTTTTCTTCTACTGTGCTATCCTAAAAAATAAAAACATTTGAATAGCATTTTCTGCAGTTCTGTAGCTGTGAGATACAGCGTTTACATACTGTGGGTGTGTTGTGCTCTTCCAAAAACACCCATTTAGGGCCCAAAAAAATATTTTGCAGTGTTTTCTTCATATCTGGAGGTATGTGAAATAAACAATTTATAGATTTTTCTTCTACTGTGCTATCCTAAAAAAATAAAAAATAAATTATAGCATTTTCTGTAGTTCTGTAGCTGTGAGATACAGCGTTTATATACTGTGGGTGTGTTGTGCTCTTCCAAAAACACCCATTTAGGGACACAAAAAATATTTTGCAGTGTTTTCTGCATATCTGGAGGTGTGTGAACTAAACAATTTATATATTTTTCTTCTACGGTGCTATCCTAAAAAAATAATTGTAGGACAAAAACATTTTGTTTTTTAATAGCATTTTCTGCAGTTCTGTAGCTGTAAGATACATCGTTTACGTACTGTGGGTGTGTTGTGCTCTTCCAAAAACACCCATTTAGGGCCACAAAAAATATTTTGCAGTGTTTTCTGCATATCTGGAGGTGTGTGAACTAAACAATTTATATATTTTTCTTCTAGTGTGCTATCCTAAAAAAAATAATTGTAGGACAAAAACATTTTTTTTTTAATAGCATTTTCTGCAGTTCTGTAGCTGTGAGATACAGCGTTTACGTACTGTGGGCGTGTTGTGCTCTTCCAAAAACACCCATTTAGGGCCACAAAAATATTTTGCAGTGTTTTCTACATATCTGGAGGTGTGTGAAATAAACAATTTATATATTTTTCTTCTACTGTGCTATCCTAAAAAAAAAATTGAATAGCATTTTCTGCAGTTCTGTAGCTGTGAGATACAGCGTTTACGTACTGTGGGTGTGTTGTGCTCTGCCAAAAACACCCATTTAGGGCCACAAAAAATATTTTGCAGTGTTTTCTGCATATCTGGAGGTGTGTGAAATAAACAATTTATATATTTTTCTTCTACTGTGCTATCCTAAAAAAATAAAAAATAAATTATAGCATTTTATGCAGTTCTGTAGCTGTGAGATACAGCGTTTACATACTATGGGTGTGTTGTGCTCTTCCAAAAACACCCATTTAGGGCCAAAAAAAATATTTTGCAGTGTTTTCTGCATATCTGGAGGTGTGTGAAATAAACAATTTATATATTTTTCTTCTACTGTGCTATCCTAAAAAAAAAAATTGAATAGCATTTTCTGCAGTTCTGTAGCTGGGAGATACAGCGTTTACGTACTGTGGGTGTGTTGTGCTCTTCCAAAAACACACATTTAGGGCCACAAAAAATATTTTGCAGTGTTTTCTGCATATCTGGAGGTGTGTGAACTAAACAATTTATATATTTTTCTTCTACTGTGCTATCCTAAAAAATAATAATTGTAGGACAAAAAAAAGTTTTTTTTAATAGCATTCTCTGCAGTTCTGTAGCTGTGAGATACTGCGTTTACGTACTGTGGGTGTGTTGTGCTCTTCAAAAAACACCCATTTAGGGCCACAAAAAATATTTTGCAGTGTTTTCTGCATATCTGGAGGTGTGTGAACTAAACAATTTATATATTTTTCTTCTACTGTGCTATCCTAAAAAAATTATTGTAGGACAAAAACATTTTTTTGAATAGCATTTTCTGCAGTTCTGTAGCTGTAAGATACATTGTATACATACTGTGGGTGTGTTGTGCTCTTCCAAAAACACCCATTTAGGGCCACAAAAAATATTTTGCAGTGTTTTCTGCATATCTGGAGGTGTGTGAACTAAACAATTTATATATTTTTCTTCTAGTGTGCTATCCTAAAAAAATTATTGTAGGACAAAAACATTTTTTTGAATAGCATTTTCTGCAGTTCTGGAGCTGTAAGATACATCGTTTACATACTGTGGGTGTGTTGTGCTCTTCCAAAAACACCCATTTAGGGCCACAAAAAATATTTTGCAGTGTTTTCTGCATATCTGGAGGTGTGTGAACTAAACAATTTATATATTTTTCTTCTACTGTGCTATCCTAAAAAATAATAATTGTAGGACAAAAAAAGTTTTTTTTAATAGCATTCTCTGCAGTTCTGTAGCTGTGAGATACTGCGTTTACGTACTGTGGGTGTGTTGTGCTCTTCAAAAAACACCCATTTAGGGCCACAAAAAATATTTTGCAGTGTTTTCTGCTTATCTGGAGGTGTGTGAACTAAACAATTTATATATTTTTCTTCTACTGTGCTATCCTAAAAAAATAATTGTAGGACAAAAACATTTTTTTAATAGCATTATCTGCAGTTCTGTAGCTGTAAGATACATCGTTTACGTACTGTGGGTGTGTTGTGCTCTTCCAAAAACACCCATTTAGGGCCACAAAAAATATTTTGCAGTGTTTTCTGCATATCTGGAGGTGTGTGAAATAAACAATTTATATAATTTTCTTCTACTGTGCTATCCTAAAAAAATAACTGTAGAACAATTATTTTTTTTTAATAGCATTATCTGCAGTTCTGTAGCTGTAAGATACATTGTTTACGTACTGTGGGTGTGTTGTGCTTTTCCAAAAACACCCATTTAGGGCCACAAAAAATATTTTGCAGTGTTTTCTGCATATCTGGAGGTGTGTGAAATAAACAATTTATATATTTTTCTTCTACTGTGCTATCCTAAAAAAAAAATTAAATAGCATTTTCTGCAGTTCTGTAGCTGTGAGATACAGCGTTTATATACTGTGGGTGTGTTGTGCTCTTCCAAAAACACCCATTTAGGGCCACAAAAAAATATTTTGCAGTGTTTTCTGCATATCTGGAGGTGTGTGAAATAAACAATTTATATATTTTTCTTCTACTGTGCTATCCTAAAAAAATAAAAACATTTGAATAGCATTTTCTGCAGTTCTGTAGCTGTGAGATACAGCGATTACATACTGTGGGTGTGTTGTGCTCTTCCAAAAACACCCATTTAGGGCCACAAAAAATATTTTGCAGTGTTTTGTGCATATCTGGAGGTGTGTGAAATAAACAATTTATATATTTTTCTTCTACTGTGCTATAATAAAAAAATTATTGTAGGACAAAAACATTTTTTTGAATAGCATTTTCTGCAGTTCTGTAACTGTAAGATACATCATTTACGTACTGTGGGTGTGTTGTGCTCTTCCAAAAACACCCATTTAGGGCCACAAAAATATTTTGCAGTGTTTTCTGCATATCTGGAGGTGTGTGAAATAAACAATTTATATATTTTTCTTCTACTGTGCTATCCTAAAAAAATAAAAAAAATTAAATAGCATTTTCTGCAGTTCTGTAACTGTAAGATACATCGTTTACGTACTGTGGGTGTGTTGTGCTCTTCCAAAAACACCCATTTAGGGCCACAAAAAATATTTTGCAGTGTTTTCTGCATATCTGGAGGTGTGTGAACTAAACAATTTATATATTTTTCTTCTATTGTGCGGTCCTAAAAAAATAATTTTAGGACAAAAACATTTTTTTGGAATAGCATTTTCTGCAGTTCTGTAGCTGTGAGATACAGCGTTTACGTACTGTGGGTGTGTTGTGCTCTTCCAAAAACACAGATTTAGGGTGTCATTCCGTCTGGTGGAGATGCAGAGTTTTAAAAGCCTAATGGCATTGGCTGTCCCACAGTACGTTGTGCCCAGCCGCCACTACTTTTCCAGGTGACAACGAAGTGGGGGACAAAATCAGGTGTGCACTGCGCAACGCCATCTGTGGCAAGGTCCACCTAACTACGGATGCGTGGACCAGTAAGCACGGTCAGGGACGTTATATCTCCTTAACAGCACACTGGGTAAATGCAGTGTCGGCTGGGCCTGAGGCAGATAGCAGTTTGGCGCATGTCCTTCCACCACCGAGGATTGCAGGGTGCTTCAGTTTGACTCCTGTTGCTATCTCCTCCTACTCCGCTTCCTCATCCTCTACCGCCTCCTCATCCGGTCAGCGTAACACCTTCACCACCAACTTAAGCACAGCCAGGGGTAAGCGACAGCAGGCAGTTTTAAAACTTTCCTGTTTTGAGGGAAAAACCCCACACCGCGCAGGAGTTGTGGAGGGACATGGAACAACAGACTGATGAGTGGCTGCTGTCAGTGAGCCTCAAGCCTGACATGGTGGTGTGCGATAATGGGAAAAATCTCATAGCAGCTCTGGGCCTAGCCGGTTTTACGCACATCCCTTGCCTGGCGCATGTGCTGAACTTGGTGGTCCAGAGGTTCCTGAAAAATTACCCCAATATGCCAGAGCTGCTGCAGAAAGTGCGGGCCGTCTGTGCACACTTTCGGCGTTCTCACCCTGCTGCTGCTCGCCTGTCATCACTGCAGCGTAACTTAGGCCTTCCCACTCACCGCCTCATATGTGACGTGCCCACAAGGTGGAACTCCACCTTGCACATTCTGGCCAGACTGTGTGAGACGCAGCAGGCGATAGTGGAGTTTCAGCTGCAGCAATCACGCGTGAGTCACTCTGCGGAACAGAACCACTTCACCACCAATAACTGGGCCTCCATGCGAGACCTGTGTGCCTTGTTGCGCTGTTTCGAGGACTCCACCAACATGGCCAGTGCCAATGACACCATTCTCAGCATTACTATCCCAGTTCTATGCCTCCTTGAAAATGTCACAGGAGGAGGAGGAGGCGGGATCATTTCAAAGGCTTTCAGGGCAGTCTTTCACAAGTGGCTACAAGGGTGGGTTCCTGCACCAACAAACGCCAGGTACACAATTGTCCGGCAGCAAGGGCACAGTTCTGGAGGATGACGAGGTGGAGGATGAGGAGGAGGAGATGGAGGAGGAGGAGGAGGAACCATGTTCACAGCAGGGTGGCACCCAGACCAGCTCATGGCCATCACTGGTGCGTGGCTGGGGGGATACAGAGGACACAGTCGATACACCTCCCACAGAGGACAGCTTTTCTTTGCCTCTGGGCAGCCTGGCACACATGAGCGATTACATGCTGCAGTGTTTCCGCAACGACCGCCGAGTTGCCCACATTCTAACTGGTGCTGATTACTGGGTGGCCACCCTGCTGGATCCCTGTTACAAGGACAATGTACCGTCCTTAATTCCCTCACTGGAGCGGGATCGTAAGGTGCGCGAGTACAAGCGCACGCTGGTAGATGCGCTGCTGGTGGCATTCCCACCTGACAGCTGCCATACGGTGGAAGCTCAAGGCGAAGGCAGGGGAGGAGGAAGAGATCACCAACGCAGCCAGGGCACCGCCAGCACCTCAGAAGGCAGGGTTAGCATGAAATGTGGAAAAGCTTTGTCAGCACGCCACAACAACCAGCACCACACATTTCACCAACATGGTTGAGCAGTATGTGTGCACAGGCCTACACGTACTGGATGACGGGTCTGCCCCCTTCAACTTCTGGGTCTCCAAATTGGGCACATGGCCTGAGCTTGCCCTTTACACCTTGGAGGTGCTGGCCTGCCCTGCAGCCAGTGTATTATCTGAACGTGTATTTAGCACGGCAAGGGGCGTTATCACAGACAAGCGCAGCCGCCTGTCCAGAGCCAATGTGGACAAGCTCACGTTCATTAAAATGAACCAGGCATGGATCCCACAGGACTTGTCCGTACCTTGTGCAGAATAGACATGTATACCGGTGTTCTGACAAAAACTGTCTGGCCATCGGATTGTGTACGGCCCGTACTGCACAGGCGCAGCGCTTGTGCAGTACGGAGAACAAGGAGATTCACAAAATCTCCAAAGATGAACGATGCCTGCGCAATGAGTGCAGGTTCAAGCCCCACCATTCAAGTGGAAATACGGTAGCACATAGTATCAAGGCCCCTCACGGGCTCCCTTCGATCGCCACGCTTCGGGCACGGCCTCGCTTGGCTCGGCTTGAACCTCGGACGGTGTGGCTTGAACCTGGACTCACCGTGCAGGCGCCGTTCGTCTTGTGAGATTTTCGAAATCCCCTTGTCCTACGTACTGAGCAAGCGCAGTACAGGGCGGACACTATCCGACGGGGGACAGAATTCGACACATCACCGGCCTTACCCAGCCATTGTTTTATTTTTGAACCAGTGCTGGCTACCTCGTCCTCCTCCACTGCTGCTTCCACCTACACAGCCACATCCACCGCCACCTCAACCTCCTACTCCATATGGACCTCGTCCTCCTAGGTCAAGATTATAATTTGTATTTAATTTTTTTGTAGCGCACAGATCCTTTCCCCCTTACCTGCCTTTATATTGTTGGCTCCTCGCAGGAGGGAGAAAAGGTGCACTGCACTACCAGCCCGTACCCTCCTGTATAAAGAGGTTGAGCGGTGTACTTGACGGGCCGTGTCCACAGCCAGAGTCAAAATTCCTGCAGAGGATGATTCTCACCTCTACTGTAGGTAGAGGCAAGTCCTTAAATTCCCAGTAAAGTCAATGTCCACACCAGCTGAAACTCCAACTCTGAGTTTATTCTCTCATGGCAAAATAAACTGTACTCGGATAGAAAAGGTTAGAGCAAAAAAACAGGACAGCCTAAGGTGTGGAAGAGGTCCAGGCACAAACGTAGCACATTCACTTCACTGCTTAGGTTTCTCAAACAGTTTTAGGCGCACAGCTCTGCCACAGACCGTGAGGTTGGTCTATGCCACAGACCGGGTGTACAAGGCCCCTGCCACGGACCTGGAAAACGTTGGTCTCTGCCACAGACCAGGGTGTATAAGGCCCCTGCCACGGGCCGGGTAAATAAGGCCTCCGATACAGTCAGGATGACCTTGAGCTTCTCCTTCTAAGAACTAGCCCATATCAAGGGGAAGACATATCTCCAGGGAGTCAACAGACCCTTCCTTCACCGTGCCTCCAGCATCGGGCCATCGGAAGGTTCCTCCCCTCCCTGGAACAGGGTCCCCTACACGAGGCAGCACCCAAAGACTCCTTGACCCTTAGCGGACTCCAGACGAAGGCTCTGGACCCCAGGCTTTACTCCCGCCCCTAGGCCTCCATACCCAGGGCAGCAGGAACTCCAGGATAATACCTCACCCCGGGCTAAAGGTGCCCGAGATGGAACAGGAAGACGTGCACTCAGGCCGAAGGCATCTGGGCGCGGACCCCACTGGACATCAGCCCCCAGGCCAAAGGTGTCTGGGGCTCGGACCCCGATCCGGAGGCATCTGCCCCTTATATATCCTCTCCCGGCATGCACAGCAGGTTCCCCACCCCGCTGTACTACTGACAAGAGGGGACACAAAAGGCACAGCACTGTATTGGCGGTTCAACCCTAGCCTACCATGGCAGTGCCACCTGTAGGCAGCAGGGAACTGCACACCAATACTGTCCCCCGAGGACAAAATGGTCCATGAATCCTACAGAATTAGGGTGTTTGAGCCTATTTACCACGCAAACACTTCCCTTAAATTTAGCACCCCGCTACATTTTTATTTCAAAGTATTTTATTTTCCCACTAGCTTATCCATTAAATTGAATAATTTTTTACAGAAAGGGCGTATTCTGGGGCATTCCCACCATATGTGTGGCATTGTGCCGTTGAGTTTCTGAGGTTCTTAATGACTTCCTGTACCTCTTCTGCTGAAAAGGGGGCCTCCAGCATATTATTTTATTATAATTTTTTTTTCATGTTATTTTAAGTTATTTTCCTATCCACATTTGTTTGCAGAGCACTCCCCATGCTCTTAACAAAATTTTGCTGCCATTTGCAGCCCTCTAGCCCTTTCCATGACTTTTTTAGAGCCTTTTTAGTCCCGGGTCCCCATTGACTTCAATGGGGTTCGGGTTCGGGGTCAAGTTCGGGTCAAGTTCGGTCCCGAACTCAAACTTTTTTCCGAAGTTCGGCTGAACCCGTCGAACCCGAACATCCAGGTGTCCGGTCAACTCTAGTTGTAAGGCTTACCCCATCCTGAGTTCATGATGATGCGATGTTGGGATTTCCTTGGATAGAGCCTGTATCCTGTACCACATTCATACTAAGTATTTTGCTACTTGCTTGCAATGTTCTGGGAAAAAATGAATTCACATCTTGGTTAGGTGGAACTACCCCCAGGGTGACATTTGGTGTGGAATTCCCTTGTGCTCCACGAGGGCCACTGTATTTAGGGTTGGAACCACTTGTTTCTATAATGTGTTTTTTGTTAAGCTTTTCATTTGAGCCCTCACTTTCATTTGATCTCCTCTTGGTCTTCCCAGATCTCTTCGTCCTTGTCTGTCCCCTGGAGGAGACATCTGAGAGGCCTTGATCCTGATAGTAGGATCTTGGTTTAGATTGTTGTTTGGGTCTGTTCTGTGTATTCTTCCAATTATACGCCTTGTGCTCAGAGAAGGCGGATTGGTCCCTAAGGAGCTTTTTTATTTTTTGACCAGTATATCCCTGTTGAACTGTTTCAAGTGTTCATTAATTTCCTCATCTAGTTGTTTAAATGAATCATGACTATTATAGGATGTCAATTGTGTATATATAGGGATTCAAGCTCTCGGTCTATACCTAAAATTGTTCTCTGGTACTCCTCTATTAAGAGGGACATCATGCCTGCTGAGCACTTTAAAAGGTTGGCTTCCCATGCTTCTTTGAAGGATGGATCAATATTCTCCATAGTAGGGAATATTTGACCTCTAAGTCCATATGGGTTAATCTTGTTTTTTAGATAAAACTCAAAAGAGTGTATGTGCCAGTGATTAAGTGACTTCTTTTCCAATAGCTTACGGAGGGACAGAAAAATACACAGAAGTTCCGTATCTCTCTGTTCTTTTAGGGTGAAGTTTTTATATGCGCCTGACATAGCACTTTCCCAGTTGCTACCCACATAATTGGTCATTTTGGATATAATGCACTGTACAGCCTTTCAAAAAAATATATTAAACAGAGTTGAAGAAAGAAAGGGAAAAAAAAGGAGTAAATCCTTGCAGATGAGGCACCAATAGAGGATATGGGTATTTGCTACCCTGGATACAAAATACAAGAGGCGGTGTCTCAACTGTGTGGATATGGAGGTCAGTCAACCCACATACCTAAATGCATATAAATGAAAAGTGCACTCCGAAGAGAGCGATTCCTCAAGTGGGACTTTATAAGGTGACTGTTAAAACCTCACAAAAAATAGATTAGGTATCAAAGAAAGGGGGTTTGTCTTGAAAATTGGTTTTATTTAGGGCTGTTACTGATTAAAATTTTCGTGTTCGATTAATCGTTTTTTTTTTATCGATTAATCGACTAATTTCAAATAATTATAACGCACATACAGATCCAACTACTTTTAGCTGATCTCCTTGCAGGCTGATTCCCAGTGCAGCTACCAACCACTGGAAAAATGGATAGCAGGATACAAAAAACACACAAAGGCAGCGCTCAATGGGAATAGCATTAAAACTTTTATAGTCTTCAAGTAGGTAACAAAATAAATATTGCACTGGAGATAAAATCGATGTAGCTACATAAACTGTAAAAATGGTGCGAGTAATACCAAACGGTAGCAAAAGCAGTCATAAAAACATGTAGCTAAGTATGATACTGGTATAAAAATGTGTACAACGATACCACTGATGAATCCAGATGAGGAGGGGTTAACATCAGTCCATTGGCATGTAGATGTCCCGTGAAGGGAACTATCACAACTTCCAGTGGATGGCTGTAGAATCCCAGGTTGATAGAGGGAAGTGATAGAGGGAAGTGTAACAGCCCTTGTGTGTGGCAGATAGTAAGGTCCCGCTGGCATGCAGATATGAAGGCACAGCAAAGGAGCCCCTCAGATGGACACGGCAAGCTCGGCCGGTGTCCGTGGCGTCACCGGATCTCCGACGGAACTCCCTGAAGACCCGGAAGCCGGCGGAGAGGTAAGTACGGATCAAAAGAATTTTGATCGATCAAAAGAATTTTGATCGATCAAAAAACTTAATCGATTAATCGAGGAATAAATAGTTAATTTTCACAGCCCTAGTTTTATTAGAAAAATATATGTATATGAAAGGCTGCTACTACATAAGTACAGTGCATATCCAAGTATATGCTTACACAAACTGAAAAACAGGCACAGGCGCGTATACAGGATAACATAAACAAAAAAGGATTACAGTACAGGACCCAGCTCTGTCTATAAGGTAACACAGAAACCCAACGTTTCAAGGCTTTTTAACCACTTAACGACCGCTCACTGTACATATACGTCGGCAAAATGGCACAGACAGGCACAATCACGTACCTGTACGTGACTGCCTTCGTATGGGTGGGGGGTCCGATCGGACCCCCCTCCGGTACAGTGAGCGGTCGGTATCGCTCCGGGAGCGATCGGTGATGAGGGGGCGGCCATTGGTTTCTGGCCACCCCCTCACGATCGGCGAATGAAATGCTTCCTCTGCCTGTTAAATGTATACACAGGCAGGAGGAAGTGATGTCATCTCTCCTGCGGCGCTCACATATACAGAGCGCCGTGGAGGGAAGACATCAAGGTTAGTGCACCAACAGCCCACTGACACATAGGCACACATAGGCACATGATCGCCCCCCCAGTCACCCCCAGATCACCCCCCAGATCACCCCCCAGTCACAGTGTCACTGATTGCAGTGATCATTTATTTACTGATCACTGCAAACAGTGACATTTGTAACTGTAAAAGTCTCAGGGCAGTTAGTTTTAGGTCCAGGGTAGCCCCCTAACCCCCCTAATAAAGGTTTAACCCCTTGATCGCCCTTTCACCCCCTAGCACCACTGTGACTAAGCGATCGTTTTTCTGATCACTGTTTTAGTGTCGGTGGTGCCGCTAGGTAGTCAGTTTTTTTTAAGTTAGCTGCCAGGTTTTTATAGCGTCGGGTACCCCCATATATTACCTAAAAAGGTTTAACCCCTTGATCGCCCCCCAGGTAACCCTTTCACCCCCTAGCACCACTGTCACTAAGCGATCGTTTTTCTGATCGCTGTTTTAGTGTCGGTGGTGCCGCTAGGTAGTCAGTTATTTTTTTAGGTTCGCCGCCAGGTTTTTATAGCATCAGGTACCCCCATATATTATCTAATAAAGGTTTAACCCCTTGATCGCCCCCCAGGTAACCCTTTCACCCCCTTTTGCCAGTGTCACTAAGCGATAATTTTTCTGATCGCTGTATTCGTTATGCTGGTGCCGCTAGGTAGTCAGTTATTTTCTTAGGTTCGCCGCCAGGTTTTTATAGCGTCAGGTACCCCCAAATATTTCCTAATAAAGGTTTAACCCCTTGAACGCCCCCCAGGTAACCCTTTCACCCGCTTTTGCCAGTGTCACTAAAGCCTCGTACACACGATCGGATATCCTATGGATTCTGATCCGATGGTTTTGTCCATCGGAAATCCGATGAAGCTGACTTCCATCAGTCTTGCCTACACACCATCAGTCAAAAAAACGACCGTTCCAAACGCGGTGACGTAAAACACTCCGATGAGCTGAGAAAAATGAAGTTCAATGCTTCTGAGCATGCGTCGACTTGATTCTGAGCATGCGTGGGTTTTTTATCCGATGGACTTGCCCATAGATGATCGGAATTTGCTATTGGTTTTTGATCCATCGGAAAAATTTAAAACATGTTCTATTTTTTAAAACCGATGGAAAAAAGACCGATGGGTCCCATACACGATTGGTTTGTCCGATGAAAACAGTCCATCGGACTGTTTTCATCTGTAAAACCGATCGTGTGTACAGGGCTTAAGCGATTGTTTTTCTGATCGCTATATTCGTTATGCTGGTGCCGCTAGGTAGTCAGTTATTTTTTTAGGTTCGCCGCCAGGTTTTTATAGCATCAGGTACCCCCATATATTACCTAGTAAAGGTTTAACCCCTTTATCGCCCCAAGTAACCTTTTCACCCCCTTTTGCCAGTGTCACTAAGCGATCGTTTTTCTAATCGCTGTATTAGTTATGCTGGTGCCGCTAGGTAGTCAGTTATTTTTTTAGGTTTGCCGGTGTTTATAGCGTCAGGTACCACCATATATTATCTAATAAAGGTTTTAACCCCCTGATTGCCCCTAGAATTAACCCTTTCACCAGTGATCACCGTATAAGTGTCACTGGTGACGCTGGTTAGCCAGTTAGTTATTTTGTTATTTAGGTTCCCCGTCAGGTTTTTATATAGCGTCAGGTACCCCCATATATTACCTAATAAAGGTTTTAACCCCCTGACTGCCCCTAGTTAACTCTTTCACCAGTGATTACCGTATAAGTGTTACGGGTGACACTGGTTAGTTAGTTTGCTTTTTATAGTGTCAGGGCACCCGCCGTATATAACCCAATAAAGGTTTAACCCCCTGATCGGCCGGCGGGTGATATCAATTAGGTTTTAGTGTCAGAGAGGGTCTGCGTCACACCCCAGGCAGCGTCAGGTTAGTGCCAGTAGCGCTAACACCCGCGCGTGAAGCATACACCTCCCTTAGTGGTATAGTATCTGAACAGATCAATATCTGATCTGATCAGATCTATACTAGCGTCCCCAGCAGTTTATGGTTCCCAAAAATGCAGTGTTAGCGGGATCAGCCCAGATACCTGCTAGCACCTGCGTTTTGCCCCTCCGTCCAGCCCAGGCCACCCAAGTGCAGTATCGATCGATCACTGTCACTTACAAAACACAACACACATAACTGCAGCGTTTGCAGAGACAGGCCTGATCCCTGTGACTCCAGTGCTGTAGGAGGTGATTTCACCACCACAGTTTAAAAAAAGAGCATATATGCTGAAGCATGGGGGCAGCAGGGGCGGAGGACCGATTTTTCTCCTAATGCCGCGTACATACGGTCGAAATTCCGACGGAGGCTTGCCTGTGGAAAAGTCAGACCATGTTGCGGGAGGATGCCCCCATGCTTCGGCATATATAAATGGTGCATGTATGCCCATCATTAGAAGTGGGTGGATGAAGGGAGGTATTCTAATGGTGGGCATACCCACCGATCAATCTTTTTTTTTCGTTCAGACAACAGGCTGCATGAAAAAAAAATTACAATACATGTCCAACAAGGACCAGCAACGTACTGGGTACTGGTATGTTGCTGGACTTTGAATGGTTATACCAGAATGATGCCTGCGGGTTTAGGTATCATCTTGGTATCATTCATTTCAGCCAGTGGCTGGCTTTCATGTAAAAGCAATCCTAGTGGCTAATTAGCCTCTGGACTGCTTTTACAAGCAGTGGGAGGGAATGTCCCCCCCCCGGATATGAAAAGCGCCATTGGGAAATTGGGAAAGCATTTTATCACACCGATCTTGGTGTGGTCAGATGCTTTGTGGGCAGAGGAAAGATCTAGGGTCTAATAGACCCCAGTTTTTTCAAAAAAAGAGTACCTATCACTACCTATTGCTATCATAGGGGATATTTACATTCCCTGAGATAACAATAAAAATGATAAAAAAAAAAATATGGAAAGAACAGTTTAAAAATAAAATAAAAAAGCAAAATTAATAATAAAAAAAAAAAAAAAAGCACCCCTGTCCCACCCTGCTCTTGCGCAAAGGCACACGCAAGCGTCGGTCTGGCGTCATATGTAAACAGCAATTGCATCATGCATGTGAGGTATCACTGCGAAGGTCAGATCGAGGGCAGTAATTTTAGCAGTAGACCTCCTCTGTAAATCTAACGTGGTAACCTGTAAAGGCTTTTAAAGGCTTTTAAAAATGTATGTAGTTTGTCACCACTGCGCGTTTGTGCGAAATTTTAAAGCATGTCGTGTTTGGTATCCATGTATTCGGCCTAAGATCATCTTTTTTATTTCATCCAACATTTGGGCAATATAGTGTGTTTTAGTGCATTAAAATTAAAAAAAGTGTATTTTTTCCCAAAAAAATGCGTTTGAAAAATCGCTGCGCAAATATTATGTGGAAAAAAAAATGCAACACCCACCATTTTAATCTGTAGGGCCTTTGCTTTAAATAAATATATAATGTTTGGGGGTTCAACTTAATTTTCTTGCAAATTTTTTATTTTTTTTCATGTAAACTAAAGTGTCATAAAGGGCTTTGTCTTCAAGTGGTTAGAAGAGTGGATGATGTGTGACATAATGTTGTGTATAAAATGCCAGGACAGCTCAAGACCCTCCCAAATGACCCCATTTTTTAAAGTAGACACCCCAAGCTATTTGCTGAGAGGCATGTCGAGTCCATGGAATATTTTATATGTTACCACAAGTTGCGGAAAAAATAATTTGATTTTTTATTTTTTTGCACAAAGTTGTCACTAAATGATATATTGCTCAAACATGCCATGGGCATATGTGGAAATACACCCCAAAATACATTCTGTTGTTTTTCCTGAGTACGGGGGTACCACATGTGTGAGACTTTTTGGGAGCCTATCCGCGTACAGGACCCCAAAAACCAAGCACCGCCTTCAGGCTTTCTAAGGGTGTAAATTTTTGATTTCACTCCTCACTGCCTATCACAGTTTCGGAGGCCATGGAATGCCCAGATGGCACAACCCCCCCCCCCAAATGACCCCATTTTGGAAAGTAAACACCCCAAGCTATTTGCTGAGAGGTATGGTGAGTATTTTGCATATCTCGCTTTTTGTCACAAAGTTTTGAAAATTGAAAAAAGAAAAAAAAAATATTTTCTTTCTTCATTTTCAAAAACAAATGGGAGCTGTAAAATACTCACCATGCCTCTCAGCAAATAGCTTGGGGTGTCTACTTTCCAAAATGGGGTCATTTGGGGGGGTTTTGTGCTATTTTGGCATTTTATGGCCTTCGAAACTGTGATAGGTAAAGAGGAGTGAAATTAAAAATTTGCGCCCTTAGAAATCCTGAAGGCAGTGCTTGGTTTTCAGGGTCCCATACGCGGCTAGGCTCCTAAAAAGTCCCACACATGTGGTATCCCCGTACTCAGGAGAAGCAGCAAAATGTATTTTGGGGTGCAATTCCACATATAACCATGGCATGTGTGAGCAATATATCATTTAGTGACAACTTTTTGTATTTTTTATTTTTTTTGTCATTATTCAATCACTTGGGACAAAAAAAAAATATTCAATGGGCTCAACATGCCTCTCAGCAATTTCCTTGGGGTGTCTACTTTCCAAAATGGGGTAATTTAGGGGGGTTTTGTACTGCCCTGCCATTTTAGCACCTCCAGAAATGAGATAGGCAGTCATAAATGAAAAGCTGTGTAAATTCCAGAAAATGTCCCCTAGTTTTTAGACGCTATAACTTTTGCGCAAACCAATAAATCTATGCTTATTGACATTTTTTTTTTTACTAAAGACATGTGGCTGAATACATTTTGGCCTAAATGTATGACTAAAATTGAGTTTATTCGATTTTTTTTCTAACAAAATGTAGAAAATATCATTTTTTTTCAAAATTTTCTGTCTTTTTCCGTTTATATCGCAAAAAAAAAAATCGCAGAGGCAATCAAATACCATTAAAAGAAAGCTCTATTTGTGGGAAGAAAAGGACGCAAATTTTGTTTGGGTACAACATTGCATGTCCGCACAATTTCTAGTTAAAGCAGCGCAGTGCCAAATTGTAAAATCAGCTCTGGTCTTTATGCTGCGTATTGGTCCGGGGCTTAAGTGGTTAATGGTGTAACCTCTTCTTCAGGGATGGGGTGCTGCACCTTAGATGGCAAATGTTATCTGTATTCAAATAAAACATAATGAGAGAT
This sequence comes from Rana muscosa, assembly GCA_029206835.1. Taxonomy (NCBI): domain Eukaryota; kingdom Metazoa; phylum Chordata; class Amphibia; order Anura; family Ranidae; genus Rana; species Rana muscosa. The sequence goes on along the minus strand of CM055127.1, from coordinate 998,798 downwards.
AGAACAGAACAAAAGCAAACACAAAACAAAACAAAAACAGTTATCAGAGCATGCCCATTGATAAATCTCTGATCTCAATGTAATAAATTTGTCCTCCCATACTTTATCTGATCCAGAATTATATGTATTATCAAAAGGCCTTAGTTTCTGTCCGAATCAAGATTTTGACAAATTCAAAGCAATTAAAGACTTGCAATTATTCGCACGGAAACTTATTCTAAAGCAGCTATATTCAAAAGAAGTTCCCCCTCAACCAAAATTTGAGTCTTTGGAGCTAAAAGCACTGGACGCTCTCGTAAGCTTACTTGAAGAAAACTACACCCCAGACCTAATTGATCAAATTGATCTAGATAAATTATTGGGCCGTTTTGACCAAACTGAGCCCCCACCCCCACATACATTTAAGAAAAAATCTGACAAATTCCCGGCATTGAATACCAATCTCAATGTCCTGACCTTTGTCAAATTGGTGGGTGGAGACATGTATAAATTAAAAGGATCACACAGTGGGAGAGACAATCTGTCAGAGTCTGAAAGACAGGCTCTTAAAGCTCTGATAGACGCTGCCCACATCCAAAATATTCTGAACAAATTGGAATGGGAATTCATCAGGATAAAGACACCAAGAACTCCTACGTTTTACGCACTCTCAAAACTACACAAATGTATGAAGAACCCTACAGGAAAGCCCATAGTGTCCGGGAATAGCTGTATCACAGCAAATCTCAGCACCTTTGTGGACGCTCATCTTCGCCCCTATGTGACTGAGATACCTAGTTATATTCGAGACACTCTCCATCTTTTACAGATCCTAGACGGACTGTGCATTGCCCCAACTTCGTTCCTTGTTGCCATCGACGTCTAGGCACTGTACAGCTCCATTCCCCATGACAAAGGGATGGCTTGTGTGGGACACATCCTGTCTCAGAACAGTCGTTTTGAGCGCAAGATCAACCAGTTCTTGCTTAATGCGTTGGAGTTCATCCTACACCACAACCATTTCATGTTCAACGGTTCCCACTACCTCCAGGTGCAGAGCGTTGCGATGGGGACTTTGTGTGCCCCAACGTACGCCAATCTGTACCTGGGGGAGTGGGAAGTATGATCAGACAGTCGGATGACATGGCTCCATTCATGTGCCACATCAATTTATGGTACAGATATATTGATGACGTCTTGCTGGATCGTTTATGGTTTATGGTACAGATATATTGATGATGTCAACTGGATCGTTTCCTCATTTAATTAAATCTAAATGATTTCAACCTTAGACTCGCCATGACTTCAAACGAGTCTTCAATCAACTTTTTGGATATAACGATCAACAAAGATGCTACGGGTTGTTATGGCAAGATTTTGGTTGTATGCAGAGCACGCAGCCATCTTGCCTTGTGCTAAATAGCACAAGCTTCATCTTAATGAAAAAATGCATCTTAAACTAAAATTCACTCACCATTAATTCGTCCCATTCATACAAATCAAGAAACATCACCAGACTGGTCTCATCGTCAAGGCCTCCCAGCATCAACTGTTCACCGACGCCCTAACAGCGGCCTTTTATTAACTCAAAAGCATGTGACCTTCATGGGAGTGGTCATCACAGCATGTGACCTCCTCCATAGGAAGTGAGGACACAGCATCTGACCTCCTTGGGCGTCCCTCTAACAAGATGTCCCATACAATCCAATACATGAATACAACACAAGAAATATAGCTTAAAGGAATACAATAATGCAATAATAATACAATAACCAATGAACACAGTTCCTGATGAGGGGAGCTTATCTGCAGGTGTACGCTCATGCCACCACCTCAATGCTGATCAGGCATACAGAGATGGCAAGAGCATATATCCGCTAAACCGATAATGCGTTTTCAGAGAGGCCCCACTCCGCAAACACCCTTCTCCAAATCAGGAAGTTTATCTCAACCAGCCTCAGACTGCCCCAGTCAGCTCTTTAGAGCGGGTAGCGGAAGTACTAACACTGGGTGACATTATGACAATACATATTAAATACATCTTCATAAAATTTTCCACAACAGGGTCACCTAAGTAGCAGTCTTCATAGGAAGCAGACTGCTGGCAACTCTATTCTACATGCCAGCAGCTTCCACCCTAAAAATCTGATAGCCTCCATTCCGTACAGTCAGTATCTGAGGATACGCACGAATTGTACCAAAGAGGAGAACTTTAAAAAGGAAGCAGATATACTGAGAGAACAGTTATCCTTACGAAGCTACTCTAAAAGTATTCTGAAAAAGGCCTACAAAAGAGCCATTTCAAAAACGCGAAACGATACGCACTACAATCCAGCATCCAAAATTAAGAAAATGAATCCCATCTCCATTATCACAAAATTTTCAAACCAAAATGAAGCTATCAAGAAAATCACCAAAAGATACTGGCATGTCCTTACCATGGACCCTGTCATCGGTCCCTATGTAACCAAAAAACCCTCTTTCACTTTCAAAAGGGCCAGATCCCTTAAGGACCTCTTGGTTTCCAGCGAGTTTAGGCCAGCTGGCAAACGGTGCCCTTGCAAATACCCGGGGACGTTCACATGTGGAGGATGTAGATACTGCCGGTATATGAACACTTTGCGGAACATAAAACTACCTAATGGGGACCGATACGTTCCCAAACATTACGCCAACTGCCAGTCCACAGCAGTGGTCTACCTTTTGTTATGTGAATATCATAGTTTTTATATAGGCAAGACCATTCAGCAATTCTGGCAAAGGGCCTATCGCCACATCTTGTCCATGAAAGCCTGCAACCCAGACTTTTCTTTTCAAATATTTTATTAAAGATTACACAATACAGTTCATATACCGTATTTATTGGCGTATAACACGCACCGGCGTATAACACGCACCCCAAGTTTAGGAGGAAATTTTAGGAAAAAAACTTTTAGCAGGGAAGTTTAAGGAAAAATAACTTACATTTAAATGCAGCTTGTCAGTGTCCATTGCAGCCTTGTCAGTGTCCATTGCAGCCGTGTCACAGTGCAGCCTTGTCAGTGTCCATTGCAGCCTTGTCACAGTGCAGCCTTGTCAGTGTCCATTGCAGCCTTGTCACAGTGCAGCCTTGTCAGTGTCCATTGCAGCCTTGCCCCAGAGTCCATTTCATCCTTGCCCCAGAGTCGCCGTGCAGCCTTGCCCCAGAGTCGCCGTGCAGCCTTGCCCCCAGTGTCTCCGTGCAGCCTTGCCCCCAGTGTCGCCGTGCAGCCTTGCCCCCAGTGTCGCCGTGCATCATTTTAAAATTGGCGCCGAGACTGTGCGAACGCCGGGGACGCAGGGGACGCAGGGACTGGGCGGAGCCGCCGCCGAGATACACATAGCCGAGTGTACTCGGCTATACTCGGCTTTTCTCGGCTCCGCTCACAGTCACGCCGAGTCCCGCCCTATGATGGACATAACACAGGTCCAATGGCGGGACTGGGCGTGACTGTGAGCGGAGCCGAGAAAAGCCGAGTATAGCCGAGTACATTCGGCTATGTGTATCTCGCTCCGCTCCGCTCACAGTCAGCGGAGACAGCTCAGGGATGACAGTATCGGCGTATAACACGCACCCACGATTTTCCCCTGATTTTCAGGGGAAAAAAGTGCGTGTTATACGCCGATAAATACGGTACGTTATACAAGATTTTAAAATTAAGTAGATAAGTGTAGATGGAATTTTTATCTTCTCTACAATTTTTGTATATAAATATGGAATAAAGAAAATGTATTATAGAAAATATATGCATAAGTAATAATAATCATTAAATGAAACAGTATAATAAAAGAGGGAAGAGAGAAAAAAAAGAAAAAGGGAGGAGGGGGGGGGAGGGGGGAAAGAGTAATATGTAATAAGAAAGCTTATCTTATACCATTTGTAATCAGATTTATCAATATCTAATCGTAAGGAATACATAAAAGAAGATGAATAGTTTAATTGGGTATACTAATAAAAGACAGTCGTGGTCAACTTAAATTGTATCAGGGGCCAAGGTCCGGCTAGGTGGCTTGGCATGTCCTGAAGATAAAGAGGGTCGTCACTGTCTAAATGGACAACTATGTGTCATACTAAAGTCCCTAATGATAGGTCAGTGAACTAAATCATCTGTGGTATAAATATACATTGTTTTATTGAGTGGAAATACATTTTGTGAGTCTCTAATTCGACAAGATCAAGGTAGCAGGGGAAGAAGGGATAGGATGTGGGAAATTTCTCCAGAGGGAGTCAGGAGTGGAGGAATATGTGTCAAGATAGGATTGGATAGTGATTAAGGCATTGTAATTAAGTCAGTACCAGTGCAAGGTCAAAGCCCTGTGGTAGGTGGTGATTTATTCATGGGCTCCAAAGTGCTTCAAATTTAGCAATTTTATCTAAATAGATCACTTCTGTTTTAGCATGAATCAATGCCTGATTAATTCTATGTTTAACCGGTACAATGCTTAAAGTGGAAGTTTTCCATGCGAAAGCAATTGATTGTTTTGCAGCTGTAGTTACATATAACATCAGTTTAAATTGTCGGTTAGTAATATTTGGGGGTTTACTATTTAAAAGAGCTACTGTGGGGTCTGGTTGCAAAGTGGTGCTAAACATGGTGGATAATAGATAAAATATTTTTTTCCAAAAGGTGAGAACAATGGGACAGGTCCACCAAATATGTAATTGTGTGTGAGAAAACCGGCCGTGTGTACGAGGCCTAAAGCCCCATACACACGGTCGGACTTCTATCGGACTTTTCCGTGGTTTTTTGTCCAAACGGAGTTGGTCGGGAACACCCATAGCATACACACGCTCTGACTTTTCTGCAAACTTTCCCAAAACTTTTTGCAACATCACATGGTTTTTCTGCTCTTTTCTTTACCACCACCCTTTGGTCAACTTCTGCTATTGTTGGTTGATTTTAACATTAGTTGTTTTGTCAATCGGACAAAAGTCCGATAGTTTTCTGTACACACGGTCGGACTTTGCTCCATCCATTTTGTTGGGCAAAAGTTTGTCCGTTTGCAGACCCAACTTTTGTCCGATGAAAACAAGAAAAAATCAAAAAAATTTTGTCCGATGGAGCGTACACGCGGTCGGATTGTTGGTCCAACTTGCTCAAAATGAAGTTTGTTGGCCAAAAGTCCGACCGTGTGTACGGGGCTTTAGACTCGGGTGTCTTTATTGGTTTGGGAATTGGTTGTACTTCCAGAAGAGGATGAGAAACTCGTTGGACATGGAGTGATGGCGGCTGTTGTGTAGCAGATGTGATCTCTGGAGGAGAAGTTTCTGCTGCTTGTTCCAAGATGGATTTTGGCCACATGTAGGTTCTTGGGTCATCTTCGCCTTGGATCTGGATATGAAGACAGCAATACACACCAAGCACTTTCTCACCAGGCATCCCGAAATGAGAACTTGGAACAAATATATGAATAACTACTCTACACTCTACTCTCCACTACACGCTTCTACACTATACTCTCCACTACACACTACACGCTTCTACACTCTACTCTACTCTCCACTACACACTACACGCCTCTACACTCTACTCCAGGGATATGCAATTAGCGGACCTCCAGCTGTTGCAAAACTACAAATCCCATCATGCCTCTGGGTGTCATACTTGTGGCTGCCAGAGTCTTGCTATGCCTCACGAGGCTTGTAGTTCTGCAACAGCTGGAGGTCTGCTAATTGCATATCCCTGCTCTACTCTCTACTCTCCACTACAAACTACACGCCTCTACTCTCTACACTCTACTCTCCACTACACGCCTCTACTCTCTACTCTCCACTACACACTACACGCCTCTACTCTCTACTCTCCAATACACACTACACGCCTCTACTCTCTACTCTCCACTACACACTACACGCCTCTACACTCTACTCTCCACTACACGCCTCTACTCTCCACTACACGCCTCTACTCTCTACTCTCCACTACACACTACACGCCTCTACTCTCTACTCTCCACTACACACTACACGCCTCTACTCTCTATTCTCCACTACACACTACACGCCTCTATACTCTACTCTCCACTACACGCCTCTACTCTCCACTACACGCCTCTACTCTTTATTCTCCACTACACACTACACTACACGCCTCTACTCTCTACTCTCCACTACACGCCTCTACTCTCTACTCTCCACTACACACTACACACTACACGCCTCTACTCTCCACTACACGCCTCTACTCTCCACTACACACTACACGCCTCTACTCTCTACACTCTACTCTCCACTACACACTACACGCCTCTACTCTCCACTACACACTACACGCCTCTACTCTCTACTCTCCACTACACACTACACGCCACTCTACTCTACTCTATCCTCTGTGCACTCTGGACATGTCTCTGGGCCTCCATCCTTTCTAATCTAATCCATGTATACTCTGTGTTCTCTGGACATGTCTCTGGGCCTCCATCCCTTTTAGGCCCTTTTCATACGGGCGGACCGTTGAGGTCCGCCTGTCAGTTTTTTCAGCGGACCTGTACCGGCGCTCAATGAAAGTCTATTGAGCGTCGGATGTCAGCGGTGACCATGTTCGCTGACATCGGATCCGATCCGTGAAAATCAGACGTATGGCGATACGTCGCCATTCGTCTTGGCAGATCGGATCGGGTGAGATCTGATGAAAACGGACATGCTGTCTGTTTTCGTCCAATATCTCCATAGACAAGCCCCTCTCTGCTCAGTGAGAAAAGAGGGACCTGTCATCCGCCAGCTTAGCGGAGATCAACGGAGAGATCTCCCGCTGAGCTGGCGACTAGTGGCAACAGATCCGCCTTGTGTGAATGAGGCCTTGATTTTACAGGGGGAACTCTGTGAACCCTGATGTAAAGGGGAACACTGATGTAAAGGGCAATGCTGCAGACCCTGATGTAAGTGGGAACGCTGATGTAAATGGGAATTTAGTGGACTCTGACATAAGGTGGTCTCTGATGACCAGAGCACCCCTTACATCAGAGTTTCTCCTTAGATGTAAAAGAAAATACTGCAGAGCATGATCTGAGTTCCCTTGCACTGTAAGGGGGAATCCTGCAGACTTGGATGTAAAGGGTAATGCTGGAAATTGTGATGTGGGGGGGAGACTCTGGTGACCAGAGACCACCTTCCGCATAGTGAATACAGTAAGGTAGGGGGGTACTGATATTAGGGGAAACTTTTATATCAGTGCCCCATTACATTATTGTATTCACTCCCCCTTACATCAGTGACCCCCCCCCATCAGACTGGCCTGACAGCGCTGTCACTGACCTCCTCTCAGGTGCACTGTGCAGGGCTCAGTTAGACGGCTCCAAGTTGGTGGCTCAGGTTTTTTTCTATAGTCTCTTCTCCACAGTCCATACACATCTGACTCCTCCAGTAATCCCCATTCCGGTGGCGCTCTTACTCTTGATTCCTCTCCAGACTTCCCCTTAGAGAATGCAGACATGATAAAAGACAAGAGATAGCCAGAGATTGCAGGCATTATACAAGAGATGAATAGAGGCTGTGGACAGGATACAGGAGGTGGTTAGAGGCTGCAGACATAGTACAGGAGGTGGTCAGAGGATGTGCACAGGATACAGGAGGTGGTCAGATAATGTGGAAATGGTACACGTGGAGATCAGAGCATGCAGACATGTTTGGGGAGCACACAGAGGGGTCCCCCGTGTAGGGAGAGCACACAGAGGGGTCAGTCGTGTAGGGAGAGGACACAGAGAGGTCCTCTATGTAGGGGGAGCACACAGAGAGTTTCCCTATGTAGGGAGAGCACACAGAGGGGTCAGTCATGTAGGGAGAGGACACAGAGAGGTCCCCTATGTAGGGGGATCACACAGAGAGGTCCCCCATGTAGGGGGAGCACACAGAGGGGTCAGTCATGTAGGGAGAGGACACAGAGAGGTTCCCTATGTAGGGGGATCACATAGAGAGGTCCCCCATGTAGGGGGAACACACAGAGGAGTCAGTCGTGCAGTGGGAGCACATCCATGTAATGGGAGCACACAGTGGGGTGAAGTCCTGATAAAAGCTGTCACAGGAGGGCCTTCACACAGGACACATGGCAGGCATGGCAGTGAGGTTGGCACACTCAGGGTGATCAGGTTTCTGTTCTTAGGGGAGGTGGGGTCCTGGTCCACAGGGAATATGGGGTCCCTAGGAGACATGGGTGTCCCTGTTCCCCGGGGGAGATGGTGTGGGGGGTATAGGATGGTCTGTCTGCAGGGCCCTCATTCATGGTGGCCTGGGCTCCCTCCAGCAGCAGCATGGACGGGGATCAGCATATCCCCAGGAAGCACAGCTTCGTCTTGGCATGCTCTCTCTACAGGACACTTTTCAAAAGAAGAAAGAGTGACAGAGATCAGAATACACACAGCTCTTCTCATATTAGCAAGTAAACTGTAGGTCATTGTCATAGATTGCAAGCTCTTGGGCACTGGGATGAACCTTCTGACAGCTATTCATACCCCCCCCCAGTGTCACCACTCTGTCAATCCGAGCTCCAGTGACACATACATCCCTCTCTGGCGAGGGGGGGGACTGGACGCAGTGCTGCCGCTGATGGCATATATCTGCTGGCAAGTCGCTTAAGTCTATCATTTTTCTGGATTGTAAAATAAACATTATGCGCATGTGTGGTGAAGACGCACAAACAGCTATTTCTTGACGTAGCCTCAACGGAAGAACGTGGTTGTGTGGGAAAATCTCCAACCGCACCATAGGTGGATGTATTGTCCATGCACGAGCACGTGCGCAAGAAGGGTTTTGTTCTGCACGTCAGATTGTCACGTAAAAACCATCAAATACAGAAAATGTTCTCACCGCCGCAGGCTAAAATAATCCTATCAAATACTCCAACTGAAATTGCAGGAGTGCGCCTGCGTGGGGATGCTGTCAGAGCAGAGGACGCTGTCAGTAGAGCAGAGGACGCTGACAGTAGAGCAGAGGATGCTGTCAGTAGAGCAGAGGACGCTGTCAGTAAAGCAGAGGACGCTGTCAGTGGAGCAGAGGACGCTGTCAGTGGAGCAGAGGACGCTGTCAGTGGAGCAGAGGACGGTGTCAGTAGGGCTGAGGACGGTATCAGTGGAGCAGAGGACGGTGTCAGTGGAGCAGAGGACGGTGTCAGTGGAGCAGAGGACGCTGTCAGTAGAGCAGAGGACGCTGTCAGTAGAGCAGAGGACGCTGTCAGTAGAGCAGAGGACGCTGTCAGTAGAGCAGAGGACGGCGTCAGTGGAGCAGAGGACGGTGTCAGTGGAGCAGAGGATGGCGTTAGTGGAGCACTGGGTGTTGTGAGTAGGGCAGTGGACGGTGTCAGAGGTCAGTATCATCAGATCAATGGTCAGTGTCAGGAAAGCAATGGCCGTTATCAGTACAGAAGCGGATGGTGTGTGGACAGAGGACACAGAGGTCTGTAGAGCATAGGACATGGTCAGTAGAGCACTGGAAGCTATGATTTGGGCAATGGACAGTGCTAGTATGGCAGAGGTCAGTGTTAGCAAATCAATGGTCAGTGTCAGGAAAGCAGTGGCCGGTATCAGTACACCAGTGGACGGTGTGTGGACAGAGGACAGTGTCAGTAAAGCAGTAGACAGTGTCAGTAAAGCACTGGATGGTATGATTTGGGCATTTGATTGGTATGGTAGATGAATGTGTCAGCAGAGCACTGGACATGATCAGGAAAGCAAGATGGAGTCAGTAGAGCAGTGGTTGTTGTCAGTAGGGCAGAGGACAACCTTCTGTGGGGGGATAATGAGGGACAGAAGAGGACAACTCACAGTGGGGGGTGAAGAGGGACAGAGGGCAACCTACTGTGGGGGGGGTGAAGGGGGACAGAGGACAACCTACTGTGGGAGTGGGGGGGTGAAGGGGGACAGAGGACAACCTCCTGTGAGGGTGGGGGGGTGAAGGGGGACAGAGGACAACCTACTGTGGGGGGTGAAGGGAGACAGAGGAGGACAACTTACTGTGGGAAGATGAACGGGGCAGAGGAGGACACTGCTGTGGGGAGGTGAAGGGAGAAGGACGAAGACAACCTACTGTGGGGGTGAAGAGGGACAGAGGACAACCTACTGTGGGGGGTGAACGGGGACAATCTACCGTGGGGAGGGGGAGTGAAGGGGGACACAGAAGGACAACTTACTGTGGGAAGATGAAAGGGGCAGAGGAGGATACTGCTGTGGGGAGGTGAAGGGAGATAGACGAAGACAACCTACTGTGGGGGGTGAAGAGGGACAGAGGACAACCTACTGTGGGGGGGGGGTGAACGGGGGACAATCTACTGTGGGGAGGGGGGGTGAAGGGGGTGTAATGTTGGGGGTTGTTTAGCTCAAGTGTAGCATCCGCTAGTGAGAACAGTCCCACACAAATGTTTCCTTTTGAGGGCTTGTTGGCCCACTTTTATTAAAGAAAATCAAACAAAGTTCCAGAAATGAAAACAAATGTGGTTTCCCTCGCAGGGGGTTTTCACCATCAACATGAAATGGTAGTATGTTCAGCCTCCTGGCTCACACATGCATAAGTGCTATGAAAATACCGATCCGCCTGGCTCTCTTCAGCAGCAGCACCACTGCTCAGGCTCCCGCATGGAGCTTTCCTGACTCCTGTCAGCAACCTCAGACTCAGGTCTCTGGGTTTCACAGTGCAGCCTGCACTCTCTAGCTTTTCCAGCTTCTCTAGCTACTTCAGTGGACACCTGCACACTCTGGGTTCTCCCTTGCAAGCCTGGTCTCCTCTGAAGGGTGGAGCCCAGAACCATGGTCAGGTGTCTACAAATAGGCCAGCACACACCTGACCAGTCAGTGTGCTGGTAAATCTCAAAATCTGGACCCAGGACGGGGGATTTCATCCCACCCGGATCTCTAAGAAATCCCCGGGCTCCAGGTCCCAAAGTGGACTTTATTAAAGAATGAGGAGACTGAAATGCCAGTTTCCTCTGTGCATTATAAACTCCCTGGAGCCCCTCAACCTGTCCAGTTGAGAATTATGGGTCACTACACTGGTGGGGTACCACACTACCACAGGGGACAGAGGACAACCTACTGTGAGGGGGGTGATGGGGACAACCTACTGTGGGAAGATGAAGGGGGCAGAGGAGGACACTTCTGTGGGGAGGTGAAGACGAAGACAACCTACTGTAGGGGGTGAAGAGTGACAGAGGACAACCTACTGTGGGGGGTGAACGGGGACAATGGTGGACGACCTACTATGGGGGTGAAGGGGACAGAGGAGGACAACCTACTGTGGAAAGATGAAGGGGCAGAGGAGGATACTGCTGTGGGGAGGTGAAGGTATATAGATGAAGACAACCTACTGTGGGGGGGTGAAGAGGGACAGAGGACAACCTACTGTGGGGGGGGAAATCTACACAGTGTCCCCAAAATGGTCCGAAATCTAACCCCCGGCCTTTTTGTCCCCTAAATGGTTTAAAATGGTCCAAAATCGAACCCCCAGCCCCTTTGCCCCGAAATGGTCCAAAATCGAACCTCCAGCCCTTTTGTTGAAAATGGTCCAAAATCTAACCCCCGGCCCTTTTGTCCCCAAAATAGTCCGAAATCTAACCCCCGGCCTTTTTGTCCCCAAAATGGTTTAAAATGGTCAAAAATATAACCCCCGGCCCCTTTGCCCCGAAATAGTTCAAAATCTAACCTCCGGCCCTTTTGTTGAAAATGGTACAAAATCTAACTCCTGACCCTTTTGTCCCCAAAATGGTCCGAAATCTAACCCCCGGCCTTTATGTTCCCAAAATGGTTTAAAATGGTCCAAAATCTAACCCCCGGCCCCTTTGCCCCAAAATGGTCCAAAATCGAACCACCAGCCCTTTTGTTGAAAATGGTCCAAAATCTAACCCCCGGCCCTTTTGTCCCCAAAATGGTCCAAAATCGGACCCCCGGCCTTTTTGTCCCCAAAATGATTTAAAATGGTCCAAAATCTAACCCCCAGCCCCTTTGCCACGAAATGGTCCAAAATCTAACATCCGGCCCTTTTGTTGAAATTGGTCCAAAATCGGACCCCCGGCCCTTTTGTCCCCAAAATGGTCGGAAATCTAACCCCCGGCCTTTTTGTCCCCAAAATGGTTTAAAATGGTCCAAAATATAACCCCCGGCCCCTTTGCCCCGAAATGGTCCAAAATCTAACCTCCGGCCCTTTTGTTGAAAATGGTCCAAAATCTAACCCCAGGCCCCTTTGCCCTGAAATGGTCCAAAATATAACCTCCGGCCCTTTTGTCCCCAAAATGGTCCAAAATCTAACCCCCGGCCTTTGTCCCCAAAATGGTTTAAAATGGTCCAAAATCTAACCCCCGGCCCCTTTGCCCCAAGATGGTCCAAAATCTAACCTCCGGCCCTTTTGTTGAAAATGGTCCAAAATCTAACCCCCGGCCCTTTTGTCCCCAAAATGGTCCGAAATCTAACCCCCACCCTTTTTGTCCCCAAAATGGTTTAAAATGGTCCAAAATCTAACCCGCGGCCCTTTTGTCGAAAATGGTCCAAAATCTAACCCCCAGCCACTTTGTCCCAAAAATAGTTTAACCACTTCTCTACTGTGCACGAAAACCCCCTTCCTGCCCAAGCCATTTTTCAGCTTTCAGCACTGTCACACTTTGAATGACAATTGCGCGGTTGTGCGACGTGGCTCCCAAACGAAATTTGCGTCCTTTTTTTTCCACAAATAGAGCTTTCTTTTGGTGGTATTTGATCACCTCTGCGGTTTTTATTTTTTGCGCTATAAACAAAAGAAGAGCGTCCAGTTTGGAAAAAAAACACTATTTTTTACTTTTTGCTATAATAAATACCCATTTTTTTTTTTTAAATAACATTTTCCTCAGTTTAGGCCGATACGTATTCTTCTACATATTTTTGGTAAAAAAAAAAAAATCGCAATAAGCGCGTATTGATTGGTTTGCGCAAAAGTTATAGCGTCTACAAAATAGGGGATAGATTTATAGCATTTTTTTTTTATTTTTTTATTAGTAATGGCGGCGATCTGCGATTTTTTATTGTGACTGCGATATTGCGGCGGACACATCGGACACTTTTGACACATTTTTGGGACCATTCACATTTATACAGCGATCCCTGCTATAAAAATGCATTGATTACTGTATAAATGTGATTGGCAGGGAAGGGGTTAACCACTAGGGGGCGGGAAGGGGTCAAATATGTTCCCTCAAAGTGTTCTTACTGTGGGGGGAGGGGACTGACTGGGGGAGGTGACCGATGGTTGTCCCTATGTACAAGGGACACAGCATCGGTCCCCTCTCCCTCACAGGACGTGGATCTCTGTGTTTACACACAGAGATCCACTTTCCTGCTCGTTTCCCGGGCAATCGCGGGTGCCCGGCGGCAATCGCGGCCGCCGGGCACGCGCACCGGGGCCTTGTGAACGCGGCGGGCACGCGCGCGCGCCTCCTAGCTCGTTTTAAAGGGAGGACGTCATATGACGTCCTCCCAGAACGAGAGTATCCTCCGCCCGCCGTCTATTGACAGTGGGCGGGGGACAAGTGGTTAAAATGGTCCAAAATCGAACCCCCGGCCCTTTTGTCCCCAAAATGGTCCGTAATCTAACCCCAGGCCTTTTTGTCCCCAAAAGGGTTTAAGATGGTCCAAAATCTAACCCCCGGCCCCTTTGCCCCGAAATGGCCCAAAATCGAATCTCCGGCCCTTTTGTTGAAAATGGTCCAAAATCTAACCCCCGGCCCTTTTGTCCCCAAAATGGTCTGAAATCTAACCCCCGGCCTTTTTGTCCCCAAAATGGTTTAAAATGGTCCAAAATCTAACCCCCGGCCCCTTTGTCCCGAAATGGTCCAAAATCTAACCTCCGGCCCTTTTGTCCCCAAAATGGTCCAAAATCGGACCCCCGGCCTTTTTGTCCCCAAAATGGTTTAAAATGGTCAAAAATCTAACCCCCAGCCCCTTTGCCTCGAAATAGTCCAAAATCTAATATCCGGCCCTTTTGTTGGAAATGGTCCAAAATCGGACCCCCGGCCCTTTTGTCCCCAAAATGGTCCGAAATCTAACCCCCGGCCTTTTTGTCCCCAAAATGCCTGGACACGCCTGGACACCTACCCACACACCCTGGGGACACTGAGAGGTTCTGTGGCCGACCCATGGAGCCTGAAGGGCGACACCATTGGTCCAATGGGCCCCTCGGTTCCCCACCCAAGCTGACCAACGAGACTTAAGCTTTGGGAGTGTCCACGTGTCCGCCCCAAGCTGACCAGCGACACTTAAACCGGGTAGGACTTGTTCAGGGATGGGTATGAGTTAAAAAAAAGGGGTAAAAATGTTGGTAAACGGCGCGAAGCGCCGTGGGGGCGCGGAGCGCGCCAAGCTGGCCAGATTTTCGGTCAGCTTGGCGTGAAGTTTTGACCCAAGTGACCGACTTTGAGCTCATGTTTTGGGCGAACCACTCAGTGAAAACTCATACAACTACTGGAGCCTGGACTAGTCGAGGAGTACTGCCAGCACACAGAGTTTGTGTTCGGAAACACTCGTAAAGTACCCGAAATCGGTTCCAGAAGTTCGGAAAGTAACCGATTCGGTCAAAACCTTGGTCAGCTTGGGGCGGCTCAGCTCTCCGGTGCTTAATAAGGGTAATGCATGCATTTTGCGATCAAGATTACACAACATAAAATCGTATCATTAAACATTTTTTTAATTATTTTTTTTCAATTATTTTTTTCAATAATTTTTTTAATTTTATTTATGTTAAATCGGTGTCCTAGGGGCACTGCATTTGCGGACCCGGTACCGGCCGACCGTAGGTCCCCTGGACCACCCACTTGGCACACCGGCAGCCAAGAGTCCATACTACAAGTGTGCCCAGTTTGGAGTTCCTAGCACCAAATCTCAAAAAAATCCTGTCCCAAGCTGACCAAGGTTTTCAAACACCCAACCGAAAAATCGTACAACCTATTCGGTGACCTGGTACCGGCCGGTCGTAGGTTCCCTGGACCCCAAACTTGGTACACATATACCCCAGATTCCCCTCTACAAGTGTGCATTGTTTTCGAGGTCCTAGCACCAAGGGCCGGGAAGATGACCCGTCCCAAGCTGACCTTATTTCCCCATAGACTCCCATTATAAACTGTCACTTTTTGGGGACCCGGTACCGGTCGGCCGTAGGTCCCCTTGACTCAACACTTGGTACACATGTACCCCAGAGTCTTCCCTACAATTGTGCGCAGTTTGGAGATCCTAGCACCAAGCACCGGAGAGCTGAGCCCCCCCAAGCTGACCAAGGTTTTGACCGAATTGGTTACTTTCCGAACTTCTGGAACCGATTTTGGGTACTTTCCGAGTGTTTCCGAACACCAAACTCGGTGTTCTGGCAGTACTCCTCGACTACTCCAGTGGTTGTATGAGCTTTCACTGAGTGGTTCGCCCAAAACATGAGCTCAAAGTCGGTCACGTGGGTCAAAACTTCACGCCAAGCTGACCGAAAATCTGGCCAGCTTGGCACACTTTGCGCCGTTTACCAACATTTTTACCCCTTTTTTAACTTATACCCACCCCTGAACAAGTCCTACCCGGTTTAAGTGTCGCTGGTCAGCTTGGGGTGGACACGTGGACACTCCCAAAGCTTAAGTCTCGTTGGTCAGCTTGGGTGGGGAACCGAGGGGCCCATTGGACCAATGGTGACGCCCTTCAGGCTCCATGGGTCGGCCACAGAACCTC
The DNA here is from genome assembly GCA_029206835.1 of Rana muscosa. Taxonomy (NCBI): domain Eukaryota; kingdom Metazoa; phylum Chordata; class Amphibia; order Anura; family Ranidae; genus Rana; species Rana muscosa. Next base: position 983,147 of record CM055127.1, on the reverse strand, counting down.
TCAGTGTCCCCAGGGTGTGTGGGTAGGTGTCCAGGCTTAAGGTACCCCAATCCTGGGTACTTTGTAAGTTTGACCTGCCATTAACTTGGGACCTGAAGGTTACCGGAGGATCGAGCTCCATGTTTTTGGTCTCTAAAATCGATCGCTACCAGCCTGCCAAGTTTCAAGTCTGTAGCTCAAAGTATGGGGGAGATATGGACCTTCCACGACACCGACCCCTTGTGACCCACTACGCCTGGGTGGTACCGAGAGGTCGCTAGACCACAGCCGGGTCCATAGTGCCTCCTGGTTGGTATGAACCGGTCATATCTCCCGAACCATAAGTCCCCCAAACTTCCCACTTGGTAGTTAAGGGTTTTAGGACCCCTTCTACCGTCATGCAAAATTTGGGGTCTCCAGACAAAAAGGGTCAAAAAATTGTTATTTTTTTTGGAGCCACAGCAGACTTTCTCTCACCATAACTTTTAAAGTTGCCCTGTTTTCCCTATCAGGAAATGAAAATTCGCGAACCGAAAATGCCAGCAACACCATCTTTGGATATGTTATAGTGCTAGGTCCTACGAGCTTGCCCAGCAAGTTTGGGGTTCCTAAGTCAAAAGGGCCCCGCAATATGGGGCCCCAAAGTCACTCCGCCGGAGCTAAATCACTTTTTTTTATGTCCGGTACCGGTACCGGCCGGCCGTATGCGCCAGTGACTCCACACAGTGTGCCAAGTTTGGGGTCCCTAGCATTAATGGGCCCCGAGATATTGCATCCCAAGCTGACCGCCCCCCCTTTGAAGCCAGTTTCAAAACTCTATTTTTACCGGTACCATTTTGGGTTTACCGGTCCCTTTGGGGAGTCGCTACCGGCCGGCCTTTTGTTCCCCGAAGCCCATATCATGTATGCAGTCTATGACCATCTCTTATATCATGTCTGCAGTCTCTGACCATCTCTTATATCATGTCTGCAGTCTCTGACCATCTCCTGTATCATGTATGCAGTCTCTGACCATCTCCTATATCATGTATGCAGTCTCTGACCATCTCCTGTATCATGTACGCAGTCTCTGACCATCTCCTGTATCATGTATGCAGTCTCTGACCATCTCCTGTATCATGTATGCAGTCTCTGATCATCTCCTGTATCATGTATTGCAGTCTCTGATCATCTTCTGTAGTATGTCTGCAGTCTCTGACCATCTCTTGTATCATGTATGCAGTCTCTGACCATATCTTGTATCATGTATGCAGTCTCTGACCATCTCTTGTATCATGTATGCAGTCTCTGACCATCTCTTGTATCATGTATGCAGTCTCTGACCATCTCTTGTATCATGTATGCAGTCTCTGACCATCTCTTGTATCATGTATGCAGTCTCTGACCATCTCCTGTAGTATATCTGCAGTCTCTGACCGTCTCCTGTAGTATGTATGCAGTCTCTGACCGTCTCCTGTAGTATGTCTGCAGTCTCTGACCGTCTCCTGTAGTATGTCTGCAGTCTCTGACCGTCTCCTGTAGTATGTCTGCAGTCTCTGACCGTCTCATGTAGTATGTCTGCAGTCTCTGACCACCTCCTGTAGTATGTCTGCAGTCTCTGACCGTCTCCTGTAGTATGTCTGCAGTATCTGACCGTCTCCTGTAGTATGTCTGCAGTATCTGACCGTCTCCTGTAGTATGTCTGCAGTCTCTGACCGTCTCCTGTAGTATGTCTGCAGTCTCTGACCGTCTCCTGTAGTATGCCTGCAGTCTCTTACCGTCTCCTGTAGTATGCCTGCAGTCTCTTACCGTCTCCTGTAGTATGTCTGCAGTCTCTTACCGTCTCCTGTAGTATGCCTGCAGTCTCTGACCGTCTCCTGTATCAGGTATGCAGTCTATGACCATCTCTTGTATCATGTATGCAGTCTCTGACCATCTCCTGTAGTATGTCTGCAGTCTCTGACCGTCTCCTGTAGTATGTCTGCAGTCTCTGACCGTCTCCTGTAGTATGTCTTCAGTCTCTACCGTCTCCTGTAGTATGTCTGCAGTCTCTGACCATCTCCTGTAGTATATCTGCAGTCTCTGATCGTCTCCTGTAGTATGTCTGCAGTCTCTGACCGTCTCCTGTAGTATGTCTGCAGTCTCTGACCGTCTCCTGTAGTATGCCTGCAGTCTCTGACCGTCTCCTGTAGTATGTCTGCAGTCTCTGACCGTCTCCTGTAGTATGCCTGCAGTCTCTGACCGTCTCCTGTATCAGGTATGCAGTCTATGACCATCTCTTGTATCATGTATGCAGTCTCTGACCATCTCCTGTAGTATGTCTGCATGTCTGCAGTCTCTGACCGTCTCCTGTAGTATGTCTGCAGTGTCTGACCATCTCCTGTATCAGGTATGCAGTCTATGACCATCTCTTGTATCATCTATGCACACTCTCTGATCATCTCTTGTACCATGTATGCAGTCTATGACCATCTCTTGTATCATGTATGCAGTCTCTGACCCTCTCCTGTATCATGTCCACACACTCTGTGACTATCTCCTGTAGTATTTCTGCAGGGTCTGACCATCTCTTTTATCAAGTCCTCACAGTCTCGTAGTGTAATATAGGATGAAACGAGAGCCATCAAGCTGGAGCCCAGAGAGGACCATCTGACTGAGCCCTGCACGGTGCACCTGAGTGGTGGTCAGTAACAGCGTAGCAAGGCCAGTCTGAGGGGGGATCACTGATGTAGGGGGCAGTGAATACAGTAAGGTAAGGAGGCACTGATATAAAGGTTCCCCCTTATATCAGTAACCCCCCCTTACATTAGTGCATTCACTTTGTGAAAGGTGCTCTATGGTGACCAGAGTCCTCCCCACATTAAAGTTTCCATTTTAAATGCAAGTTGGAACTCTGTGGACAATGACATAAAGGGGAACTCTGATATAAGGTGATCTCGTCACCAGAGTTCCCCCTTACATCAGAGTTCCCCCTGCACTGTAAGGGGGAACTCTGTGCTGGGTTATATTAACCACTTCATTAGCAGGCACTTACGCCCCTTCCTGCCCATGACAATTTTCAGCTTTCAGCGCTGTCGCATTTTAAATGACAATTGCGCGGTCGTGGTACACTGTACCCAGACAGAATTTTTTATCATTTTATTCCCACAAATAGAGCTTTCTTTTGGTGGAATTTGATCACCTCTGCGGTTTTTATTTTTTTATGTCTGGTACCGGTACCGGCCGGCCGTATGTCCCAGTGACTCCACACTTGGTAGGCATGACTCCACACAGTGTGCCAAGTTTGGGGTCCCTAGCATTAATGGGCCCCGAGATATTGCATCCCAAGCTGACCGTCCGCCCCCTTTGAAGCCAGTTTCAAAACTCTATTTTTCCCGGTACCATTTTGGGTTTACCGGTCCATTTGGGGAGTCGCTACCGGCCGGCCTTTTGTTCCCTGAAGCCCATACTTGGTACACATGTAGCCCCACTCGTCCTCTACCGGTGCACCGAGTTTGGGGACCAGGGACATTAAGACCGGGGAGCAAGATTTTTTTTAGCCGGGCACCACTTCCATAGACTCCCATTATAAACGGTCATTGTTGATCAGGGAACGTAAGGCCGAATTTCTGCGAATATTTTAGTCCGAAAATCGACCGCCATAGACTTACGCTTTAATCGGTACGGTCGCCGGTTCTGTTTGGGCGATCGGTACCGGTAGGCCATCGGTTCCCTGGACTATCCCTTTGGAACCTGAGTCCTGGAGAAGTGGGGCTACCACCTCTCGTTGTCGGTGTAATTTTCTGAACGGTACACGATGCTGTAGGTGTGGAAGTGTTTACCGGGTGTAACGGTTACCGAATACCGGTCTTAAAAATACGAGGGGGGTCTCATTTTGTAGAAAAAGGTTGGGGCAATCTAAGGAGACCCCCTGAATCTTTGTGCGAATGAAGGTTTTCGAGCTATACCGGTTTAACGCGCTCTTTTCCGGTTACCGAAACCTTCCGGTTAGGGTACCGGGCCCAAACTCAGTATGGTGGTACCGCTATATGTTCCCTACATCACCCTGAAGTGTGGAATTTTTGTGACCCATGGTACCGAATCGCAGTTACCCTGAATGGAGGGTACTTTTTTTTTCGGTGTTTGACCGATAACTTTCCGGTAAAAGGTCACAGAAACTCGGTTCTTTTTGCTAGCACTTCGTGAGATGCTCACAGAGATGCACGAGCAGGTTTGGAGTGGCTAGCACATTCCGTTTGAAAGTTATTGACCGAAAACCGAAATTCGCCACTTTCATGCTGAAGGCCCAAAACTCACCCAACTTTGCACGGTCGTGTGGAGTCACTGGCACCTCTGGCCATGGAGATATCTCGTCCCAAGCTGACCCTGTTTTCCCAAAGACTCCCATGTTAAAAGGTGCCCTAGTTTGGGTGCCCGGTACGACCGGCCATAAGTGCCAGTGACTCCACACTGGGCACACATGTAGCCCCACTCGTCCTCTACCGGTGCACCGAGTTTGGAGACGAGGGACCGTAAGACCGGGGAGCACCGATTTTTGAAAGCCGGGTACCACTTCCATAGATAAAAAATAAATTAGAAAAAAAAAATAGAAAAAAAATTTGATTATTTCTCTTTGTCCCCCCCCCATCGAACCCCCGGCCCTTTTGCCGAAAATGGTCCAAAATCTAACCCCCGGCCACTTTGTCCCAAAAATAGTTTAAAATGGTCCAAAATCTAACCCCCGGCCCTTTTGTCCCCAAAATGGTCTGAAATCTAACCCCCGGCCTTTTTGTCCCCAAAATGGTTTAAAATGGTCCAAAATATAACCCCGGGCCCCTTTGCCCCGAAATGGTCCAAAATCTAACCTCCGGCCCTTTTGTTGAAAATGGTCCAAAATCTAACCTCCGGCCCTTTTGTTGAAAATGGTCCAAAATCTAACCCCCGGCCCTTTTGTTGAAAATGGTCCAAAATCTAACCCCCGGCCCTTTTGTCCCCAAAATGGTCCGAAATCTAACCCCCGGCCCCTTTGCCCCGAAATGGTCCAAAATATAACCCCCGGCCCTTTTGTCCCCAAAATAGTCAGAAATCTAACCCCCGGCCTTTTTGTCCCCAAAATGGGTTAAAATGGTCCAATATATAACCCCCGGCCCCTTTGCTCCGAAATGGTCCAAAATCTAATCTCTGGCCTTTTTTGTTGAAAATGGTTCAAAATCTAACCCCTGGCCCTTTTGTCCCCAAAATGGTCCAAAATCCAACCCTCGCCCTTTTTGTCCCCAAAATGGTTTAAAATGGTCCAAAATCTAACCCCCGGCCCTTTTGTCGAAAATGGTCCAAAATCTAACCCCCGGCCACTTTGTCCCAAAAATAGTTTAAAATGGTCCAAAATCTAACCCCCTCCCCTTTTGTCCCCAAAATGGTCTGAAATCTAACCCCCGACCTTTTTGTCCCCAAAATGGTTTAAAATGGTCCAAAATATAACCCCCGGCCCCTTTGCCCCAAAATGGTCCAAAATCTAACCTCCGGCCCTTTTGTAGAAAATGGTCCAAAATATAACCTCCGGCCCTTTTGTTGAAAATGGTCCAAAATCTAACCTCCGGCCCTTTTGTAGAAAATGGTCCAAAATATAACCTCCGGCCCTTTTGTTGAAAATGGTCCAAAATCTAACCCCCGGCCCTTTTGTTGAAAATGGTCCAAAATCTAACCTCCGGCCCTTTTGTCCCCAAAATGGTCCGAAATCTAACCCCCGGCCCCTTTGCCCCGAAATGGTCCAAAATATAACCCCCGGCCCTTTTGTCCCCAAAATGGTCCGAAATCTAACCCCCGGTCTTTTTGTCTCCAAAATGGTTTAAAATGGTCCAAAATAAAACCCCCGGCCCCTTTGCCCCGAAATGGTCCAAAATCTAACCTCCGGCCCTTTTGTTGAACATGGTCCAAAATCTAACCCCCGGCCCTTTTGTCCCCAAAATGGTCCGAAATCCAACCCTCACCCTTTTTGTCCCCAAAATGGTTTAAAATGGTCCAAAATCTAACCCCCGGCCCTTTTGTCGAAAATGGTCCAAAATCTAACCCCCGGCCACTTTGTCCCAAAAATAGTTTAAAATGGTCCAAAATCTAACCCCCGGCCCTTTTGTCCCCAAAATGGTCCGTAATCTAACCCCAGGCCTTTATGTCCCCAAAAGGGTTTAAAATGGTCCAAGATCTAACCCCCGACCCCTTTGCCCCGAAATGGTCCAAAATCTGACCTCCGGCCCTTTTGTTGAAAATGGTCCAAAATCGAACCCCCGGCCCTTTTGTCCCCAAAATGGTCTGAAATCTAACCCCCGACCTTTATGTGAAGGCCCTCCTGTGACAGCTTTTATCAGGACTTCACCCCACTGTGTGCTCCCATTACATGGATGTGCTCCCACTGCACGACTGACCCCTCTGTGTGTTCCCCCTACATGGGGGACCTCTCTGTGTGATCCCCCTACATAGGGGACTTCTCTGTGTGATCCCCCTACATGACTGACCCCTCTGTGTGCTCCCCCTACATGGGGGACCTCTCTGTGTGATCCACCTACATAGGGCACCTCTCTGTGTCCTCTCCCTACATGACTGACCCCTCTGTGTGCTCTCCCTACATAAGGAAACTCTCTGTGTGCTCCTCCTACATAGGGGACCTCTCTGTGTCCTCTCCCTACACGACTGACCCCTCTGTGTGCTCTCCCTACACGGGGGACCCCTCTGTGTGCTCCCCAAACATGTCTGCATACTCTGACCTCCACGTGTACCATTTCCACATTATCTGACCACCTCCTGTATCCTGTGCGCATCCTCTAATCATCTCTTGTATAATGCCTGCAATCTCTGGCTATCTCTTGTCTTTTATCATGTCTGCATTCTCTAAAGGGAAGTCTGGAGAGGAATCAAGAGTAAGAGCGCCACCGGAATGGGGATTACTGGAGGAGTCAGATGTGTATGGACTGTGGAGAAGAGACTATAGAAAAAAAACAGAGCCACCAACTTGGAGCCGTCTAACTGAGCCCTGCACAGTGCACCTGAGAGGAGGTCAGTGACAGCGCTGTCAGGCCAGTCTGAGGGGGGTGGGGTCACTGATGTAAGGGGGAGTGAATACAATAATGTAATGGGGCACTGATATATAAAAGTTTCCCCTAATATCAGTACCCCCCTACCTTACTGTATTCACTATGCGGAAGGTGGTCTCTGGTCACCAGTAGGGATGAGCTTCGTGTTCGAGTCGAACATACGTTCGACTCGAACATCGGCTGTTCGATCGTTCGACGAAGATCGAACGATTTGGGCCGTTCGCGCCAAATTCGAGTGACGCGAACGGCCCACAATGCACTACGCCATCGCAGTGTCATCCAGGCGCTGTGATTGGCCAAGCATGCACTGTGACCCCGCATGCTTGGCCAATCACAGCGCCGGCAGCGAGGAGAGCAATGATTGGCCACAGGCAGGATGCCTGTGGCCAATTATTGCTGAGGGTGTTTAGTACACGCCCCACACTATAAAAGGCCGCCAGCACGGCGGCCTAGTGTAGTGTGTTCCGGAGCAGGGAAAGACAAGCATAGGCAGGGACAGTGACATTTATTTCTTTCTTGCTTAACCTGGATTCCTTTAGTTTAGGGAAAGAGAAGGATAGGTAGGGAGAGTGTCAGTGTGTTTTACTGTGCGAGTCCTTGTTTCTAGGGACAAAGAAGGAAAGTGAGGGGATTTCTCCTTGTGCTATAGTGTGCTTTAAAAAAACATTTTTTCTAGGGACAGAAAACTGTAGGTAGGGAGAGTGTCAGTTTCTTTCACTGTGCCAGTCCTTGTTTCTAGGGACAAAGAAGGAAAGTGAGGGGAATTCTCCTTGTGCTATAGTGTGCTTTAAAAAAACATTTTTTCTAGGGACAGAAAACTGTAGGTAGGGAGAGTGTCAGTTTCTTTCACTGTGCCAGTCCTTGTTTCTAGGGACAAAGAAGGAAAGTGAGGGGATTTCTCCTTGTGCTATAGTGTGCTTTAAAAAAACATTTTTTCTAGGGACAGAAAACTGTAGGTAGGGAGAGTGTCAGTTTCTTTCACTGTGCCAGTCCTTGTTTCTAGGGACAAAGAAGGAAAGTGAGGGGAATTCTCCTTGTGCTATAGTGTGCTTTAAAAAAACATTTTTTCTAGGGACAGAAAACTGTAGGTAGGGAGAGTGTCAGTTTCTTTCACTGTGCCAGTCCTTGTTTCTAGGGACAAAGAAGGAAAGTGAGGGGAATTCTCCTTGTGCTATAGTGTGCTTTAAAAAAACATTTTTTCTAGGAACAGAAAACTGTAGGTAGGGAGAGTGTCAGTTTCTTTCACTGTGCCAGTCCTTGTTTCTAGGGACAAAGAAGGAAAGTGAGGGGATTTCTCCTTGTGCTATAGTGTGCTTTAAAAAAACATTTTTTCTAGGGACAGAAAACTGTAGGTAGGGAGAGTGTCAGTTTCTTTCACTGTGCCAGTCCTTGTTTCTAGGGACAAAGAAGGAAAGTGAGGGGAATTCTCCTTGTGCTATAGTGTGCTTTAAAAAAACATTTTTTCTAGGGACAGAAAACTGTAGGTAGGGAGAGTGTCAGTTTCTTTCACTGTGCCAGTCCTTGTTTCTAGGGACAAAGAAGGAAAGTGAGGGGAATTCTCCTTGTGCTATAGTGTGCTTTAAAAAAACATTTTTTCTAGGGACAGAAAACTGTAGGTAGGGAGAGTGTCAGTTTCTTTCACTGTGCCAGTCCTTGTTTCTAGGGACAAAGAAGGAAAGTGAGGGGATTTCTCCTTGTGCTATAGTGTGCTTTAAAAAAACATTTTTTCTAGGGACAGAAAACTGTAGGTAGGGAGAGTGTCAGTTTCTTTCACTGTGCCAGTCCTTGTTTCTAGGGACAAAGAAGGAAAGTGAGGGGAATTCTCCTTGTGCTATAGTGTGCTTTAAAAAAACATTTTTTCTAGGGACAGAAAACTGTAGGTAGGGAGAGTGTCAGTTTCTTTCACTGTGCCAGTCCTTGTTTCTAGGGACAAAGAAGGAAAGTGAGGGGAATTCTCCTTGTGCTATAGTGTGCTTTAAAAAAACTTTTTTTCTAGGGACAGAAAACTGTAGGTAGGGAGAGTGTCAGTTTCTTTCACTGTGCCAGTCCTTGTTTCTAGGGACAAAGAAGGAAAGTGAGGGGAATTCTCCTTGTGCTATAGTGTGCTTTAAAAAAACATTTTTTCTAGGGACAGAAAACTGTAGGTAGGGAGAGTGTCAGTTTCTTTCACTGTGCCAGTCCTTGTTTCTAGGGACAAAGAAGGAAAGTGAGGGGAATTCTCCTTGTGCTATAGTGTGCTTTAAAAAAACATTTTTTCTAGGGACAGAAAACTGTAGGTAGGGAGAGTGTCAGTTTCTTTCACTGTGCCAGTCCTTGTTTCTAGGGACAAAGAAGGAAAGTGAGGGGAATTCTCCTTGTGCTATAGTGTGCTTTAAAAAAACATTTTTTCTAGGGACAGAAAACTGTAGGTAGGGAGAGTGTCAGTTTCTTTCACTGTGCCAGTCCTTGTTTCTAGGGACAAAGAAGGAAAGTGAGGGGATTTCTCCTTGTGCTATAGTGTGCTTTAAAAAAACATTTTTTCTAGGGACAGAAAACTGTAGGTAGGGAGAGTGTCAGTTTCTTTCACTGTGCCAGTCCTTGTTTCTAGGGACAAAGAAGGAAAGTGAGGGGAATTCTCCTTGTGCTATAGTGTGCTTTAAAAAAACATTTTTTCTAGGGACAGAAAACTGTAGGTAGGGAGAGTGTCAGTTTCTTTCACTGTGCCAGTCCTTGTTTCTAGGGACAAAGAAGGAAAGTGAGGGGATTTCTCCTTGTGCTATAGTGTGCTTTAAAAAAACATTTTTTCTAGGGACAGAAAACTGTAGGTAGGGAGAGTGTCAGTTTCTTTCACTGTGCCAGTCCTTGTTTCTAGGGACAAAGAAGGAAAGTGAGGGGATTTCTCCTTGTGCTATATAGTGTGCTTTAAAAAAACATTTTTTCTAGGGACAGAAAACTGTAGGTAGGGAGAGTGTCAGTTTCTTTCACTGTGCCAGTCCTTGTTTCTAGGGACAAAGAAGGAAAGTGAGGGGAATTCTCCTTGTGCTATAGTGTGCTTTAAAAAAAACATGTTTTCTAGGGACAGAAAACTGTAGGTAGGGAGAGTGTCAGTTTCTTTCACTGTGCCAGTCCTTGTTTCTAGGGACAAAGAAGGAAAGTGAGGGGAATTCTCCTTGTGCTATAGTGTGCCAAAGCATTCCTCATCAACCATCTTTGAAATCCTTGTTTTTTGGACAGTCAGGGAAATTGTCGTTGTGCTATTCTGTGCAAAAGCAATAATCCTCAACCATATTTAGAAATCCTTAAGTAAAGGGACAGAGAAGGACACCTGAAGGTAGCCCTTATTGCTTTTTTCCCATCTCCCTGTAGGCCATCTATTAGAATGTCTGGAAGGCAAACAAGGAGAGGCAGACAGTCAGGAGGCAATAAAAGAGGGCAAGCAGGCTCTGTGTCTGGGGGCAACAGTGCTGGTCGTGGACGTGGTGCATTGTCATCAGCACATGGCCATGGGACACGCTTGTCCTTCTTTTCGGCAGCTGGACATGTTGAGCCACATCATGCCGAAGACTTGGTAGAGTGGATGACCAAGCCCTCCTCCTCCTCCTCATCCTCTCTCACCCAGGCTCAGGGTACTGGCAAAGCAGCTGCCAAAGCGTCCTCTTCCCTGGTATCAATGTCAGACTCATCATCAGTCACTCCTTCCCTAGACCCACCATGTCCTCCTCCTGAGGAGTCCCCCGAACTGTTTGAGCACAGTGTTGGGTACATGCTCCAGGAGGATGCCCAGCGTTTCGAAGGGTCTGATGATGAAACCCAGCTACAGGAAGGCAGTAGCGTGAGAGCAGACAGAGGGGATGCTCAAGAAGGACACCAATCTGGCAGTCATGTTCCAGCAGCTGCAGCATACTGCCAGATTGGCTCCAGTGATGAGGAGGGAGGGGATGATGAGGTCACTGACTCCACGTGGGTGCCTAATAGGAGAGAGGAGGAGGAGGAGGAGGCACATCTCCAACGAGGCAGGATGCCCTTTGGTGGCCAGCGTAGGGGCAGTACACCGACGGAATCACACCGCAGAGCTCCGCCTGTGCAGGGCGCTGCCTCTGCCCGTCATTCAAAAAGTTCCTTGGTGTGGGCCTTTTTTGAGGCTAGTGCATCAGATCGCACAGCTGCTGTTTGCAACATATGTCTCAAGCGTATATCGCGTGGCCAAAACATCAGCCGCTTGGGTACCACATGCCTGACCAGACATATGTTGACCTGCCATGCAGCTCGTTGGCAAGCCTACCTCAAAGACCCACACCAAAGAACAAAGCGGACCTCTCCTTGCACCGCATCAGCTGGGATCTCCAACCCCACTATAACTTCAGTCCTCTCTGAAACATGCACTGAGAGGAATGAAGGTGTAGAATTAGGTGTGTCACAGCCAAGTACTTGCGGCCACTCTGCTAGCAGTACACCGACGTCCGATTCTAGCAGGCAAATTTCCCTGCCCCAGCTGCTGGACCGTCGAAAGAAGTTCACTCCCAGCCATCCACATGCCCAGCGGTTGAATGCTAGCTTGGCTAAATTGCTAGCGCTTCAACTGCTGCCTTTTCAGTTGGTAGACTCGGCCCCCTTCCGTGAGTTTGTGCAATGTGCGGTTCCTCAGTGGCAGGTTCCCAAACGCCACTTTTTCTCACGGAAGGCTATTCCGGCTCTCTACCGGCATGTGGAAGGCAATGTCTTGGCCTCGCTGGACAGGGCGGTCAGCGGTAAGGTGCATATTACCGCTGACTCATGGTCCAGCAGGCATGGACAGGGACGTTACCTTTCTTTCACGGCCCATTGGGTCACTCTTTTGGCAGCTGGGAAGGATGCAGGACAAGGTGCAGTAGTGTTGGAGGTTGTTCCACCGCCACGCCTCCAAAATGCTACTACTGGTTGTGACACACCTCTCTCCTCCACCCCCTCCTCTTCTTCTTCCTCCATGGCCTCTTCCTGTGGTTTGTCCTATGAACCAGCGGTGCTCCGTAGCCGTTCACGGGGCTACGCAAGTACGCAGGCAAAAAGATGCCATGCCGTGCTTGTGCTGGTGTGTTTGGGGGACAGAAGCCACACTGGGGCAGAGGTCCTGTCTGCTCTGCAGGGCCAGGCCGAGAGGTGGTTGACGCCACGCCAGCTTAAGCCAGGAATGGTGGTTTGCGACAATGGCACCAACCTCCTCTCCGCCCTCCGACAGGGACAACTGACCCATGTGCCCTGTGTGGCTCACGTCCTTAACCTGGTGGTGCAGCGGTTCTTGGGCAGGTACCCGGGCTTACAGGATGTCCTGAGGCAGGCCAGGAAAGTCTGTGTGCATTTCCGCAGATCTTATAATGCCAGTGCTCGCCTGGCTGAGCTGCAAAAGGAGTTGAACCTGCCCAAGGACCGCCTTATATGTGACATGCCCACCAGGTGGAACTCAACGTTGGCCATGCTGCAGCGGCTGCACACGCAGCAGAGGGCCATCAATGAGTACCTGTGCGACTACGGCACCAGGACAGGGTCAGGGGAGCTTGGTTTTTTTTCTCCACGCCAGTGGGGCATGATCAGGGATGCATGCACTGTCCTGGCACCATTTGAGGAGGCCACGAGGATGGTGAGCAGTGACAGTGCATGCATCAGTGACACTGTACCTCTTGTCCACCTGTTGGAGCACACGCTGCGTGGAATAATGGACAGGGCACTTGAGGCAGAACAGAGGCAGGAAGAGGAGGACTTCCTTGCCTCTCAAGGCCCCCTTTACCCAGACAGTGTTCCTTCTGTCCCACCCATCGCACAGGAAGAGGAAGAGGAGGAGGAGGAGGAGGAGGATTGTGTCAGCATGGAGGTGGAGGCTGGCACTCAGCATCATCAGCAGCAGTCTTTTAGGGATGATTTACAGTCCCAAGAAACCAGTGGACTTGTACGTGGCTGGGAGGAGGTGGCTGCGGATCATGTCGTCCTTAGTGACCCAGAGGACTCCGGAGCGAATGCCTCAGCAAACCTACGCTGCATGGCCTCCCTGATCCTGCAAAGTCTGCGGAAGGATCCTCGTATTCTTCGGATCAAGGAGAGGGACCATTACTGGCTGGCCACTCTCCTTGATCCACGGTACAAGGGTAAGGTTGCGGACCTTATGTTACCTTCGCAGAGGGAGCAGAGGATGAGACAACTCCGGGAGGCCTTGCAGAAAGGTCTGTGCAACGCGTTCCCAGAGACTGGGAGGTTACAAACTCCTGGTCCTGGACAACGAGTTGCTGAGGCTTCGGCCAGTCAAAGAAGGAGCGGTGGGGAAGGTGGCCGTCTGACCGATGCGTTCAGACAATTCTTTAGTCCGCAGCCCCAAAGTATGATCGGTTCCAGCAACCATCGCCAGCGTCTGATAAACATGGTGCAGGAATATCTAGGGGCAAGGTCAGACTTGGACACCTTCCCCACCGAAAATCCTCTGGCTTACTGGGTCTTGAGGATGGATCACTGGCCAGAGCTTGCACAGTATGCAATTGAGCTACTGGCCTGTCCTGCATCCAGCGTTCTTTCGGAACGCACATTCAGTGCTGCTGGAGGATTTGTCACGGATCACAGGGTGCGCCTGTCCACCGACTCGGTTGATCGACTGACTTTCATCAAGATGAACCAGTCTTGGATCACCACCAGCTACCACACACCTGATGCTGATATAACAGACTAATTGATTTTAACATGTCACATCCCTTCAAGACTGATGCTGATGCTGAGTGCCTGTGCTGTTATGTTGACTGGCTATCCTCCTCCTCCGAGTCCTCAATGATACAATTGATGATGATAGCTTGGAAGATCATTTTTGTTTATGGGTGCCGCCACCAGTGGCTAAGGCCCAATTTTTCAGCCCCTGTTTTACAGGGGCGTGTAATTACAATTTTTTTAGCAATAATTTGCCATAGGGCTCATTGCTGTGCTCCAAGTACAGTATCTGTGAGGGGTTGGAGTGTTGTGGCACCAGTGCCTAAGGCCCAATTTTTCAGCCCCTGTTTAACAGGGGCGTGTCATTACAATTTTTGAAGCAATACTTTGCAACAGGGCTCATTGCTGTGCTCCAAGTAACGTATCTGTGAGGGGTTGTAGTGTTGTGCCACCAGTTCCTAAGGCCCAATTTTTCAGACCCTGTTCAACAGGGGCATGCAATTACAATTCTTGATCTAATAATTCACAGCAGGGCCCATTGCTGCACCCACCAAGAGTAACTCTGAGGGCTTACAGTGTTGTGGCAACGCCACCACCACCACCACCACCACGAAAGGCCCAATTTTTCAGCCCCTGTTCAAAAGGGGCATGTAATTACAATTCTTGATCTAATAATTCACAGCAGGGCCCATTCCTGCACCCACCAAGAGTAACTCTGAGGGCTTACAGTGTTGTGGCAACACCACCACCACCACCACGAAAGGCCCAATTTTTCAGCCCCTGTTCAACAGGGGCATGCAATTACAATTCTTGATCTAATAATTCACAGCAGGGCCCATTGCTGCACCCACCAAGAGTAACTGTCAGGCCTTACAGTGTTGTGGCACCAGCACCACCATCAAAGGCCCAATTTTTACTACCACTGTTCAACAATTATATGTAATTAAAATTCCTGATATAATAGTTGACAGCAGGGCGTTCCAGCACCAACCAAGAGTAACTGTGAGTGCTTACAGTGTTGTGCCAACACCAACAACTAAGGGGCCTATTTCTGCAGAGTATATACGGCAGGTCCCTACTTTCAAACATCCAACTTACAAACGACTACTACTTGCAAACGCAAGAAGACAACAGGAAGTGAGAGGAAATCTACCACTAGGAAGGAAAATTCTCTCCTGTAAGAATAAATAGGGGAGAAAGGTGTCTCCTCTGTACTGATGCTTTATCAGCAATCCTTGTTTCAAGAAAAACACCACATTTCAAAAACAGTTGTCATTGGGACGGAAAGTGAGGTGAAATGTTCTGAACAGGGGCACAGACAGCAAAACAAATGTTACAGGGGTGATAACCCTTACCTATGTTTTCCAAAAAGTTTAAAAATAGATTTTTGGGCTGGAGCTACACTTCAACAATGTACCTGTTCAAAATTACAAACAGATTCCACATAAGAACAAACCTACAGTCCCTGTCTTGTATGCACCGCCTGTATACGGCTGTTCAGAGTATATAGGGCCTTTTTTATTTTATGTGCGGGGTTCCCCTTAATATCCATACAAGACCCAAAGAGGCTAGTAATGGGCTGGGGTAGGGGGGGGGGGGGATTCATGGGGTAGCTATGCCATTTTTCTTAAAGATTTTCATCCATATTACCGGGACCAGACATTACATTAAAGCCGCAAGCAGTTTTAAATGGCTTTTTTTTCCTTTAGAAGTGTCATTTTGTGCAGGGACAGTTCTAAACACGGGAAACACGTGGCACTTCACAGGCATACTTTAGACACCCCCCAGGTAAGATATTTAAAGGAATATTTGACTTTTTTTTTTCACTTTATGCATCATTAAAATGACTGCTCCCGAAAAACGACCGTTATTAAAACTTCTTTTTGCATTGATACATGTCCCCTGGTGCAGAACCCGGGTTCCCAAACCCTTTTTAGGACAATAACATGCATAATAGTTGTTATAATTACCACTTTAGAATTCGAACGTTCGCATCCATTGTATTTAATAGGGTTCTAATGTTCGTACGAACTTTCGGTCCGTTCGCGGGTTCTGGTGCGAACCGAACCCGGGGGTGTTCGGCTCATCACTAGTCACCAGAGTCTCCCCCCCCCCCACATCACAGTTTCCAGCATTACCCTTTACATCCAAGTCTGCAGGATTCCCCCTTACAGTGCAAGGGAACTCAGATGTAAAAGAAAATACTGCAGAGCATGATCTAAGGAGAAACTCTGATGTAAGGGGTGCTCTGGTCATCAGAGGCCACCTTATGTCAGAGTCCACTAAATTCCCATTTACATCAGCGTTCCCACTTACATCAGGGTCTGCAGCATTGCCCTTTACATCAGTGTTTCCCTTTACATCAGGGTTCACAGAGTTCCCCCTGTAAAATCAAGGCCTCATTCACACGAGGCGGATCTGTTGCCACTAGTTGCCAGCTCAGCGGGAGATCTCTCCGTTGATCTCCGCTAAGCTGGCGGATGACAGGTCCCTCTTTTCTCACTGAGCAGAGAGGGGCTTGTCTATGGAGATATTGGACGAAAACAGACAGCATGTCCGTTTTCATCAGATCTCACCCGATCCGATCTGCCAGGACGAATGGCGACGTATCGCCATACGTCTGATTTTCACGGATCGGATCCGATGTCAGCGAACATGGTCACAGCTGACATCCGACGCTCAATAGACTTTCATTGAGCGCCGGTACAGTCCGCCCGTATGAAAGGGGCCTATAAGGGATGGAGGCACAGATACATGTCCAGAGAACACAGAGTATACATGGAGTAGATTAGAAAGGATGGAGGCCCAGAGATATGTCCAGAGTGCACAGATGATAGAGTAGAGTAGAGTGGCGTGTAGTGTGTAGTGGAGAGTAGAGGCGTGGAGAGTAGAGGCGTGTAGTGTGTAGTGGAGAGTAGAGTGTAGAGAGTAGAGGCGTGTAGTGTGTAGTGGAGAGTAGAGGCGTGTAGTGGAGAGTAGAGAGTAGAGGCGTGTAGTGTGTAGTGGAGAGTAGAGAGTAGAGGCGTGTAGTGGAGAGTAGAGAGTAGAGGCGTGTAGTGGAGAGTAGAGAGTAGAGGCGTGTAGTAGAGAGTAGAGAGTAGAGGCGTGTAGTGTGTAGTGGAGAGTAGAGAGTAGAGGCGTGTAGTGGAGAGTAGAGGCGTGTAGTGGAGACTAGAGTGTAGAGGCGTGTAGTGTGTAGTGGAGAGTAGAGAGTAGAGGCGTGTAGTGTGTAGTGGAGAGTAGAGAGTAGATTGTAGAAGCGTGTAGTGTGTAGTGGAGAGTAGAGTGTAGAAGCGTGTAGTGGAGAGTAGAGTGTAGAGTAGTTATTCATATATTTGTTCCAAGTTCTCATTTCGGGATGCCTGGTGAGAAAGTGCTTGGAGTGTATTGCTGTCTTCATATCCAGATCCAAGGCTAAGATGACCCAAGAACCTACGTGTGGCCAAAATCCATCTTGGAACAAGTTGGACCAACAATCCGACCGTGTGTACGCTCCATCGGACAAACTTTTTTTGCTTTTTCTTGTTTTCATCGGACAAAAGTTGGGTCTGCAAATGGACAAACTTTTGCCCAACAAAAGTCCGATGGAGCAAAGTCCAACCGTGTGTACAGAAAACCATCGGACTTTTGTCCGATTGACAAAACAACTAATGTTAAAATCAACCAACAATAGCAGAAGTTGACCAAAGGGTGGCGGTAAAGAAAAGAGCAGAAAAACCATGTGATGTTGCAAAAAGTTTTGGGAAAGTTTGCAGAAAAGTCAGAGCTTGTGTATGCTATGGGTGTTCCCGACCAACTCCGTTTGTAAGTTAATTTCCGTGGTTTTTTGTCCAATGTTTTCACATCAGTACCTAAGGAAACTTAATAAGGGTAATGCATGCATTTTGCGATCAAGATTACACAACATAAAATCGTATCATTAAACATTTTTTTTATTATTTTTTTTCAAATAATTTTTTTCAATTTTTTTCTTTATTTTATTTATGTTAAATCGGTGTCCTAGGGGCACTGCCTTTGGGGACCCGGTACCGGCCGACCGTAGGTCCCCTGGACGACCCACTTGGCACACCGGCAGCCAAGAGTCCATACTACAAGTGTGCCCAGTTTGGAGTTCCTAGCACCAAATCTCAAAAAAAATCCTGTCCCAAGCTGACCAAGGTTTTCAAACACCCAACCGAAAAATCGTACAACCTATTCGGTGACCTGACAACCAAAAGTGCACTCCGAAGAGAGTGATTCCTCAGTGGGACTTTTTAGGGTAACTGTTGAAAACCTCTATATAGAGTAATGTAGTACAAAAGTATTAGTCATAAAGACTGGTTTATTAAAGTTTTACAAAAAATATAGATATATAACATGAGGGGCTACCACTGTACACTGCAGTGGCGGCCCATCCATAGGGGGCGCCCGGGCGCTGCCCCCCCTCCAGGCAGTCAAAAAAAAGAATAATAATTTTTTAAACATGTCCCTTTAAATTTTTTTTTTTTTTAAAGGTCCTTATGTGCACCGTGTCCTGGCGCAGGGCGCCGGGCGCAGTGCCATATGCGAAATGCCACGTCTGTGCAATCACAAGATTGCAGACGAGGCACGACGGAGTGGCCGGGCGGGTGCACGCCTCATAGAATATCACTGGCATGGACATGGGCGGTGCTTCCTATTCTTCAAGTCCTGACGTTAGGACGTCAGGACGTCAAACGTGCCGCCTGAGAGGATCGTTTCATCAAGAGGAGGTAGGAGCTCTTCATGCATTCCTCCTGAGTCAAACCCCTGCTTGTGTAGTAATTCATGAGTACATTATGAGTTCGGCGGTTATCAGTCTGACCTTTGTTCAGGTCACCCGGCCGCCGAGAAAAATAAAAATCCCCCCTCAATCGGCACACGATCGGCATGAGCAGCACCCCCCCCCCCCGCTTATCAATCAAAAATTTATTTTTCCTATATCAATTTTTTTATATCACCCGGCCGCCACAGCACAACCCCACCCCATCATTCCCCCCCCCTCCCGCTTGTCAATAAAAAAAAAAATTATATCACCCGGCCGCCGCAGCACCCCGCTTATTATCAATAAAATGTTTTTTTTATATCACATATCACCCGGCCGCCGCAGCACCCACACCCCCCCTCCCCCGCTTATCAATAAAATGTTTTTTTATATCACCCGGCCGCCGTGAAAAACGCCCCCCCCCCACTTACACCAATGATGGGACACTATTCCTCCCACTGACACCAATGATGGGGCACTATTCCTCCCACTGACACCAATGATGGGGCACTATTCCTCCCACTGATACCAATAATGGGACACTATTCCTCCCACAGATACCAATGATGGGACACTATTCCTCCCACTGACACCAATGATGGGGCACTATTCCTCCCACTGACACCAATGATGGGGCACTATTCCTCCCACTGATACCAATGATAGGACACTATTCCTCCCACAGATACCAATGATGGGACACTATTCCTCCCACTGACACCAATGATGGGGCACTATTCCTCCCACTGACACCAATGATGGGGCACTATTCCTCCCACTGACACCAATGATGGGGCACTATTCCTCCCACTGATACCAATGATGGGGCACTATTCCTCCCACTGACACCAACGATGGGGCACTATTCCTCCCACTGATACCAATGATGGGGCACTATTCCTCCCACTGACACCAACGATGGGGCACTATTCCTCCCACTGATACCAATGATGGGACACTATTCCTCCCACTGACACCATTGATGGGACACTATTCCTCCCACTGATACCAATGATGGGGCACTATTCCTCCCAATGATACCATTGATGGGACACTATTCCTCCCACTGATACCAATGATGGGGCACTATTCCTCCCACTGACACCAATGATGGGACACTATTCCTCCCACTGATGGGACACTATTCCTCCCACTGACACCAATGATGGGCCACTAATCCTCCCACTGATACCAATGATGGGGCACTATTCCTCCCACTGATACCAATGATGGGGCACTATTCCTCCCACTGACACCAATGATGGGACACTATTCCTCCCACTGACACCAATGATGGGACACTATTCCTCCCACTGATACAATGATGGGACACTATTCCTCCCACTGATGGGACACTATTCCTCCCACTGACACCAATGATGGGCCACTATTCCTTCCACTGACACCAATGATGGGACACTATTCCTCCCACTGATACCAATGATGGGACACTATTCCTCCCACTGACACCTATGATGGGACACTATTCCTCCCACTGACACCAATGATGAGGCACTATTCCTCCTACTGACACCAATGATGGGGCACTATTCCTCCCACTGACACCAATGATGAGGCACTATTCCTCCCACTGACACCAATGATGGGGCGCTATTCCTCCCACTGATACCAATGATGGGGCACTATTCCTCCCACCAACACCAATGATGGGGCACTATTCCTCAAATCCTTACACTTGTCCATTGTTTCTGCTTTCAACACATTAACTTCAGGGACAACATGTTCACTTGCTGCCTAATATATCCCGCCCACTTTCAGATGCCAAAGTAATCAGATAATCAATGATATTCACTTTACCGGTCAATGGTCAGAATGTAATGGCTGATCGGTGTATAGACGGGTATATTAGAAGTTCTGATTGGACGGTGATGGATGCATGCTCGTGTTGATGGATGTGATGTGGTTATTTATGTAGGTGACCCAGAAGTGAGGCTCGTTAAATGTAGAAAAGTTTGACCACACGAGAACTGATCTCATTTTGCAGCAGTTTTTTCTTCATCACTTCTGCTAAAAAAAAAGGACAGTAAAACCCCCCGAAGTCCCCGGCACAACGACCTCTCCGCCAACCAGCAGCCTACGTTCTGCTGACCTCACTGACACAATTAGGACTCCGATGTGCTCGTTCCCCATTCAGCTCACAAATTCTCTCTGATAACGATTCCCAGGCAGAAAGAATGGAGGACAAAGCCCTTGATGTCCCTCCACAGTCCTCACACCAATAAAAGGGTATCAGGAACAAGGGACATTCCAGGGACCGTTTTATGAGGACTAAAGTCCGGGCTACAGATTTCGGGCCCGTCACCACGGAAATACTAACAGCCAAGTGAGAAAAGCAATGGACAAAGGAGAGGGAAAAAAAAATCTGTAATGTCTCGGAGAGAGTGCTGGAGGACTGAAGGGGACCAGGACTAAGGATTTGGTCCGGTGCAGGGGTCTCCAAACCTTCTATAGAAAGGGACAGCTTATTGTCCTTCAGACTTTAAGAGGGCCGGACTATGGCCATTGGCAGGGCCGTCTTTAATGTTGATTGGACCCGGGGCAAAACGTTTCTTGGGGCCCCCCCATGCAATTTTGCTCTCCACCTGCTCTGAGACATACAATAAATATCAGCTAGACCTAAAATCAGTTTACTGTATCAGATCAGGGAGTGATTGCGATTGGTTGCCAGAGGTTACAGCTTATCATTACCACTTACTGACTGGTTGCTAGAGGTTACAGCACACATTACGGCTCACTGATTAGTTGCTAGAGGTTACAGCGCATGATTTCTTCTTGTTGATTAGTTGCTAAAGATTACTGTACAGTAATACTACTCACTGATTGGTTGCCAGAGGTTACAGCATATCATTACCACTTACTGACTGGTTGCTAGAGGTTACAGCGCACATTACGGCTCACTGATTAGTTGCTAGAGGTTACAGCACATGATTTCTTCTTGTTGAGTGGTTGTTAGAGATTACTGTACAGTAATACTGCTCACTGATTGGTTGTCAGAGGCTACATTATATCATTACCACTTACTGACTGGTTGCTAGAGCTTACAGCACACATTACGGCTCACTGATTAGTTGCTAGAGGTTACAGCACATGATTTCTTCTTGTTGAGTGGTTGCTAGAGATTACTGTACAGTAATACTGCTCACTGATTGGTTGCCAGAGGTTACAGCATATCATTACCACTTACTGACTGGTTGCTAGAGGTTAAAGCACACATTACGACTCACTGATTAGTTGCTAGAGGTTACAGCACATGATTTCTTCTTGTTAATTGGTTGCTAGAGATTACTGTAGAGTAATACTGCTCACTGATTGGTTGTCAGAGGTTACAGCATATCATTACCACTTACTGACTGGTTGCTAGAGGTTACAGCACACATTAAGGCTCACTGATTAGTTGCTAGAGGTTACAGCACATGATTTCTTCCTGTTGATTGGTTGCTAGAGATTACTGTACAGTAATACTGCTCACTGATTGGTTGCTAGAGGTTACAGCATATCATCACTGCAGAGGGGCATGATATACATATGATCAGTGGCGGTGTGTCCATACAGGGCGCCGGAGCGCCGCCCCCTCTCGCTCCTGCACGGCCACTGAAAGACAATACATAGATTCATGCATTGCATGAATCTGTGTATTGTCGCCGCTGCCGCACTGCCCACTATTCATATGGCCGGCCTCCTGGTGAGCGCCGGCCATATGAATTAGAGCGGTGGCCGGCGGTGGGTGTGACTTGGAAGTGTCTATCAGAGCCAGCGGCTCTGATAGGCTTTCCGAATACAGCTCTCACGCTGTAATCGGCTTCCAAAAACTCCTCCAAGGTACGCACGGGGGTGCGTTCCTTGGAGAAGACTGTGGGAGTTTCAGCCAATCAGGTTCACCGGATCTGGTTACCGGTAACCTAATCGGCTGAAGCGACATCGAGGGCGGGAGAAGACATCGAGGATGGCGCGGACCGAGAAAGGTAAGTGCAGGGCTGGGGGGGGCAGGCTGCATTTGGGAACAAACTGGCTGTATATGGGGACACACTGGCTGCATTTGGGGGACACACTGGCTGTATATGGGGACACACTGGCTGCATTTGGGGGACACACTGGCTGTATATGGGGACACACTGGCTGTATATGGGAACACACTGGCTGTATATGGGAACACACTGGCTGCATATGGGGACACACTGGCTGTATATGGGGACACACTGGCTGTATATGGGAACAAACTGGCTGTATATGGGAACAAACTGGCTGTATATGGGGGACACACTGGGTGTATATGGGGGACACACTGGCTGTATATGGGGGACACACTGGCTTTATATGGGGGACACACTGGCTGTATATGGGGGACACACTGGCTGTATATGGGGGACAAACTGCCTGTATATGGGAACAAACTGACTGTATATGGGAACAAACTGGCTGCATTTGGGGACAAACTGGCTGCATTTGAGGGGACAAACTGGTGGCGTTTGGACACAGTGGCTGCGTTTAATGGGCACAGTGGTGGCAATTGATGTTTTTTTTTTCAGTTTGTTTGCGCCCCCCCAAAAATTTTGAGCACCAGCCGCCACTGCTGTACAGACACAACATATATCCACATAGCCAGTGTGCAAACACTGAGAGGGAGGTAATCACAAGGCATATAGACAGATATCATAAATTACACAGGAAAAAGGAGAAGAATGTGGTTCAGGACCCAACACTATCTCGAAGGTAGGACAGATGCCCAACGTTTCAAGGCACTTTTGGTTGTATGTATCTAGGGATGCGGGTAGACTGACCTCTGTTATCCATCCATATTCGGTGACCTGGTACCGGCCGGTCGTAGGTTCCCTGGACCCCAAACTTGGTACACATGTAACCCAGATTCCCCTCTACAAGTGTGCGTTATTTTCGAGGTCCTAGCACCAAGGGCCGGGGAGATGACCCGTCCCAAGCTGACCTTATTTCCCCATAGACTCCCATTATAAACGGTCACTTTTTGGGGACCCGGTACCGGTCGGCCGTAGGTCCCCTTGACTCCACACTTGGTACACATGTACCCCAGAGTCTCCCCTACAATTGTGCGCAGTTTGGAGATCCTAGCACCAAGCACCGGAGAGCTGAGCTGCCCCAAGCTGACCAAGGTTTTGACCAAATCGTTTACTTTCCGAACTTCTGGAACCGATTTCGGGTACTTCCCGAGTGTTTCCAAACACCAAACTCGGTGTGCCGGCAGTACTCCTCGACTACTCCAGGCTCCAGTAGTTGTATGAGTTTTCACCAAGCGGTTCGCCCAAAACATGAGCTCAAACTCGGTCACTTGGGTCAAAACTTCACGCCAAGCTGACCTAAAATCTGGTCAGCTTGGCGCGCCTCACACCCCTTCCCCCCCCTACGGGCGCTCCGCTGTTAACCAACATTTTTACCCCTTTTTTTAACCTATACCCACCCCTGAACAAGTCCTACCCGGTTTAAGTGTCGCTGGTCAGCTTGGGGCGGACACGTGGACACTCCCAAAGTTGGTCAGCTTGGGTGGGGAACCGAGGAGCCCATTGGACCAATGGTGACGCCCTTAAGGCTCCATGGGTCGGCCACAGAACCTCTCAGTGTCCCCAGGGTGTGTGGGTAGGTGTCCAGGCTTAAGGTACCCCAATCCTGGGTACTTTGTAAGTTTGACCTGCCATTAACTTGGGACCTGAAGGTTACCGGAGGATCGAGCTCCATGTTTTTGGTGTCTAAAATCGATCGCTACCAGCCTGCCAAGTTTCAAGTCTGTAGCTCAAAGTATGGGGGAGATATGGACCTTCCACGACACCGAACCCTTGTGACCCACTACGCCTGGGTGGTACCGAGAGGTCGCTAGACCGCAGCCGGGTCCATAGTGCCTCCTGGTTGGTATGAACATTTCCATTTAACCGGTCAAATCTTCCGAACCATAAGTCCCCCAAACTTCCCATTTGGTAGTTAAGGGTTTTAGGACCCCTTCTACCGTCATGCAAAATTTGGGGTCTCCAGACAAAAAGGGTAAAAAAATAGCTTTTTTTGGAGCCACAGCAGACTTTCTCTCACCATAACTTTTAAAGTTGCCTTGTTTTCCCTATCAGGAAATGAAAATTTGTGAACCGAAAATGCCAGCAACACCATCTTTGGATATGTTATAGTGCTAGGTCCTACGAGCTTGCCCAGCAAGTTTGGGGTTCCTAAGTCAAAAGGGCCCCAAAGTCACTCCGCCAGAGCTAAATCACTTTTTTTTATGTCCGGTACCGGCTGGCTGTATGTCCCAGTGACTCCACACTTGGTAGGCATGACTTCACACAGTGTGCCAAGTTTGGGGTCCCTAGCATTAATGGGCCCCGAGATATTGCATCCCAAGCTTACCGCCCCCCCCCCCTTTGAAGCCAGTTTCAAAACTCTATTTTTCCCGGTACCATTTTGGGTTTACCGGTCTATTTGGGGAGTCGCTACCGGCCGGCCTTTTGTTCCCCGAAGCCCATACTTGGTACACATGTAGCCCCACTCGTCCTCTACCGGTGCACCGAGTTTGGGGACCAGGGACATTAAGACCGGGGAGCAAGATTTTTTTAGCCGGGCACCACTTCCATAGACTCCCATTATAAACGGTCATTGTTGATCAGGGAACGTAAGGCCGAATTTCTGCGAATATTTTAGTCCGAAAATCGACTGCCATAGACTTACGCTTTAATCGGTACGGTCGCCGGTTCTGTTTGGGCGATCAGTACCGGTAGGCCATCGGTTCCCTGGACTATCCCTTTGGAACCTGAGTCCTGGAGAAGTGGGGCTACCACCTCTCGTTGTCGGTGTAATTTTCTGACCGGTACACGATGCTGTAGGTGTGGAAGTGTTTACCGGGTGTAACGGTTACCGAATACCGGTCTTAAAAATAGGAGGGGGGTCTCATTTTGTAGAAAAGGGTTGGGGCAATCTAAGGAGACCCCCTGAATCTTTGTGCGAATGAAGGTTTTCGAGCTATACCGGTTTAACGCGCTCTTTTCCGGTTACCGAAACCTTCCGGTTAGGGTACCGGACCCAAACTCGGTATGGTGGTACCGCTATATGTTCCCTACATCACCCTGAAGTGTGGAATTTTTGTGACCCATGGTACCGAATCGCGGTTACCCTGAATGGAGGGTACTTTTTTTTCGGTGTTTGACCGATAACTTTCCGGTAAAAGGACACAGAAACTCGGTTCTTTTTGCTAGCACTTCGTGAGATACTCACGGAGATGCACGAGCAGATTTGGAGTGGCTAGCACATTCCGTTCGAAAGTTATTGACCGAAAACTGAAATTCGCCACTTTCAGGCTGAAGGCCCAAAACTCACCCAACTTTGCACGGTTGTGTGGAGTCACTGGCACCTATGGCCGTGGAGATATCTCGTCCCAAGCTGACCCTGTTTTCCCATAGACCCCCATGTTAAAAGGTGCCCTAGTTTGGGTGCCCGGTACCGACTGGCCATAAGTGCCAGTGACTCCACACTAGGCACACATGTAGCGCTACTCGTCCTCTACCTGTGCACCGAGTTTGGAGACCAGGGACCGTAAGACCGGGGAGCACCGATTTTTGATAGATAAAAAAAAATGTGAAAAAAAAAAATTGAAAAACATTTTGATTATTTTTCTTTGTCCTACACCCCCCCATCTCTCTCTTTGTCCTCCTCCCGCCCCCCCATCTCTCTCTTTGTCTTCCTCCCACATCTCTCTCTTTATCCTACCCCCCCGGGGGGCGTCTGCTCTGAAGGGGGGCTGTGTAACATGCAGGGGGTCCAGAGGTGCAGGTTGCTGTGTAATGTAAAGGGGTCCAGAGATTCAGGGTGATGTGTAATGTAAAGGGGTCCAGAGGTGCAGTGCTGTGTAATGTAAAGGTGCCCAGAGATGCAAGGGTGCTGTGTAAAGTAAAGGGGTATACTGGAACCAATGATATGGGCTATTGTGTATACTGGAAGCCATGCAGAGGGTTGTTCTTGTGTAGGATTGCACCAATGATGGACCCATCAATTCTACATATCAGTGCCTCCTTGTCAGTGCCTGTCAGTGAAGGGGAAAACAAAATTTTATGACAGAAACTAAGAAAAACTATTTTTTTTTCAAAAATGTTGGTCTTTTTTAGTTTGTTTAGCAAAAAATAAAAACCGCAGAGGTGATCAAATTCCACCAAAAGAAAGCTCTATTTGTGGGAATAAAATGACAAAAAATTCTGTCTGGGTACAGTGTACCACGACCGCGCAATTGTCATTTAAAATGCGACAGCGCTGAAAGCTGAAAATTGTCATGGGCAGGAAGGGGCGTAAGTGCCTGCTAATGAAGTGGTTAATATAACCCAGCACAGAGTTCCCCCTTACAGTGCAGGGGGAACTCTGATGTAAGGGGGAACTCTGATGTAAGGGGGAACTCTGGTGACGAGATCACCTTATATCAGAGTTCCCCTTTATGTCATTGTCCACAGAGTTCCAACTTGCATTTAAAATGGAAACTTTAATGTGGGGAGGACTCTGGTCACCATAGAGCACCTTTCGCAAAGTGAATGCACTAATGTAAGGGGGGTTACTGATATAAGGGGGAACCTTTATATCAGTGCCTCCTTACCTTACTGTATTCACTGCCCCCTACATCAGTGATCCCCCCTCAGACTGGCCTTGCTACGCTGTTACTGACCACCACTCAGGTGCACCGTGCAGGGCTCAGTCAGATGGTCCTCTCTGGGCTCCAGCTTGATGGCTCTCGTTTCATCCTATATTACAATACGAGACTGTGAGGACTTGATAAAAGAGATGGTCAGACCCTGCAGAAATACTACAGGAGATAGTCACAGAGTGTGTGGACATGATACAGGAGAGGGTCAGAGACTGCATACATGATACAAGAGATGGTCATAGACTGCATACATGGTACAAGAGATGATCAGAGAGTGTGCATAGATGATACAAGAGATGGTCATAGACTGCATACCTGATACAGGAGATGGTCAGAC
This sequence comes from Rana muscosa, assembly GCA_029206835.1. Classification (NCBI taxonomy): domain Eukaryota; kingdom Metazoa; phylum Chordata; class Amphibia; order Anura; family Ranidae; genus Rana; species Rana muscosa. The sequence goes on along the minus strand of CM055127.1, from coordinate 955,737 downwards.
ACTGCAGACATACTACAGGAGACGGTCAGAGACTGCAGACATGCAGACATACTACAGGAGATGGTCAGAGACTGCATACATGATACAAGAGATGGTCATAGACTGCATACCTGATACAGGAGACGGTCAGAGACTGCAGGCATACTACAGGAGACGGTAAGAGACTGCAGACATACTACAGGAGACGGTAAGAGACTGCAGGCATACTACAGGAGACGGTAAGAGACTGCAGACATACTACAGGAGACGGTCAGAGACTGCAGACATACTACAGGAGACGATCAGAGACTGCAGATATACTACAGGAGATGGTCAGATAAACAAATTGGGGTTTGGGGATGGGGATTTGCGCAAGTTCCGTTTATGTGTGGGTAAAGAAAAATGTCACCCACTGTGGATCATCTACCTGATGAGGTTGTTGCTGTAACCATATAAGCATACATAATTAAGTGATAGAAAGGGGAAGGGGGAGGGGAATTAGGGAAAGGGAAAGGAAAGGGAAGGGAATCAGTCTGTTTAGAGCAGACCGAAAAGCGGTTACTATAAGCAACAGATTATAGATCCAGAAACGGAAATGATTATAAAATGTAATCATTTATTCCTATTATCATTTTAAATATATGTAAAAGGGAACATATAAAGGTGCAGTGTTATTATCAAAAGTGAATGGTCATACAGTACATAAATTAATTGGAAACACCTAATAGACAGACAGGACAAACAAATAACTAAACATGTAACAACACACTTGTCCGGACGTATGATTCAGTCTTATATTGATATGTAACCCAGTAAAGAATAGTATTTATTGTGTTAATTACCGTCCACCAGAGGATGTAAGGTAATCTAAACCACGTAAGTGGATTTATTATTAAGGTCAAATGGGTTTTACATTTAGTATAAGGCTGAGCCTGATGGGGTGGGGGAAGGGGGAAACCAGGGAAGGGGGGTAATGGCGCTGGGGGTAACCATTAGGACATGTATGGATTAGTACAAATGTCCTAGATGCAAGGTTTGCATTAGGTACATAATGGGAGTCCACAAATAGAAAGTTTCCTTGAGGGTTGGAGGGGTTAGTTGATGTTGGTAAGAAGGCTGTTGTATTGGTAAATGGATAAATGTCCTCCAAGAGTTGTTGGCAAAAGAAGTTCATCAATATAGTTATTGGTACAGAAATCTGTAATGCTTTTATAGCGTAGCTCTTACAACATAACTCTGGTATGCACATTTAGACAGTGTGTAATTGGACCCATTATCATTGTCTGCAGCTCAACTTCAACCCATAAATCAAAGTACATTACCATTGGGCGTCTCCATGTTGGAACTGGATTTAGCCAATTCTTGTATTTAGATGGGTCCCAAGTTACCTGACATCAACAGCTGATTTGAAGATGTTGTTTATGCCAAACCTGTATGGTATGATGGCCGGTAACCGAAGCAGGTATTGGAGTGAAGTCCAGGTCCCCCGAGCGTTACCTTCACCGGTATCAGGAAGGAATCCAATGTGGCTACTTTTAAAGTGCCTGATGTCAGTAGCCGCGGTCGTTGCCGCTATCGTAGGTACTGACTGGGGCTTACGTTCCCCGAGCCATGTCGATCCACCCACTCCGTTCAGGACAACGTCACGTGACTGTGCGAGATGTGACGTCAACGCGTTTCGCCGTGCTCTGTGGCGTAGCTTCGTCTGGACTGATTCCCTTCCCTTTCCTTTCCCTTTCCCTAATTCCCCTCCCCCTTCCCCTTTCTATCACTTAATTATGTAGGAGATGGTCAGAGACTGCAGACATACTACAGGAGATGGTAGAGACTGAAGACATACTACAGGAGACGGTCTGAGACTGCAGACATACTACAGGAGACGGTCAGAGACTGCAGACATACTACAGGAGATGGTCAGAGACTGCATACATGATACAAGAGATGGTCATAGACTGCATACCTGATACAGGAGATGGTCAGAGACTGCAGGCATACTACAGGAGACGGTAAGAGACTGCAGACATACTACAGGAGACGGTAAGAGACTGCAGGCATACTACAGGAGACGGTAAGAGACTGCAGGCATACTACAGGAGACGGTAAGAGACTGCAGACATACTACAGGAGACGGTCAGAGACTGCAGACTTACTACAGGAGACGGTCAGAGACTGCAGACATACTACAGGAGACGGTCAGAGACTGCAGACATACTACAGGAGACGGTCAGAAACTGCAGACATACTACAGGAGATGGTCAGAGACTGCATACATGATACAAGAGATGGTCAGAGACTGCATACATGATACAAGAGATGGTCAGAGACTGCATACATGATACAAGAGATGGTCAGAGACTGCAGACATACTACAGAAGATGATCAGAGACTGCAATACATGATACAGGAGATGATCAGAGACTGCAATACATGATACAGGAGATGGTCAGAGACTGCATACATGATACAGGAGATGGTCAGAGACTGCATACATGCTACAGGAGATGGTCAGAGACTGCATACATGATACAGGAGATGGTCAGAGACTGCATACATGATACAGGAGATGGTCAGAGACTGCAGACATGATATAAGAGATGGTCATAGACTGCATACATGATACAGGAGATGGTCAGAGTCTGCAGACATACTACAGGAGATGGTCAGAGACAGCAGACATACTACAGGAGATGGTCATAGACTGCAGACATGATATAAGAGATGGCCATAGACTGCATACATGATACAAGAGATGGTCAGAGACTGCAGACATACTACAGGAGATGGTCAGAGACTGCAGACATACTACAGGAGATGGTCATAGACTGCAGACATGATATAAGAGATGGTCATAGACTGCATACATGATACAAGAGATGGTCAGAGACTGCAGACATGATACAAGAGATGGTCAGAGAGTGTGCAGACATAATTGGGCTGAAATTGTACCCGGGTCACACGTGCATTGCACAGATCACACAGCATGTTCCTGTGTTTTTCACTTTGCTGCAGTAACTTACCTGCAGGGGGGGCACTAGTTTGGGCACCTGGAGCAATTTTGCACATCACTTGTGGGGTGCCAAGGGCCACCCCCTCTGTGGCAGACAGCATCTATTTAATTTGGGGGGGAGGATATGTGCTAATGGGGTGGATTTAATATCCAAGCCCCCTTGTAGCACAAGTCCTAAAGTGCCCCCTAGAACATATCCTCTCCCACAAAATCACTCAAAAGGTAAGAAATATTGCAGAGCTGCAATGTGCAAATAGTGGTAAAGCCACCTATATATAATCATAATAATGATAATAATAAAATGTACACTTGATGTATATATTTTACATTTTATTATTATGATTATATATAGGTGGTTTCACCACTATTTGCACATTTGGCCTACCAGTACCGATCGCCCAAACAGAACCGGCGACCATACCGATTAAATTCGTAAGTCTATGGCGGTCGATTTTCGGACTAAAATATTCGCAGAAATTCGGCCTTACGTTCCCTGATCAACAATGACCGTTTGCAATGGGAGTCTATGGAAGTGGTGCCTGGCGAAAAAAATTCTTGCTCCCCGGTCTTAATGTCCCTGGTCCCCAAACTCGGTGCACCGGTAGAGGACGAGTGGGGCTACATGTGTACCAAGTATGTTCTTCGGGGAACAAAAGGCCGGCCGGTAGCGACTCCCCAAAGGGACCGGTAAACCCAAAATGGTACCGGGAAAAATAGAGTTTTGAAACTGGCTTCAAAGGGGGGGGCGGTCAGCTTGGGATGCAATATCTCAGGGCCCATTAATGCTAGGGACCCCAAACTTGGCACACTGTGTGGAGTCATGCCTGGCACCAACACAGGCTCTCGGTACCACCCAGGCGTAGTGGGTCACAAGGGGTCGGTGTCGTGGAAGGTCCATATCTCCCCCATACTTTGAGCTACAGACTTGAAACTTGGCAGGCTGGTAGCGATCGATTTTAGACACCAAAAACATGGAGCTCGATCCTCCGGTAACCTTCAGGTCCCAAGTTAATGGCAGGTCAAACTTACAAAGTACCCAGGATTGGGGTACCTTAAGCCTGGACACCTACCCACACACCCTGGGGACACTGAGAGGTTCTGTGGCCGACCCATGGAGCCTGAAGGGCGGCACCATTGGTCCAATGGGCCCCTCGGTTCCCCACCCAAGCTGACCAATGAGACTTAAGCTTTGGGAGTGTCCACGTGTCCACCCAAGCTGACCAGCGACACTTAAACCGGGTAGGACTTGTTCAGGGGTGGGTATAAGTTAAAAAAGGGGTAAAAATTTTGGTTAACGGCGCGAAGCGCCCCTGGGGGGGGAAGGGGTGTGGGGCGCAGAGCGCGCCAAGCTGGCCAGATTTTCGGTCAGCTTGGCGTGAAGTTTTGTCCCAAGTGACCGACTTTGAGCTCATGTTTTGGGCGAACCACTCAGTGAAAACTCATACAACTACTGGAGCCTGGAGTAGTCGAGGAAACACTCGGAAAGTACCCGAAATCGGTTCCAGAATTTCGGAAAGTAACCGATTCGGTCAAAACCTTGGTCAGCTTGGGGCGGCTCAGCTCTCCGGTGCTTGGTGCTAGGATCTCCAAACTGCGCACAATTGTAGGGGAGACTCTGGGGTACACGTGTACCAAGTGTGGCGTCAAGGGGACCTACGGCCAACCAGTACCGGGTCCCCAAAAAGTGACCGTTTATAATGGGAGTCTATGGGGAAATAAGGTCAGCTTGGGACGGGTCATCTCCCCGGCCCTTGGTGCTAGGACCTCGAAAACAACGCACACTTATAGAGGGGAATCTGGGGTACATGTGTACCAAGGTTGGGGTCCAGGGAACCTACCACCGGCCGGTACCAGGTCACTGAATAGGTTGTACGATTTTTCGGTTGGGTGTTTGAAAACCTTGGTCAGCTTGGGACGGGATTTTTTTTTAAATTTGGTGCTAGGACCTCCAAACTGGGCACACTTGTAGTATGGACTCTTGGCTGCCGGTGTGCCAAATGGGTGGTCCAGGGGACCTACGGTCGGCCAGTACCGGGTCCCCAAAGGCAGTGCCCCTAGGACACTGATTTAACATAAATAAAATAAATAAAAAAATTGAAAAAAAAATTGAAAAAAAATGATTAAAAAAATGTTTAATGATACAATTTTATGTTGTGTAATCTTGATCGCAAAATGCATGCATTACCCTTATTAAGCTTCCTTAGGTACTGATGTGAAAACATTGTAAGTTAATAATAAAGAAATTATTACTACGAACCAAAAAAAAAATTATTTGACACAATAAATCTGTTTTAGATTGTACCTGTTTTAAAGATTGTAAGCTGTAACAAGCAGGATGCTCTGGTTCCTCCTGTATTGCATTGCAAATCTACTGTAATAAACTGCTTAGGGATCGCCGTCCTGGATACGGAGACCCCTCTTTTACCCACCCATCTCTCTCTTTCTCCTCCCCCCATCTCTCTCTCTCTTTGTCCTCCCCCCATCTCTCTCTTTGTCCTCCCCCCATCTCTCTCTCTTTGTCCCCCCATCTCTCTCTCTTTGTCCCCCCATCTCTCTCTCTTTGTCCCCCCCATCTCTCTCTCTGTCCTACCCCCATATCTCTCTCTTTGTCCCCCCCGCATATCTCTCTCTTTGTCGTCCCCCCCACCCACCCCCCACAACTCTCTCTTTGTCCTACCCCCCCTATCTCTCTCTTTGTCCTACCCCCCCATCTCTCTCTTTGTCCTACCCCCCATCTCTCTCTTTGTCCTACACCCCCCATCTCTCTCTTTGTCCTACACCCCCCCATCTCTCTCTTTGTCCTCCCCCCATCTCTCTCTTTGTCCTACCCCCATCTCTCTCTTTGTCCTCTCTCTCCCCCCCCACATCTCTCTCTATTTGTCCTCCCCCTCCCACATCTCTTGCTTTGTCCTACCCCCCCTCACATCTCTCTTTGTCCTACAGCCCCACCCCCATCTCTCTCTTTGTCCTCCTCCCACCCCCAATTTTTTTTGACTAACAAAACAGTACAACAGCGTAAAAAACAGTACAAAAAAAATAGAAAAAAAAAATTACCAAAAATTGTCAAAAATCTAACCTCCTGGTCAAAATCCCGAAAATGGGAAAAAAAAATTGAAAAAAAAAAATTTGAAAAAAAAAATGTAAAAAAAAAAAAAAAATTGGAAAAAAAAATTCATTGAAAAAAATGAAAAAAAAATTTATTGAAAAAAAATGAAAAAAAAAATTAATTTGAAAAAAAAAAAAAAAAAAAAAAAAAAAAAATTGATTATTTCTTTGTCCTACCACCCCCCCATCTCTCTCTTTGTCCTCCTCCCACCCCCCCCCCCCCATCTCTCTCTTTGTCCTTTGACCCACCCCCCCATCTCTCTCTTTATCCTACCCCCCATATCTCTCTTTGTCCTCCGACACCCACCCTGATTTTGTCCCCCCATCTCTCTCTTTGTCCTACCCCCCATCCTCTTCTTCCCCCTCCCTCTTTTGCCCTCACCTTATTTTTTCACCCCCTTTCCCCCCATGCGCACGCGCTCTCTCTCTTCCCCCCCCCCAATTGTAGTGTAAACAGGGGTGGTCTGCAGCACTCTCATGGAATTGCTCTTGGTGGTCTGCAGTACTCTCAAGGATTTGAACTCAAGTCTACAGTGCCTGGGGGTGCACACTCTTATCCTCTGAGCTACTCACTTCTGCTCAGGAACTTATGGGTGCGTTCTTCTAATTCAGGAGGTAAAGTCATCACAAGTTCAAAACAAGGTCTCTAGATATGAACCAGCAACTCTAACATCTCTACTGGCTCAGGGGGAAGGTTCTTAAACCCCTCAGCCAACCAGCCTGGAAGACTGAAACCCACAAATTAAAGGCCTAGTACCTGGAATGTGATCACAAATTTCAAAAGATGTCGTCAGGTTTGAACCCGCAACCTCAAAATACTCATCAACATTGCTGGCTGGCTGCTAAAGCCCCCGAGCCACAGGAAAGCTCTGATGGAAGGACTTGGCAGCCAGCCCCCCACCACTTACCCTGCATAATTTAATTTTTTGGGGTCCTGTAAGCGGCTAGGCTCCCAAAAAGTCTGACACATGTGGTATCCCCGTACTCAGGAGAAGCAATAGAATGTCGTGTTTTCAACAAAAGGGCCGGAGGTTAGATTTTGGACCATTTCGGGGCAAAGGGGCCGGGGGTTATATTTTGGACCATTTTAAACCATTTTGGGGACAAAAAGGCCGGGGGTTAGATTTCGGACCATTTTGGGGACAAAAGGGCCGGGGGTCCGATTTTTGGACCATTTCCAACAAAAGGGCCGGATGTTAGATTTTGGACCATTTCGGGGCAAAGGGGCTGGGGGTTAGATTTTTGACCATTTTAAACCATTTTGGGGACAAAAATATGCAATAAGTCGTATATGCGCTTAAAAATAAATATTTACTTTGCCTAAAGTGCTCTCCATTATACTGCAATCCTGGATGTCACACCCCCCCCCCCCGAACACCCCCTTCGCCACTGTAGCTGTCTCACCTCTCCATGCCTGTCAGTGTGGCGCTGCCACCGCGGCGGCGTGTGTAGTAAAATCACGGAGGGGGGTGCCAGTCTGACACCCCCCCCAGTGTGCTGTACCTGTGGGGCGGCCCGCCCTGCCCCCCCCCCTTAGTACGCCTCTCGTGTGTCTGTTTTATTTTATGATATATATTTAAAAATATATGTGTTCATCACATCACAGATCATTGAAATACCATTGATACATTTCTTCAAACGATCGAATAGCAGAACATGTCATTTTTTATTTTATTTCAAAGTGCGTAAACATTTCTGTGGTATTTCAAATATCTGGGCTGTTATGGCAAAACTGATTTCTCCAAAGAGATAGCCTGATGTGGAAAGCACCCTTGCACTGCACAGAATGTGTGCGTAATAGCGCCAGTGGGGTGGTTTTGTGGTTGTGAATTAAACCACCAACCTTCTCAACTGCTAGGCAAGTGTTCTACCCACTACACCACTGTGACCATATTATAACTACGTTCACTTTTTTTAAGGACATAATTGGGGAAGGGGTATTTTAGTGCAGTGCGGTTTGTATGAGGGAAGAATTGTGCTTCAGGACCTGGAGACATAAATAAAAATAAACTGTATAAAATCAAATCAATATAACAAAAAATATATACATTACTTCAGGACAAAAAGCATTACTTAAAAAAAAAAAACCTGTGTTTGCCCAATTTTTCTATACATACTGTACACATGCAGTTTACATGCGCCTAAATAATTTTAGAATGTATGGGAGCAATATTATAGTACAGTCGCATGTGTACATTGTCACTTTAGGCAAAGTAAATATTTATTTTTAAGCGCATATACGACTTATTGCATATTTTTCGCACAGAATTATTAGTTGAGCTACAATGTTAAATTTGGACACACTGTTGTAGTTGGGTTTTGAACACGCGACCCTATTTGCTACCCTCAAAATTTTCACTCGCATTTGGCGATTGAATATATGAGCAGTGCGAGTATGGACAGGTTCCCCTCCCGCCACGCACACACTTGCGGTGCGGCCAGTTTAATCTGTATTCTACAGCAAGCCCCGCACAGGCTCGCAGTGGGAACTTTGCAAATTAGTTGTGTACCAGCCATCGCTGCCCCGCTCCACCTTCCACACATTGGTGCTTGGGACCGCCCGTCTCCAGCTCCGCTTGGGACCGCCCGTCTCCAGCTCCGCTTGGGACCGCCCGTCTCCAGCTCCCCTTTACATTACACAGACCCCTGCACCTCTGGACCCCTTTACTTTGCACAGCACCCTTGCACCTCTGGACCCCACAGAAATGTTTACGCACTTTGAAATAAAAAAAATGACATGTTCTGCTATTCGATCGTTTGAAGAAATGTATCAATGGTATTTCAATGATCTGTGATGTGATGAACACATATATTTTTAAATATATATCATAAAATAAAACAGACACACGAGAGGCGTACTAAGGGGGGGGCAGGGCGGGCCGCCCCACAGGTACAGCACACTGGGGGGGGTGTCAGACTGGCACCCCCCCTCCGTGATTTTACTACACACGCCGCCGCGGTGGCAGCGCCACACTGACAGGCACGGAGAGGTGAGACAGCTACAGTGGCGAAGGGGGTGTGCGGGGGGGGGGGTGACATCCAGGATTACAGTATAATGGAGAGCACTTTAGGCAAAGTAAATATTTATTTTTAAGCGCATATACGACTTTTTGCATATTTTTCGCACAGTATTATTAGTTGAGCTACAATGTTAAATTTGGACACACTGTTGTAGTTGGGTTTTGAACACGCGACCCTATTTGCTACCCTCAAAATTTTCACTCGCATTTGGCGATTGAATATATGAGCAGTGCGACGAGTATGGACAGGTATGTATCCAGTTCCCCCTCCCGCCACGCACACACTTGTGGTGCGGCCAGTTTAATCTGTATTCTACAGCAAGCCCCGCACAGGCTCGCAGTGGGAACTTTGCAAATTAGTGGTGTACCAGCCATCGCTGCCCCGCTCCACCTTCCACACATTGGTGCTTGGGACCGCCCGTCTCCAGCTCCGCTTGGGACCGCCCGTCTCCAGCTCCGCTTGGGACCCGCCCGTCTCCAGTTCCCCTTTACATAACACAGACCCCTGCACCTCTGGACCCCTTTACTTTACACAGCACCCTTGCATCTCTGGGCACCTTTACATTACACAGCACTGCACCTCTGGACCCCCTTTACATTACACATCACCCTGAATCTCTGGACCCCTTTACATTACACAGCAACCTGCACCTCTGGACCCCCTGCATGTTACACAGCCCCCCTTCAGAGCAGACGCCCCCCATTCAGAGCAGCCCCTCATCGTTCAGTGTAGCTCCCCTGTTCAGTTTGGCCCACCTTTGTTCCGTCTAGCCCCCCTTTGTTCCGTCTAGTCCCCCCTTTGTTCCGTCTAGCCCCCCTTTGTTCTGTCAACCCACCCCCCTTTTTCCGTCTAGCCCCCCCTTTTTCCGTCTAGCCCCCCTTTTTCTGTCTAACCCCCCCCTTGTTCAGTCTAGCCCCCCCCCTCGTTCAGTCTAGCCCCCCTCGTTCAGTCTAGCCCCCCTCGTTCAGTCTAGCCCCCCGCTCAGTGTAGCCCCCCTTCAGTACCTCAGATCAGCGCAGCGGCAAATGCACAGCAGGTCCCCTCCCCCTGTTTACACTACAATTGGGGGGAAAAGAGAGAGAGAGAGCGCGCGTGTGTGGGGGAGGAGAGAGAGGGAGCGAGGGGGGAAGAGAGCGAGCGCGTGGTGGGAGAGAGAGCGCGTGGGGGGGAGAGACAGCGCGTGGGGGGAGAGAAAAGAGAGAGAGCGCGTGCGCGTGGGGGGGAAAGAGGGTGAAAAAATAAGGTGAGGGCAAAAGAGGGAGGGGGAAGAGAGAAAGAAAGGGGAAGTAGTGAGGGGGGTGGGGGAAAGAGGGGTGGGGGGTGGGGTCAAATAGGGTGGGGTGGGGGAAATAGGGGTGGGTGGGGTCAAATGGGGTGGGGCAAAGTGGTTGGGGGAGAAAGGGGGGGAAGGGGAGGGGGGGAAAGAGGAGGGGGGTGGGGGGAAAAGAGGAGGGAAAAAAGAGGGTGGGGAAGAAGAGGGTGGGGGGGTCAAAATGGGGGGGGTAGGACAAAGAGAGAGATGGGGGGGACAAAATGGGGGTGGGTGTCGGAGGACAAAGAGAGAGATGGGGGGTGTAGGACAAAGAGAGAGATGGGGGGGTTGGTCGGAGGACAAAGAGAGAGATGGGGGGTGTAGGAAAAAGAGAGAGATGGGGGTGTAGGACATAGAGAGAGATGGGGGGGGTAGGACAAAGAAATAATCAAATTTTTTTTCAATTTTTTTTTTCAAATAAATTTTTTTTTTCAATTTTTTTTCAATAATTTTTTTTATTTTCATTTTTTTCAATAATTTTTTTTTCACATTTTTTATTTTTTTTTATTTTTTTTTATTTTTTTCTAATTTATTTTTTTTCACATTTTTTTTTTGGGGGGAAAGAGGAGGGAAAAAAGAGGGTGGGGAAAGAAGAGGGTGGGGGGGTCAAAATGGGGGGGGTAGGACAAAGAGAGAGATGGGGGGGACAAAATGGGGGTGGGTGTCGGAGGACATAGAGAGAGATGGGGGGGTGTAGGACAAAGAGAGAGATGGGGGGGTTGGTCGGAGGACAAAGAGAGAGATGGGGGGTGTTGGAAAAAGAGAGAGATGGGGGGGGTGTAGGACAAAGAGAGAGATGGGGGGGGGGTAGGACAAAGAAATAATCAAATTTTTTTTCAATTTTTTTTTTTTTCAAATTATTTTTTTTTTTCATTTTTTTTCAATTAATTTTTTTATTTTCATTTTTTTCAATAATTATTTTTTCACATTTTTTTTTCTATTTTTTTTTTTTCACATTTTTTTTTTCAATTTTTTTTCCCCCATTTTCGGGATTTTGACCAGGAGGTAAGATTTTTGACAATTTTTGGTAATTTTTTTTTGTACTGTTTTTTTACGCTGTTGTAGGGCTGGGAAAAAAAAATCGATTTTAATCTTGAATCGAGTTTTGAGCTCAAATCGATTCAGTTTTGAAGAAAATCGATTTTTTTAGATTTTTTTTTTTTTTTGAAAAAAAAAAATACAATTTTTTTTTTCCTTCCCTTCAAAGTTTCCGTAGCAGGACTGCAGGGGGCGTATCCGGAATGGCACTGGGCAGCGTTACCCCAATTACATCTACTCGCTGCAGCCTCCGTCTGCCTACCTGATCAGCGTGTCATGCAGACAGACAGTGGCCATTGCAGTGTTCAAAAGCCGCGCCTCCCGAGTCTCGTCATCTGTGATAGGCGGAACACTCAATTTCACAGCAGGCAGTATTCAGCCTATCATGGACATCCTCTCATCCTCGTCTGTGTTATGAGGATGACCATGATAGGCGGAACACTGAATGCTGGGAAATTGAGTGTTCCGCCTATCACAGACGAGAAGGAGGCGCGGCTTTTGAATACTGGAATGGCCACCGGTGTAGCAGTAAAATCCGTATACCATGAAAATCTGCATCAGGTACGGGCACAGTGATTGAAGCATGGGCACAGTGAGACACGGGCACAGTGAGACACGGGCACAGTGAGGCACGGGCACAGTGAGGCATGGACACAGTTCAATTCAACTAAGAGTAACCTCAGGATTTTTTGTTGTTTTATTAGCTAAATCCAAATACAGTATTAATAATTTGTATGTTTAACAATCTTTGTTGCACACTGCAAAAAACAACAAAAGGTCACAAGCGCTAAATTGGTGGATAAAGAAAAAAATATAATGGATGATAATAATAATAATAAGAAAAAAATCCCAAATATTTTGGGAAGTACAAAGTATCCAAAAGGGGGAAAAAACAGGATCCAGCGCAGCAAGAAAAAATCCGTACCCAGAAGTACAAAATACACAACATGCACACAATATAATCCAGCGCTCATGGAACATACATTATTAACTATCGAAAACTCTTGAAGAACTGATAAAAAGCTTAGTCCATTTATCACAATAAAGAGAGGGATCCAATCCCAAATGTGCAGAGGGCAAATGAATCTTAACTCTCCAGTTGCCAGTGGTGACAAACTTGTTAAACTTGCAGTGACATCCGTGGAGCAAGGAGGGGTTAAAAAAGTAAAAACAAAGCCTGTGGCATGATCTCCGTGTGAGCACAGTACCTTGAATGATGGACAACAGGCAGACCAGCGTGTGGAGGGCCCTCCAACCCAAAAGGATGCAGAGCCAGGATCGCAGCAAGGCTGGGACAGAAGGAATCACACACAGAGTTTCAAGAGTTTTCAATAGTTAATAATGTATGTTCCATGAGCGCTGGATTATATTGTGTGTTTGTTGCACACTGACTTTGCAGTTAGAGAAAGGGTTTGCCTTTGCAATTTTGTTTGTTGATGCACTTTAATTAATATAATAAAAAAAAAATCGAATCGAATCGTAAATCGAGTTTTTTATAAAAAAATCGCAGATTTTTTTTGGGGGGAAAATCGCCCAGCCCTACGCTGTTGTACTGTTTTGCTAGTCAAAAAAAATTGGTGGTGGGAGAGAGAGCGCGTGGGGGGGAGAGACAGCGCGTGGGGGGAGAGAGAAGAGAGAGAGCGCGTGCGTGTGGGGGGAAAGGGGGTGAAAAAATAAGGTGAGGGCAAAAGAGGGAGGGGGAAGAGAGAAAGAAAGGGGAAGTAGTGAGGGGGTGGGGGAAAGAGGGGTGGGGGTGGGGTCAAATAGGGTGGGGTGGGGGAAAGAGGGGTGGGTGGGGTCAAATGGGGTGGGGCAAAGTGGTGGGGGGGGGGGGAAGGGGGGAAGGGGAGGGGGGAAATAGGAGGGGGTGGGGGGAAAGAGGAGGGAAAAAAGAGGGAAAGAGGGTGGGGAAAGAAGAGGGTGGGGGGTCAAAATGGGGGGTAGGACAAAGAGAGAGATGGGGGGACAAAATGGGGGTGGGTGTCGGAGGACAAAGAGAGAGATGGGGGGTGTAGGACAAAGAGAGAGATGGGGGGGTTGGTCGGAGGACAAAGAGAGAGATGGGGGGGTGTAGGAAAAAGAGAGAGATGGGGGGGTGTAGGACAAAGAGAGAGATGGGGGGGTAGGACAAAGAAATAATCTATTTTTTTTTCAATTTTTTTTTTTTTTCAAATTTTTTTTTTTTCAATTTTTTTTAATTAATTTTTTTATTTTCATTTTTTTCAATAATTTTTTTTTCACATTTTTTTTTTTTTTTTTTTCTAATTTATTTTTTTTCACATTTTTTTTTCAATTTTTTTTTTCAATTTTTTTTTCCCCCATTTTCGGGATTTTGACCAGGAGGTTAGATTTTTGACAATTTTTGGTAATTTTTTTTGTACTGTTTTTTACGCTGTTGTACTGTTTTGCTAGCCAAAAAAAATTGGGGGTGGGAGGAGGACAAAGAGAGAGATGGGGGGGTGTAGGACAAAGAGAGATGTGGGGGGGTAGGACAAAGCGAGAGATGTGGGAGGGGGAGGACAAAGAGAGAGATGTGGGGGGCGGGGGGAGAGAGAGGACAAAGAGAGAGATGGGGGGTAGGACAAAGAGAGAGATGGGGGGGAGGACAAAGAGAGAGATGGGGGGTGTAGGACAAAGAGAGAGATGGGGGGTGTAGGACAAAGAGAGAGATGGGGGGGTAGGACAAAGAGAGAGATGGGGGGTAGGACAAAGAGAGAGATGGGGGGTAGGACAAAGAGAGAGTTGTGGGGGGTGGGTGGGGGAGGACAAAGAGAGAGATATGCGGGGGGGGGACAAAGAGAGATGGGGGGTGTAGGACAAAGAGAGAGAGATATGGGGGGTAGGACAGAGAGAGATGGGGGGGACAAAGAGAGAGAGATGGGGGGGACAAAGAGAGAGAGATGGGGGGGACAAAGAGAGAGAGATGGGGGGGACAAAGAGAGAGATGGGGGGCAGGACAAAGAGAGAGATGGGGGAGGACAAAGAGAGAGAGAGAGATGGGGGGAGGAGAAAGAGAGAGATGGGGGGTAAAAGAGGGGTCTCCGTGTCCAGGACGGCGATCCCTAAGCAGTTTATTACAGTAGATTTGCAATGCAATACAGGAGGAACCAGAGCATCCTGCTTGTTACAGCTTGCAATCTTTAAAACAGGTACAATCTAAAACAGATTTATTGTGTCAATTTTTTTTTTGTTTGGTTCATAGTAATAATTTCTTTATTATTAACTTACAATGTTTTCACATCAGTACCTAAGGAAGCTTAATAAGGGTAATGCATGCATTTTGCGATCAAGATTACACAACATAAAATCGTATCATTAAACATTTTTTTTATTATTTTTTTCAATTTTTTTTTCAATTTTTTTATTTATTTTATTTATGTTAAATCGGTGTCCTAGGGGCACTGCCTTTGGGGACCCGGTACCGGCCGACCGTAGGTCCCCTGGACCACCCACTTGGCACACCGGCAGCCAAGAGTCCATACTACAAGTGTGCCCAGTTTTGAGGTCCTAGCACCAAATCTAAAAAAAATCCCGTCCCAAGCTGACCGAGGTTTTCAAACACCCAACCGAACAATCGTACAACCTATTCGGTGACCTGGTACCGGCCGGTCGTAGGTTCCCTGGACCCCAAACTTGGTACACATGTACCCCAGATTCCCCTCTACAAGTGTGCGTTGTTTTCGAGGTCCTAGCACCAAGGGCCGGGGAGATGACCCGTCCCAAGCTGACCTTATTTCCCCATAGACTCCCATTATAAACGGTCACTATTTGGGGACCCGGTACCAGTTGGCCGTAGGTCCCCTTGACTCCATACTTGGTACACATGTACGCCAGAGTCTCCCCTACAATTGTGCGCAGTTTGAAGATCCTAGCACCAAGCACCGGAGAGCTGAGCCGCTCCAAGCTGACCAAGGTTTTGACCGAATCGGTTACTTTCCGAACTTCTGGAACCGATTTCCGGTACTTCCCGAGTGTTTCCGAACACCAAACTCGGTGTGCTGGCAGTACTCCTCGACTACTCCAGGCTCCAGTAGTTGTATGAGTTTTCACCGAGTTTTTCGCCCAAAACATGAGCTCAAATTCGGTCACTTGGGTCAAAACTTCACGGCAAGCTGACCGAAAATCTGGCCAGCTTGGCGCGCTCCGCGCCCCCACGGCGCTTCGCGCCGTTAACCAACATTTTTACCCCCTTTTTTAACTTATTCCCAAGTCTCGTTGGTCAGCTTGGGTGGGGAACCGAGGGGCCCATTGGATCAATGGTGCCGCCCTTCAGGCTCCATGGGTCGGCCACAGAACCTCTCAGTGTCCCCAGGGTGTGTGGGTAGGTGTCCAGGCTTAAGGTACCCCAATCCTGGGTACTTTGTAAGTTTGACCTGCCATTAACTTGGGACCTGAAGGTTACTGGAGGATCGAGCTCCATGTTTTTGGTGTCTAAAATCGATCGCTACCAGCCTGCCAAGTTTCAAGTCTGTAGCTCAAAGTATGGGGGAGATATGGACCTTCCACGACACCGACCCCTTGTGACCCACTACGCCTGGGTGGTACCGAGAGGTCGCTAGACCGCAGCCGGGTCCATAGTGCCTCCTGGTCGGTATGAACTTTTCCATTTAACTGGTCATATCTCCCGAACCATAAGTCCCCAAAACTTCCCACTTGGTAGTTAAGGGTTTTAGGACCCCTTCTACCGTCATGCAAAATTTGGGGTCTCCAGACAAAAAGGGTCAAAAAATTGCTTTTTTTTGGAGCCACAGCAGACTTTCTCTCTCCATAACTTTTAAAGTTGCCCTGTTTTCCCTATCAGGAAATGAAAATTTGCGAACCGAAAATGCCAGCAACACCATCTTTGGATATGTTATAGTGCTAGGTCATACGAGCTTGCCCAGCAAGTTTGGGGTTCCTAAGTCAAAAGGGCCCCGCGATATGGGGCCCCAAAGTCACTCCCCCGGAGCTAAATCACTTTTTTTTATGTCCGGTACCGGCCGGCCGTATGTCCCAGTGACTCCACACTTGGTAGGCATGACTCCACACAGTGTGCCAAGTTTGGGGTCCCTAGCATTAATGGGCCCCGAGATATTGCATCCCAAGCTGACCGCCCCCCCCCTTTGAAGCCAGTTTCAAAACTCTATTTTTCCCGGTACCATTTTGGGTTTACCGGTCCCTTTGGCGAGTCGCTACCGGCCGGCCTTTTGTTCCCCGAAGCCCATATCATGTATGCAGTCTATGACCATCTCTTATATCATGTCTGCAGTCTCTGACCATCTCCTGTATCATGTATGCAGTCTCTGACCATCTCCTGTATCATGTATGCAGTCTCTGACCATCTCCTGTATCATGTATGCAGTCTCTGACCATCTCCTGTATCATGTATGCAGTCTCTGACCATCTCCTGTATCATGTATGCAGTCTCTGACCATCTCCTGTATCATGTATTGCAGTCTCTGATCATCTCCTGTATCATGTATTGCAGTCTCTGATCATCTTCTGTAGTATGTCTGCAGTCTCTGACCATCTCTTGTATCATGTATGCAGTCTCTGACCATCTCTTGTATCATGTATGCAGTCTCTGACCATCTCTTGTATCATGTATGCAGTCTCTGACCATCTCTTGTATCATGTATGCAGTCTCTGACCATCTCCTGTAGTATATCTGCAGTCTCTGACCGTCTCCTGTAGTATGTCTGCAGTCTCTGACGTCTCCTGTAATATGTCTGCAGTCTCTACCGTCTCCTGTAGTATGTCTGCAGTCTCTGACCGTCTCCTGTAGTATGTCTGCAGTCTCTGACCGTCTCCTGTAGTATGTCTGCAGTCTCTGACCGTCTCCTGTAGTATGTCTGCAGTCTCTGACCGTCTCCTGTAGTATGTCTGCAGTCTCTGACCGTCTCCTGTAGTATGTCTGCAGTCTCTTACCGTCTCCTGTAGTATGCCTGCAGTCTCTTACCGTCTCCTGTAGTATGCCTGCAGTCTCTTACCGTCTCCTGTAGTATGTCTGCAGTCTCTTACCGTCTCCTGTAGTATGCCTGCAGTCTCTGACCGTCTCCTGTATCAGGTATGCAGTCTATGACCATCTCTTGTATCATGTATGCAGTCTCTGACCATCTCCTGTAGTATGTCTGCAGTCTCTGACCGTCTCCTGTAGTATGTCTGCAGTCTCTGACCGTCTCCTGTAGTATGTCTTCAGTCTCTACCGTCTCCTGTAGTATGTCTGCAGTCTCTGACCGTCTCCTGTAGTATATCTGCAGTCTCTGATCGTCTCCTGTAGTATGTCTGCAGTCTCTGACCGTCTCCTGTAGTATGTCTGCAGTCTCTTACCGTCTCCTGTAGTATGCCTGCAGTCTCTTACCGTCTCCTGTAGTATGTCTGCAGTCTCTTACCGTCTCCTGTAGTATGCCTGCAGTCTCTGACCGTCTCCTGTATCAGGTATGCAGTCTATGACCATCTCTTGTATCATGTATGCAGTCTCTGACCATCTCCTGTAGTATTTCTGCATGTCTGCAGTCTCTGACCGTCTCCTGTAGTATGTCTGCAGTGTCTGACCATCTCCTGTATCAGGTATGCAGTCTATGACCATCTCTTGTATCAGCTATGCACACTCTCTGATCATCTCTTGTACCATGTATTCAGTCTATGACCATCTCTTGTATCATGTATGCAGTCTCTGACCCTCTCCTGTATCATGTCCACACACTCTGTGACTATCTCCTGTAGTATTTCTGCAGGGTCTGACCATCTCTTTTATCAAGTCCTCACAGTCTCGTAGTGTAATATAGGATGAAACGAGAGCCATCAAGCTGGAGCCCAGAGAGGACCATCTGACTGAGCCCTGCACAGTGCACCTGAGTGGTGGTCAGTAACAGCGTAGCAAGGCCAGTCTGAGGGGGGATCACTGATGTAGGGGGCAGTGAATACAGTAAGGTAAGGAGGCACTGATATAAAGGTTCCCCCTTATATCAGTAACCCCCCCTTACATTAGTGCATTCACTTTGCGAAAGGTGCTCTATGGTGACCAGAGTCCTCCCCACATTAAAGTTTCCATTTTAAATGCAAGTTGGAACTCTGTGGACAATGACATAAAGGGGAACTCTGATATAAGGTGATCTCGTCACCAGAGTTCCCCCTTACATCAGAGTTCCCCCTTACATCAGAGTTCCCCCTGCACTGTAAGGGGGAACTCTGTGCTGGGTTATATTAACCACTTCATTAGCAGGCACTTACGCCCCTTCCTGCCCATGACAATTTTCAGCTTTCAGCGCTGTCGCATTTTAAATGACAATTGCGCGGTCGTGGTACACTGTACCCAGACAGAATTTTTTATCATTTTATTCCCACAAATAGGCCTCGTACACACGACCGATTTTCTCGTCAAGAACTAGCAAGAAACTTGCTGGCAGAGAGGTCTTGCCGAGTAAATCGGTCGTGTGTACGCTGCTAGCGTGTTTCTCGTCGAGAAAACCGACAAGAAACCTCGACGAGAAAATAGAGAACCTGCTCTCTATTTTCTCGCCGAGATTCTCCTCGGCATGTTTCTCGACGAGAAAAGTGAGTGTGTGTACACTTACCTGTCCGCCCTGAAGCCCGCGCATGTTCGAAATGAATTCGACGCATGCGCGGTAGCTTCCTAGGCATACGTAGGGTATACCAAGATGGCGGCGACGGCATCGAATGTGACGAGCGCATGCTCGACGTAGTCGATGACGTCACCGCGTACACTCCTTTCAAAGAACCGCGGGTTCTTTGAAACGAGCGTGTGTACACTCGGCCGGGACAAGTTTCTTGTCCAAGAATCTCGTCGAAAAAAACGACATGTTTTTCTCAACGAGAATCTCGGCCGTGTGTACGAGGCCATAGAGCTTTCTTTTGGTGGAATTTGATCACCTCTGCGGTTTTTATTTTTTTATGTCGGGTACCGGTACCGGCCGGCCGGCCGTATGTCCCAGTGACTCCACACTTGGTAGGCATGACTCCACACAGTGTGCCAAGTTTGGGGTCCCTAGCATTAATGGGCCCCGAGATATTGCATCCCAAGCTGAACGCCCGCCCCCTTTGAAGCCAGTTTCAAAACTCTATTTTTCCCGGTACCATTTTGGGTTTACCGGTCCCTTTGGGGAGTCGCTACCGGCCGGCCTTTTGTTCCCCGAAGCCCATACTTGGTACACATGTAGCCCCACTCGTCCTCTACCAGTGCACCGAGTTTGGGGACCAGGGACATTAAGACCGGGGAGCAAGATTTTTTTTAGCCGGGCACCACTTCCATAGACTCCCATTATAAACGGTCATTGTTGATCAGGGAACGTAAGGCCGAATTTCTGCGAATATTTTAGTCCGAAAATCGACCGCCATAGACTTACGCTTTAATCGGTACGGTCGCCGGTTCTGTTTGGGCGATCGGTACCGGTAGGCCATCGGTTCCCTGGACTATCCCTTTGGAACCTGAGTCCTGGAGAAGTGGGGCTACCACCTCTCGTTGTCGGTGTAATTTTCTGACCGGTACACGATGCTGTAGGTGTGGAAGTGTTTACCGGGTGTAACGGTTACCGAATACCGGTCTTAAAAATACGAGGGGGGTCTCATTTTGTAGAAAAGGGTTGGGGCAATCTAAGGAGACCCCCTGAATCTTTGTGCGAATGAAGGTTTTCGAGCTATACCGGTTTAACGCGCTCTTTTTCCGGATACCGAAACCTTCCGGTTAGGGTACCAGGCCCAAACTCGGTATGGTGGTACCGCTATATGTTCCCTACATCACCCTGAAGTGTGGAATTTTTGTGACCCATGGTACTGAATCGCAGTTACCCTGAATGGAGGGTACTTTTTTTTTCGGTGTTTGACCGATAAATTTCCGGTAAAGGGTCACAGAAACTCAGTTCTTTTTGCTAGCACTTCGTGAGATGCTCACGGAGATGCATGAGCAGGTTTGGAGTGGCTAGCACATTCCGTTCGAAAGTTATTGACCGAAACCCGAAATTCGCCACTTTCAGGCTGAAGGCCCAAAACTCACCCAACTTTGCACGGTCGTGTGGAGTCACTGGCACCTCTGGCCGTGGAGATATCTCGTCCCAAGCTGACCCAGTTTTCCCATAGACTCCTATGTTAAAAGGTGCCCTAGTTTGGGTGCCCGGTACCGACCGGCCATAAGTGCCAGTGACTCCACACTGGGCACACATGTAGCCCCACTCGTCCTCTACCGGTGCACCGAGTTTGGAGACGAGGGACCGTAAGACCGGGGAGCACCGATTTTTGAAAGCCGGGTACCACTTCCATAGATAAAAAATAAATTAGAAAAAAAAAATTGAAAAAAAAATTGATTATTTCTCTTTGTCCTACCCCCCCCCCATCTCTCTCTTTGTCCTACACCCCCCCCCATCAAACCCCCGGCCCTTTTGCCGAAAATGGTCCAAAATCTAACCCCCGGCCACTTTGTCCCAAAAATAGTTTAAAATGGTCCAAAATCTAACCCCCGGCCCTTTTGTCCCAAAATGGTCTGAAATCTAACCCCCGGCCTTTTTGTCCCCAAAATGGTTTAAAATGGTCCAAAATATAACCCCCGGCCCCTTTGCCCCGAAATGGTCCAAAATATAACCTCTGGCCCTTTTGTTGAAAATGGTCCAAAATCTAACCTCCGGCCCTTTTGTTGAAAATGGTCCAAAATCTAACCCCCGGCCCTTTTGTTGAAAATGGTCCAAAATCTAACCCCCGGCCCTTTTGTCCCCAAAATGGTCCGAAATATAACCCCCGGCCCCTTTGCCCCGAAATGGTCCAAAATATAACCCCCGGCCCTTTTGTCCCCAAAATAGTCCGAAATCTAACCCCCGGCCTTTTTGTCCCCAAAATGGGTTCAAATGGTCCAATATATAACCCCCGGCCCCTTTGCCCCGAAATGGTCCAAAATCTAATCTCTGGCCTTTTTTGTTGAAAATGGTTCAAAATCTAACCCCCGGCCCTTTTGTCCCCAAAATGGTCCGAAATCTAACCCCCGGCCTTTTTGTCTCCAAAATGGTTTAAAATGGTCCAAAATAAAACCCCCGGCCCCTTTGCCCCGAAATGGTCCAAAATCTAACCTCCGGCCCTTTTGTTGAACATGGTCCAAAATCTAACCCCCGGCCCTTTTGTCCCCAAAATGGTCCGAAATCTAACCCCCGCCCTTTTTGTCCCCAAAATGGTTTAAAATGGTCCAAAATCTAACCCCCGGCCCTTTTGTCGAAAATGGTCCAAAATCTAACCCCCGGCCACTTTGTCCCAAAAATAGTTTAAAATGGTCCAAAATCTAACCCCCGGCCCTTTCGTCCCCAAAATGGTCCGTAATCTAACCCCAGGCCTTTATGTCCCCAAAAGGGTTTAAAATGGTCCAAGATCTTACCCCCGACCCCTTCGCCCCGAAATGGTCCAAAATCTGACCTCCGGCCCTTTTGTTGAAAATGGTCCAAAATCGAACCCCCGGCCCTTTTGTCCCCAAAATGGTCTGAAATCTAACCCCCGACCTTTATGTGAAGGCCCTCCTGTGACAGCTTTTATCAGGACTTCACCCCACTGTGTGCTCCCATTACATGGATGTGCTCCCACTGCACGACTGACCCCTCTGTGTGTTCCCCCTACATGGGGGACCTCTCTGTGTGATCCCCCTACATAGGGGACCTCTCTGTGTCCTCTCCCTACATGACTGACTCCTCTGTGTGCTCCCCCTACATGGGGGACCTCTCTGTGTGATCCCCCTACATAGGGCACCTCTCTGTGTCCTCTCCCTACATGACTGACCCCTCTGTGTGCTCTCCCTACATAAGGAAACTCTCTGTGTGCTCCCCCTACATAGGGGACCTCTCTGTGTCCTCTCTCTACACGACTGACCCCTCTGTGTGCTCTCCCTACACGGGGGACCCCTCTGTGTGCTCCCCAAACATGTCTGCATACTCTGACCTCCACGTGTACCATTTCCACATTATCTGACCACCTCCTGTAGCCTGTGCGCATCCTCTGACCACCTCCTGTACTATGTCTGCAGCCTCTAACCACCTTCTGTATCCTGTCCACAGCCTCTAATCATCTCTTGTATAATGCCAGCAATCTCTGGCTATCTCTTGTCTTTTATCATGTCTGCATTCTCTAAGGGGAAGTCTGGAGAGGAATCAAGAGTAAGCGCGCCACCGGAATGGGGATTACTGGAGGAGTCAGATGTGTATGGACTGTGGAGAAGAGACTATAGAAAAAAACCAGAGCCACCAACTTGGAGCCATCTAACTGAGCCCTGCACAGTGCACCTGAGAGGAGGTCAGTGACAGCGCTGTCAGGCCAGTCTGATGGGGGTGGGGTCACTGATGTAAGGGGGAGTGAATACAATAATGTAATGGGGCACTGATATGAAAGTTTCCCCTAATATCAGTACCCCCCCTACCTTACTGTATTCACTATGCGGAAGGTGGTCTCTGGTCACCAGAGTCTCCCCCCCCATCACAGTTTCCAGCATTACCCTTTACATCCAAGTCTGCAGGATTCCCCCTTACAGTGCAAGGGAACTCAGATGTAAAAGAAAATACTGCAGAGCATGATCTAAGGAGAAACTCTGATGTAAGGGGTGCTCTGGTCATCAGAGACCACCTTATGTCAGAGTCCACTAAATTCCCATTTACATTGGCGTTCCCACTTACATCAGGGTCTGCAGCATTGCCCTTTACATCAGTGTTCCCCTTTACATCAGGGTTCACAGAGTTCCCCCTGTAAAATCAAGGCCTCATTCACACGAGGCGGATCTGTTGCCACTAGTCGCCAGCTCAGCGGGAGATCTCTCCGTTGATCTCCGCTAAGCTGGCGGATGACAGGTCCCTCTTTTCTCACTGAGCAGAGAGGGGCTTGTCTATGGAGATATTGGACGAAAACAGACAGCATGTCCGTTTTCATCAGATCTCACCCGATCCGATCTGCCAGGACGAATGGCGACGTATCGCCATACGTCTGATTTTCACGGATCGGATCCGATGTCAGCGAACATGGTCACCGCTGACATCCGACGCTCAATAGACTTTCATTGAGCGCCGGTCAACGGTCCGCCCGTATGAAAGGGGCCTAAAAGGGATGGAGGCACAGAGACATGTCCAGAGAACACAGAGTATACATGGAGTAGATTAGAAAGGATGGAGGCCCAGAGACATGTCCAGAGTGCACAGAGGATAGAGTAGAGTAGAGTGGCATGTAGTGTGTAGTGGAGAGTAGAGAGTAGAGGCATGTAGTGTGTAGTGGAGAGTAGAGGTGTGTAGTGTGTAGTGGAGAAAAGAGGCGTGTAGTGTGTAGTGGAGAGTAGAGAGTAGAGGCGTGTAGTGTGTAGTGGAGAGTAGAGGCGTGTAGTGGAGAGTAGAGAGTAGAGGCTTGTAGTGTGTAGTGGAGAGTAGAGAGTAGAGGCGTGTAGTGGTGAGTAGAGAGTAGAGGCGTGTAGTGGAGAGTAGAGAGTAGAGGCGTGTAGTAGAGAGTAGAGAGTAGAGGCATGTAGTGTGTAGTGGAGAGTAGAGAGTAGAGGCGTGTAGTGGAGAGTAGAGGCGTGTAGTGGAGAGTAGAGTGTAGAGGCGTGTAGTGTGTAGTGGAGAGTAGAGAGTAGAGGCGTGTAGGTAGAGGCGTGTAGTGGAGAGTAGAGAGTAGAGGCGTGCAGTGGAGAGTAGAGTGTAGAGAGTAGAGGCGTGTAGTGGAGAGTAGAGAGTAGAGCAGGGATATGCAATTAGCAGACCTCCAGCTGTTGCAGAACTACAAGCCTCATGAGTAGTGATGAGCCGAACACCCCCGGGTTCGGTTCGCACCAGAACCCGCGAACGGACCGAAAGTTCGCACGAACATTAGAACCCTATTAAATACAATGGATGCGAACGTTCGGATTCTAAAGTGCTAATTATAACGACTATTATCCATGTTATTGTCCGAAACAGAGTTTGGGAACCCGGGTTCTGCACCAGGGGACATGTATCAATGCAAAAAGAAGTTTTAAAAACTGACGTTTTCCGGGAGCAGTCATTTTAACCACTTAAGCCCCGGACCATTTGGTAGCTAGAGGACCAGAGGTGAATTCAGAATTTTGCACTGCGCTGATTTAACTGTAAATTGTGCGGACATGCAATGTTGTACCCAAACGAAATTTGCGTCCTTTTCTTCCCACAAATAGAGCTTTCTTTTAATGGTATTTGATTGCCTCTGCGATTTTAATTTTTTGCGATATAAACGGAAAAAGACCGAAAATTTTGAAAAAAAATGATATTTTCGACTTTTTGTTATAAGAAAAATCGAATAAACTCAATTGTAGTCATACATTTAGGCCAAAATGTATTCAGCCACATGTTTTTAGTAAAAAAAATGTCAATAAGCGTATATTTATTGGTTTGCGCAAAAGTTATAGAGTTTACAAACTAGGGTACATTTTCTGAAATTTACACAGCTTTAAATTTATGACTGCCTATCTCATTTCTTGAGGTGCTAAAATGACAGGGCAGTACAAAACCCCCCCAAATGACCCCATTTTGGAAAGTAGACACCCCAAGGAAATTGCTGAGAGGCATGTTGAGCCCATTGAATTTTTTATTTTTTTGTCCCAAGTGATTGAATAATGACTAAAAAAAAAAAAAATTACAAAAAGTTGTCACTAAATGATATATTGCTCACACATGCCATGGTTATATGTGGAATTTCACCCCAAAATACATTTTTCTGCTTCTCCTGAGTACGGGGATACCACATGTGTGGGACTTTTTGGGAGCCTAGCCGCGTACGGGACCCCGGAAACCAAGCACCGCCTTCAGGATTTCTAAGGGCGCAAATTTTTGATTTCACTCCTCACTACCTATCACAGTTTCGAAGGCCATAAAATGCCAAAATAGCACAAAACCCCCCCAAATGACCCCATTTTAGAAAGTAGACACCCCAAGGAAATTGCTGAGAGGCCTGTTGAGCCCATTGAATATATTTTTTTTGTCCCAAGTGATTGAATAATGACAAAATAAAAAATAAAAAAAATTACAAAAAGTTGTCACTAAATGATATATTGCTCACACATGCCATGGTTATATGTGGAATTACACCCCAAAATACATTTTTCTGCTTCTCCTGAGTACGGGGATACCATATGTGTGGGACTTTTTAGGAGCCTAGCCGCGTACGGGACCCCGAAAACCAAGCACCGCCTTCAGGATTTCTAGGCACAAATTTTTGATTTCACTCCTCACTACCTATCACAGTTTCGAAGGCCATAAAATGCCAAAATCGCACAAAACCCCCCAAATGACCCCATTTTGGAATATAGACACCCCAAGCTATTTGCTGAGAGGAATGGCGAGTATTTTACAGCTCTCATTTGTTTTTGAAAATGAAGAAAGAATATATATATATATATATATATATTTTTTTTTTTCAATTTTCAAAACTTTGTGACAAAAAGCGAGATCTACAAAATACTCACAATACCTCTCAGCAAATAGCTTGGGGTGTCTACTTTCCAAAATGGGGTCATTTGGGGGGGTTTTGTGCTATCTGGGCATTCCATGGCCTCCGAAACTGTGATAGGCAGTGAGAAGTGAAATCAAAAATTTACACCCTTAGAAAGCCTGAAGGCGGTGCTTGGTTTTTGGGGTCCCGTACGTGGCTAGGCTCCCAAAAAGTCTCACACATGTGGTATCCCCGTACTCAGGAGAAGCAACAGAATGTATTTTGGGGTGTAATTCCACATATGCCCATGGCATGTTTGAGCAGTATATCATTTAGTGACAACTTTGTGCAAAAAAAAAAAAAAAAAAATTTTTGTTTTTCCGCAACTTGTGTCAACATATAAAATATTCCATGGACTCGACATGCCTCTCAGTATATAGCTTGGGGTGTCTACTTTCCCAAATGGGGTCATTTGGGGGGGTTTTGAACTGTTCTGGCATTTTATACACAACATTAGGAAGCTTACATCCACTCTTCTAACCACTTGAAGACAAAGCCCTTTTTGACACTTTTTGTTTACATGAAAACATTTTTTTTTTGCAAGAAAATTATGTTGAACCCCCAAACATTATATATATTTTTAAAGCAAAGGCCCTACAGATTAAAATGGTGGGTGTTGCATTTTTTTTTTCTACACAGTATTTGCGCAGCGATTTTTCAAACGCATTTTTTGGGTTAAAAAATACACTTTTTTTAATTTTAATGCACTAAAACACACTATATTGCCCAAATGTTTGATGAAATAAAAAAGATGATCTTAGGCCGAGTACATAGATACCAAACACGACATGCTTTAAAATTTCGCACAAACGCGCATTGGCGACAAACTACATACATTTTTAAAAGCCTTTAAAAGCCTTTACAGGTTACCCCAGTAGATTTACAGAGGAGGTCTACTGCTAAAATCATTGCCCTCGATCTGACCTTCGCGGTGATACCTCACATGCATGGTGCAATTGCTGTTTACATATGACGCCAGACCGACGCTTGCGTTCGCCATTGGGCAAGAGCAGGGCAGGACAGGGGTGCTTTTTTTTTTTTTCTTTTTTTTTATTATTAATTTTGCTTTTTTATTTTATTTTTAAATTGTTCCTTCCAAGTATTTTTTTTTTTATCATTTTTATTGTTATCTCAGGGAATGTAAATATCCCCTATGATAGCAATAGGTAGTGACAGGTACTCTTTTTTTGAAAAAACTGGGGTCTTCTAGACCCTAGATTTTTCCTCTGCCCTCAAAGCATCTGACCACACCAAGATCGGTGTGATAAAATGCTTTCCCAATTTCCCAATGGCGCTTTTTATATCCGGGGGGGCATTCCCTCCCACTGCTTGTACTAGCAGTCCAGAGGCTAATTAGCTGCTAGGATTGCTTTTACATGAAAGCCGGCCGCAGGCTGAAAAGAATGATACCAAGATGATACCTAAACCCGCAGGCATCATTCTGGTATAAACATTCAAAGTCCAGCAACATACCAGTACGTTGCTGGTCCTTGTTGGACATGTATTGTAATCTTTTTATTTCATGCAGCCAGTTGGCTGAACGAAAAAAGAGATTGATCGGTGGGTATGCCCACCATTAGAATACCGCCCTTCATCCACCCACTTCTAATGATGGGCATACACGCACCATTTATATATGCCGAAGCATGGGGGCATCCTCCCGCAAAAAAGTTATGCCGCACACACATGGTCGGACTTTTCCACGGGCAAGCCTCCGTCGGAATTTCGACCGTATGTACGCGGCATTAGGAGCAAAATCGCTCCTCCGCCCCTGCTGCCCCAATGCTTCGGCATATTTGCTTTTTTTTTTTAACTGTGGTGGTGAAATCACCTCCTACAGCACTGGAGTCGCAGGGATCAGGCCTGTCTCTGCGAACGCTGCAGTTATGTGTGTTTTTGTTTTGTAAGTGACAGAGATCGATCGATACTGCACTTGGGTGGCCTGGGCTGGACGGAGGGGCAAAACGCAGGTGCCAGCAGGTATCTGGGCTGATCCCGCTAACACTGCGTTTTTGGGAACCCTAAACTGCTGGGGACGCTAGTATAGATCAGATCAGATATTGATCTGTTCAGATACTATACCACTAAGGGGGGTGTATGCTTCACGCGTGGGTGTTAGCGTTACTGGCACTAACCTGACGCTGCCTGGGGTGTGACGCAGACCCTCTCTGACGCTAAAACCTAATTGATATCACCCGCCGGGCGATCAGGGGGTTAAACCTTTATTGGGTTATATACACGGCGGGTGCCCTGACACTATAAAAAGCAAACTAACTAACCAGCGTCACCCGTAACACTTATATGGTGATCACTGGTGAAAGGGTTAACTAGGGGCAATCAGGGGGTTAAAACCTTTATTAGATAATATATGGGGGTACCTGACGCTATAAAAACCTGCGGCGAACCTAAAAAAAATTACCAGCTACCGATCTGCATCACCGACACTAAGACAGCGTTTAGAAAAACGATTGCTTAGCGACAGTGGTGATGGGGGTGAAAGGGTTACCTGGGGGGGCGATCAAGGGGGTTAAACCTTTATTAGATAATATATTGGGGTACCTGACGCTATAAAAACATGCGGCGAACCTAAAAAAAATTACTGGCTACGATCTGCATCACCGACACTAAGACAGCGTTTAGAAAAACAATTGCTTAGCGACAGTGGTGATAGGGGGTGAAAGGGTTACCTGGGGGGCGATCAAGGGGGTTAAACCTTTATTAGATAATATATTGGGGTACCTGACGCTATAAAAACCTGCGGCGAACCTAAAAAAAATTACCGGCTACCGATCTGCATCACAGACACTAAGACAGCGTTTAGAAAAACGATCACTTAGTGACAGTGGTGATAGGGGGTGAAAGGGTTACCTGGGGGGCAATCAAGGGGGTTAAACCTTTATTAGATAATATATTGGGGTACCTGACGCTATAAAAACCTGCGGCGAACCTAAAAAAAATTACTGGCTACGATCTGCATCACCGACACTAAGACAGCGTTTAGAAAAACAATTGCTTAGCGACAGTGGTGATAGGGGGTGAAAGGGTTACCTGGGGGGCGATCAAGGGGGTTAAACCTTTATTAGATAATATATTGGGGTACCTGACGCTATAAAAACCTGCGGCGAACCTAAAAAAAATTACCGGCTACCGATCTGCATCACAGACACTAAGACAGCGTTTAGAAAAACGATCACTTAGTGACAGTGGTGATAGGGGGTGAAAGGGTTACCTGGGGGGCGATCAAGGGGGTTAAACCTTTATTAGATAATATATTGGGGTACCTGACGCTATAAAAACCTGCGGCGAACCTAAAAAAAATTACTGGCTACGATCTGCATCACCGACACTAAGACAGCGTTTAGAAAAACAATTGCTTAGCGACAGTGGTGATAGGGGTGAAAGGGTTACCTGGGGGGCGATCAAGGGGGTTAAACCTTTATTAGATAATATATTGGGGTACCTGACGCTATAAAAACCTGCGGCGAAGCTAAAAAAAATTACCGGCTACCGATCTGCATCACAGACACTAAGACAGTGTTTAGAAAAACGTTTGCTTAGTGACAGTGGTGATAGGGGGTGAAAGGGTTACCTGGGGGGCGATCAAGGGGGTTAAACCTTTATTAGATAATATATTGGGGTACCTGACGCTATAAAAACCTGCGGCGAACCTAAAAAAAAATACTGGCTGCCGATCGGCATCACTGACGCTAAGACAGCGATCAGAAAAATGATCGCTAAGCGACAGTGGTGATAGGCGGTGAAAGGGTTATCTGGGGGGTGAATAGGGGGTTAAACCTTTATTAGGGGGGTTAGGGGGCTACACTGGACCTAAGACTAAACTTTGGTGACACTTTTACAGTCACAAATGTCACTAATTGCAGTGATCACTAAATAAATGGTCACTGCAATCAGTGACACTGTGACTGGGGGCTGGGGGGTGATCTGGGGGGTGATCTGGGGTGTCTGGGGGGGCCTGGGGGGGCGATTTATGTCCCTATGTGTCCTGGTGTCAGTGTAGTGTTGTGTGCACTGACCTGATATCTTCTCTTGTACAGCGCTCGGTATATGTGAGCGCCGCACCAGAGATGACATCACTTCCTCCTGCTCCCTCTGTCTGACACAGACAGAGGGAGCATTTCCATTCGCCGGGAGCGATTGCGAGGGGGTGGCCAGAAACGAATGGCTGCCCCCTCATCCCGGAACGCTCCCGGACACTTAGCCACCGCTCACTGTACAGAAGGGGGGTCCGATCGGACCCCCCAACTATACAAAGGCAATCACGTATGCTCTACGTGATTGTGCCTGTCGGTGCCATTCTGCCGACGTATATATACAGTGAGTTAAGTGGTTAATGATGCATAAAGTGAAAAAAAAAGTCAAATATTCCTTTAAATATTGTACCTGGGGGGTGTCTAAAGTATGCCTGTGAAGTGCCACGTGTTTCCCGTGTTTAGAACTGTCCCTGCACAAAATAACATTTCTAAAGGAAAAAAAGCCATTTAAAAGTGCTTGCGGCTTTAATGCAATGTCTGGTCCCGGTAATATGGATGAAAATCTTTAGGAAAAATGGCATAGCTACCCCATCAACCCCCCCCTACCCCAGCCCATTACCAGCCCCTTTGGGTCTTGTATGGATATTAAGGGGAACCCCGTACACAAAATAAAAAAGGACCTATATACTCTGAACAGCCGTATACAGGCGGTGCATACAAGACAGGGACTGTAGGTTTGTTCTTATGTAGAATCTGTTTGTAATTTTGAACAGCTGCATTGTTTAAGTGTAGCTCCATTCCAAATTCCTTTTTTTTAGCTTTTTGTAAAACATAGGGAATGGTTATCACCCCTGTAACATTTGTTTTGCTGTCTGTGCCCCTGTTCAGAACATTTCACCTCACTTTGCGTCCCAATGACAACTGTTTTTGAAATGTGGTGTTTTTATTGAAACAAGGATTGGTGATAAAGCATCAGTAGAGAGGAGACACCTTTCTCCCATATTAATTCTTACAGGAGAGAATTTTCCTTCCAAGGGGTAGATTTCCTCTCACTTCCTGTTGTCTTCTTCCGTTTGCAAGTAGTAGTAGTTTGTAAGTTGGATGTTTGAAAGTAGGGACCTGCCGTATATACTCTGCAGAAATTGGCCCCTTAGGTGTTGGTGTTGGCACAACACTGTAAGCCCTCACAGTTACTCTTGGTGGGTGCAGCAACGCCCTGCTGTCAACTATTATATCAGGAATTGTAATAACATATAATTGTTGATCAGTGGTAGTAAAAATTGGGCCTTTGATGGTGGTGCTGGTGCCAGAACACTGTAAGGCCTGACAGTTACTCTTGGTGGGTGCAGCAATGGGCCCTGCTGTGAATTATTCGATCAATAATTATAATTGCATGCCCCTGTTGAACGGGGGCTGAAAAATTGGGCCTTTGTTGGTGGTGGTGGTGGTGATGGTGGTGCTGGTGCCAGAACACTGTAAGGCCTGACAGTTACTCTTGGTGGGCGCAGCAATGGGCCCTGCTGTGAATTATTTGATCAATAATTATAATTGCATGCCTCTGTTGAACAGGGGCTGAAAAATTGGGCCTTTGGTGGTGGTGGTGGTGGTGATGGTGGTGCTGGTGCCAGAACACTGTAAGGCCTGACAGTTACTCTTGGTGGGCGCAGCAATGGGCCCTGCTGTGAATTATTCGATCAATAATTATAATTGCATGCCCCTGTTGAACAGGGGCTGAAAAATTGGGCCTTTGGTGGTGGTGGTGGTGGTGATGGTGGTGCTGGTGCCACAACACTGTAAGGCCTGACAGTTACTCTTGGTGGGCGCAGCAATGGGCCCTGCTGTGAATTATTCGATCAATAATTATAATTGCATGCCCCTGTTGAACAGGGGCTGAAAAATTGGGCCTTTGGTGGTGGTGGTGGTGGTGATGGTGGTGCTGGTGCCACAACACTGTAAGGCCTGACAGTTACTCTTGGTGGGCGCAGCAATGGGCCCTGCTGTGAATTATTCGATCAATAATTATAATTGCATGCCCCTGTTGAACAGGGGCTGAAAAATTGGGCCTTTGGTGGTGGTGGTGGTGGTGATGGTGGTGCTGGTGCCACAACACTGTAAGGCCTGACAGTTACTCTTGGTGGGCGCAGCAATGGGCCCTGCTGTGAATTATTTGATCAATAATTATAATTGCATGCCCCTGTTGAACAGGGGCTGAAAAATTGGGCCTTTGGTGGTGGTGGTGGTGGTGATGGTGGTGCTGGTGCCACAACACTGTAAGGCCTGACAGTTACTCTTGGTGGGCGCAGCAATGGGCCCTGCTGTGAATTATTTGATCAATAATTATAATTGCATGCCCCTGTTGAACAGGGGCTTAAAAATTGGGCCTTAGGCACTGGTGGCACAACACTGCAACCCCTCACAGATACTGTACTTGGAGCACAGCAATGAGGCCTGTTGCAAAGTATTGCATCAAAAATTTTAATTACACGCCCCTGTTAAACAGGGGCTGAAAAATTGGGCCTTAGCCACTGGTGGCGTCACCCATAAACCAAAATGATCTTCCAAGCTATCATCATTAATCGTATCATTGAGGAGGAGGAGGAGGATAGCCAGTCAACATAACAGCACAGGCACTCAGCATCAGCATCAGTCTTGAAGGGATGTGACATTTTAAAATCAATTAGTCTGTTATATCAGCATCAGGTGTGTGGTAGCTGGTGGTGATCCAAGACTGGTTCATCTTGATGAAAGTCAGTCGATCAACTGAGTCGGTGGACAGGCGCACCCTGTGATCCGTGACAAATCCTCCAGCAGCACTGAATGTGCGTTCTGAAAGAACGCTGGATGCAGGACAGGCCAGTAGCTCAATTGCATACTGTGCAAGCTCTGGCCAGTGATCCATCCTCAAGACCCAGTAAGCCAGAGGATTTTCGGTGGGGAAGGTGTCCAAATCTGACCTTGCCCCTAGGTATTCCTGGACCATGTATATCAGACGCTGGCGATGGTTGCTGGAACCGATCATACTTTGGGGCTGCGGACTAAAGAATTGTCTGAACGCATCGGTCAGACGGCCACCTTCCCCACCGCTCCTTCTTTGACTGCCCGAAGCCTCAACAACTCGTTGTCCAGGACCAGGAGTTTGTAACCTCCCAGTCTCTGGGAACGCGTTGCACAGACCTTTCTGCAAGGCCTCCCGGAGTTGTCTCATCCTCTGCTCCCTCTGCGACGGTAAGATAAGGTCCGCAACCTTACCCTTGTACCGTGGATCAAGGAGAGTGGCCAGCCAGTAATGGTTCCTCACCTTGATCCGAAGAATACGAGGATCCTTCCGCAGACTTTGCAGGATCAGGGAGGCCATGCAGCGTAGGTTAGCTGAGGCATTCAGTCCGGAGTCCTCTGGGTCACTAAGGACGACATGATCCGCAGCCACCTCCTCCCAGCCACGTACAAGTCCACTGGTTTCTTGGGACTGTAAATCATCCCTAAAAGACTGCTGCTGATGATGCTGAGTGCCAGCCTCCACCTCCATGCTGACACAATCCTCCTCCTCCTCCTCCTCCTCCTCCTCCTCTTCCTGTGCGATGGGTGGGACAGAAGGAACACTGTCTGGGTAAAGGGGGCCTTGAGAGGCAAGGAAGTCCTCCTCTTCCTGCCTCTGTTCTGCCTCAAGTGCCCTGTCCATTATTCCACGCAGCGTGTGCTCCAACAGGTGGACAAGAGGTACAGTGTCACTGATGCATGCAATGTCACTGCTCACCATCCTCGTGGCCTCCTCAAATGGTGCCAGGACAGTGCATGCATCCCTGATCATGCCCCACTGGCGTGGTGAAAAAAACCCGAGCTCCCCTGACCCTGTCCTGGTGCCGTAGTCGCACAGGTACTCATTGATGGCCCTCTGCTGCGTGTGCAGCCGCTGCAGCATGGCCAACGTTGAGTTCCACCTGGTGGGCATGTCACATATAAGGCGGTTCTTGGGCAGGTTCAACTCCTTTTGCAGCTCAGCCAGGCAAGCACTGGCATTATAAGATCTGCGGAAATGCACACAGACTTTCCTGGCCTGCCTCAGGACATCCTGTAAGCCCGGGTACCTGCCCAAGAACCGCTGCACCACCAGGTTAAGGACGTGAGCCATACAGGGCACATGGGTCAGTTGTCCCTGTCGGAGGGCGGAGAGGAGGTTGGTGCCATTGTCGCAAACCACCATTCCTGGCTTAAGCTGGCGTGGCGTCAACCACCTCTCGGCCTGCCCCTGCAGAGCAGACAGGTCCTCTGCCCCAGTGTGGCTTCTGTCCCCCAAACACACCAGCGCAAGCACGGCATGGCATCTTTTTGCCTGCGTACTTGCGTAGCCCCTTGAACGCCTACGGAGCACCGCTGGTTCCGAGGACAAACCACAGGAATAGGCCATGGAGGAAGAAGAAGAGGAGGGGGTGGAGGAGAGAGGTGTGTCACAACCAGTAGTAGCATTTTGGAGGCGTGGCGGTGGAACAACCTCCAACACTACTGCACCTTGTCCTGCATCCTTCCCAGCTGCCAAAAGAGTGACCCAATGGGCCGTGAAAGAAAGGTAACGTCCCTGTCCATGCCTGCTGGACCATGAGTCAGCGGTAATATGCACCTTACCGCTGACCGCCCTGTCCAGCGAGGCCAAGACATTGCCTTCCACATGCCTGTAGAGAGCGGGAATCGCCTTCCGTGCGAAAAAGTGGCGTTTGGGAACCTGCCACTGAGGAACCGCACATTGCACAAACTCACGGAAGGGGGCCGAGTCTACCAACTGAAAAGGCAGCAGTTGAAGCGCTAGCAATTTAGCCAAGCTAGCATTCAACCGCTGGGCATGTGGATGGCTGGGAGTGAACTTCTTTCGACGGTCCAGCAGCTGGGGCAGGGAAATTTGCCTGCTAGAATCGGACGTTGGTGTACTGCTAGCAGAGTGCCCGCAAGTACTTGCCTGTGACACACCTAATTCTACACCTTCATTCCTCTCAGAGCAGGTTTCAGAGAGGAGTGAAGGTATAGTGGGGTTGGAGATCCCAGCTGATGCGGTGCAAGAAGAGGTCAGCTTTGTTCTTTGGTGTGGGTCTTTAAGGTAGGCTTGCCAACGAGCTGCATGGCAGGTCAACATATGTCTGATCAAGCATGTGGTGCCCAAGTGGCTGATGTTTTGGCCACGCGATATACGCTTGAGTCATATGTTGCAAACAGCAGCTTTGCGATCTGATGCACTCGCCTCAAAAAAGGCCCACACCAAAGAACTTTTTGAATGACGGGCAGAGGCAGCGCCCTGCACAGGCGGAGCTCTGCGGTGTGATTTTGTCGGTGTGCTGCCCATACGCTGGCCACTCAAGGGCATCCTGCCTCGTTGGAGATGTGCCTCCTCCTCCTCCTCCTCCTCTCTCCTATTAGGCACCCACGTGGAGTCAGTGACCTCATCATCCCCTCCCTCCTCATCACTGGAGCCAATCTGGCAGTATGCTGCAGCTGCTGGAGCATGACTGCGAGATTGGTGTCCTTCTTGAGCATCCCCTCTCTCTGCTCTCACGCTGCTGCCTTCCTCTAGCTGGGTATCATCATCAGATCCTTCCAAACGCTGGGCATCCTCCTGGAGCATGTACCCAACACTGTGCTCAAACAGTTCGGGGGACTCCTCAGGAGGAGGACATGGTGGGTCTATGGAAGGATTGACTAATGAAGATAATGATACCAGAGAAGAGGATGCTTTGGCAGCTGCTTTGCCAGTACCCTGAGCCTGGGTGAGAGAGGATGAGGAGAATGAGGTGGGCTTGGTCATCCACTCTACCAAGTCTTCGGCATGATGTGGCTCAACATGTCCAGCTGCCGAAAACAAGGACAAGCGTGTCCCATGGCCATGTGCTGATGACAATGCACCGCGTCCACGACCAGCACTGTTGCCCCCAGACACAGAGCCTGCTTGCCCTCTTTTTTTGCCTCCTGACTGTCTGCCTCTCCTTGTTTGCCTTCCAGACATTTTAATGGATGGCCTGCAGGGAGATGGGAAAAAGAGCAATAAGGGCTACCTTCAGGTGTATACTGTGCAGGAGGCTTAGCAACAATGACACTGACACTGTCCCCTGCCTATCCTTCTCTGTCCCTAAACACAAGGATTGAAAATATGGAACAGCAAAATTGGTTTAGAACAGAATAGCACACTGACACTTTCCCTCACTGTCCTACTCTGTCCCTCCCTACAAACAAGTTTTAGCACAGAATAGCACACTGATAATTTGCACGAGTGTCCTTCTCTGTCCCTAAACTCAAGGATTTGAAATATGGAACAGCAAAATTGGTTTAGAACAGAATAGCACACTGTCAGTTTCACTCACTGTACCTCTCTGTCCCTAAACTCAAGGATTGAAAATATGGTTCAGCAAAATTGGTTTAGAACAGAATAGCACACTGACACTTTCCATCACTGTCCTACTCTGTCCCTCCCTACAAACAAGTTTTAGCACAGAATAGCACACTGATAATTTGCACGAGTGTCCTTCTCTGTCCCTAAACTCAAGGATTTGAAATATGGAACAGCAAAATTGGTTTAGAACAGAATAGCACACTGTCAGTTTCACTCACTGTACCTCTCTGTCCCTAAACTCAAGGATTGAAAATATGGTTCAGCAAAATTGGTTTAGAACAGAATAGCACACTGACACTTTCCCTCACTGTCCTACTCTGTCCCTCCCTACAAACAAGTTTTAGCACAGAATAGCACACTGATAATTTGCATGAGTGTCCTTCTCTGTCCCTAAACTCAAGGATTGAAAATATGGAACAGCAAAATTGGTTTAGAACAGAATAGCACACTGTCAGTTTCACTCACTGTACCTCTCTGTCCCTAAACTCAAGGATTGAAAATATGGTTCAGCAAAATTGGTTTAGAACAGAATAGCACCCTGACACTTTCCCTCACTGTCCTACTCTGTCCCTCCCTACAAACAAGTTTTAGCACGGAATAGCACACTGATAATTTGCACGAGTGTCCTTCTCTGTCCCTAAGCTCAAGGATTTGAAATATGGAACAGCAAAATTGGTTTAGAACTGAATAGCACACTGTCAGTTTCACTCACTGTACCTCTCTGTCCCTAAACTCAAGGATTGAAAATATGGTTCAGCAAAATTGGTTTAGAACAGAATAGCACACTGACACTTTCCCTCACTGTCCTACTCTGTCCCTCCCTACAAACAAGTTTTAGCACAGAATAGCACACTGATAATTTGCACGAGTGTCCTTCTCTGTCCCTAAACTCAAGGATTTGAAATATGGAACAGCAAAATTGGTTTAGAACAGAATAGCACACTGTCAGTTTCACTCACTGTACCTCTCTGTCCCTAAACTCAAGGATTTGAAATATGGAACAGCAAAATTGGTTTAGAACAGAATAGCACACTGACACTTTCCCTCACTGTCCTACTCTGTCCCTCCCTACAAACAAGATTTAGCACAGAATAGCACACTGAAAATTGCCACGAGTGTCCTTCTCTGTCCCTAAACTCAAGGATTGAAAATATGGTTCAGCAAAATTGGTTTAGAACAGAATAGCACACTGACACTTTCCCTCACTGTCCTACTCTGTCCCTCCCTACAAACAAGATTTAGCACAGAATAGCAGACTGAAAATTGCCACGAGTGTCCTTCTCTGTCCCTTAACTCAAGGATTGAAAATATGGAACAGCAAAATTGGTTTAGAACAGAATAGCACACTGACACTTTCCCTCACTGTACCTCTCTGTCCCTACAAACAAGATTTAGCACAAAATAGCACACTGACACTTTCCCTCACTGTACCTCTCTGTCCCTAAACTCAAGGATTGAAAATATGGTTCAGGAAGATTGGTTTAGAACAGAATAGCACACTGACACTTTCCCTCACTGTACCTCTCTGTCCCTACAAACAAGGATTAGCACAGAATAGCACACTGTCACTGACACTCTCCCTACCTATCCTTATCTGTCCCTAAACACAAGGAATCCAGGATTATGTAAAGGAAAAATAATGACACTGTCCCTGCCTATGCTTCTCTTTCCCTGCTCCGGAACACACTACACAAGGCCGCCGCGCTGGCGGCCTTTTATAGTGTGGGGCGTGTACTAAACCCCCTCAGCAATAATTGGCCACAGGCATCCTGCCTGTGGCCAATCATTGCTCTCCTCGCTGCCGGCGCTGTGATTGGCCAAGCATGCGGGGTCACAGTGCATGCGTGGCCAATCACAGCGCCTGGATGACACTGCGATGGCGTAGTGCATTGTGGGCCGTTCGCGTCACTCAAATTTGGCGCGAACGGCCCAAATCGTTCGATCTTCGTCGAACGATCGAACAGCCGATGTTCGAGTCGAACGTATGTTCGACTCGAACACGAATCTCATCCCTACTCATGAGGCATAGCAAGACTCTGGCAGCCACAAGTATGACACCCAGAGGCATGATGGGACTTGTAGTTTTGCAACAGCTGGAGGTCCGCTAATTGCATATCCCTGGAGTAGAGTGTAGAGGCGTGTAGTGTGTAGTGGAGAGTAGAGAGTAGATTGTAGAAGCGTGTAGTGTGTAGTTGAGAGTAGAGTGTAGAAGCGTGTAGTGAAGAGTAGAGTGTAGAGTAGTTATTCATATATTTGTTCCAAGTTCTCATTTCGGGATACCTGGTGAGAAAGTGCTTGGTGTGTATTGCTGTCTTCATATCCAGATCCAAGGCTAAGATGACCCAAGAACCTACGTGTGGCCAAAATCCATCTTGGAACAAGCAGCAGAAACTTCTCCTCCAGAGATCACATCTGCTACACAACAGCCGCCATCACTCCATGTCCAACGAGTTTCTCATCCTCTTCTGGAAGTACAACCAATTCCCAAACCAATAAAGACACCCGAGTCTAAAGCCCCGTACACACGGTCGGACTTTTGGCCAACAAACTTCATTTTGAGCAAGTTGGACCAACAATCCGACCGTGTGTACGCTCCATCGGACAAACTTTTTTTGCTTTTTTCTTGTTTTCATCGGACAAAAGTTGGGTCTGCAAACGGACAAACTGTTGCCCAACAAAAGTCCGATGAAGCAAAGTCCGACCGTGTGTACAGAAAACCATCAGGCTTTTGTCCGATTGACAAAACAACTAATGTTAAAATCAACCAACAATAGCAGAAGTTGACCAAAGGGTGGCGGTAAAGAAAAGAGCAGAAAAACCATGTGATGTTGCAAAATGTTTTGGGAAAGTTTGCAGAAAAGTCAGAGCGTGTGTATGCTATGGGTGTTCCCGACCAACTCCGTTTGCACAAAAAAACACGGAAATTAACTTACAATGTTTTCACATCAGTACCTAAGGAAGCTTAATAAGGGTAATGCATGCATTTTGCGATCAAGATTACACAACATAAAATCGTATCATTAAACATTTTTTTAATTATTTTTTTTCAAATTCTTTTTTTCAAATTTTTTTTTTCAATTTTTTTTATTTATTTTATTTATGTTAAATCGGTGTCCTAGGGTCACTGCCTTTGGGGACCCGGTACCGGCCGATCGTAGGTCCCCTGGACCACCCACTTGGCACACCGGCAGCCAGGAGTCCATACTACAAGTGTGCCCAGTTTGGAGGTCCTAGCACCAAATCTCAAAAAAAATCCTGTCCCAAGCTGACCAAGGTTTTCAAACACCCAACCGAAAAATCGTACAACCTATTCGGTGACCTGACAACCAAAAGTGCACTCCGAAGAGAGCGATTCCTCAGTGGGAGTTTTTAGGGTCAAGCCTCGTACACACGACCGATTTTCTCATCCAAAACCGTCAAGAAAAGTGCCGCGAGAGCTTTTTTGTCGAGAAAAACGTTCGTGTGTATGGTTTTACCACGAGAAAATTGCCGAGAATCTCGACGAGAAAATAGAGAACCTGCTCTCTATTTTCTCGTCAGGATTCCAGATTTCCTCGTCGTGTTTCTCGTCGGGCTGTTTTGTGACGAGAAAATGGTTCGTGTGTATGCTTTTACGACTCTTCCAAAAGAGCGCATGCTCACAAGCAACTATGAGACGGGAGCGCATCTTCTGGTAAAACAAGCCTTCGTAATGGAGAGAGCACATTCGTCACGCTCAAAATTATTGCATCGTTTAAATGTTCTGCATTGAAATCTTCATTAGAATGTTACATTAATCAAAACGAGTGACCTTCTTTTGCTGCTGATATTCACACAGAGTTATGACTTTTTTTTAACCTTTTTCATGCTGCTCTTAAGAAGATTTATGTGTATTATATCGTGCAAGTTTTTAGGAATAATTTAAATGGTTATATTTTTAAAAATGATGTTAATTATAATTTCGCAATGTTTTGATAGTGATCTCCCATTTAATTTTTGAATCTATATTAGTTAAATTTCCCCCCATGTTTTTTTGCAAATCAGATTTAGTTATTCTTTTGGGGGGGTGATATCTGTCCCTTTTTTTGTCAGTCAAATGTATCTGCTTTTTACAAATACACATAGTCAAGTATGAACTTAAACAAAAATCACATTTATTCATGTTTCGAAATAAAATAAAGAGAAGGCAGCGCTGGAGAACCTGCTGCCATTTGTGCATCCCAGGGACCCCAGAGCACACAGCAACCCTGTGTGGACACTAAAATTGGGAGCTTGAGAAGGCCAACATTTCTGAACACAATCTGATGCTGGCCTCCCAGAGGTCAGGAACAGCAGCAGGTGATATATATGTCCCAAGTGTGTGGTACTACAACAGGCTGCCTTTTGTCCGACCACAATGAAGCAAGGCCATCACTTCCTCTTCTTCCTGGCAACCTTCCCTGCAACCTTTCCTGAAGCCTTCCCTGCAGCCTTCCTTCTTCGTTTGGCTGGAGGCTGGGCCACTGGAGGGGTACTCCTGTCAGGAGGAGGAGGAGGAGATGTAGCAGAAGGGGGTGGGGCAGAAGAAGAAGGTGGAAGTGTAGCAGAAGGGGGTGGGGCAGAAGAAGAAGGTGGAGGTGTAGCAGAAGGGGGTGGGGCAGAAGAAGAAGGTGGAGGTGTAGCAGAAGGGGGTGGGGCAGAAGAAGAAGGTGGAGGTGTAGCAGAAGGGGGTGGGGCAGAAGAAGAAGGGGGAGGTGTAGCAGAAGGGGGTGGGGCAGAAGAAGAAGGTGGAGGTGTAGCAGAAGGGGGTGGGGCAGAAGAAGAAGAAGGTGGAGGTGTAGCAGAAGGGGGTGGGGCAGAAGAAGAAGGGGGAGGTGGAGGTTGAGGTTGGGTCAGTTGTGCCACCTCACATATGGCGGTATTGGGGGTAATTTTCTCCATCACCCCCTTGTTGAGCAAGGTGATGAGCAGGGGCTCGCATAGGAGGCGTTGCTCCATTCTCATCATCTTGAACTTAGCCTCCACTAGGCCGGCAATGGCCTCTTCAGGGGATGTGGGCTCCTGGAGGGTGGCATGGGCCTCACGAATAAGGGCCATTGCTGCCTCACTCGTGCTCCTGTCCCTCCTGCCTCTTTTGGGAAGCCGGATGGGAGGCACCTGGGATCTGGTGCTTCTCCTTTGCCCTGCCACCTCCTGTCTGCCACTGGGCCCTGCCACCTCCTGTCTGCCACTGGGCCCTGCCACCTCCTGTCTGCCACTGGGCCCTGCCACCTACTGTCTGCCACTGGGCCCTGCCACCTCCTGGCTGGCACTGGGCCCTGCCACCTCCTGGCTGCCACTGGGCCCTTCCTCCTCCTGCCTGACAGTTTCCAGACCCTCCTCCTGGCTGATTTCATCCTGTGTATGAAAAAGGGACATAGTTTAATATGTTGGTTTAATCTTTGCATCAAACTTTGTAATCCTGATTGAAGCAATTAGAATGTAAATCCATAAATCCTTGCTTTAAATTTACCACTACATCAGATTGACTATTTAGCACCCAATTAAGTGCAGAATAATGTCTACAGATCTGGATTTCACTTGTGGAATCCAAAATATTTTATGTTTGTCATCTTGACATATTTGTCAAACATTAAGTTTATCCCAATACATTTTCAGTTAATACTATACCTGGCTCCAGATGGCCAAATCAGGATCATCCAGGATGGCTACCTCCTCTTGCTCCTGAGAAGGCTCAGGTTGGCTGCAGGGAAGTCTGGGGGGAAGAGTGGAGAGTGATGGCCTTGTCTCAATGTGGTCATCCAGGAAGGACATCCTGTTGTAGTACCACAAAATCGGGACATAAACATCACCTGCTGCTGCTCCTGACTAGGGATGAGCTTCGTGTTCGAGTCGAACATACGTTCCACTCGAACATCGGCTGTTCGATCGTTCGACGAAGATCGAACGATTTGGGCCGTTCGTGCCAAATTCGAGTGACGCGAACGGCCCACAATGCACTACGCCATCGCAGTGTCATCCAGGCGCTGTGATTGGCCAAGCATGCACTGTGACCCCGCATGCTTGGCCAATCACAGCGCCGGCAGCGAGGAGAGCAATGATTGGCCACAGGCAGGATGCCTGTGGCCAATTATTGCTGAGGGGGTTTAGTACACGCCCCACACTATAAAAGGCCGCCAGCGCGGCGGCCTTGTGTAGTGTGTTCCGGAGCAGGGAAAGAGAAGCATAGGCAGGGACAGTGTCATTATTTTTCCTTTACTAATCCTGGATTCCTTGTGTTTAGGGACAAATAAGGATAGGTAGGAAGAGTGTCAGTGACAGTGTGCTATTCTGTGCTAATCCTTGTTTGTAGGGACAGAGAGGTACAGTGAGGGAAAGTGTCAGTGTGCTATTCTGTTCTAAAACTATTTTGCTGAAC
Source organism: Rana muscosa (assembly GCA_029206835.1). Lineage (NCBI taxonomy): Eukaryota > Metazoa > Chordata > Amphibia > Anura > Ranidae > Rana > Rana muscosa. Next base: position 913,095 of record CM055127.1, on the reverse strand, counting down.
CATATTTTCAATCCTTGAGTTTAGGGACAGAGAGGTACAGTGAGGGAAAGTGTCAGTGTGCTATTCTGTTCTAAAACTATTCTGCTGAACCATATTTTCAATCCTTGAGTTGAGGGACAGAGAGGTACAGTGAGTGAAACTGACAGTGTGCTATTCTGTTCTAAACCAATTTTGCTGTTCCATATTTTCAATCCTTGAGTTTAGGGACAGAGAAGGACACTCGTGCAAATTATCAGTGTGCTATTCTGTGCTAAATCTTGTTTGTAGGGAGGGACAGAGTAGGACAGTGAGGGAAAGTGTCAGTGTGCTATTCTGTTCTAAACCAATTTTGCTGTTCCATATTTCAAATCCTTGAGTTTAGGGACAGAGAGGTACAGTGAGTGAAACTGACAGTGTGCTATTCTGTTCTAAACCAATTTTGCTGTTCCATATTTTCAATCCTTGAGTTTAGGGACAGAGAAGGACACTCGTAGAAATTAGCAGTGTGCTATTCTGTGCTAAATCTTGTTTGTAGGGAGGGACAGAGTAGGACTGTGAGGGAAACTGACAGTGTGCTATTCTGTTCTAAACCTATTTTGCTGTTCCATATTTTCAATCCTTGAGTTGAGGGACAGAGAGGTACAGTGAGTGAAACTGACAGTGTGCTATTCTGTTCTAAACCAATTTTGCTGTTCCATATTTTCAATCCTTGAGTTTAGGGACAGAGAAGGACACTCGTAGAAATTATCAGTGTGCTATTCTGTGCTAAATCTTGTTTGTAGGGAGGGACAGAGTAGGACAGTGAGGGAAAGTGTCAGTGTGCTATTCTGTTCTAAAACTATTTTGCTGAACCATATTTTCAATCCTTGTGTTTAGGGACAGAGAAGGATAGGCAGGGGACAGTGTCAGTGTCATTGTTGCTAAGCCTCCTGCACAGTATACACCTGAAGGTAGCCCTTATTGCTGTTTTTCCCATCTCCCTGCAGGCCATCCATTAAAATGTCTGGAAGGCAACCAAGGAGAGGCAGACAGTCAGGAGGCAAAAAAAGAGGGCAAGCAGGCTCTGTGTCTGGGGGCAACAGTGCTGGTCGTGTACGCGGTGCATTGTCATCAGCACATGGCCATGGGACACGCTTGTCCTTGTTTTCGGCAGCTGGACATGTTGAGCCACATCATGCCAAAGACTTGGTAGAGTGGATGACCAAGCCCACCTCATCCTCCTCATCCTCTCTCACCCAGGCTCAGGGTACTGGCAAAGCAGCTGCCAAAGCGTCCTCTTCTCTGGTATCATTATCTTCATTAGTCAATCCTTCCCTAGACCCACCATGCCCTCCTCCTGAGGAGTCCCCCGAACTGTTTGAGCACAGTGTTGGGTACATGCTCCAGGAGGATGCCCAGCGTTTGGAAGGATCTGATGATGATACCCAGCTAGAGGAAGGCAGCAGCGTGAGAGCAGAGAGAGGGGATGCTCAAGAAGGACACCAATCTGGCAGTCATGCTCCAGCAGCTGCAGCATATTGCCAGATTGGCTCCAGTGATGAGGAGGGAGGGGATGATGAGGTCACTGACTCCACGTGGGTGCCTAATAGGAGAGAGGAGGAGGAGGAGGATGAGGAGGAGGCACATCTCCAACGAGGCAGGATGCCCTTGAGTGGCCAGCGTATGGGCAGCACACCGACGGAATCACACCGCAGAGCTCCGCCTGTGCAGGGCGCTGCCTCTGCCCGTCATGCAAAAAGTTCTTTGGTGTGGGCCTTTTTTGAGGCGAGTGCATCAGATCGCACAGCTGCTGTTTGCAACATATGTCTCAAGCGTATATCGCGTGGCCAAAACATCAGACGCTTGGGCACCACATGCTTGATCAGACATATGTTGACCTGCCATGCAGCTCGTTGGCAAGCCTACCTTAAAGACCCACACCAAAGAACAAAGCTGACCTCTTCTTGCACCGCATCAGCTGGGATCTCCAACCCCACTATACCTTCACTCCTCTCTGAAACCTGCTCTGAGAGGAATGAAGGTGTAGAATTAGGTGTGTCACAGGCAAGTACTTGCGGGCACTCTGCTAGCAGTACACCAACGTCCGATTCTAGCAGGCAAATTTCCCTGCCCCAGCTGCTGGACCCTCGAAAGAAGTTCACTCCCAGCCATCCACATGCCCAGTGGTTGAATGCTAGCTTGGCTAAATTGCTAGCGCTTCAACTGCTGCCTTTTCAGTTGGTAGACTCGGCCCCCTTCCGTGAGTTTGTGCAATGTGCGGTTCCTCAGTGGCAGGTTCCCAAACGACACTTTTTCGCACGGAAGGCTATTCCGGCTCTCTACAGGCATGTGGAAGGCAATGTCTTGGCCTCGCTGGACAGGGCGGTCAGCGGTAAGGTGCATATTACCGCTGACTCATGGTCCAGCAGGCATGGACAGGGACGTTACCTTTCTTTCACGGCCCATTGGGTCACTCTTTTGGCAGCTGGGAAGGATGCAGGACAAGGTGCAGTAGTGTTGGAGGTTGTTCCACCACCACACCTCCAAAATGCTACTACTGGTTGTGACACACCTCTCTCCTCCACCCCCTCCTCTTCTTCTTCCTCCATGGCCTCTTCCTGTGGTTTGTCCTCGGAACCAGCGGTGCTCCGTAGGCATTCAAGGGGCTACGCAAGTACGCAGGCAAAAAGATGCCATGCCGTGCTTGCGCTGGTGTGTTTGGGGGACAGGAGCCACACTGGGGCAGAGGTCCTGTCTGCTCTGCAGGGGCAGGCCGAGAGGTGGTTGACGCCACGCCAGCTTAAGCCAGGAATGGTGGTTTGCGACAATGGCACCAACCTCCTCTCCGCCCTCCGACAGGGACAACTGACCCATGTGCCCTGTATGGCTCACGTCCTTAACCTGGTGGTGCAGCGGTTCTTGGGCAGGTACCCGGGCTTACAGGATGTCCTGAGGCAGGCCAGGAAAGTCTGTGTGCATTTCCGCAGATCTTATAATGCCAGTGCTCGCCTGGCTGAGCTTCAAAAGGAGTTGAACCTGCCCAAGAACCGCCTTATATGTGACATGCCCACCAGGTGGAACTCAACGTTGGCCATGCTGCAGCGGCTGCACACGCAGCAGAGGGCCATCAATGAGTACCTGTGTGACTACGGCACCAGGACAGGGTCAGGGGAGCTCGGGTTTTTTTCACCACGCCAGTGGGGCATGATCAGGGATGCATGCACTGTCCTGGCACCATTTGAGGAGGCCACGAGGATGGTGAGCAGTGACAGTGCATGCATCAGTGACACTGTACCTCTTGTCCACCTGTTGGAGCACACGCTGCATGGAATAATGGACAGGGCACTTGAGGCAGAACAGAGGCAGGAAGAGGAGGACTTCCTTGCCTCTCAAGGCCCCCTTTACCCAGACAGTGTTCCTTCTGTCCCACCGATCACACAGGAAGAGGAGGAGGAGGAGGAGGAGGAGGAGGAGGATTGTGTCAGCATGGAGGTGGAGGCTGGCACTCAGCATCATCAGCAGCAGTCTTTTAGGGATGATTTACAGTCCCAAGAAACCAGTGGACTTGTACGTGGCTGGGAGGAGGTGGCTGCGGATCATGTCGTCCTTAGTGACCCAGAGGACTCCGGACTGAATGCCTCAGCTAACCTACGCTGCATGGCCTCCCTGATCCTGCAAAGTCTGTGGAAGGATCCTCGTATTCTTCGGATCAAGGAGAGGGACCATTACTGGCTGGCCACTCTCCTTGATCCATGGTACAAGGGTAAGGTTGCGGACCTTATCGTACCATCGCAGAGGGAGCAGAGGATGAGACAACTCCGGGAGGCCTTGCAGAAAGGTCTGTGCAACGCGTTCCCAGAGACTGGGAGGTTACAAACTCCTGGTCCTGGACAACGAGTTGCTGAGGCTTCGGGCAGTCAAAGAAGGAGCGGTGGGGAAGGTGGCCGTCTAACCGATGCGTTCAGACAATTCTTTAGTCCGCAGCCATAAAGTATGATCGGTTCCAGCAACCATCGCCAGCGTCTGATATACATGGTGCAGGAATACCTAGGGGCAAGGTCAGACTTGGACACCTTCCCCACCGAAAATCCTCTGGCTTACTGGGTCTTGAGGATGGATCACTGGCCAGAGCTTGCACAGTATGCAATTGAGCTACTGGCCTGTCCTGCATCCAGCGTTCTTTCAGAACGCACATTCAGTGCTGCTGGAGGATTTGTCACAGATCACAGGGTGCGCCTGTCCACCGACTCGGTTGATCGACTGACTTTCATCAAGATGAACCAGTCTTGGATCACCACCAGCTACCACACACCAGATGCTGATATAACAGACTAATTGATTTTAAAATGTCACATCCCTTCAAGACTGATGCTGATGCTGAGTGCCTGTGCTGTTATGTTGACTGGCTATCCTCCTCCTCCTCCTCAATGATACGATTAACGATGATAGCTTGGAAGATCATTTTGGTTTATGGGTGACGCCACCAGTGGCTAAGGCCCAATTTTTCAGCCCCTGTTTAACAGGGGCGTGTAATTAAAATTTTTGATGCAATACTTTGCAACAGGCCTCATTGCTGTGCTCCAAGTACAGTATCTGTGAGGGGTTGCAGTGTTGTGCCACCAGTGCCTAAGGCCCAATTTTTCAGCCCCTGTTCAACAGGGGCATGCAATTATAATTATTGATCTAATAATTCACAGCAGGGCCCATTGCTGCGCCCACCAAGAGTAACTGTCAGGCCTTACAGTGTTGTGGCACCAGCACCACCATCACCACCACCACCAAAGGCCCAATTTTTAAGCCCTTGTTCAACAGGGGCATGCAATTATAATTATTGATCTAATAATTCACAGCAGGGCCCATTGCTGCGCCCACCAAGAGTAACTGTCAGGCCTTACAGTGTTGTGGCACCAGCACCACCATCACCACCACCACCACCACCAAAGGCCCAATTTTTCAGCCCCTGTTCAACAGGGGCATGCAATTATAATTATTGATCTAATAATTCACAGCAGGGAGCATTGCTGCGCCCACCAAGAGTAACTGTCAGGCCTTACAGTGTTGTGGCACCAGCACCACCATCACCACCACCACCACCACCAATGGCCCAATTTTTCAGCCCCTGTTCAACAGGGGCATGCAATTATAATTATTGATCTAATAATTCACAGCAGGGAGCATTGCTGCGCCCACCAAGAGTAACTGTCAGGCCTTACAGTGTTGTGGCACCAGCACCACCATCACCACCACCACCACCACCAAAGGCCCAATTTTTCAGCCCCTGTTCAACAGGGGCATGCAATTATAATTATTGATCTAATAATTCACAGCAGGGACCATTGCTGCGCCCACCAAGAGTAACTGTCAGGCCTTACAGTGTTGGGGCACCAGCACCACCATCAAAGGCCCAATTTTTACTACCACTGATCAACAATTATATGTTATTACAATTCCTGATATTATACTTGACAGAAGGGCGTTCCAGCACCCACCAAGAATAACTGTGAGTGCTTTCAGTGTTGTGCCAACACCAACACCTAAGGGGCCAATTTCTGCAGAGTATATACGGAAGGTCCCTACTTTCAAACATCCAACTTACAAACTACTACTACTTGCAAACGGAAGAAGACAACAGGAAGTGAGAGGAAATCTACCCCTTGGAAGGAAAATTCTCTCCTGTAAGAATTAATATGGGAGAAAGGTGTCTCCTCTCTACTGATGCTTTATCACCAATCCTTGTTTCAATAAAAACACCACATTTCAAAAACAGTTGTCATTGGGACGCAAAGTGAGGTGAAATGTTCTGAACAGGGGCACAGACAGCAAAAAAAATGTGACAGGGGTGATAACCGTTCCCTATGTTTTACAAAAAACTAAAAAAAAGGAATTTTCCATGGAGCTCCACTTAAACAATGCAGCTGTTCAAAATTATAAACAGATTCTACATAAGAACAAACCTACAGTCCCTGTCTTGTATGCACCGCCTGTATACGGCTGTTCAGAGTATATAGGTCCTTTTTTATTTTGTGTGCGGGGTTCCCCTTAATATCCATACAAGACCCAAAGGGGCTGGTATTGGGCTGGGGTAGGGGGGGGTGATGGGGTAGCTATGCCATTTTTTCTAAAGATTTTCATCCATATTACCGGGACCAGACATTGCATTAAAGCCGCAAGCAGTTTTAAATTACTTTTTTCCCTTTAGAAATGTTATTTTGTGCAGGGACAGTTCTAAACACGGGAAACACGTGGCACTTCACAGGCATACTTTAGACACCCCCCAGGTACAATATTTAAAGGAATATTTTACTTTTTTTTTTTCACTTTATGCATCATTAAAATGACTGCTCCCGGAAAACGTCCGTTTTTAAAACTTCTTTTTGCATTGATACATGTCCCCTGGTGCAGAAGCCGGGTTCCCAAACTCTGTTTCGGACAATAACATGGATAATAGTCGTTATAATTAGCACTTTAGAATCCGAACGTTCGCATCCATTGTATTTAATAGGGTTCTAATGTTCGTGCGAACTTTCGGTCCGTTCGCGGGTTCTGGTGCGAACCGAACCCGGGGGTGTGAGGCTCATCACTACTCCTGACCTCTGAGAAGCCAGCACCTTAGAGCGTTCAGTCCTGTAGGTACCTCTCAAGCTCCCAATTTTAGTGTCCACTTGTTTTGCTGTGGCTGTGGGCACCTTGGTATGCACAAATGGGAGCAGCTTCTCCAGCGCTGCTTTTCTCACCCCTCTTTTTTTGTGGATGGGGTTTTTCGTCTCCCACAGAGCCGGAAGCTCCCTTACCCGGTCAATAAATTCCGCCAGGAAATCCTTGTCGCTTATAAAGACATTCATATTGTATCTGCAAGTTAAATAAATTATATATAACTAATGTGAGGCAAACAGTCTAACCTCCTTAACATCCCAGTCACCATATATATCCTCCAACATTCTCAAGACAGTATAGGCCAACAATTTGTACAAGTCACCAAATCACATACCTTCGTTCGCACGTCCGTCACTTGAACTCCTCTCTCCGCACACCGAACGTACTATAGTCACATGTGTGTTTGCTATATACACACCACGCATGCGTCAAAATACGAACACGTCGCTCCGCACACGTCGCCCGCCCATGACGTTCTAACTAACATCTTTTCCCCGCCCCTTCTCTTTCGCCGCGCAGACAGATATGGCGGAGTTACAGCAGGTGTCTGATAATTCCGCAACTAACGAGGAGGAGACAAGCCCGGAGACCGAGGAAACGTCACGATCAAGGAGGAGATTCAAGGCATCGAATATGTCTTTTGCGGAGATGGCGGAGATGGTGGACATCTTGCTCAAGTCTGATTATGATGCCAAGCATGGGCCGTATAGCAAACCAAATAGAAGGAAGGCCAAAATCCTCACTAAAGTCGTGAAGAGTCTGAAGGCGAATTTCGGGGTGAAACGCTCAAATGAGCAGCTCAGAAAGAGGTGGTCAGACCTCAAACTGAGGGAGCCAGACCAGTTGAGGAGCATAAAGAGAATGCTCGCTAAAAGTAAGTAAAATGTAGACTTTTCTGCTATTAATCTTTTTCTAAACTGACATGTTGCTCTTTATTTTGGTTTCTCATATTGGACTCCCTTCCAAAATGTAATATTTTGAACTTGGTTGGGCACAGTAATCGTTCCTTACGTTACCAACACTTCGTTCGGCCACTATCCGCGGTTTTGGCTTATTTTAGAGCCACAAAAGTAATTAGACATCTGCCATTTTTGCTCAAATATTGTTGCAAAATTTTTAGTCTAGATGATGTGTTTGTAAAGAGAATGAAATGCAAACTTTTATCAGTGTAAAGGAGAGGACACTCAGCAGCTGCTTCCACATCTGTACTTTGGAGCACTATAGTGTGGGCCACCAGACCCGCCTTTTTTGGGTGTCCCACACAGGTGCATCATAGAATTTTTGTGGTGCCTGCATGTCAAATAAATTACATCGAAAGGTGAATACTAAACATATTCTTGGTCATAAATAATGCATTCTTCTTTAAATTCCACCCAAACACACACTTGTACCACACTTCCAAGCAATTTAGCCTGTTTTTATTTTAACATGGAGATTTACAGTGTGATAAATAGACCTTTTGTTTGATTCTCATAGGGGAGAGAAGACTGGGAGGAGGACACTCCAGGGAGCACATGCACCCCACAACTTCGAAGCAACCCCAAACTCCCAAAGACCCACAACCAAAAGATGTGCAGGAAGTTGAGGTGGAGGAAGGAGAAGTGCAGGAAGGAGAGGTGGATGACGTTGTGGATCTGGTCACCACAACAGGTCAGTATCTGTCACCACAGCTTCAGGTAAGAGATGTAGGCCTGCAGAGTTATAATACCTTTTGTTTTTTGTTTTTAGGGGATATAAATGTTGTGAAGGATAGTACACGGTTCTCTGCTGACAGTGCCCTCCGCCTCATCCAGCAAGTGATGGAATGTAGCACGGAACTGGACCTAATTAAACAAAGAATCCATGTGATGGAACAAACATTTAAAGACATTCTCGATGTTTTGGGGAGAATAAGGCATCCCAACCCCCTTTTTTGTTTTGTTTTTACATGTTTTTTACATGTTTGTTTTTGCACCTTTTCGAATATTTTTGACAATCAAACCAGCCAAAAACTGAATCTGCACACAGTGTGTCAACATGTGCTATCTGCCATCAGGGGATATCCATGTACGTCTTTTGGGGGTGCAACCCCTTCCTCGTATCTAAAGTCGGTGAACTGAGGAAGGGGTTGCACCCCCAAAACACATCCATTGATCACCCCTGATGGCAGATAGCACATGTTGACAATAGGGATCAGTATTGTAAACTTCCTAGATGAAAAAAATCCCAAATGTGTGCATATTAAATTTTTGGCTGGGCAAGGGGTGGCAGGACCCCATATTAGGACGGGCACATAGAGACATAGTTTGTGTAAGTGAATGTCTCAGATTGCTCAGAGGTATCCAATGTTGTAATTTTTGGAATGCAACTGTTAGTTTTGTATTTTCATAAGCAAAAAATTGCCGGGTTGGGGCCAGGCCAACCCAAAAAACAAGAAAAAACTAAAAATGGTGAGAATGTGCACAGAGTAAAATATTTGACCACAAACAACGTGTAGCTTCTTTTTATAATACCCTCTAAGCTTATTTAGTTATTTTGTAAGGTTACATAGTGAAATGGTTGTTAGTTACTAAAGTAAAATATACTTGGCACTACAAATGCACTAAGACAAACTAGGAGACAGGAAAGAACAAATTAAAGGTTTAAACAAGCTTTTTATTTGGATCCTTAGACATAGGCTGGCATAGGAATTGCCCCCCTACCCGTGAAATACTCCATGTATTTGTCCCGAACCTCACGGGCATTTTGGGAGGGCAAGCCAGGACGGGCAGATTCCAGGCCCGGCAGGGGATTTGCAGGGGAAAGTCCAGCCTCTGGCAAAACTGAGGCCATATATGAATTTGATTTTTGGCTCAGAAAGTTGTGTAGCACGCAGCAGCATAATACAACATAGTTTATTTTGTAGTCCGCCAAGTGTATTGAAGTCATAAAAAGGCGGAACCGGCTGGCCATTATGCCAAAGGCATTTTTGACAACTCTTCGGCCCCTTCTGAACACCCTCTTCTCTGGGGTCAGGGTCCTCTGTGGAAATGGCCTCATAAGATGCCGTCCGAGTCCGAAGGCTTCATCAGCCAAAAAAACAAAGGGGAGTCCTTCAATATTCCCTGCATCCGGTGGCAATGCAAGGTCGTCACTCTGGAGACGGAGAGCAAACTCCGTCTGGATGAAGGATCCCCCATCGGACATCCGGCCATTCTTCCCTACATCAACATAGAGGAATTCATACCGTGCTGACACCACCGCCATCAGCACAATGCTATGAAACCCCTTGTAATTGTAGTAGTAGGACCCAGAACGGGGGTGGCGGCACGATGCGGACGTGCTTCCCGTCTATGGCACCACCGCAGTTGGGGAAGTCCCACCGCGTGGCAAACTCCGATGCCACAGTCTGCCATTCCTGTGGCGTGGAAGGAAGCTGTGGAGTGAAACAAGATGAAATAATATTAGAATACAAAAATCATACATTACAAGGAAATTCTCTGAAAAAACATTAGAGGCCAACATCAATCAAATTCTACGTTTATTAAGGTGTTTAAAATAAGTATAATGGAAGGCTCATTTATCATATTCATCACCCCCTCTGATGGGCCATTACTAAATTATTTTGGGGGGGGGAGAGATGTGTTTGGTCACAGGATAGCATTGCAGTGGCGGTGCGTCCAGAGTGGGCGCTGGAGCACTGCCCCCTCTCTCCTGTGCCCATCACTCAGAACAATACATAGGTTCATGCGTTGCATTAACCTATGTATTGTCTATGCCGCCCACTATTCAGGTGGATGGCCTCTTGTAAAGCGACTGACATATGAATAATTGCGGCATTTAGGGGGTTCAAATTGCATAGCAGAAACAGGTAGTAAAATAGTCTTGCACATTACAACCTGAGGGATGTAATTGGCTTCCTAAAAGTAAAATAGGGGACGCAGGGGGGGGCATTCCTTGGGGAAACACTGGCAGGCTGCTCTGCCAATCATGTTCACCAAGTCTGTTTAATGGTAACATGATTGGCTGATGCAACATCAAGGGAAGGAGAAGACATCAAGGACAGAAGAAGGATGGCGCTGACCACAAGAAGGTAAGTGCAGGGCTGGGGGGAAACTGGCTGCATTAGAGGGGACTAAATGGCTGCATTGGAGGGAACAAAATGGTTGCATTAGAGGGGACAACTGGGGGCGTTTAATAGGCACCAGAGCAAAAAAGGAGGAAGTTTATTTCCTAAATTGGTGTTTGAACCCCCAAACATTTGGAGCAACAGGCGCCCCTGCTGGAAAGGTTAGTGAAGGGAAATATGCATGGAGGAGAAAAAAGGGGCAATCTAAAGCTTCCAGCATGCATGGGGACAAAGGGGACATTCTCAGCATATTACAATCATGGTAATTAGGGAAGGATGAAAGAAATACAATACATTAGCATACATGTAATACATAAAATGTGATGTTAATGGAGAAAACTTACCCTAATATAGTCCTCCTGCAGGACTTGTATAATGGCAGAACAGGTGTCTGGGATTATGAGGCCCAGAGCCTGGGGGGAGATGCCTGTCGTGAACTTCAAGTCCTGAAGACTTCTCCCTGTCGCCAGGTACCGTAAGGTGGTGATGAGCCTCTGCTCAGCACTGATGGCTTCCCGCATAACGGTGTCCTTCCTGGTAATATAGGGGGACACCAAAGCCAACAGTTCCTGAAAAACGGGGTCAGACATCCGCAGAAAATTCCTGTAGTCCTCAGGATTATTCTCGACGATCTCCCGCAGCAGAGGCATATGGCAGAATTGGTCCCGCTGGAGCAACCAATTCTTGGTCCATGAACTCCTCCTCACACCATTCATGGACTGGTCTTGGTCCAAAACAAGCAGACCAACACCAAGCGCACGCACAGCACGAACTCGACGACGAGAACGTCCAAGCGACATGGCTAAGAAACGGTCGTCTTATCAGAACGTACAGAACAGAACGCACTTTAGAACAGCAAGGCCTATGAATAACGAACTGAAAATCAGAAACGAACAGGCAAGAACGCACTGTAAAACAGATATGACCTGCCTAGAGGCCCTGAAAGTCAAGATACGAACCCACAAGCACAAACTGAACCGCAGAAAACAATCTGAAAAGTACGAAGACTGAAAAGCGCGAATCGTCTCTTCCCAAACTTTTACTTCACACGCGGTAACACGAGATCAGCAAAAGCAGCCCAAGGGGTGGCGCCAAGATAAAGATCTTCCCCTTTATAGTGCCGTCGTACATGCTGGACGTGAGCGCGGAGAACAACGAGGAAATTGGGAAATGTCAGTGTGTACGCATGGAAAGCTTGACGAGAAAATCGACAAGCTTAACAAGAATCTCGTCTAAAAAAACGACGTGTTTTTTACGACGAGAAAATCGGTCGTGTGTACGAGGTCTAACTGTTGAAAACCTCTACAAAAAATATAGATATATAGCATGAGGGGCTACCACTGTACACTGCAGTGTTTTTTAAACATGTCCCTTTAAATTTTTTATTTTTTTTAAAGGTCCTTATGTCCTTATGTGCACTGTGTCCTGGCGCAGGGCGTTGGGCGCAGTGCAATATGTGAAATGCCACGTCTGTGCAATCACAAGATTGCAGACGAGGCACTTCATTTGCAGTAAAAAACGCTCTCTGTGGCGCTTCCGAGGCCGCCACAGCTTCTGGCGCGACGGAGTGGCCGGGCGGGTGCACGCCTCATAGAATATCACTGGCATGGACATGGGCGGTGCATCAAGAGGAGGTAGGAGCTCTTCATGCATTCCTCCTGAGCCAAACCCCTGCTTGTGTAGTAATTCTTGAGTACATTATGAGTGTGGTGGGGGGAGCAGCGGCAACCTTCCTTTGTTCAAGTCACCCGGCCGCCGAGAAAAATCCCCCCCTCAATCGGCACACGATCGGCGTGAGCAGCACCCCCCCCCCGCTTATCAATCAAATTTTTTTCCTATATCAATTTTTTTTATATCACCCGGGCGCCACCCCCCCCCCCCCCCCCCCGCTTGTCAATAAAAAAAAAAATTATATCACCCGGCCGCCGCAGCACCCCGCTTATTATCAATAAAATGTTTTTTTATATTACATATCACTCGGCCGCCGCAGCACCCACACCCCCCCCGCTTATCAATAAAATGTTTTTTTATCACCCGGCCGCCGTGAAAAATGCCCCCCCCCACTGACACCAATGATGGGACACTATTCCTCCCACTGACACCAATGATGGGGCACTATTCCTCCCACTGACACCAATGATGGGGCACTATTCCTCCCACTGATACCAATAATGGGACACTATTCCTCCCACTGACACCAATGATGGGACACTATTCCTCCCACAGATACCAATGATGGGACACTATTCCTCCCACTGACACCAATGATGGGGCACTATTCCTCCCACTGACACCAATGATGGGGCACTATTCCTCCCACTGACACCATTGATGGAACACTATTCCTCCCACTGATACCAATGATGGGGCACTTTTCCTCCCACTGACACCAACGATGGGGCACTATTCCTCCCACTGACACCAATGATGGGGCACTATTCCTCCCACTGATACCAATGATGGGACACTATTCCTCCCACAGATACCAATGATGGGACACTATTCCTCCCACTGACACCAATGATGGGGCACTATTCCTCCCACTGACACCAATGATGGGGCACTATTCCTCCCACTGACACCAATGATGGGACACTATTCCTCCCACTGATACCAATGATGGGGCATTATTCCTCCCAATGAAACCATTGATGGGACACTATTCCTCCCACTGATACCAATGATGGGGCACTATTCCTCCCACTGACACCAATGATGGGACACTATTCCTCCCACTGATGGGACACTATTGATCTTTTATTGAAAAGAATCAAGCAACCAATTTTTATACAAAAGTAAAAAACAAAACCATAGTACAAAACTTCAACAGAAAACAAAGGAATACACATCCATGTTCAGAATATATACAATATATACATAATCCACTACCAAAAACATCCCTAGAAAACTATCTACATAAAGCAGCAGAGAGGGCCTAAGAGGCACAACCCATCACCTATGTACGCAGCCATTTATCAAAAATGAATCAAAAATACTGATAATCTAGGGTGATAAGAGACAGACAGCCACACCCAGGAAAGAGACTCCTGGTAGTCAGGGAGGCTTGAAACCCCTCCACGCCTTCAACCAAGCCCCCTGACCCCGATTGTCTCTTTCAAGCTCCCGAATCTTCCCCACCTCATGCAAAATGTCATACACCACCACCTCAACAGGAAGGAGTTTTTGCCGAATGCTGACCTGACACCGTGCATTCCAGGTGAAATAACGGACTACTAGGCTAACTAAAAAAAGTGTATCCAAACAAAAAACTCCACCGGTATTGAATGCTCCGTACACCCACTCAGCATAACCCAACCTGGAGAGGAAAGGAACACCGAGGGCCCGCCCCACCTGTTTATACACCTCTATGTTAAAAGGGCAATGAAGCAGAAAATGATCCATAGTCTCCTCCTCATCTGCACACTCCTCCCGAGGACAGCTACGATCCATCCCACTGCGGAATTTCAAATTGCCCCGAACATAGAGCTTCCCATGGAAGCACAACCAGGCCAGATCCCTAAATTTAGGGGGTACTCTATCCAAATTAATCAGTCTTAACCCCGCCCTCAAAACTGGGCCCGGGCAATCCCTTAAGGCCAGTGGGTCATGAAAGACTTCGCTCAAGACTCGACTCATAAGGACTTTCCTTGGAACCGATCTGAGATCTTCAGCCGACAATCGCCACTGCCGCAGTAACTTCAGGCACGGAGGGACATAGGCTGGTAGCTGACCACGATGACCCCTGCGATTCTTCACTTGGCCACCTTCTTCCCAAAGTCGTAGAAAAGGCCTAAACCAAGATCTAAATATGCCTACCCATCCAGGAGGTTCCACTGCAAGCATATTACCAATGTTAAACTTTAGAAATAGCAGTGAAAAGAAAAGAACTGGGTTGACCATACCTAAGCCACCCTCCCTCCTGGATAGGTAGGTGACATTCCTCTTGATGGGGTTCAGTCTGTTCCCCCACAGCATCTGGAAGAACACACTACTGACCCTAGCATAGAGAGACACTGGCAAGATGCAGACAAAGCTGACATACAAGAAGATCGGAATCAGGTAAGTCTTAATCAGATCAACCCTTTCCCTCATAGATAACTTCCATCTCTTCCAGCTGACCACCTTAGTATTGGCAATTTCCAGTCTGCCTTCCCAGTTTTTGAGGCCATAATCGCCGGGTCCAAATTCAATGCCTAGTATCTTAATTCTTTCCTGGGGCACTGGAAAGGTGTCCGGGAGATCAAAACCCTCACCATCCTTTCCCATCCAGAAAACTTCAGTCTTTTCCTGATTGATCTTGGAGCCTGATGCTTCAGAATACCGTGATGTCAGAGAGACCACCTCCTCCGCTTCATCCGTCCCAGTGACAATCACCGACACATCATCCGCATAGGCAACAACCCTCAATGGCGGCTCACCCGGGAGCCCCACTGGTACCCCACACAACATGCCGCTCTCTAGCCTCCTGATGAAGGGGTCGATTGCAAACACATAGAGCAGGGAACTCAGGGGACAACCCTGGCGCACCCCGGAGCCAACCCCAAAGGACTGTCCAACCCAACCATTAACAAGAGGGAAGCTTTCTGCCCCCTTATACAAGACTTTCAGCCAATCGACAAAACCACCCGGCAGACGGTACTTACTAAGGAGCAACCACAGGTACTCATGGTTAACACGATCAAAAGCCTTTGCCTGATCCAATGTCAGCAAATACTTTCCCCAGCCTGCAGCCCTGCACCGCTCCAAGGCCTCCCGGACAGCTAAAACCGCTGTGAAGGTGCTCCTACCCTGGACCGAACAGTGCTGATGGCGAGAAAGCAAAGACTCTGCCACTGACGATAGGCGCCAGAAAAATATCTTTGCCAGTATCTTTCTATCGACATTAAGAAGGCTGATGGGGCGCCAATTCTCAATCATCGAAGGATCTTTACCCTTTGAAAGAAGAATCACAGCCGAGTGCCTCATGGAAGGGGAAAGCACCCCCTCAGCAAGGCAACTGTTAAAAACCTCTACCAAATGCGGGGCCAGAATAGACTTAAAGGCTTTGTAAAACTCAGCCGTCAAGCCATCCGGTCCAGGCGACTTTTTGATGGCAAGCTGTTCAATTGCCCTCATCACCTCTTCGACTGTGATCTCCTCTGTCAAATTCATCAATGGAACATCTCCACCATTTAGACCTGGAGTAGAGTCCAAAAAGCTTTCCATCTTGTCACGATCAAGCTCTTTCCTCCCAAGAAGGTCGGCATAAAAGGACCTCACGACCTCCAGAATCCCTGACCTGGACTTTGTCAAGGAACCTGTACTGTCCTTAAGGCCAACGACCGTTTTAACAGCTACACCTTGTTTGCAGTTCTGGTAAGGGTCAGGCGAGTGGTACTTCCCATAGTCCCTCTCCAGAACCAAAGAGGCATGCCGGTCATATTGACACTTCCTGAGAAGGAGTTTCACTTCGGAGATTGCCCCAGGATCTCCTCCTCTCGAGACAAGAATATCCAGCTTCCTCCATAAACGTTGGTAGGTCATGTATTTATTAAACTGATTTCTATTGGCTAGGCCCCTGAAGAATCCAGCGATCCTCTTTTTGGTCAGCTCCCACCACTCAGCCTTGCTGCTACAAAAGTCCAGGATGGTCACCTGTGCCTGAAAGAATTCCTCAAAGGATTGTCTAACATGTTCTTCCTTGAGTAGTGTCGAATTTAATCTCCAGATGCCCTTGCCCCTCTGAGGGGCGTCTGAAGCATTCAGTACCACAGATAGCATACAGTGATCAGAGAACTCTACTGCCTGCACCACTGGGGGCGAGAAAGCAGAGGCCTCCTTCAAAAAAACCTATCTATCCTACTCTGACTATTACCACGATGAAAAGTGAACCCGGTGTCATCTGGGAGGTGCTTAATGTGCACATCCACAAGACCAGCATCCCTAACCATACTATTTAAAAAAACGCTATCATATCCCAGCCTGTCCTTGAAGTCCTTCCTGTCCTTGGGCCTAGCTATTGTATTAAAGTCACCTCCAAAGACCACTTGCCGGGATGTAAAAAGAAATGGCTTGATCCTTGTAAAAAGGCATTTCCTGTCCCACTTTGTGTGCGGCCCATAAACATTGATTAGGCGCAGGTCCTGCCCTCCCACAAGGACGTCTAAGACCATACATCTCCCAATCTCCACCTCAATAACCCGCCACACAGTTACCATGCCGGTTTTAAACAACACCGCCACACCGCCGTAAGGCTCGGCCGCAAGAGACCAGTAAGATGGACCATACCTTCACTCTCTCTTGGCCATATGTATATCTGCCAAGGAGGTGAGCCTAGTCTCTTGCAAAAATAAAATTTCAGCATCTAATTGGCTGAACAAAAAGAAGGCCATAGAACGAGCTCTTACTGACTTAATGCTGGCGACATTAATTGTCACCACTTTTAACGGAGGGGGAACCGCCATTTGGGTTATTGGGTGGATTGCTTCTTAGCTCCCCTCTGCTGCTCATCACCAGAAGCCTCTCTCTTTCTAGAGGCCGCCTCAAAGTCCATTTCGGAATCGGAACTTCTCTCAGAAGAAGCTCCGGATGAAGAAATATCCCACTTGGAGGACCTATGACGGCTGGAGACAGGAACCGGAGCTTCCCGTCCCCGTTCCGTCCTCACCGCCTGCCTCTTCCGCCTCCCAACCTTCCTTCTCTCTTCCAGGTACTGCAGGTCAGCCTCAGAGATGCCCTCATCTCTTACTTTTTTCTTTAAAGTATTTCTAGAAGACTTCTTTACAGAGGAAGAAGCAACCTTTTTAGTACACGCTGGTGGGGGGGGGTGATCCCTTTAAGTCAGACTCAGGAGGGGTAGACTCCTGGGGGGTAACTGACTCGGGGGGCACAGACTTGGAAGGTTCTGACACAAGAGGAGAGGGTACAGTAGGCTGGGGGGACACAGAGACAGAAACAGAAGGAGTACTTACAGACACAGGAGGGGTGGCCACAGGAACTGGAGAGGGATCCTGAGCAGGACCGGGGGAGGGGGTCACCGCAGAGGAGGATGGTACACCAGGGGTCTCACCCTCCATCCTGTCCAGCCTTGACATGTCATCTACTACCTCCTTCTCCATATTGTGCCAGGCTTCAGGACACCTGCTGTAGGGGTGGCCAAGGCGCAGGCACAGGTTGCACCTGATCTTCCTGGTACAGTCCTTAGCCATATGACCCTGCCCCCGACACACTGAACACATCAAGGCTGAACAGGAGGAGCTCAAGTGCCCCTTTTCTCCACAGCGGTGACACAGCTTTGGCTGACCAGGGTAGAAAACAGTCATCCTATCCCTCCCTATGAAAGCTGAGGAGGGCAGGTGACGGACAACATTCCCATCCCTGGCCAACCTGACTGTTACCGACCATCCCCCAGTCCAGATGTTACGCTCATCATGGATTTTATTAGGTTTGGTCAAAACCTCCCCATAGTTCCTTAACCAGACCTCTAGATCCCGAGCAGGAACACTCTCATTGGTCAGGATAATGGTAATTTTTTTTACTGTTGACCTCTGAGAAACCGCAACTGGGACCAGACCTTCCCATTCAGGTCTTGACCTGCACTGAGCCTCATATCGCTCCCAGAACAGGTCAAGACCCTCTGGCCTGGTGAAACTAACCGTATAGTCCCTTGTCCCAGCTACGTGTATAAAGGCATACAGGTCATTTGCACCAAAACCCATCTCCAATATCATATCTACCACCGCACGCCGTGCTGGAGGGATGGCACCACCTTCCCATTTCAGAATAACTACATTCCGTCTGGGACCCCCAGCAGAAGCCAGAGACCCAAGACCAGATCCTGGGGCGCTCAAAGTGGCAGCTTGTAGGGGAAAACCCCGCTTGGGAGCGGGACTACCAGGAGCAGAGTGTGCCACCTCTGCAAATGTAGGTTTCTCAGGGCCAGGGGCCCACACTGAAGTCACATTAGTCTGCACATTATCTGCATGAACAGAGTTGGTAGGATTGTCCATCACACTTGTACTGGGACCATTGTTCATCACACGTGTACTGGGACCATTGTTCATCACACCTGAACTGGGAGGATTTTTTTCAGCCACACACACATTCCCATCAGCAATAGTCACAGTTGCTGCAATACCAGTTGTCTCCTGATGCTGCACTGTAGAGCCCTCAGCAGCAGTGGGGCAAACAGCTTTGGACTCAGCCAAAGAAAGGTTAATGGGCTCTTCTGACACTTGCAGTTCATTTACAGAAATGACATTTTTTGAATGCAAGTCTTGCTGCATTGCAGCCTCAGCAGGCACAACATTGTCATTAGGCACATTATCAGTCATGGTGCTAGATGGCACAAAAACAGTCTTATCCACAACATGGGACTTAGCAGGCTTTACTTTATCAGGCACATCATCAGTAATGTCTTCCTCGTTAAACACCATCTGATCCCCCCGCATAGGAGACTCCATTACCTGGGTGGCCCTTAGCATGCCTCCTGAGTCCTGGGAAGGCCTGGGGCTTCTTACCTCTCCCTGGGGGGGCAGGGGGTCAGAACTGGGGGTCTCCTCCTCCTCCACCTCCATCTTTGTCACCCTTCCAAACCTCTTGTCGTTGCAAAACTTCTCTTTAAAGGGCCCATCTCTGCCTTCCATCATGGCCACGATGGTTTCCTGATGATCCACATGGACCTTGGCCAGCTGGATTTCCAGATCCATGGATCCCCGTTTCTGGCTGTGTAAGCCCTCACGTTGCCTTCGCAGGCGCTTCAACTCCGCTCTCAGCTTGTACAGCTTGTCCCTCTCCCTGTTCAGGACCTTAATCCCGGCCACCACTCGCTCCCGAATGGCCTCCAAGCCTTCATCCTCACCAGGGGCAGAGAGATCAGCTTGTGCAGAGGATGGCAGTTCACCTGATGGCCCAGGAGATGGCTGGGAGCCTCCAGCAGGAGAAGCCCTGCTGCCCTCCATGGCCTCCCCAGAAAGGGGGCCAGGGAGCTGGGATAGATTTCACCACCACTCCCTTCTCACAGAGCAGCTTCAGAGGCACCTTCCTCCTGACACACCTGTGCTCCAATGATGGGCGGGGCACTATTCCTCCCACTGACACCAATGATGGGCCACTAATCCTCCCACTGATACCAATGATGGGGCACTATTCCTCCCACTGATACCAATGATGGGGCACCAGTTTGGAGATCCTAGCACCAAGCACTGGAGAGCTGAGCTGCCCCAAGCTGACCAAGGTTTTGACCAAATCGTTTACTTTCCGAACTTCTGGAACCGATTTTGGATACTTCCCGAGTGTTTCCAAACACCAAACTCGGTGTGCTGGCAGTACTCCTCGACTACTCCAGGCTCCAGTAGTTGTATGAGTTTTTACTGAGCGGTTCGCCCAAAACATGAGCTCAAAGTCGGTCACTTGGGTCAAAACTTAACGCCAAGCTGACCAAAAATCTGGCCAGCTTGGCGCGCCCCACACCCCTTCCCCCCCCTAGGGGCGCTCTGCCGTTAACCAACATTTTTACCCCTTTTTTTAACTTATACCCACCCCTGAACAAGTCCTACCCAGTTTAAGTGTCGCTGGTCAGCTTGGGGCGGACACGTGGACACTCCCAAAGCTTAAGTCTCGTTGGTCAGCTTGGGTGGGGAACCGAGGGGCCCATTGGACCAATGGTGCCGCCCTTCAGGCTCCATGGGTCGGCCACAGAACCTCTCAGTGTCCCCAGGGTGTGTGGGTAGGTGTCCAGGCTCAAGATACCCCAATCCTGGGTACTTTGTAAGTTTGACCTGCCATTAACTTGGGACCTGAAGGATACTGGAGGATCGAGCTCCATGTTTTTGGTGTCTAAAATCGATCGCTACCAGCCTGCCAAGTTTCAAGTCTGTAGCTCAAAGTATGGGGGAGATATAGACCTTCCACGACACCGACCCCTTGTGACCAACTACGCCTGGGTGGTACCGAGAAGTCGCTAGACCGCAGCCGGGTCCATAGTGCCTCCTGGTCGGTATGAACATTTCCATTTAACCGGTCATATCTCCCGAATCATAAGTCCCCCAAACTTCCCATTTGGTAGTTAAGGGTTTTTGGACCCCTTCTACCGTCATGCAAAATTTGGGGTCTCCAGACAAAAAGGGTCAAAAAATAGCTTTTTTTTGGAGCCACAGCAGACTTTCTCTCACCATAACTTTTAAAGTTGCCCTGTTTTCCCTATCAGGAAATGAAAATTTGCGAACCGGAAATGCCAGCAACACCATCTTTGGATATGTTGTAGTGCTAGGTCCTATGAGCTTGCCCAGCAAGATTGGGGTTCCTAAGTCAAAAGGGCCCCGAGATATGGGGCCCCAAAATCACTCCGCCGGAGCTAAATCACTTTTTTTTATGTCCGGTACCGGCTGGCCGTATATCCCAGTGACTCCACACTTGGTAGGCATGACTCCACACAGTGTGCCAAGTTTGGGGTCCATAGCATTAATGGGCCCCGAGATATTGCATCCCAAGCTGACCGCCCCCCCAATTTGAAGCCAGTTTCAAAACTCTATTTTTCCCGGTACCATTTTGGGTTTACCGGTCCCTTTGGGGAGTCGCTACCGGCCGGTCTTTTGTACCCCGAAGCCCATACTTGGTACACATGTAGCCCCACTCGTCCTCTACCAGTGCACTGAGTTTGGGGACCAGGGACATTAAGACCGGGGAGCAAGATTTTTTTTAGCCGGGCACCACTTCCATAGACTCCCATTATAAACGGTCATTGTTGATCAGGGAACGTAAGGCCGAATTTCTGCGAATATTTTAGTCCGAAAATCGACTGCCATAGACTTACGCTTTAATCGGTACGGTCGCCGGTTCTGTTTGGGCGATCGGTACCGGTAGGCCATCGGTTCCCTGGACTATCCCTTTGGAACCTGAGTCGTGGAGAAGTGGGGCTACCACCTCTCGTTGTCGGTGTAATTTTCTGACCGGTACACGATGCTGTAGGTGTGGAAGTGTTTACCGGGTGTAACGGTTACCGAATACCGGTCTTAAAAATACGAGGGGGGGTCTCATTTTGTAGAAAAGGGTTGGGGCAATCTAAGGAGACCCCCTGAATCTTTGTGCGAATGAAGGTTTTCGAGCTATACCGGTTTAACACGCTCTTTTCCGGTTACCGAAACCTTCCGGTTAGGGTACCGGGCCCAAACTCGGTATGGTGGTACCGCTATATGTTCCCTACATCACCCTGAAGTGTGGAATTTTTGTGACCCATGGTACCGAATCGCAGTTACCCTGAATGGAGGGTACTTTTTTTTTGGTGTTTGACCGATAACTTTCCGGTAAAAGGACACAGAAACTCGGTTCTTTTTGCTAGCACTTCGTGAGATACTCACGGAGATGCACGAGCAGGTTTGGAGTGGCTAGCACATTCCGTTTGAAAGTTATTGACCGAAAACTGAAATTCGCCACTTTCAGGCTGAAGGCCCAAAACTCACCCAACTTTGCACGGTCGTGTGGAGTCACTGGCACCTATGGCCGTGGAGACATCTCGTCCCAAGCTGACCCTGTTTTCCCATAGACTCCCATGTTAAAAGGTGCCCTAGTTTGGGTGCCCGGTACCGACCGGCCATAAGTGCCAGTGGCTCCACACTAGGCACACATGTAGCGCCACTCGTCCTCTACCGGTGCACCGAGTTTGGAGACCAGGGACCGTAAGACCGGGGAGCACCGATTTTTAAAAGCCGGGTACCACTTCCATAGATAAAAAATAAATTAGAAAAAAAAAAATTCCTACACCCCCCCATCTCTCTCTTTGTCCTCCTCCCGCCCCCCATCTCTCTCTTTGTCCTCTGACCCACCCCCCCATCTCTCTCTTTGTCTTCCTCCCACATCTCTCTCTTTATCCTACCCCCCCGGGGGGCGTCTGCTCTGAAGGGGGGCTGTGTAACATGCAGGGGGTCCAGAGGTGCAGGTTGCTGTGTAATGTAAAGGGGTCCAGAGATTCAGGGTGATGTGTAATGTAAAGGGGTCCAGAGGTGCAGTGCTGTGTAATGTAAAGGTGCCCAGAGTTGCAAGGGTGCTGTGTAAAGTAAAGGGGTATACTGGAACCAATGATATGGGCTATTGTGTATACTGGAAGCCATGCAGAGGGTTGTTCTTGTGTAGGATTGCACCAATGATGGACGTTATTACGGTGGAACATAGTATCAACACGGTGGGATATTGTTGCATTAACTGACCTTAATGCTGAGGGGTATTACATCCTGCTCTCGTGTGGAGCCCCCCCTCTCTTTCCTGGCCTGTGATTGACATCATTGATCATGCAAAACGCATTATTTGGTGTGCGCTTTGAAAATACGCTGCAAACGCACATCAACCTCGCCATTATGGTGATGCAAGCACGATACACGTTTGCAGGGCATTTCCAAAATGCACTGCCTGTCAGCTCGCACCAGCACAGCTCTGCTCCCCTCCACGTTTTGAAATCGGGTAGAAATTGGCTTTTTTTTTTAAAGCGCAGACACTAGGACACATGTTATCTAACAGAGGGGTTGGTATAAACATAACATAGTGGCTTAACAACCACATTAAGTGATTCGATGTATTAATATAAAAAACCTACAGTGTGCAGCAGCCCCCCTAATACTTGAACCCCATTTTGATCCAGTGATCTGCATGAGTGCCTCGGCTGTCTGGGGGACAGGAGCCACACTGGGGTAGAGGTTCTGTCAGCACTGCAGGGGCAGGCCGAGAGGTGGTTGATGCTACGCCAGCATAAGCCAGGAATGATGGTTTGCGACCATGGCACCAACCTCCTCTCCGCCCTCCGACAGGGACAACTGACCCATGTGCCCTGTGTGGCTCACGTCCTTAACCTGGTGGTGCAGCGGTTCTTGGGCAGGTACCAGGGCATACAGGATGTCCTGAGGCAGGCCAGGAAAGTCTGTGTGCATTTCCGCAGATCATATAATGCCAGTGCTCGGCTGGCTGAGCTGCAAAAGTAGTCGAACCTGCCCAAGAACCGCCTTATATGTGACATGCCCACCAGGTGGAACTCAACGTTGGCCATGTTGCAGCGGCTGCAGACGCAGCAGAGGGTCATCAATGAGTACCTGTGCGACTACGGCACCAGGACAGGGTCAGGGGAGCTCGTTTTTTTTTCACCATGCCAGTGGGGCATGATCAGGGATGCATGCACTGTCCTGGCACCTTTTGAGGAGGCCACGAGGATGGTGAGCAGTGACAGTGCATGCATCAGTGACACTGTACCTCTTGTCCACCTGTTGGAGGATACGCTGCGTGGAATAATGGACAGGGCACTTGAGGCAGAACAGAGGCAGGAAGAGGAGGACTTCCTTGCCTCTCAAGGCCCCCTTTACCCAGACAGTGTTACTTCTGTCCCACCCATCACACAGGAAGAGGATGAGGAGGAGGAGGAGGATTGTGTTCACAGGTCTGTACACATGCTCTGCCCATTATGAGGGGTTACCACAATCCCTGTGCTGGCTTCCCGTGTCTGTACACCCACCCATCCCATTATGAGGGGTTCCCACAATGCCTGTGCTGAGTTCACAGGTCTGTACACCTGCTCTGCCCATTATGAGGAACTATATGAACTGCATAAAGAAGCTTGTCAATTTGGTTCTTTCTGACAAGAGCGCTGCTACAATATCTATGAGGAAATTTTAAAAGTGTTTTTTTGAATAGTTTTTTCTATTACAAAAACCTAAGGATGATCGGAAACGGGGGAAAGGCATATGCCCTGTTGAAGCTCCACCGATTTGTCAGGGCATCTATTCCCGAAGGCCTGGCTGCAACAAGTCCTGAGTGTAATACTTCCTGATCTTTAAGTTGCAGGACAGGATCCACTCGAACGTCTCCACTAGGGATGAGCCCGGTGTTCGATTCGAACCCATGTTCGAATCGAACATCGGCCGTTCGTCCGTTCGATGAAGCCAGAACTTTGTGGGCCGTTCGCATCAAATTCGTGTGATACGAACGGCCGACAATGCACTGCGCCAGTCGCGCATGCTTGGCCAATCACAGTGCCGGCAGCGAGGAGAGCCATAATTGGCCACGGGCAGGATGCCTGTGGCCAATTATAGCTCAGGGGGGTTTAGTACATGCCCCACACTATATAAGGTCGACAGCGCGGCGGCCTTGTGTAGTGTGTTCTGGCGTGCAGGGAAAGAGCTAGATAGGCAGGGACACTGTGTTCTTTTCTCAGGCATCTGCAGGAGTTAGTGGGTGTTGTGTGCCTCCAGCGCAGTATACACCTATATCTACCCTTTATTGCTGTTGTTCTCTTTAATACAGACATCTGCAGGAGTTAGTGGGTGTTGTGTGCCTCCAGCGCAGTATACACCTGTATCTACCCTTTATTGCTGTTGTTCTCTAATACAGGCATCTGCAGGAGTTAGTGGGTTTTGTGTGCCTTCAGCACAGCACAGTATACACCTGTATCTACCCTTTTTTTCTGGTGTTCTCTAATAAAGGCACCTGCAGGAGTTAGTGGGTGTTGTGTGCCTCCAGCACAGTATACACCTGTATCTACCGTTTATTGCTGGTGTTCTCTAATACAGGCATCTGCAGGAGTTAGTGGGTGTTGTGTGCCTCCAGCACAATATACACCTGTATCTACCCTTTATTGCTGGTGTTCTCTAATACAGGAATCTGCAGGAGTTAGTGGGTGTTGTGTGCCTCCAGCACAGCACAGTATACACCTGTATCTACCCTTTTTTGCTGGTGTTCTCTAATAAAGGCATCCAATGGTATTTCAAGGATCTGTGCTGTGATGAACACATATATTTTTAAATATATATAATAAAATAAAACGCACATACGAGAGGCGTAATAGGGGGGCGGGCCGCCCCCGGGTACAGCACAATGGGGGGTGTCAGACCGGCACCCCCCCCGTGATTTGACTACATCCGGGATTGCACAGACAGGCAGCCTCCTCTCGCGGCCGCGGGCTGCCTTTCTGTGCGATCACGGATGTCACACAGACACACAGGCACAGCCGAGAGTGAAGCCGCCTCCCCCTCCTCTCTGTTTATGTGTTCTGCAACAGCTGGAGGTCCGCTAATTGCATATCCCTGCCCTAGAGCATTTGGCACCCGGGGCGGATCCTCTTCCCCCCCCACCCCACATTATAATGTAAAAACAGCCCAATGTGCCCCCGGCATTCATCTGCATCCTTCAATATCTCTTTGTCACTACTGTGTGCCCCCTCTCCACAACTGCACCTCTTTACATTACACAGCACCCTACATCTCTGGACCCCTTTAAATTACACAGCCCCCTGCACCTCTGGACCCCTTTACATTACACAGTCCTTGCACCTCTGGACCCCTTTACATTACACAGTCCCTGCACCTCTGGACCCCTTTACATTACACAGTCCCTGCACCTCTGGACCCCTTTACATTACACAGCACCCTGCATCTCTGGGCCCCTTTACATTACACAGTCCTCTGGACCTCTTTACATTACACAGCCCTCTGGACCCCTTTACATTACACAGCCCCCTGCATCTCTGGACCCCTTTACATTACACAGCACCCTGCTCTTCTGGACCCCTTTACATTATCTAGTACCCTGCATCTCTGGACCCCTTGCATGTTACACAGCCCCCCCTTCAGTGCAGATGCCCTCCCCGTTCAGAGCAGCCCCTCATCGTTCAGTCTAGTCCCGCCTCCCATTCAGTGCAGAGATTCAGGGTGATGTGTAATGTAAAGGGGTCCAGAGGTGCAGTGCTGTGTAATGTAAAGGTGCCCAGAGATGCAAGGGTGCTGTGTAAAGTAAAGGGGTCCAGAGGTGCAGGGGTCTGTGTAATGTAAAGGGGAGCTGGAGATGGGCGGTCCCAAGCGGAGCTGGAGACGGGCGGTCCCAAGCGGAGCTTGAGACGGACGGTCCCAAGCGGAGCTGGAGACGGGCGGTCCCAAGCACCAATGTGTGGAAGGTGGAGCGGGGTAGCGATAGCTGGTACACCACTAATTTGTAAAGTTCCCACTGCGAGCCTGTGTGGGGCTTGTTGTAGAATACAGATTAAACTGGCCGCACCGCAAGTGTGTGCGTGGCGGGAGGGGAACTGGATACATACCTGTCCATACTCGCACTGCTCATATATTCAATCGCCAAATGCGAGTGAAAATTTTGCTGCAGTATTTGATATGCTGGAAATGTATGAGGTGGGACTGATCTGTCTCCAAGAGACCCACCTGACTAAAATCACTATACAACAAGTTCAAAGTAAGAAGTTCCAACACCAATACCACTCAGTACACACCTCTTATTCCAGAGGTGTGTCAGTACTGGTTAAAAGAGGGGTGGTGTTTACTTGCAGACAGATCAGCATTGACGAGGAGGGGCGCTATATTTTTCTTCACTGTGTAATAGAGAGTAGAGAATATGTTCTTGCAAATATTTATATACCCCCGCCCTTTAAAATGGAGGTTATATATAAGCTAATGGAATTTATGGTGGATAAGATGGGGATGCCAATCATAGCAGTGGGGGATTTCAATGAAGTTATAAATAGAAAATGGGATAGGTTCCCAGGGGGAAGGGAACCAAATCCTCCAGAGAGTCGATTGTATCAAATTCTACAAGAAGCTGGTCTGTTTGATATATGGAGAGTGAGGAACCCAGATGTGCGGCAGTACTCCTGTTTTTCTAGTTCCTATTCAACACTTTCTAGGATAGACCTAGTTCTAGGTAATACAGAAGCATCCCAGATAATAAAAAACATAGAATATCAGCCGAGAGGGGTGTCAGATCACTCGTTAGTGACAGTTCTGGTAAACTTAGAAGGGAATAGAACCAAGGGATTATGGAGGATGAATCCTTTATGGTTTGAAGTTATCGGAGGCCCTGAGGAGATTCTAGACAAATTACAAGAGTTTATAGAATTTAATGAAGGAACAGTGACACAGGGAGTGATGTGGGATACGCTGAAGGCATTCTTAAGGGGAATATGTATTCAACAAGTGGCAAAAGTTAAAAGGGCATCCAGAGAGGAGGAGAATAGGATAAGGCAGGAATTGGTGAATGCAGAAAAGGAATATGTTGAAAATCCAACATTAGAGCGACAAGGAATATGGACGAATAAACAACAAAAATATAAAATAGCAATGACTAAAAAATCTGAGAATAAAAGATTATTTCAGAAACAAGCCGCATTCGGGGAGGGGGAGAGTGTCGGAAGAATGCTGGCACATTTAGTGCGAACCAATTCCTCCCCATCCGCAGTACCCGCGATTAGGACTTCGAAGGAGAAATCTCTGCTCGGGTATCAGATATCACAGATACCTTTAGGGAATATTATGATAAATTATATAAATCGCAGGGTGCAGCGGGAGAGGAGGAATTGGAAATACTCTTTGGGAAAATTAAAATACCAATTCTTACTGAAGCAGAGAAAGAGGGAATGGAGGCTCCGATAACTCTTGAGGAAGTACAGTTGGCAGTTGCAGAGATGGCCAATCAGAAATCGCCTGGACCTGATGGACTCCCTATAGAAACTTATAAACACTACGGGAAAGTGCTATTGCCGGAACTTCTTAAAACACTGAATTGGGCAAGGGAGGAGGGGGAACTGCCCAGGTCAATGTCAGAAGCAATAATTATAGTCCTGCATAAGGAAGGGAAAGATCCACTAGAGACCTCATCCTATAGGCCCATCTCCCTGCTTTGCTCAGACGCTAAAATATTGGCCAAAATAATGGGCACTAGATTAAATAAAATTATTTCAAGACTAATACATCAAGATCAAACTGGGTTTATCCCCAGTAGATCAACTAGTATGAATATTAGAAGGGTATTCCTCAACCTACAAACTCCAACACAGAATATGGGTACAAGGGCAGTTATGTCCTTAGATGTGGTCAAGGCGTTTAACAGCTTGGAGTGGGGGTATATCTGGCATGTTCTAGGAGCATTTGGCTTCGGTCCGTCAGTGATTAGATGGATAAAAATCCTGTATAGTGACCCAAGCGCAAAAATTAGAGTCAACAATGATTACTCAGGTAAGATTAAATTGGAGAGGGGCACAAGGCAAGGGTGCCCATTGTCGCCCCTCCTTTTTGCGCTAGCAATGGAGCCACTGGCCATAGCAATAAGAACGAACACAAAAATGAAAGGGTTTGTGAGACCGACAGGAGAGGAGAGAATCGCATTATATGCGGATGATGTCCTTCTCTTCTTGGGGGACACAGATCATTCACTTAAGCAGGCTATGAGTATTTTTGGAGAATTTGGTAGACTTTCAGGATTGGTTATAAACTGGGAAAAATCAGCTTTGATGCCGGTGGACCCCATTGTCAATCAAACCTTAGCAGAAATACCCCAATTAGAAATGGTGGATACAATGAAATACCTGGGAATACATATAACAATTGATCCCAATAAATATATAAATAACAACATAGTTCCCCTCCTGACTAAATTTAAAAATAAAATTCAAATATGGAGGCGGCTCCCACTGTCAGTTGCAGGGAGATGTAACCTGATCAAAATGCTGTGGATGCCACAATTATTATATGTATTGCACAATACACCAACATGGATACACAAGAAATGGTTTAGGAAAATTGATACACTATTTAGAGAATTAATATGGAAAGGAGGCCAGGCGAGGATAGGATTACAGACCCTGCAACTGTCAACAAGGGAGGGAGGCATGGCGGTACCGCACCCACGGTGTTACTTCCTGGCAGCACAGCTGCAGCAGATAGGAATGAGACCAGAGATGGGAGGGGATACAAATGGGCGGCTGATGACAACGGGGTCACCCCATAAGTTGGTGATGGAGGAACTGGAGGCAAATTCATTTTTACACAAATCCCCTACGGTCAAGATGGTAATCAAGGTGTGGAAAGCTGGGAAAGCAATAGGGGGATTAGAAGGAGAGACAGAATATACACCGCTTTGGGATAATAGGAATCTTCAGGAGTTGGAGCCGATGGGGAAAATTAAGGAATGGGAAGGGAAGGGGATAACTAGGCTGGCCCAGCTGTATGAGGGAGAAATCCTAAAAACTTTTGCTACACTTAGAGAGGAATATGATGTCCCTAAACATACATTTTACAGATATTTGCAAATTAGACATGCATTAGATATGCAGTTTGATAGACAGGGACCAACTTGGCATAAATCCCCTATTTTTCAGAAATTGGGCAACCAGAGTGAGACTGGGGGCCGTATATCCGAAATATACCCATACTTATGCAAAGGAAGTATTACAGCCCCTGAACATCTCAAAAGCAGAGGGAAATGGGAGGAAGATCTGGGGCCCATATCCGGGGGGCAATGGAAAAAGGTACTAGAGAGTGGACACCATGTATCTGTTTCACCGGCCCAGAAATTTTCATTCTTAATGCTATTACATAGGACATACTATACACCAAAAAGGCTGTTTGATTTTGGGTGGAGAGCAGATGCAGGATGTCCCAGATGTCAAGACACCGGGGACCTGATGCATATGCTATGGAGGTGCCAGAAATTATTTAGGTACTGGACAGGGGTACTGGATAGTATAAATAGGACATATATGATAACAATAGAAATGGACCCTAGAATATGTGTCCTGGGACTAGAGGAGGGAACAAGCAGAGCAACCAGTATAACAAAAGCAGTGCTTAGATGCCTTTTTCATGCTAGAAAATTAATAGCGCAAAGATGGCAGGCAGAAGACCCCCCCTCAGTGAGAGAATGGGCTAACACAGTTACCGCAACAATATGGAAGGAGAGGGTAGTATATATTAAGAGAGGGAACACAAGAGAGTTTGAAAAGGTGTGGAACCCATGGTTGGAAAAAATAGGGATACCCCTGTAAAGCGGAGAGTGAGAGGGAAAGAGAGTGAGGCCTTGTACACACGGCCGAGATTCTCGTTGAAAAAAACATGTCGTTTTTTTCGACGAGATTCTTGGACAAGAAACTTGTCCCGGCCGAGTGTACACAAGCTCGTTTCAAAGAACCCGCAGTTCTTTGAATGGAGCGTACGCGGTGACGTCATCGACTACGACGAGCATGCGCTCATCACATTCGATGCCGTTGCCGCCATCTTGGTATACCCTACGTATGCCTAGGAAGCTACCGCGCATGCGTCGAATTCATTTCGAACATGCGCGGGCTTCCGGGAGGACAGGTAAGTGTACACACACTCACTTTTCTCGTCGAGAAACATGCCGAGGAGAATCTCGACGAGAAAATAGAGAGCAGGTTCTCTATTTTCTCGTTGAGGTTACTTGTCGGTTTTCTCAACGAGAAACCCGATAGCCGCGTACACACGACCGATTTACTCGGCAAGACCTCTCTGCCAGCAAGTTTCTTGCTGATTCTTGCCGAGAAAATCGGTCGTGTGTACGAGGCCTAAGAAAAAAAAAATGGTATAAGGAAAATAAATGAAAACAAAAAATAAACTTTGAATAATGTGTAAAAATGGAAGAAAGGAAAATAGGAAAAAAACCTAATATGAAGAAAAGTAGAGGGGGAGGGGGGAGGGAGGAGGGGTTAATGGAATGAAACTTACATTGATAATATTTTGCTAATTGTTGTGAAAAGTAAGTTATGTACAATGTAAATTTGAATATGCAAGAAAATTAATAAAGAGAATATAATATAAAAAAAAAAGAAAATTTTGAGGGTAGCAAATAGGGTCGCGTGTTCAAAACCCAACTACAACAGTGTGTCCAAATTTAACATTGTAGATCAACTAATAATACTGTGCGAAAAATATGCAATAAGTCGTATATGAGCTTAAAAATAAATATTTACTTTGCCTAAAGTGACAATGTACACATGCGACTGTACTATAATATTGCTCCCATACATTCTAAAATTATTTAGGCGCATGTAAACTGCATGTGTACAGTATGTATAGAAAAATTGGGCAAACACAGTTTTTTTTTTTTAAGTAATGCTTTCTGTCCTGAAGTAATGTATATATTTTTTGTTATATTGATTTGATTTTATACAGTTTATTTTTATTTATGTCTCCAGGTCCTGAAGCACAATTCTTCCCTCATACAAACCGGACTGCACTAAAATACCCCTTCCCCATTTATGTCCTTAAAAAAAGTGAATGTAGTTATAATATGGTCATAGTGGTGTAGTGGGTAGAACACTTGCCTAGCAGTTGAGAAGGTTGGTGGTTTCATTCACAACCACAAAACCACCCCACTGGCGCTATTACGCACACATGCTGTGCAGTGCAAGGGTGCTTTCCACATCAGGCTATCTCTTTGGAGAAATCAGTTTTGCCATAACAGCCCAGATATTTGAAATACCACAGAAATGTTTACACACTTTGAAATAAAAAAAAATGACATGTTCTGCTATTCGTTCGTTTGAAGAAATGTATCAATGATATTTCAATGATCTGTGATGTGATGAACACATATATTTTTAAATATATATCATAAAATAAAACAGACACACGAGAGGCATACTAAGGGGGGGGGGGGGCGCCCCACAGGTACAGCACACTGGGAGGGGTGTCAGACTGGCACCGCCTCCGTGATTTTACTACACACGCCGCCGCGGTGGCAGCGCCACACTGACAGGCACGGAGAGGTGAGACAGCTACAGTGGCGAGGGGTGTGTGCGGGGGGGGGGAGGTGACATCCAGGATTGCACAGACAGGCAGCCTCCTCTCGCGGCCACGGGTTGCCTTTCTGTGCGATCCCGGATGTCACACAGGCAGTGGCGTCTCCAGCTTTCATATTTAGGGGGGGCACATGGGGGGACAGGGACAAAAGTAGGGGGACCAACTATAAAATGCAATCATTTATATATATATATATGTATATATATATATATATATATATATATATATATATATCCTGGGCCCTTTACTACGATCCCACAACGGGCCCTTTCACATGTTCTGCAGTGAGCTCCCTTCCTACTATACTGGGGCCACCCAAGAAAATATAAGGGTCCAAAGCAGTGGGAGAACTATCAGGCCTCATGCCCACGGACGTTTTTACAGCCGCGTTTTTGAGCGTTTTTTTACAGCTTAAAAACGCCTGTCCATGCAGAGGCGGCTCTAGGCTTTGTGAGGCCTTAGGCAAACCTTAGACATGAGGCCCTACTAACTCCCATAATGGAAAAAATAATTCAAGCAATAAAAATTAACGGTATAAATTGCATATATAAAGAGTCTTAAATCCTATGAACTATGAATTTACAGTTTCTAGAACTTTCTCTAACCAATTCTTCTTTAATGAAATATATGCAGTATACTACATATATAAATATTACACGCACACAAATATAGATAACATTTGTGCAGCTGCTACTAGCAATATTTTTAAGGTATAACAAGAGTCAAAACCATATTTCTCCATTTACATGAAGGTCAGGTTAACCGCTTCCCGTCCGCCATATGCAGAATGACGGCCAGGAAGTGGTTCTGTTATCCTGACTGGGTGTCATATGACGTCCAGCTGGATAACATGCCGGCGCACGCCCATGGGGGCGTGCAGCGCGGCGTGTCAGTTTGGCACCCCGCATCTTCGATCATGATAAGAAGCCTCTGACAGAGGCTTCTTACCACATGATCAGCTGTGACCAATCACAGCTGATCATCACCTGAACCAGGAAGTGCCGGTGAACGGCATTCCTCGGTTCACGCAGACAGGGAGAGCCGATCAGCGGCTCTCCCTGACAGAAGGGGGGGTCTGTGCTGATAATCAGCACATTGATTATAAACACAGCCCCCTAAGATGTGCCAATCACCTGCCAACTAGTGCCCAGCAATGTCCCAACATTAAATTATGCCAGCCCCCACCACAGTGCCAATCACTGCCTGCCACAGTGCCAATCACTACCCACCACAGTGCCAATCGCTGCCCAGCAGTAACACCTGTCAGTACTTATCAGTACCTAATCATCAGTGCTGCCCATCAGTGCCACCTATCAGTGCCAATCAGTGCCGCCTGTCAGTGCCCATCACAGCCGCATGTCAGTGCCCATCACAGCCACATGTCAGTGCCCATCACAGCCGCATGTCAGTGCCACCTATTGGTGCCCACCAGTGCTGCATATCAGTGCCGCCTATCAGTGCCCATCAATTCTACATATCAGTGCCTCCTTGTCAGTGCCTGTCAGTGAAGGGGAAAACCAAATTTTATGACAGAAACTAAGAAAAACATTTTTTTTTCAAAAATGTTGGTATTTTTTAGTTTGTTTAGCAAAAAATAAAAACCGCAGAGGTGATCAAATTCCACCAAAAGAAAGCTCTATTTGTGGGAATAAAATGACAAAAAAATTCTGTCTGGGTACAGTGTACCACGACCGCGCAATTGTCATTTAAAATGCGACAGCGCTGAAAGCTGAAAATTGTCATGGGAGGGAAGGGGCATAAGTGCCGGCTAATGAAGTGGTTAATATAACCCAGCACAGAGTTCCCCCTTACAGTGCAGGGGGAACTCTGATGTAAGGGGGAACTCTGATGTATGGGGGAACTCTGATGTAAGGGGGAACTCTGGTGACGAGATCACCTTATATCAGAGTTCCCCTTTATGTCATTGTCCACAGAGTTCCAACTTGCATTTAAAATGGAAACTTTAATGTGGGGAGGCCTCTGGTCACCATAGAGCACCTTTCGCAAAGTGAATGCACTAATGTAAGGGGGGGTTACTGATATAAGGGGGAACCTTTATATTAGTGCCTCCTTACCTTACTGTATTCACTGCCCCCTACATCAGTGAT
Organism: Rana muscosa; assembly: GCA_029206835.1. Taxonomy (NCBI): domain Eukaryota; kingdom Metazoa; phylum Chordata; class Amphibia; order Anura; family Ranidae; genus Rana; species Rana muscosa. The sequence continues at coordinate 878,737 of CM055127.1, read as the reverse complement.
CCCCCCTCAGACTGGCCTTGCTACGCTGTTACTGACCACCACTCAGGTGCACCGTGCAGGGCTCAGTCAGATGGTCCTCTCTGGGCTCCAGCTTGATGGCTCTCGTTTCATCCTATATTACACTACGAGACTGTGAGGACTTGATAAAAGAGATGGTCAGACCCTGCAGAAATACTACAGGAGATAGTCACAGAGTGTGTGGACATGATACAGGAGAGGGTCAGAGACTGCATACATGATACAAGAGATGGTCATAGACTGCATACATGGTACAAGAGATGATCAGAGAGTGTGCATAGATGATACAAGAGATGGTCATAGACTGCATACCTGATACAGGAGATGGTCAGACACTGCAGACATACTACAGGAGATGGTCAGAGACTGCAGACATGCAGACATACTACAGGAGATGGTCAGAGACTACATACATGATACAAGAGATGGTCATAGACTGCATACCTGATACAGGAGACGGTCAGAGACTGCAGGCATACTACAGGAGACGTAAGAGACTGCAGACATACTACAGGAGACGGTAAGAGACTGCAGGCATACTACAGAAGATGGTAAGAGACTGCAGACATACTACAGGAGACGGTAAGAGACTGCAGACATACTACAGGAGACGGTCAGAGACTGCAGACATACTACAGGAGACGATCAGAGACTGCAGACATACTACAGAAGACGATCAGAGACTGCAGATATACTACAGGAGACGATCAGAGACTGCAGATATACTACAGGAGACGGTCAGAGACTGCAGACATACTACAGGAGATGGTAGAGACTGAAGACATACTACAGGAGATGGTCAGAGACTGCAGACATACTACAGGAGACGGTCAGAGACTGCAGACATACTACAGGAGATGGTCAGAGACTGCATACATGATACAAGAGATGGTCATAGACTGCATACCTGATACAGGAGACGGTCAGAGACTGCAGGCATACTACAGGAGACGGTAAGAGACTGCAGACATACTACAGGAGACAGTAAGAGACTGCAGGCATACTACAGGAGACGGTAAGAGACTGCAGACATACTACAGGAGACGGTAAGAGACTGCAGACATACTACAGGAGACGGTCAGAGACTGCAGACATACTACAGGAGACGATCAGAGACTGCAGACATACTACAGGAGACGATCAGAGACTGCAGATATACTACAGGAGACGGTCAGAGACTGCAGACATACTACAGGAGACGGTAGAGACTGAAGACATACTACAGGAGATGGTCAGAGACTGCAGACATACTACAGGAGACGGTCAGAGACTGCAGACATACTACAGGAGATGGTCAGAGACTGCATACATGATACAAGAGATGGTCATAGACTGCATACCTGATACAGGCGACGGTCAGAGACTGCAGGCATACTACAGGAGACGGTAAGAGACTGCAGACATACTACAGGAGACGGTAAGAGACTGCAGGCATACTACAGGAGATGGTAAGAGACTGCAGGCATACTACAGGAGACAGTAAGAGACTGCAGGCATACTACAGGAGACGGTAAGAGACTGCAGACATACTACAGGAGACGGTCAGAGACTGCAGACATACTACAGGAGATGGTCAGAGACTGCAGACATACTACAGGAGACGGTCAGAGACTGCAGACATACTACAGGAGATGGTCAGAGACTGCATACATGATACAAGAGATGGTCAGAGACTGCATACATGATACAAGAGATGGTCAGAGACTGCATACATGATACAAGAGATGGTCAGAGACTGCAGACATACTACAGAAGATGATCAGAGACTGCAATACATGATACAGGAGATGATCAGAGACTGCAATACATGATACAGGAGATGGTCAGAGACTGCATACATGATACAGGAGATGGTCAGAGACTGCATACATGATACAGGAGATGGTCAGAGACTGCATACATGATACAGGAGATGGTCAGAGACTGCATACATGATACAGGAGATGGTCAGAGACTGCAGACATGATATAAGAGATGGTCATAGACTGCATACATGATACAGGAGATGGTCAGAGTCTGCAGACATACTACAGGAGATGGTCAGAGACTGCAGACATACTACAGGAGATGGTCATAGACTGCAGACATGATATAAGAGATGGTCATAGACTGCATACATGATACAAGAGATGGTCAGAGACTGCAAACATACTACAGGAGATGGTCAGAGACTGCAGACATACTACAGGAGATGGTCATAGACTGCAGACATGATATAAGAGATGGTCATAGACTGCATACATGATACAAGAGATGGTCAGAGACTGCAGACATGATACAAGAGATGGTCAGAGAGTGTGCAGACATAATTGGGCTGAAATTGTACCCGGGTCACACGTGCATTGCACAGATCACACAGCATGTTCCTGTGTTTTTCACTTTGCTGCAGTAACTTACCTGCAGGGGGGGCACTAGTTTGGGCACCTGGAGCAATTTTGCACATCACTTGTGGTGTGCCAAGGGCCACCCCCTCTGTGGCAGACAGCATCTATTTAATTTGGGGGGGAGGATATGTGCTAATGGGGTGGATTTAATATCCAAGCCCCCTTGTAGCACAAGTCCTAAAGTGCCCCCTAGAACATATCCTCTCCCCCAAAATCACTCAAAAGGTAAGAAATATTGCAGAGCTGCAATGTGCAAATAGTGGTAAAGCCACCTATATATAATCATAATAATGATAATAATAAAATGTACACTTTTTTTTTTATACCACTCAGACTTTATCACAACGAGAGACTTTCTCATGGTATTAATCCTTAACCACTTAAGCCCCGGACCATTTGGTAGCTAAAGGACCAGAGGTGAATTCAGAATTTTGCACTGCGCTGCTTTAACTGTAAATTGTGCGGACATGCAATGTTGTACCCAAACGAAATTTGCGTCCTTTTCTTCCCACAAATAGAGCTTTCTTTTAATGGTATTTGATTGCCTCTGCGATTTTTATTTTTTGCGATATAAACGGAAAAAGACCGAAAATTTTGAAAAAAAATGATATTTTCTACTTTTTGTTATAAGAAAAATCGAATAAACTCAATTTTAGTCATACATTTAGGCCAAAATGTATTCAGCCACATGTCTTTAGTAAAAAAAATGTCAATAAGCGTATATTTATCGGTTTGCGCAAAAGTTATAGCGTTTACAAACTAGGGTACATTTTCTGGAATTTACACAGCTTTTAATTTATGACTGCCTATCTCATTTCTTGAGGTGCTAAAATGACAGGGCAGTACAAACCCCCCCCCCAAATGACCCCATTTTAGAAAGTAGACACCCCAAGGAAATTAAAAGAGAAAATTACCGCTCAGATGTACCTGATTGATTTTTCCGCTTCTATCCCAAGCCACGGGTGCAGGCAATGCATATAATAATGCGAAAAATGGAAGGAAACTATTGGACAGCCGCACTCCAAAAACAATTCCTTTATTGGAAAATCATGGAAATCCAAACCACAGCAAAGAATAAGAGCAGACAAGCTGACGCGTTTCGCACCGTAATTTCAGTGCTTACTCATAGCTTTGAGTAAGCACTGAAATTACGGTGCGAAACGCGTCAGCTTGTCTGCTCTTATTCTTTGCTGTGGTTTGGATTTCCGTGATTTTCCAATAAAGGAATTGTTTTTGGAGTGCGGCTGTCCAATAGTTTCCTTCCATTTTTCACCCCAAGGAAATTGCTGAGAGGCATGTTGAGCCCATTGAATATTTTTTTTTTGTCCCAAGTGATTGAATAATGACAAAAAAAATAAAAAATTACAAAAAGTTGTCACTAAATGATATATTGCTCACACATGCCATGGTTATATGTGGAATTGCACCCCAAAATACATTCTGCTGCTTCTCCTGAGTACGGGGATACCACATGTGTGGGACTTTTTAGGAGCCTAGCCACGTACGGGACCCCGGAAACCAAGCACCGCCTCCAGGATTTCTAAGGGCGCAAATTTTTGATTTCACTCCTCACTACCTATCACAGTTTTGAAGGCCATAAAATGCCAAAATAGCACAAAACCCCCCCAAATGACCCCATTTTGGAAAGTAGACACCCCAAGCTGTTTGCTGAGAGGCATGGTGAGTATTTTACAGCTCTCATTTGTTTTTGAAAATGAAGAAAGAACATTTTTTTTCTTTTTTTTTTCAATTTTCAAAACTTTGTGACAAAAAGCGAGATCTGCAAAATACTCACAATACCTCTCAGCAAATAGCTTGGGGTGTCTACTTTCCAAAATGGGGTCATTTGGGGGGGTTTTGTGCCATCTGGGCATTCCATGGCCTCCGAAACTGTGATAGGCAGTGAGAAGTGAAATCAAAAATTGACACCCTTAGAAAGCCTGAAGGCGGTGCTTGGTATTTGGGGTCCCGTACGCGGCTAGGCTCCCAAAAAGTCTCACACATGTGGTATCCCCATACTCAGGAGAAGCAACAGAATGTATTTTGGGGTGTAATTCCACATATGCCCATGGCATGTTTGAGCAATATATCATTTAGTGACAACTTTGTGCAAAAAAAAAAAAAAAAAAAATTATTTTTTCCGCAACTTGTGTCAACATATAAAATATTCCATGGACTCGACATGCCTCTCAGTATATAGCTTGGGGTGTCTACTTTCCAAAATGGGGTCATTTGGGGGGGTTTTGAACTGTTCTGGCATTTTATACACAACATTAGGAAGCTTACATCCACTCTTCTAACCACTTGAAGACAAAGCCCTTTTTGACACTTTTTGTTTACATGAAAACATATTTTTTTTTGCAAGAAAATTATGTTGAACCCCCAAACATTATATATATTTTTAAAGCAAAGGCCCTACAGAATAAAATGGTGGGTGTTGCATTTTTTTTCTACACAGTATTTGCGCAGCGATTTTTCAAACGCATTTTTTTGGGAAAAAATACACTTTTTTAATTTTAATGCACTAAAACACACTATATTGCCCAAATGTTTGATGAAATAAAAAAGATGATCTTAGGCCGAGTACATAGATACCAAACACGACATGCTTTAAAATTTCGCACAAACGCGCATTGGCGACAAACTACATACATTTTTAAAAGCCTTTAAAAGCATTTACAGGTTACCCCGTTAGATTTACAGAGGAGGTCTACTGCTAAAATTACTGCCCTCGATCTGACCTTTGCGGTGATACCTCACATGCATGGTGCAATTGCTGTTTACATATGACGCCAGACCGACGCTTGCGTTCGCCATTGGGCAAGAGCAGGGCAGGACAGGGGTGCTTTTTTTTATTTATTTTTTTATTATTAATTTTGCTTTTTTATTTTATTTTTAAACTGTTGCTTCCATATTTATTTATTTTTATCACTTTTATTGTTATCTCAGGGAATGTAAATATCCCCTATGATAGCAATAGGTAATGACAGGTACTCTTTTTTGAAAAAACTGGGGTCTATTGGACCCTAGATCTTTCCTCTGCCCTCAAAGCATCTGACCACACCAAGATCGGTGTGATAAAATGCTTTCCCAATTTCCCAATGGCGCTTTTTATATCCGGGGGGGGACATTCCCTCCCACTGCTTGTAAAAGCAGTCCAGAGGCTAATTAGCCACTAGGATTGCTTTTACATGAAAGCCGGCCGCTGGCTGAAAAGAATGATACCAAGATGATACCTAAACCCGCAGGCATCATTCTGGTATAAACATTCAAAGTCCAGCAACATACCAGTACGTTGCTGGTCCTTGTTGGACATGTATTGTAATCTTTTTTTTCATGCAGCCTGTTGGCTGAACGAAAAAAAAAGATTGATCGGTGGGTATGCCCACCATTAGAATACCGCCCTTCATCCACCCACTTCTAATGATGGGCATACATGCACCATTTATATATGCCGAAGCATGGGGGCATCTTCTCGCAAAAGTTATGCCGCGTACACATGGTCAGACTTTTCCACGGGCAAGCCTCCGTCGGAATTTCGACCGTATATACGCGGCATTAGGAGCAAAATCGCTCCTCCGCCCCTGCTGCCCCAATGCTTCGGCATATATGCTTTTTTTTTAACTGTGGTGGTGAAATCACCTCCTACAGCACTGGAGTCGCAGGGATCAGGCCTGTCTCTGCGAACGCTGCAGTTATGTGTGTTGTGTTTTGCAAGTGACAGTGATCGATCGATACTGCACTTCGGTGGCCTGGGCTGGACGGAGGAGCAAAACGCAGGTGCTAGCAGGTATCTGGGCTGATCCCACTAACAGTGCGTTTTTGGGAACCCTAAACTGCTGGGGACGCTAGTATAGATCTGATCAGATCAGATATTGAGCTGATCAGATACTATACCACTAAGGGGGGTGTATGCTTCACGTGTGGGTGTTAGCGCTACTGGCACTAACCTGACGCTGCCTGGGGTGTGACGCAGACCCTCTCTGATGCTAAAACCTAACTGATATCACCCGCCGGGCGATCAGGGGGTTAAACCTTTATTGGGTTATATACGGCGGGTGCCCTGACACTATAAAAAGCAAACTAACTAACCAGCGTCACCCGTAACACTTATATGATGATCACTGGTGAAAGGGTTAACTAGGGGCAATTAGGGGGTTAAAACCTTTATTAGGTAATATATGGGGGTACCTGACGCTATAAAAAAACCTGACGGCGAACCTAAAAAAAAATTACTGGCTACCTATCGGCATCACAGACACTAAGACAACGATCATAAAAACGATTGCTTAGCGACAGTGGTGATAGGGGGTGAAAGGGTTACCTGGGGGGCGATCAGGGGGTTAAACCTTTATTAGATAATATACGGGGGTACCTGACGCTATAAAAACCTGCGGCGAACCTAAAAAAAATTACTGGCTACCGATCAGCATCACCGACGCTAAGACATCGATCAGAAAAATGATCGCATAGTGACGGCGGTGCTAGGGGGTGAAAGGGTTACCTGGGGGGCGATCAAGGGGGTTAAACCTTTATTAGGTAATATATGGGGGTACCCGACGCTATAAAAACCTGCGGCGAACCTAAAAAAAATTACTGGCTACCGATCAACATCGCCGACGCTAAGACATCGATCAGAAAAATTATAACTTAGTGACAGTGGTGATAGGGGGTGAAAGGGTTACCTGGGGGGCGATCAAGGGGGTTAAACCTTCATTAGGTAATATATGGGGGTACCCGACGCTATAAAAACCTGCGGCAAACCTAAAAAAAATTACTGGCTACCGATCAGCATCACCGACGCTAAGACATCGATCAGAAAAATGATTGCTTAGTGACAGCGGTGCTAGGGGGTGAAAGGGTTATCTGGGGGGTGATCAGGGGGTTAAACCTTTATTAGGGGGGGTTAGGGGGCTACACTGGACCTAAAACTAAATGTAGTGACACTTTTACAGTCACAAATGTCACTGATTGCAGTGATCACTAAATAAATGGTCACTGCAATCAGTGACACTGTGACTGGGGGCTGGGGGGGGGGGGGCTGGGGGGTGATCTGGGGGTGTCTGGGGGGGCCTGGGGGGGCGATTTATGTGCCTATGTGTCCTGGTGTCAGTGTGCTGTTTTGTGTACTAACCTGGCATCTTCTCCTGTACGGCGCTCGGTATATGTGAGCGCCCCAGGAGAGATGACATCACTTCCTCCTTCCTGGCAGGCAGGGGAAGCTCTCTCATTCGCCGGGAGCGATGGAGAGGGGGTGGCCGGAATCGAACGGCCGTCCCCTCATGCCGGATCGCTCCCGAAGGTAAAACGACCACCCACTGTAAAGAAGGGGGGGCCGATCGGACCCCCCAACTATACAAAGGCAATCACGTACATATACGTGATTCTGCCTGTCGGTGCCATTCTGCTGACGTATATTTACAGTGGGCGGTCGTTAAGTGGTTAATATCGTCTCTACTTTGGATTCACATCATATGTGGTTCTCCAAAAAAAAAAATATTTTTTTTTTTCCGAAAGGAATAAGTATTTATCTTAATTACAATCCATTTCAACATCAGAATCAATACCATTCCCTTCCTGTAATCCTCCTCCCCCTCCCCCCATTATCCCCTCCCCCCCACCCCCCAATCCCCTGACCTCTCTTAATTACCCTATATACTTCTTACTTCACCTTCTTAGGTTACATTAAATTTGTTCGCCCATTATTTCTGCATATCCCAGAGTGTTTTTAAATTCCATCCACCCCTTCCACTTTTCTTCGAACACTTCCATTGAATTCAAGTCACCGAATCTTAAATATTCTAAATTAAAAGTTTCCTCTACTCTGTTACACCAACCCTTCAGGTTAGGACTGTTCTGTTCTTGCCAGTATTTAGGAATTTGGCTCTTAGCTGCATCCAATAAATGTGGGATCAAACTTTTACGGTATAATTTATTCGTCATCTGAATTCCGTGCAGTAAACAACCCCACGGATCATCTGCTATTTCTGTTTTAGTGATGTCTCTAATAGTTCTTCTGATCTCTATCCAGTATTTTTTAATTTTTGGACAGGTCCACCAAATGTGGGCCATTGTCCCTAATTCCTGGCATCCTCGCCAGCAAAGCTGTGATTTTTCCATTGTGAATCTATGTACTCTGTCTGGCGTCATATACCATCTAATAAAACATTTGAAGTTAGTTACAATTCACAGATGTTGAGTGCACCCTATTAATTATTTGTTTAATCTCGTACTCACTCTTTTGTGTTCCTAGTTCCTCTTCCCATTTCTTAATGCAAGTCGGTTTCTCTGAGTTTCTTTGTGTATTATTTAAAACCCTATAGATTTTAGAGATAACACCTTTCGTCTTCTTATCCTCACAGATTTTCTCCAAAGGCCTTAGATTGTTTTTAGCTCTAATAGGTTTAGGGAGGCTATCAAAAAAATGTCTTAACTGAGTATACCTCCACTCGTCAATCAGTCTCCACTCCTTAATCTTCTTTAGTTCTTGATATGTAATTAAGTTATTTTGGACCATTACATCTTTTAATTGTACGTTTTCTTTTAAGATCCATTTTCCCGAAAATTCCTCCCTACCTGGTGTAAAATAACTGGTATCTTTTAATGGCATAAGTGGCGAGTTATACAGCCAGTTTTCTTTTTTGTGCAATCGGTCCCAAATTTTTAGTGCGTTTCTAGTAATCTCGTGTGTGTTTGTGCTCAGATCTCGATATTGTGGCGGTATCCATATTATACTCCCTAATGTTACATTGCTAGTTCTACATTCCATTTTCACCCATCTCTTTTCCGTACTGTCTTTAGCCCAATCCATAATCCGTGCTATTACTATCGCACTGTAATAATTTTTGATATTGGGTGCCCCTAGTCCTCCCTGGCCCTTCTCTTTGGTGAGTGTCAACCACTTAATACGTGTTTTTTTCCCTCGCCAAGTGAATACCGAAAGCAGTGATTCTAATTTATCTAAAAAAAAACGAGAAAGTGGGATCGGAAGCATCTGCATCTTATACACTATTTTTGGAAGGATTATCATCTTTAAAATTCCTATTCTCCCTATCCAGGAAAGTTGACCCCGTGAGATTTTATTTAGTTCTGCCCTTATTTCATTCATTAGTGGGATATAATTTTCTCTGTAAATTGTCTCAATATCAACAGCTAATTTTACTCCAAGGTATGAGATTGAGCTGTTCCCCCATTTGAATGAGTAGTCTTTTTGATACTCATTCATATCTATTTTCTTAATATTAAAGGAGTAGTAAAGTTACATGTTTTTTCACCTTAATGCATCCTATGCATTAAGGTGAAAAAACATTCGACAATACCGCCCCCCCCTCCGAGCCCTCGTTTTTCTTACCTGGGCCCTCGAAAGTCCCACGCTCGTCCCCGTCATCCTCTTCGTTTTTCAGCCTGGCCGCCGATTGGCTACACTGGATGGATTGAAAGCAGCGCAGCCATTGGCTGGCGCTGCTGTCAATCACATCCAATGATGCGGCGCACGGGGGCGGGGCCGAGTGATACAGTCGGCGGCTATGGCCGCCGCTGTATCACGGGAGCGCGCCCGCAATCACTCCACACCATGCGAGCTCACTTGCATTATGGTGTGGAGTCCTTGCGGGGAGGAGCCAAGACAGCCGCCGAGGGACCCCAGAAGACCAGGATCGGGGCCACTGTGTGCAAAACAAGCTGCACAGTGGAGGTAAGTATAACATGTTTGTTATTTTTGGGCAAAAAAAAGGGAAGCTTTAGTGCTCCTTTAATGCTCAATGTTTCGGATTTGGTACGATTTATTTTATAATTAGACATCTCCCCGAACTCATTTAGTGTTTTTAGAATCTTAGGTAAGGTTACTTTGGGGTGAGTGATGAACAGCAGAACATCATCTGCATATACCGCCAGTTTATGTTCATCGCCCACCCCTATCCCTGTTATTTCTGGGTCCTGCCTGATTTTCCTCAGTAAGGGTTCCAATGCAAGTACAAACAGCAACGGCGAGAGAGGACAACCCTGTCGAGTTCCATTTTTCATCTGAAACGGTGCCGATAGCACCCCGTTAACTTTAACTCTTGCCGTTGGACATTTGTACAAGGATTGGATCCACGTTCTGATTCTGGGACCCAGACCAATTGCCTCCAGTGTGGAGTACATGAAGCCCCAGTCTAACCTGTCAAAAGCCTTCTCGGCGTCAATTGACAGGAGTAGTCCTGGGGCCCCACTCTCTTTCAATTCTTTAATAGCTAGGAGCGATCTAATTCCGTTATCTTTGCACTCCCTACCTGGGGTAAAACCCACTTGATCTGAGTGTATGACATCTGTCATAATAGTTTTCAGCCTATTTGCTAAAATCTTTGAAAAAATCTTAGTGTCTATATTTAGGAGTGAGATTGGCCTGTAGCTAGAGCATAGTGTAGAATCTTTGCCCTCCTTGGGGATTATAGTTATTATAGCTTCTAGTGCCTCCTTCCTCATGTCCCACTTTACACCTATCCCATTAAAATAAGAGCACAATTTCGGGGTTAGAAAATCTAAATATTTTTTATTATAAAGTGTCGTCAGACCATCAGGTCCTGGGCTTTTCCCATTTGGTAATTCTAGGATAATTTTTCTGATCTCCTCTTCTTTTATGGGTGATTCTAAAAAATCAAATTTATCCGTAGGGATTTTTTCTGGAGCAATCTCCTCTATGTAAGTTTTAATTTTTTCTAATCTTCTTTTACTCTCTACTTTTGTTACCTGGGTATTAAGTGCATATAATTGACTGAGATATTCTTGAAAAGAGTTAGATATTTCCGAGGTGGTGTATCTAATTTCCCCTGTTTTATTTTGGATTTTTTCTATAAAGTTAGTATTTTTTTTATTTTTTAAAATTTTCGCCAAATACTTCCCTGGTTTATTACCCCACATATATCTCTCTTTCTTAATTTGATTATAAAGTGTCCGATTTTCTTGTTCATGAATCTCTCTTAATTCCTCTCTTTTAGAATTGAGACGTAATAATGTCCCTTTCCCCTTGGATTTTTGATGTTGCTGTTCTAGTTCGGAGAGCTCTTTGGTCAGTAGTGTTTTTTTTTTCAAAACTCCTTCTCTTTTTAACCGCACCCTCCTTTATCAGGATCCCTCTAATATATACTTTGTGGGTTTCCCAAACTATGGCCTCTGACATACCCTCAGTGCTATTTTCCTTAAAAAATTGTTCCAGTTCTACTTTTATTCTCTGGTTTATATTTTTATCCATTAATAGTTCTTCATTCAGCTTCCATATATTATTACTTTTTTGTGCTTCTCCGGAATTCTATCGGAGTGTGATTGGTGCATGATCAGAGAATGTTGCTATACCTATCTCCGTTTCCACTGTCTCTAATAGCCTGTGATCTACTAAGAAGTAATCTATTCTCGAGTACGTCCCATGCACGGGGGAGCGGAATGTGAATTCCCGTTGCTTTGGATGTTGTGTCCTCCACACATCTATTAATTGGTGTTGGTGCATTTTTTTTTTAATTTGTTCTTCTGATTATTTCCTGTCCCCCTAGCATGGGACGTACTATCGATTATTGGTTCGAGGCATATATTAAAATCTCCAGCTATTATGGCCCCCCCCTTCCTGAATTCCATAAATTCAGATATAATTTTCATTAGGAATTGGGTTGATTTTTTATTTGGTCCATATACGTTTGCCAGTGAGACCTTGGTTCCATTTAATTCCCCTTTTAAGAATCATAATAATGATAATAATAAAATGTACACTTGATGTATATATTTTACATTTTATTATTATGATTATATATAGGTGGTTTCACCACTATTTGCACATTTGGCCTACCGGTACCGATCGCCCAAACAGAACCGGCGACCGTACCGATTAAAGCGTAAGTCTATGGCGGTCGATTTTCGGACTAAAATATTCTCAGAAATTCGGCCTTACGTTCCCTGATCAACAATGACCGTTTATAATGGGAGTCTATGGAAGTGGTGCCCGGCTAAAAAAAATCTTGCTCCCCGGTCTTAATGTCCCTGGTCCCCAAACTCGGTGCACCGGTAGAGGACGAGTGAGGCTACATGTGTACCAAGTATGGGCTTCAGGGAACAAAAGGCCGGCCGGTAGCGACTCCCCAAAGGGACCGGTAAACCTAAAATGGTACCGGGAAAAATAGAGTTTTGAAACTGGCTTCAAAGGGGGGGCGGTCAGCTTGGGATGCAATATCTCAGGGCCCATTAATGCTAGGGACCCCAAACTTGGCACACTGTGTGGAGTCATGCCTACCAAGTGTGGAGTAATGTACAAAGGATTTCTGCGCTACTAAAAAAAGCACACAAGCAGCTACACAACCAATAGACAAAGGTGCAAAACAAGACAAAAAACAAAAAATGCAGCGCTAAACAAGGGTGAAAAGTAAAAAACACCCAGTGTAATGAAGGGTTTTATCCAATAAGGTGACAAAAGTTCATGTAAATAATGAAAAAGTCTCTAATAAATGAAACAATTCTTGAACAGTTGTGTGTAGAATCTGAAATCTTGAAAAAGAAGTGTGGATAACCACCACCAATATATGGAAGGCTTACCGGAACAAGTGAACCCAAACAAACATACGTCTGAAGGGTCACATCAGGCTATTAGATGTATGTCTCCTCCCAAGCTGATCCTATGCAGGTAAATCCACAGGACAACGCTCTCAGCAATGGTGATAGAGGTGAATGGAAAACAGTGGCTCAAATGGTGGTGAACCAGGATACCGATCAGATAAATATATGGAGGAAAAGAGAAGGGCACATGGCATAATATCGTCTAAAAAATCAAATTTTAATGTAGGTAGATACACTTACATCAAGATGGTTAAACAAACGCTTGTAAAATAGTGGCAGCAGTGGAATCTCCCGACGCGTTTCGCAAAAAAAATTGCATCATCTGGGGTGAATGTCCACTGCTGCTTCCACAACATTTATAAAGAATATGACCCCAAGAAGAAAAACCTCACCTGGGAGTTCAATCAACCAGCATCCACTTCCTGTGTGGTCCAAAATGGCACATGGGCGTGCGTTTCAAGCCTCCATATGAAAAGGGGTAATCAAGCTCCATGATAGGTCCTCAAAATGGGGGAGTGGTATATACCCATTTAAGGCGTATATTGGATACCCACATAAGCGAGGACGCCCCATGTGTAAAAACCAAAGGGGACTGGCCTTATAGTGAGGTAATCAATCACAAAAATAACAGTGGAGCGTGACTCACGCACCATGACCTCAAAGGAATGGGAAGTGGCATGTCAAAGAGTGACACGCTCTTCCAAATCGGCGTTAGCAACAGAACGTGCCTCGCATCACGTTCGATCACATGGAGCGCAGCACAGCCAATCACAACCAGCCGCGTCCCGTGATGCGTTCCACGTCTGTGGGACAAGGAGGTATCAAAACACTTCCTGCCCAGACTGACGCGATGCCGCACTCACGGTGACGCGGTGTGCACGCATGTGACCTACGTCACATGACTGCATTAGAGATGACGCGACGCGCACCCATGTGACTAAAAATCACATGACCGCATCAATCACAGAATGCGGAAGTGAATGTTCTCCGCACTGCCCAGGAATAAACAAATATATCCCAGATAGTGGGAGAAACAACGCCATTTACCAGACCTGTAACGGGTATAGGACTAATGCACTCCCTAATGTGGAATGCTCAAAAGCCTGATGTGCTCCGACGGGACAACTAGTCCCGCAAGGACACATCAACAGACCCTGAAAAAATGGAATTTAATCCAAATGACACAGGGATCGGCAAGTTCAGGCTCAAAAGATACACCAAAAGGGGCCAAAAATGTAGAGTGTACATAATATAGGGCTCTATGGATCATATTATTAATAAGAATTTTTGGTTTGTTTAAAAACAAAAAAATATCCTATTATAATAAAACTTCAGGGGTCATGCAAATAAATTGTAAATCTGCACTGATCCCCAAAGGAAAAGGTCTCCAAAAAAGTATTTATGTGTATAGGTGTAAAAAGTGTGCGTGTATTACAAAAAGGGGCGGGATAAGTGTTAGGATAACATTCATGTGAGTGAGCACAAATCTGGGATAGTGATAGCACAGATTGGAACCCCACATGCATGGCTGCTCAAAGAATGAACTCCCACATATCAAACCACCCCGCTATACATTACAAACAGTGAATGCATCAAATGAAGATGCATATATTACACATATGCACAATATAAAATCTGGAATAGACCTGATCAATTGTATATAAAAAAACATTGATGAACTACAAAGTAAAATTAAAATTAAAATTAAATTAGAACAAGAAAGAGAACGCATGTCCCACATATGAAGGAACCCACAACTTAAGACTTGTTGATAAAGGAATTGATATCCCATTCAACGTTTAATCCCAGCGGCCTATGAGTTTGTAACTCGTAAATCCAGAAAGTTTCTAATTGAGAATCTCCTCTGGTTTTAGGACCGCCCCTCCATGGGGGAACGTAATGGTCAATGATAAGGAATTGGGTGCCAATAGGATTCCTATTATGGCACAACCTGAAATGTCTAGGTACAGTGTGGTGAGTGTCACCCCCTAAAATTAAGGAGATGTGCTCACCCACCCTAACAGAGAAGGCGCGGATGGTGCGACCTACATACTGTTTGCCACAAAGACATGTAATAAGGTATACGACATGTGTGGTGGCACAGGTGCAAAATTGTTTAATGGGGTAAATTTTACCTGTAACGGTAGATCTGAATTCTAAAGTTTTACTTCTCCCAGCGATGTTAAATTTGCAAACACTGCACCTTTTGCATGGATGGTAACCTATAAGCTGATGGAAGAAGGAAGGACATACAGGGGGATTGATAATGTTAGGGGCTATCCTACTCTGGAGCGTAGGTGCACCTCTAAAGACTACCTTAGCTTGTTCAGGCAGTACTGTACTTAAAACACTATCGTTCCTTAGGATATCCCAATGTTTGGCCATAATGGCCTTCACCTGTTTATGTTGGGTGGAAAAGGATGTGAGCATAGCCCACCTGAAATTATCATCTTGTTCTCGTTTGGGTCTAACCTCCAGCAAAGAACTTCTATCAATATCCAGAGTATTCTTAAGATCTCTCTCGATATTGGTGGCATCGTAGCCCTTATCTAGAAATCTCTGTTTAAGGACCTGCGCCTGGGTCATAAACGTCTCAGTATCCGTGCAGTTCCGACGCAGTCTTAAAAATTGGCTGTGTGGAACCGAATTCAACCAAGACCGATGGTGGCAACTATCATTAGGGATGAAGCCGTTTCGATCGGTCTTTTTAAAAAAGGTTTGAAATCGAAATTGATTGTTGATGATACTGATCTCAAGATCCAAAAATTGGATCTTATCGGGGCTTGCCACGTAAGAGAGTGATATGCCCCTATCATTAAGGTTCAGGTGGTCCATGAAAACCTTCAATGATGTCATGTCACCATCCCAGAGGAGGAGGATGTCGTCTATGTACCTAGTCCACAACACCAATGACGTGGTATCATGGGCATAGACGACATCCTCCTCCCACTTGGCCATGAAGAGATTGGCGAGACTGGGGGCATATTTGGCCCCCATAGCAACCCCTCGCCGTTGAAGATAAAAATTGTCATTAAACCAAAAGTAACTACTCTTGGTGGCGAACTCAAGTAATTCCAGAATGAAGCCAACGATTCCTCCTTATCAAGGAAGTACTTGACAGCCTCAAATCCCCTATCATGCGGGATGCACGTATATAGGGAGGCGACATCCGCCGTGACCATGATGCAATCATTCGGTGCTAATATATTTTCCAATTTTCTGATGGTGGCACCCGTATCACCCAAGTAGGAAGGTACTCGTGTCACTATGGGCTGCAAATAGTGATCGATGTAACGACCTATACGCGATGTAACCGAATCAATCCCACTAACAATGGGTCGTCCGGGTGGGTGAATGGGGTCTTTATGGACTTTGGGTAAGTAATATATTGTGGGAATCCTAGGAACAGTGGGAACTAAAAAAGCTTTCTCTTTCTTGTTTAAAATACCTCTATAAAAACCACTATCAACCAAACTTTGAAGTTCCGTTTTGAAACGAGAGGTAGGGTTATTGAGTAATATCTGGTAGGTGTCAGGCTCATTAAGAATCCTGCACATTTCAGCCTCGTAATCGGATTTATCCAAAACAACAATGCCGCCGCCTTTGTCGGCGGGACGGATCACAAGGTCCCTGTTAGAACACAAGGATCTGAGGCCCGCCCCCGACAAGGTCTGAATGCGGCTTTTTTTCTCAGGGATCTCAGCCAGATCCCTGAGAACAAGGTCTCTAAAGATGTTAACAGCGGGTGCCGCTGGAACCGGTGGATTAAACAATGATGGGTTTGACAGACCCGAATGTACGGTGCCAGAAGTGGCCGCTCTGCTCTCATTACTAAAAGGATTAGTAATGAGGTAGTGCTGTATGTTTATCTTGCGAATATATTTGTGTATGTCAATGAAAGTGCCAAACTTGTCCAGTTTTTTAGGGGGGGCAAACTTGAGGCCCTTATCCAAAACAGACAATTCATCTGGTGTAAATACTTTGGCACTTAAATTGAACACACCCTGGCCCTTTAGGTGCGCCTTCTCTTTCCTCTTCTGAATTCTCTGTCCCCCTCTGGTTCCTCTCTTGGGACTGGACCCCTTTGGCAAAATAGTGGGTCCACGTGAAAATCCCGCCCACCTTGTGTCAATGGTGTATGTTGATCATAACCAGGGTGGGATGATGTATAAGGATTTCTAGTGCGTGTTTGATAGCTGTCATTACGCACCTCTCCAAGAGGTAAGTATCTATTATAGGTAGAAATGGGAGGGGGACCATAGTACGGAGAATAATCCCTACTTGAGCTTGGGTAATCCCTATATCTAACTGGAGAGGATTTATAGAAATGATCATCGTACTCATGATGACGTTGAGTACTGAGCTGGTGAGAGTTACCTCTAGATGAGCCTCTACCACCTCTATTTCCTCTGGATTTACCTCGACCCCGAGATTGTTGATTAGGGGTAAGTGATCTAGGTTGGGGAACTCTAGATTGTGATGCCTGGGCTTTATTTCCCTGTGTGTTCCGTACAGGAGGAGCTGCCATGGAGATAGCCGTAGCTGGACCAGGACCCATTACTGGACCCTGACCAGGACTGGGGGCTACAGTAGTTAAAGGCAATACTGAAGAGGCAGAATCCATATCCGTGACCGCAGGCACAGAAAATAGTTTCTGCCAACCAAAAACTGTGTCATTCTTATAATCCCCTATGTCACGAGAATACTTCTAATGTTTCTTTAATTTCTGATCTCTATCTTCCTTTTCCAGGAAGTTTTGCAGATTGGTGGAGAGAGAGAGATACTCAAGAGAATGTTTGTGTGATGACAACCTATCTCTAAGTTCTTTGATTTCTCTGTCTAACACCCCCAATCGCATCTTTTTTTTGGAGATCAGAACGCCCAAAAAGGCAATGCCAGCATCGTTAAAATAATTAAACCATGCTTCAATGTCGGGGTCGCCCTGTTGGGGCTGTATCTCCCACCTTAAACTCCTCGGGACCATACGGTCCGAGATGTATTGTTCTAAAAATACAAGATCCCATTGTAGGTGGAGTTCTGAAGACATAACATTCTTAAGCCTAACAAATAGGCCCCCAATCTCTGTGTCGGTTCCGGCAGCTGTGAACACTCCTTCCGTGTTCACAGTGCGGGAAGCACGATAATCAAAAATATCCATATGAGTGAATGTGAAGTAGTTGCAGCAGAAAAAAGTCAAAACAGCAAATGGAAAAATGTACAAAGGATTTCTGCGCTACTAAAAAAAGCACACAAGCAGCTACACAACCAATAGACAAAGGTGCAAAACAAGACAAAAAACAAAAAATGCAGAGCTAAACAAGGGTGAAAAGTAAAAAACACCCAGTGTAATGAAGGGTAATATCCAATAAGGTGACAAAAGTTCATGTAAATAATGAAAAAGTCTCTAATAAATGAAACAATTCTTGAACAGTTGTGTGTAGAATCTGAAATCTTGAAAAAGAAGGGGGGGGCGGTCAGCTTGGGATGCAATATCTCAGGGCCCATTAATGCTAGGGACCCCAAACTTGGCACACTGTGTGGAGTCATGCCTACCAAGTGTGGAGTCACTGGGACATACGGCCGGCCGGTACCAGACATAAAAAAAGTGATTTAGCTCCGGTGGAGTGACTTTGGGGCCCCATATCTCAGGGCCCTTTTGACTTAGGAATCCCAAAGGTGCTGGACAAGCTCGTAGGACCTAGCACTACAACATATCCAAAGATGGTGTTGCTGGCATTTTCAGTTCGCGAATTTTCATTTCCTGATAGGGAAAACAGGGCAACTTTAAAAGTTATGGTGAGAGAAAGTCTGCTGTGGCTCCAAAAAAAAGCTATTATTTGACCCTTTTTGTCTGGAGACCCGAAATTTTGCATGACGGTAGAAGGGGTCCTAAAACCCTTAACTATCAAACGGGAAGTTTGGGGGACTTATGGTTCAGGAGATATGACCGGTTAAATGGAAATGTTCATACCGACCAGGAGGCACTATGGACCCGGCTGCGGTCTAGCGACCTCTCGGTACCACCCAGGCGTAGTGGGTCACAAGGGGTCGGTGTCGTGGAAGGTCCATATCTCCCCCATACTTTGAGCTACAGACTTGAAACTTGGCAGGCTGGTAGTGATCGATTTTAGACACCAAAAACATGGAGCTCGATCCTCCGGTAACCTTCAGGTCCCAAGTTAATGGCAGGTCAAACTTACAAAGTACCCAGGATTGGGGTACCTTAAGCCTGGACACCTACCCACACACCCTGGGGACACTGAGAGGTTCTGTGGCTGACCCATGGAGCCTGAAGGGCAGCACCATTGGTCCAATGGGCCCCTCGGTTCCCCACCCAAGCTGACCAACGAGACTTAAGCTTTGGGAGTGTCCATGTGTCCGCCCCAAGCTGACCAGCGACACTTAAACTGGGTAGGACTTGTTCAGGGGTGGGTATAAGTTAAAAAAAGGTGTAAAAATGTTGGTTAACGGCGCAAAGCGCCCCTAGGGGGGGGAAGGGGTGTGGGGCTGGTCAGATATTCGGTCAGCTTGGCGTGAAGTTTTGACCCAAGTGACCGACTTTGAGCTCATGTTTTGGGCGAACCGCTTGGTGAAAACTCATACAACTACTGGAGCCTGGAGTAGTCGAGGAGTACTGTCAGCACACCGAGTGTGGTGTTTGGAAACACTCGAGAAGTACCCGAAATCGGTTCCAGAATTTCGGAAAGTAAACGATTTGGTCAAAACCTTGGTCAGCTTGGGGTGGCTCAGCTCTCCGGTGCTTGGTGCTAGGATCTCCAAACTACGCACAATTGTAGGGAAGACTCTGGGGTACATGTGTACCAAGTGTGGAGTCAAGGGGACCTACGGCCGACCTGTACCGGGTCCCCAAATAGTGACCGTTTATAATGGGAGTCTATGGGGAAATAAGGTCAGCTTGGGACGGGTCATCTCCCCGGCCCTTGGTGCTAGGACCTCGAAAACAACGCACATTTGTAGAGGGGAATCTGGGGTACATGTGTACCAAGTTTGGGGTCCAGGGAACCTACGACCGGCCGGTACCAGGTCAGCGAATATGGAGAGCGGTGTCTCAAATGGATGGATAAGAGAGGTCAGTCTACCCGCATCCCTAGATACATACAACCAAAAGTGCCTTGAAACGTTGGGCATCTGTCCTACCTTCGAGACAGTGTTGGGTCCTGAACCACATTCTTCTCCTTTTTCCTGTGTAATTCATGATATCTGTCTATATGCCTTGTGATTACCTCCCTCTCAGTGTATGCACACTGGCTATGTGGATATATGTTGTGTCTGTACAGTGGTATATATTTGCTATATATTTATATTTTTTGTAAAACTTTAATAAACCAGTCTTTATGACTAATACTTTTGTACTACATTACTCTATATAGAGGTTTTCAACAGTTACCCTAAAAAGTCCCACTGAGGAATCGCTCTCTTCGGAGTGCACTTTTGGTTGTCAGGTCACCGAATAGGTTGTACGATTTTTCGGTTGGGTGTTTGAAAACCTTTGTCAGCTTGGGACGGGATTTTTTTTGAGATTTGGTGCTAGGACCTCCAAACTGGGCACACTTGTAGTATGGACTCTTGGCTGCCGGTGTGCCAAGTGGGTGGTCCAGGGGACCTACGGTCGGCCGGTACCGGGTCCCCAAAGGCAGTGCCCCTAGGACACCGATTTAACATAAATAAAATAAATAAAAAAATGTGAAAAAAAAAATTTGAAAAAAAAGATTTGAAAAAAAAATTTGAAAAAAAATATAAAAAAAAATGTTTAATGATACGATTTTATGTTGTGTAATCTTGATCGCAAAATGCATGCATTACCCTTATTAAGCTTCCTTAGGTACTGATGTGAAAACATTGTAAGTTAATAATAAAGAAATTATTACTATGAACCAAAAAAAAATAATTTGACACAATAAATCTGTTTTAGATTGTACCTGTTTTAAAGATTGTAAGCTGTAACAAGCAGGATGCTCTGGTTCCTCCTGTATTGCATTGCAAATCTACTGTAATAAACTGCTTAGGGATCGCCGTCCTGGACACGGAGACCCCTCTTTTACCCCCCATCTCTCTCTTTCTCCTCCCCCCATCTCTCTCTCTCTTTGTCCTCCCCCCCATCTCTCTCTTTGTCCTCCCCCATCTCTCTCTTTGTCCCCCCATCTCTCTCTCTTTGTCCCCCCATCTCTCTCTCTTTGTCCCCCCATCTCTCTCTGTCCCCCCCATCTCTCTCTTTGTCCCCCCTGCATCTCTCTCTTTGTCCTACCCCCCATATCTCTCTCTTTGTCCTACACCCCCCATCTCTCTTTGTCCCCCCCGCATATCTCTCTCTTTGTCCTCCCCCCCACCCACCCCCCACAACTCTCTCTTTGTCCTACCCCCCCTATCTCTCTCTCTTTGTCCTACCCCCCATATCTCTCTTTGTCCTACCCCCCATCTCTCTCTTTGTCCTACACCCCCATCTCTCTCTTTGTCCTACACCCCCCCCCATCTCTCTCTTTGTCCTCCCCCCATCTCTCTCTTTGTCCTACCCCCCAACTCTCTCTTTGTACTCTCTCTCCCCCCCACATCTCTCTCTCTTTGTCCTCCCCCTCCCACATCTCTCGCTTTGTCCTACCCCCCCACATCTCTCTTTGTCCTACACCCCCCATCTCTCTCTTTGTCCTCCTCCCACCCCCAATTTTTTTGTGCGTTGTTTTCGAGGTCCTAGCACCAAGGGCCGGGGAGATGACCCGTCCCAAGCTGACCTTATTTCCCCATAGACTCCCATTATAAACGGTCACTTTTTGGGGACCCGGAACCGGTCGGCCGTGAGTCCTCTTGACTCCACACTTGGTACACATGTACCCCAGAGTCTCCCCTACAATTGTGCGCAGTTTGGAGATCCTAGCACCAAGCACCGGAGATCTGAGCCGCCCCAAGCTGACCAAGGTTTTGACCGAATCGGTTACTTTCCGAACTTCTGGAACCGATTTCGGGTACTTCCCGAGTGTTTCCGAGCACCAAACTCGGTGTGCTGGCAGTACTCCTCGACTACTCCAGGCTCCAGTAGTTGTATGAGTTTTCAGCAAGTGGTTCGCCCAAAACATGAGCTCAAATTCGGTCACTTGGGTCAAAACTTCACGCCAAGCTGACCGAAAATCTGGCCAGCTTGGCGCGCTCCGCGCCCCCATGGCACTTCGCGCCGTTAACCAACATTTTTACCCCTTTTTTTAACTTATACCCACCCCTGAACAAGTTCTACCCGGTTTAAGTGTCGCTGGTCAGCTTGGGGCAGACACGTGGACACTCCCAAAGCTTAAGTCTCGTTGGTCAGCTTGGGTGGGGAACCGAGGGGCCCATTGGATCAATGCTGCCGCCCTTCAGGCTCCATGGGTCGGCCACAGAACCTCTCAGTGTCCCCAGGGTGTGTGGGTAGGTGTCCAGGCTTAAGGTACCCCAATCCTGGGTACTTTGTAAGTTTGACCTGCCATTAACTTGGGACCTGAAGGTTACCGGAGGATCGAGCTCCATGTTTTTGGTGTCTAAAATCGATCGCTACCAGCCTGCCAAGTTTCAAGTCTGTAGCTCAAAGTATGGGGGAGATATGGACCTTCCACGACACCGACCCCTTGTGACCCACTACGCCTGGGTGGTACCGAGAGGTTGCTAGACCGCAGCCGGGTCCATAGTGCCTCCTGGTCGGTATGAACTTTTCCATTTAACCGGTCATATCTCCCGAACCATAAGTCCCCCAAACTTCCCACTTGGTAGTTAAGGGTTTTAGGATCCCTTCTACCGTCATGCAAAATTTGGGGTCTCCAGACAAAAAGGGTCAAAAATAGCTTTTTTTTGGAGCCACAGCAGACTTTCTCTCACCATAACTTTTAAAGTTGCCCTGTTTTCCCTATCAGGAAATGAAAATTCGTGAACCGAAAATGCCAGCAACACCATCTTTGGATATGTTATAGTGCTAGGTCCTACGAGCTTGCCCAGCAAGTTTTGGGTTCCTAAGTCAAAAGGGTCCCGTGATATGGGGCCCCAAAGTCACTCCGCCGGAGCTAAATCACTTTTTTTATGTCTGGTACCGGCCGGCCGTATGTCCCAGTGACTCCACACTTGGTAGGCATAACTCCACATAGTGTGCCAAGTTTGGGGTCCCTAGCATTAATGGGCCCCGAGATATTGCATCCCAAGCTGACCGCCCCCCCCTTTGAAGCCAGTTTCAAAACTCTATTTTTCCCGGTACCATTTTGGGTTTACCGGTCCCTTTGGGGAGTCGCTACCGGCCGGCCTTTTGTTCCCCGAAGCCCATATCATGTATGCAGTCTATGACCATCTCTTATATCATGTCTGCAGTCTCTGACCATCTCCTGTATCATGTCTGCAGTCTCTGACCATCTCCTGTATCATGTATGCAGTCTCTGACCATCTC
The DNA here is from genome assembly GCA_029206835.1 of Rana muscosa. NCBI lineage: Eukaryota > Metazoa > Chordata > Amphibia > Anura > Ranidae > Rana > Rana muscosa. The sequence continues at coordinate 855,346 of CM055127.1, read as the reverse complement.
CTGTATCATGTATGCAGTCTCTGACCATCTTCTGTATCATGTATGCAGTCTCTGACCATCTCCTGTATCATGTATGCAGTCTCTGACCATCTCCTGTATCATGTATGCAGTCTCTGACCATCTCCTGTATCATGTATTGCAGTCTCTGATCATCTCCTGTATCTTGTATTGCAGTCTCTGATCATCTTCTGTAGTATGTCTGCAGTCTCTGACCATCTCTTGTATCATGTATGCAGTCTCTGACCATCTCTTGTATCATGTATGCAGTCTCTGACCATCTCTTGTATCATGTATGCAGTCTCTGACCATCTCTTGTATCATGTATGCAGTCTCTGACCATCTCCTGTAGTATATCTGCAGTCTCTGACCATCTCCTGTAGTATGTCTGCAGTCTCTGACCGTCTCCTGTAGTATGTCTGCAGTCTCTACCCTCTCCTGTAGTATGTCTGCAGTCTCTGACCATCTCCTGTATCATGTATGCAGTCTCTGACCATCTCTTGTATCATGTATGCAGTCTCTGACCATCTCTTGTATCATGTATGCAGTCTCTGACCATCTCTTGTATCATGTATGCAGTCTCTGACCATCTCTTGTATCATGTATGCAGTCTCTGACCATCTCCTGTAGTATATCTGCAGTCTCTGACCATCTCCTGTAGTATGTCTGCAGTCTCTGACCGTCTCCTGTAGTATGTCTGCAGTCTCTACCCTCTCCTGTAGTATGTCTGCAGTCTCTGACCGTCTCCTGTAGTATGTCTGTAGTCTCTGACCGTCTCCTGTAGTATGTCTGCAGTCTCTGACCGTCTCCTGTCGTATGTCTGCAGTCTCTGACCGTCTCCTGTAGTATGTCTGCAGTCTCTGACCATCTCCTGTAGTATGTCTGCAGTCTCTTACCGTCTCCTGTAGTATGCCTGCAGTCTCTTACCATCTCCTGTAGTATGTCTGCAGTCTCTTACCGTCTCCTGTAGTATGCCTGCAGTCTCTGACCATCTCCTGTATCAGGTATGCAGTCTATGACCATCTCTTGTATCATGTATGCAGTCTCTGACCATCTCCTGTAGTATGTCTGCAGTCTCTGACCGTCTCCTGTAGTATGTCTGCAGTCTCTGACCGTCTCCTGTAGTATGTCTTCAGTCTCTACCGTCTCCTGTAGTATGTCTGCAGTCTCTGACGGTCTCCTGTAGTATATCTGCAGTCTCTGATCGTCTCCTGTAGTATGTCTGCAGTCTCTGACCGTCTCCTGTAGTATGTCTGCAGTCTCTTACCGTCTCCTGTAGTATGCCTGCAGTCTCTTACCGTCTCCTGTAGTATGTCTGCAGTCTCTTACCGTCTCCTGTAGTATGCCTGCAGTCTCTGACCGTCTCCTGTATCAGGTATGCAGTCTATGACCATCTCTTGTATCATGTATGCAGTCTCTGACCATCTCCTGTAGTATGTCTGCATGTCTGCAGTCTCTGACCGTCTCCTGTAGTATGTCTGCAGTGTCTGACCATCTCCTGTATCAGGTATGCAGTCTATGACCATCTCTTGTATCATCTATGCACACTCTCTGATCATCTCTTGTACCATGTATGCAGTCTATGACCATCTCTTGTATCATGTATGCAGTCTCTGACCCTCTCCTGTATCATGTCCACACACTCTGTGACTATCTCCTGTAGTATTTCTGCAGGGTCTGACCATCTCTTTTATCAAGTCCTCACAGTCTCGTAGTGTAATATAGGATGAAACGAGAGCCATCAAGCTGGAGCCCAGAGAGGACCATCTGACTGAGCCCTGCACGGTGCACCTGAGTGGTGGTCAGTAACAGCGTAGCAAGTAGGCTTGTGCAATTCGTTTCGTAACGAATCAAAATTCGTCCGAATTTAGCAACTTTCGGACATTCGGAAGCATTCGAATTTCCGAACAGAGCAATTACGAATAAAACCGAATCCGAAATAAATTATACCGCAAAATAGCGAATGCCCGAAGGTCTTCGGCATAATTCGTTATGAAAAAAGTTACGAATGTACGAATCCATTCGAAGCACAATAACACTCACTCTACTCTCTGCTTCTCCCTCACCATGCTGAACTCCCTCTCAAAATGGTGTACAGGGGGCGGAGGCTATAGCCGCATGAAAAAACGAAAGTAAAATACGAGATTTCAAATCCATTCGAAGCACAATAACACTCACTCTGCTCTGCTCTCTGCTTCTCCCTCACCGTGCTGAACCCTCTCAAAATGGTGTACAGGGGCGGAGCCTATAGCCGCATGTAAAAAACGAAAGTAAAATACGAGATTTCGAATCGTTACAAATAACCGCTATGTATTTAGAAAAGTACAAATCCATTCGAAGCACATTAGGCATAATAGGCAGCGTCGTTGTGAGAGAGACACGGAAAATTACGAATCAACAAACCCAAAAAAAGTTACGAAAGTAGGAGTTGTGTCCAGAATCAACGAAAAACAACGTACTCTACCGAAAGTACGAATTATAAAGCAACAAAAAATTCAACGAAAAATGTCGCTTGCAAAAATACGAATGAGTCCGAACACGAAAAATCCCGTCTAGCAAAATTACGAATGATTACGAATCAACAGGACCGGAAAGAAACGAACCGAAATGGAACAAATTTTTCCGTTGTGCACAAGTCTAGTAGCAAGGCCAGTCTGAGGGGGATCACTGATGTAGGGGGCAGTGAATACAGTAAGGTAAGGAGGCACTGATATAAAGGTTCCCCCTTATATCAGTAACCCCCCCTTACATTAGTGCATTCACTTTGCGAAAGGTGCTCTATGGTGACCAGAGTCCTCCCCACATTAAAGTTTCCATTTTAAATGCAAGTTGGAACTCTGTGGACAATGACATAAAGGGGAACTCTGATATAAGGTGATCTCGTCACCAGAGTTCCCGCTTACATCAGAGTTCCCCCTTACATCAGAGTTCCCCCTTACATCAGAGTTCCCCCTGCACTGTAAGGGGGAACTCTGTGCTTGGTTATATTAACCACTTCATTAGCAGGCACTTACGCCCCTTCCTGCCCATGACAATTTTCAGCTTTCAGCGTTGTCGCATTTTAAATGACAATTGCGCGGTCGTGGTACACTGTACCCAGACAGAATTTTTTATCATTTTATTCCCACAAATAGAGCTTTCTTTTGGTGGAATTTGATCACCTCTGCGGTTTTTATTTTTTTATGTCCGGTACCGGTAGCGGCCGGCCATATGTCCCAGTGACTCCACACTTGGTAGGCATGACTCCACACAGTGTGCCAAGTTTGGGGTCCCTAGCATTAATGGGCCCCGAGATATTGCATCCCAAGCTGACCGCCCGCCCCCTTTGAAGCCAGTTTCAAAACTCTATTTTTCCCGGTACCATTTTGGGTTTACCGGTCCCTTTGGGGAGTCGCTACCGGCCGGCCTTTTGTTCCCCGAAGCCCATACTTGGTACACATGTAGCCCCACTCGTCCTCTACCGGTGCACTGAGTTTGGGGACCAGGGACATTAAGACCGGGAGCAAGAATTTTTTTAGCCGGGCACCACTTCCATGGACTCCCATTATAAACGGTCATTGTTGATCAGGGAACGTAAGGCCGAATTTCTGCGAATATTTTAGTCCGAAAATCGACCGCCATAGACTTACGCTTTAATCGGTACAGTCGCCGGTTCTGTTTGGACGATCGGTACCGGTAGGCCATCGGTTCCCTGGACTATCCCTTTGAAACCTGAGTCCTGGAGAAGTGGGGCTACCACCTCTCGTTGTCGGTGTAATTTTCTGACGGGTACACGATGCTGTAGGTGTGGAAGTGTTTACCGGGTGTATCGGTTACCGAATACCGGTCTTAAAAATACGAGGGGGGTCTCATTTTGTAGAAAAGGGTTGGGGCAATCTAAGGAGACCCCCTGAATCTTTGTGCGAAATAAGGTTTTCGCGCTATACCGGTTTAACGCGCTCTTTTCCGGTTACCGAAACCTTCCGGTTAGGGTACCGGGCCCAAACTCGGTATGGTGGTACCGCTATATGTTCCCTACATCACCCTGAAGTGTGGAATTTTTGTGACCCATGGTACCGAATCGCAGTTACCCTGAATGGAGGGTACTTTTTTTTTCGGTATTTGACCGATAACTTTCCGGTAAAAGGTCACAGAAACTCAGTTCTTTTTGCTAGCACTTCGTGAGATGCTCACGGAGATGCACGAGCAGGTTTGGAGTGGCTAGCACATTCCGTTCGAAAGTTATTGACCGAAAACCAAAATTCGCCACTTTCAGGCTGAAGGCCCAAAACTCACCCAACTTTGCACGGTCGTGTGGAGTCACTGGCACCTCTGGCCGTGGAGATATCTCGTCCCAAGCTGACCCTGTTTTCCCATAGACTCCCATGTTAAAAGGTGCCCTAGTTTGGGTGCCCGGTACCGACCGGCCATAAGTGCCAGTGACTCCACACTGGGCACACATGTAGCCCCACTCATCCTCTACCGGTGCACCGAGTTTGGAGACAAGGAACCGTAAGACTGGGGAGCACCGATTTTTGAGAGCCGGGTACCACTTCCATAGATAAAAAAAAAATTGAAAAAAAAAAATTGAAACATTTTTTGATTATTTCTCTTTGTCCTACCCCCATCGAACCCCCGGCCCTTTTGCCGAAAATGGTCCAAAATCTAACCCCCGGTCACTTTGTCCCAAAAATAGTTTAAAATGGTCCAAAATCTAACCCCCGGCCCTTTTGTCCCCAAAATGGTCTGAAATCTAACCCCCGGCCTTTTTGTCCCCAAAATGGTTTAAAATGGTCCAAAATATAACCCCGGCCCCTTTGCCCTGAAATGGTCCAAAATCTAACCTCCGGCCCTTTTGTTGAAAATGGTCCAAAATCTAACCTCCGGCCCTTTTGTTGAAAATGGTCCAAAATCTAACCCCCGGCCCTTTTGTTGAAAATGGTCCAAAATCTAACCCCCGGCCCTTTTGTCCCCAAAATGGTCCGAAATCTAACCCCCGGCCCCTTTGCCCCGAAATGGTCCAAAATATAACCCCCGGCCCTTTTGTCCCCAAAATAGTCCGAAATCTAACCCCCGGCCTTTTTGTCCCCGAAATGGGTTAAAATGGTCCAATATATAACCCCCGACCCCTTTGCCCCGAAATGGTCCAAAATCTAATCTCTGGCCTTTTTTGTTGAAAATGGTTCAAAATCTATCCCCGGCCCTTTTGTCCCCAAAATGGTCCGAAATCTAACCCCCGGCCTTTTTGTCTCCAAAATGGTTTAAAATGGTCCAAAATAAAACCCCCTACCCCTTTGCCCCGAAATGGTCCAAAATCTAACCTCCGGCCCTTTTGTTGAACATGGTCCAAAATCTAACCCCGGCCCTTTTGTTCCTAAAATGGTCCGAAATCTAACCCCCGCCCTTTTTGTCCCCAAAATGGTTTAAAATGGTCCAAAATCTAACCCCCGGCCCTTTTGTCGAAAATGGTCCAAAATCTAACCCCCGGCCACTTTGTCCCAAAAATAGTTTAAAATGGTCCAAAATCTAACCCCCGGCCACTTTGTCCCAAAAATAGTTTAAAATGGTCCAAAATCTAACCCCCGGCCCTTTTGTCCCCTAAATAGTCCGTAATCTAACCCCAGGCCTTTATGTCCCCAAAAGGGTTTAAAATGGTCCAAGATCTAACCCCCGACCCCTTTGCCCTGAAATGGTCCAAAATCTGACCTCCGGCCCTTTTGTTGAAAATGGTCCAAAATCGAACCCCCGGCCCTTTTGTCCCCAAAATGGTCTGAAATCTAACCCCCGACCTTTATGTGAAGGCCCTCCTGTGACAGCTTTTATCAGGACTTCACCCCACTGTGTGCTCCCATTACATGGATGTGCTCCCACTGCACGACTGACCCCTCTGTGTGTTCCCCCTACATGGGGGACCTCTCTGTGTGATCCCCCTACATAGGGGACCTCTCTGTGTCCTCTCCCTACATGACTGACCCCTCTGTGTGCTCCCCCTACATGGGGGACCTCTCTGTGTGATCCCCCTACATAGGGCACCTCTCTGTGTCCTCTCCCTACATGACTGACCCCTCTGTGTGCTCTCCCTACATAAGGAAACTCTCTGTGTGCTCCCCCTACATAGAGGACCTCTCTGTGTCCTCTCCCTACATGACTGACCCCTCTGTGTGCTCTCCCTACACGGGGGACCCCTCTGTGTGCTCCCCAAACATGTCTGCATACTCTGACCTCCTCGTGTACCATTTTCACATTATCTGACCACCTCCTGTATCCTGTGCGCATCCTCTGACCACCTCCTGTACTATGTCTGCAGCCTCTAACCACCTCCTGTATCCTGTCCACAGCCTCTAATCATCTCTTGTATAATGCCTGCAATCTCTGGCTATCTCTTGTCTTTTATCATGTCTGCATTCTCTAAGGGGAAGTCTGGAGAGGAATCAAGAGTAAGCGCGCCACCGGAATGGGGATTACTGGAGGAGTCAGATGTGTATGGACTGTGGAGAAGAGACTATAGAAAAAAAACAGAGCCACCAACTTGGAGCCGTCTAACTGAGCCCTGCACAGTGCACCTGAGAGGAGGTCAGTGACAGCGCTGTCAGGCCAGTCTGATGGGGGTGGGGTCACTGATGTAAGGGGGAGTGAATACAATAATGTAATGGGGCACTGATATAAAAGTTTCCCCTAATATCAGTACCCCCCCTACCTTACTGTATTCACTATGCGGAAGGTGGTCTCTGGTCACCAGAGTCTCCCCCCCCACATCACAGTTTCCAGCATTACCCTTTACATCCAAGTCTGCAGGATTCCCCCTTACAGTGCAAGGGAACTCAGATGTAAAAGAAAATACTGCAGAGCATGATCTAAGGAGAAACTCTGATGTAAGGGGTGCTCTGGTCATCAGAGACCACCTTATGTCAGAGTCCACTAAATTCCCATTTACATCAGCGTTCCCACTTACATCAGGGTCTGCAGCATTGCCCTTTACATCAGTGTTTCCCTTTACATCAGGGTTCACAGAGTTCCCCCTGTAAAATCAAGGCCTCATTCACACGAGGCGGATCTGTTGCCACTAGTCGCCAGCTCAGCGGGAGATCTCTCTGTATATCTCCGCTAAGCTGGCAGATGACAGGTCCCTCTTTTCTCACTGAGCAGAGAGGGGCTTGTCTATGGAGATATTGGACGAAAACAGACAGCATGTCCGTTTTCATCAGATCTCACCCGATCCGATCTGCCAGGACGAATGGCGACGTATCGCCATACGTCTGATTTTCACGGATCGGATCCGATGTCAGCGAACATGGTCACCGCTGACATCCGACGCTCAATAGACTTTCATTGAGTGCCGGTACAGGTCCGCTGAAAAAACTGACAGGCGGACCTCAACGGTCCGCCCGTATGAAAGCGGCCTAAAAGGGATGGAGGCACAGAGACATGTCCAGAGAACACAGAGTATACATGGAGTAGATTAGAAAGGATGGAGGCCCAGAGACATGTCCAGAGTGCACAGAGGATAGAGTAGAGTAGAGTGGCGTGTAGTGTGTAGTGGAGAGTAGAGAGTAGGGGCGTGTAGTGTGTAGTGGAGAGTAGAGGCGTGTAGTGTGTAGTGGAGAGTAGAGGCGTGTAGTGTGTAGTGGAGAGTAGAGTGTAGAGAGTAGAGGTGTGTAGTGTGTAGTGGAGAGTAGAGGCGTGTAGTGTGTAGTAGAGAGTAGAGGCGTGTAGTGGAGAGTAGAGAATAGAGGCGTGTAGTGTGTAGTCGAGAGTAGAGAGTAGAGGCGTGTAGTGGAGAGTAGAGAGTAGAGGCGTGTAGTAGAGAGTAGAGAGTAGAGGCGTGTAGTGTGTAGTGGAGAGTAGAGAGTAGAGGCGTGTAGTGGAGAGTAGAGGCGTGTAGTGGAGAGTAGAGTGTAGAGGCGTGTAGTGTGTAGTGGAGAGTAGAGGCGTGTAGTGTGTAGTGGAGAGTAGAGAGTAGAAGCGTGTAGTGTGTAGTGGAGAGTAGAGGCGTGTAGTGGAGAGTAGAGGCGTGTAGTGGAGAGTAGAGTGTAGAGGCGTGTAGTGTGTAGTGGAGAGTAGAGAGTAGAGGCGTGTAGTGTGTATTGGAGAGTAGAGAGTAGAGGCGTGTAGTGTGTAGTGGAGAGTAGAGAGTAGAGGCGTGTAGTGGAGAGTAGAGTGTAGAGAGTAGAGGCATGTAGTGTGTAGTGGAGAGTAGAGAGTAGAGCAGGGTTATGCAATTAGCAGACCTCCAGCTGTTGCAGAACTACAAGCCTCATGAGGCATAGCAAGACTCTGGCAGCCACAAGTATGACACCCAGAGGCATGATGGGATTTGTAGTTTTGCAACAGCTGGAGGTCCGCTAATTGCATATCCCTGGAGTAGAGTGTAGAGGCGTGTAGTGTGTAGTGGAGAGTAGAGAGTAGAGTGTAGAAGCGTGTAGTGTGTAGTGGAGAGTAGAGTGTAGAAGCGTGTAGTGGAGAGTAGAGTGTAGAGTAGTTATTCATATATTTGTTCCAAGTTCTCATTTCGGGATGCCTGGTGAGAAAGTGCTTGGTGTGTATTGCTGTCTTCATATCCAGATCCAAGGCGAAGATGACCCAAGAACCTACGTGTGCCCAAAATCCATCTTGGAACAAGCAGCAGAAACTTCTCCTCCAGAGATCACATCTGCTACACAACAGCCGCCATCACTCTATGTCCAACGAGTTTCTCATCCTCTTCTGGAAGTACAACCAATTCCCAAACCAATAAAGACACCCGAGTCTAAAGCCCCGTACACACGGTCAGACTTTTGGCCAACAAACTTCATTTTGAGCAAGTTGGACCAACAATCCGACCGTGTGTACGCTCCATCGGACAAACTTTTTTTGCTTTTTTCTTGTTTTCATCGGACAAAAGTTGGGTCTGCAAACGGACAAACTTTTGCCCAACAAAATGGATGGAGCAAAGTCCGACCGTGTGTACAGAAAACCATCGGACTTTTGTCCGATTGACAAAACAACTAATGTTAAAATCAACCAACAATAGCAGAAGTTGACCAAAGGGTGGCGGTAAAGAAAAGAGCAGAAAAACCATGTGATGTTGCAAAAAGTTTTGGGAAAGTTTGCAGAAAAGTCCGAGCGTGTGTATGCTATGGGTGTTCCCGACCAACTCCGTTTGGACAAAAAACCACGAAAAAGTCCGATAGAAGTCCGACCGTGTGTATGGGGCTTTAGGCCTCGTACACACGGCCGGTTTTCTCGGCAAGAAACGACAAGAAAACTGCTGGGAGAGCTTTCTTGCCGATAAAACCGTTCGTGTGTACGGTTTCTCGTCTGGAAAACTGCCGGGAATTTCGAATAGAAAAATAGAGAACCTGCTCTCTATTTTCTCGTCAGGATCCTCGTCGGCCTGTTTCCCGACGAGAAAACTGTGTGTGTGTGTGTGTGTGTATGCGGCAACAAGCTTACCTGTCCTTCGGTAAGCCCGCGCATGCTGGAAATGACTTTGACGCATGCGCGGTAGCTTCCTAGGCAATAGGTAGGGTGTAGCAAGATGGCGGCAACGGCATTGAATGTGACGAGCGCATGTGTCGTAGTCAATAACGTCACCACGTTTGTTCCATTCAAAAGAACGGCGGTTCTTTTGACTGGAGTGTGTGTGTACACTCGGCCGGGACAAGATTCTTGTCAGGAAAAACGACAGTTTTTTTCCTGACGAGAATCTCGGCCGTGTGTACGAGGCTTTAGAATCAGGTTCTTCAAAGCCACCACCATGACCTCTGCTGGTCCTTAAACCCAACCTGAAAGTGATACTAAACACACACTGTGTAACTTACATTGTCCCTTCTATTTCTGTATGTGGATGACGGCTCTGTAATTATTTTAATAAAAAAAAAAAAAATAACACCTTTTTCCTAATGGATATCCAGCTGTCACATGACCCGGCTCTCTCCCAGCCTGTCTGCAGGGAAACAAAAGCAGGAGGAGCTTCTCATCCTCTGCTGCTGATCACATGTTAAAAAAAAAACAGCCTTTGGAATACAGAGTAAAATGAAATTATTATTATTAATAAACTGTCATAGAAATATATTTTTGAAATCAAATCTTTATTATTTTTTGGCAATAACATGGTGTGGGCGGATTTCTTCACAGGATGTGTCACTCCCCTCCCGCCTGTGTCTTAGAATAAAGGGGAGGTGAAGCCTCCATCAATCTACATGTAATATCCCGCCCACCCCATTGTGGTTAGCGGGCATGAAGGAGGAGGAAGGGGGTGGGCTGACATTGTGTATACGCCCACATGTGTGACTCTATAGTCACATGGGCCGCTCAGATATGATATGGAGGAAATACTCACTGAAAACTGAGCATGTGCAGAGCTGCCAACACTGCTCTGCAAAATCCCCCAACTGTAGTGGGGACATGGACAGAAGGGGGAGATAGAGAGCAGCAGGATCACCAGCTGTGTCCATGACTGATCAGTGTACCGGCCCGCTGCCAGGACCATGTGACTACTGTGGCCAGTCACAGCAGATCACATGACAATTGTAAACAATGGATGGCTTCCTTTCATGGCATCCATTGTGTACAATTGTGTTGCTAGCTGTGATTGGTCACAGTGATCACATGGTACAGACAGGGGACAATCACAGCCCATCTGAACCATGTACTGACTCATTTTTGGCCAATCACAGCTAATCACAACAAAACACATGGAAGGAATCAGTTTTATTCAGTGAAAACGGTTGCTTATAGCAATGAAATTCACTGGTATAAGCATTCATAATGTGTAAAAAAAATAATCCTGATCACTTCCCCAGAGTAGTACAATGTTACTATGGTAATACTGCATTGTTCTGGTCAGTTTGTTATTTATTTATTTTTTTAATCACTTAATACTATTTATTTTTTTACAGTCACCAGTCAGTATACCTGATCACACCAGTTATATGATGACGCCATACTGCACTGGTGACAATATGTAAAAAATAAATAAATAGTGAAACTTTTTTTTTTTTTGTAATTTCTTCATTTCCCAAAAATTGTGACAAAAAAACTACAACTTAAAAAAAATTGCAGTGCCTCTTACTAAATACCTTGGACTGTCTACTGTCCAAAAAAAAGAGGGGGTCATTTTTTTTTTTTTTTTGTATTTTCCTGGCGTTTTCGGGCCCCAAGAAATGAGATCAGCCGTCAGTACATCAGGATCGATTGTCAAGATATATATCCCATAGGTTGTGGATTCTATAACTTTCCTACAGACTAAATAATATACACTGATTCGGGTTATTTTCACCAAAGAAATGGAGAAGAATACATTTTGACCTAAATTTAGGAAGATTGATTATTTATTTACAACATTTTATAAGAAAAACAAATAAAAACACTTTTTGTTTTCAACATTTTCAGTCTTTCAACCCCCTCATTGGTGATTAAATTCCACAAAAAGAAAGCGCTATTTGTGTAAAATAAATTATAAAAATGTCATATAAGCAATCATTATGTGTAAAAATAAAAAATCCTGATTACTTCCCCAGAGTAGTACAATGTCACTATGGTAATACTGTATTGTTCTGGTCACAGTTTGTTAAATAAATAAAAAAATTATTATTTTTTTTATTTTTTTTACAGTACATACTGCCACCAGTCAGTATACCTGATCAATCCGCCACACCGGTTATATGATGACGCCGTACTGCACTGGTGACAATATGTGAAAAAAAATTGTGAAACTTATTTTATTTTTATTTTTTTGTAATTTCTTAATTTCCCAAAAATTGTGACAAAAAAATTCTAACTTAAAAAAAAAATGCAGTGCCTCTTACTAAATACCATGGACTGTCTTCTGTCCAAAAAAAAAACTGAGTCTTTTTTTTTTTTTTCCTGGCGTTTTCGGGCCCCAAGAAATGAGATCGGCCATCAGTACATCAGGATCGATTGATCGATTGTCAAGATATCTATCCCATAGGTTGTGGATTCTATAACTTTCCTACAGACTAAATAATATACACTGATTCGGGTTATTTTCACCAAAGAAATGGAGAAGAATACATTTTGACCTAAATTTAGGAAGATTATTTATTTACAACATTTTATAAGAGAAACAAAGAAAAACCCTTTTTTTTCCAAATTTTCAGTCTTTCAGTCTTTTTTTGTTTTGTTTATTTAGCAAAAAATAAAACCCCCCCAGCGGTGATTAAATTCCACAAAAAGAAAGCGCTATTTGTGTGAAAAAATTTATAAAAATGTCATATAAGCAATCATAATGTGTAAAAATAAAAAATATAAAAATCCTGATTACTTCCCCAGAGTAGTACAATGTTACTATGGTAATACTGTATTGTTCTGGTCACAGTTTGTTAAATAAAAATAAAATTATTAAAATTTTTATTAAATTTTTTTACAGTACATACTGCCACCAGTCAGTATACCTGATCAATCCGCCACACCGGTTATATGATGACGCCCTACTGCACTGGTGACAAATATGTAAAAAAAAAAATTGTGAAACTTATTTTATTTGATTTTTTTTGTAATTTCCTAATTTCCCAAAAATTGGGACCAAAAAATTACAACTTAACCACTGCTCACTGTATATATACATGTTGGCAGAATGGCACAACTGTTCTTCCAGTAATCTGCCCTTGGTGGTCTCCAGCACTCTCATGGAATTGCCCTTGGTGATCTGCAGCACTTTAATGGAATTGCCCTTGGTGGTCTGCAGCACTCTCATGGAATTGCCCTTGGTGGTCTGCAGCACTCTCAAGGATTTGAACTCAAGTCTACAGTGGCTGGGGGTGCACACTCTTATCCTCTGAGCTACTCACTTCTGCTCAGGAAGTTATGGGTGCGTTCTTCTAATTCAGGAGGTAAAGTCATCATAAGTTCAAAACAAGGTCTCTAGATATGAACCAGCAACTCTAACATCTCTACTGGCTCAGGGGGAAGGTTCTTAAACCCCTCAGCCAACCAGCCTGGAAGACAGAAACCCACAAATTCAAGGCCTAGTACCTGGAATGTGATCACAAATTTCAAAAGATGTCGTCAGGTTTGAACCCGCAACCTCAAAATACTCATCAACATTGCTGGCTGGCTGCTAAAGCCCCCGAGCCACAGGAAAACTCTGGTGGAAGGACTTGGCAGCCAGCCCCTTCTACATCCATACTTACTAACTAGGGATGAGCTCGGTGTTCGAGTCGAACATACGTTCGACTCGAACATCGGCTGTTCGATCGTTCGCCAAACAACGAACGATTTGGGCCGTTCGCGCCTAATTCGCGGCCCACAATTCACTACGCCATCGCAGTGTCATCCAGGCGCTGTGATTGGCCAAGCATGCACTGTGACCCCGCATGCTTGGCCAATCACAGCGCCGGCAGCGAGGAGAGCAATGATTGGCCACAGGCAGGATGCCTGTGGCCAATTATTGCTGAGGGTGTTTAGTACACGCCCCACACTATAAAAGGCCGCCAGCACGGCGGCCTAGTGTAGTGTGTTCCGGAGCAGCGAAAGAGAAGCATAGGCAGGGACAGTGACATTTTTTTTTTCTTGCTTAACCTGGATTCCTTTAGTTTAGGGAAAGAGAAGGATAGGTAGGGAGAGTGTCAGTCTGTTTTACTGTGCTAAACCTTGTTTGTAGGGACAGGGAAGGACAGTGAGGGAAATTCTCATTGTGCTATACTGTGCTAAAGCATTCCTCATCAACCATCTTTAAAAAAAAAAAAAATATAGGGACAGAAAACTATAGGTAGGGAGAGTGTCAGTGTGTTTTACTGTGCTAAACCTTGTTTGTAGGGACAGGGAAGGACAGTGAGGGAAATTCTCCTTGTGCTATACTGTGCTAAAGCATTCCTCATCAACCATCTTTAAAAAAAATAAAATTTATAGGGACAGAAAACTATAGGTAGGGAGAGTGTCAGTGTGTTTTACTGTGCTAAACCTTGTTTGTAGGGACAGGGAAGGACAGTGAGGGAAATTCTCATTGTGCTATACTGTGCTAAAGCATTCCTCATCAACCATCTTTAAAAAAAAAATTTTTATAGGGACAGAAAACTATAGGTAGGGAGAGTGTCAGTGTGTTTTACTGTGCTAAACCTTGTTTGTAGGGACAGGGAAGGACAGTGAGGGAAATTCTCATTGTGCTATACTGTGCTAAAGCATTCCTCATCAACCATCTTTAAAAAAACATTTTTTATAGGGACAGAAAACTATTGGTAGGGAGAGTGTCAGTGTGTTTTACTGTGCTAAACCCTGAAATGTTCAGAATCTTGAATGAGCCCAATACATATTCACAGTTGCCTTCTAATCCTACTTCTAGGTTCAAAACTGAACTTCAGGGTTTGGTTGACAGCGGTTTTTCTAGAAACATTTTAAACAAAAAAGAAAAAGAGTTTTTGGTCCCGATGCTAAACCTTGTTTGTAGGGACAGGGAAGGACAGTGAGGGAAATTCTCATTGTGCTATACTGTGCTAAAGCATTCCTCATCAACCATCTTTGAAATCCTTGTTTTTTGGACAGTCAGGGAAATTGTCATTGTGCTATTCTGTGCGAAAGCAATCATCCTCAACCATATTTAGAAATCCTTAAGTAAAGGGACAGAGAAGGACACCTGAAGGTAGCCCTTATTGCTTTTTTTCCCATCTCCCTGCAGGCCATCCATTAGAATGTCTGGAAGGCAAACAAGGAGAGGCAGAGAGTCAGGAGGCAATAAAAGAGGGCAAGCAGGCTCTGTGTCTGGGGGCAACAGTGCTGGTCGTGGACGCGGTGCATTGTCATCAGCACATGGCCATGGGACACGCTTGTCCTTCTTTTCGGCAGCTGGACATGTTGAGCCACATCATGCCGAAGACTTGGTAGAGTGGATGACCAAGCCCTCCTCCTCCTCCTCATCCTCTCTCACCCAGGCTCAGGGTACTGGCAAAGCAGCTGCCAAAGCGTCCTCTTCCCTGGTATCAATGTCAGACTCATCATCAGTCACTCCTTCCCTAGACCCACCATGTCCTCCTCCTGAGGAGTCCCCCGAACTGTTTGAGCACAGTGTTGGGTACATGCTCCAGGAGGATGCCCAGCGTTTCGAAGGGTCTGATGATGAAACCCAGCTAGAGGAAGGCAGTAGCGTGAGAGCAGACAGAGGGGATGCTCAAGAAGGACACCAATCTGGCAGTCATGTTCCAGCAGCTGCAGCATACTGCCAGATTGGCTCCAGTGATGAGGAGGGAGGCGATGATGAGGTCACTGACTCCACGTGGGTGCCTAATAGGAGAGAGGAGGAGGAGGAGGATGAGAAGGAGGCACATCTCCAACGAGGCAGGATGCCTTTTGGTGGCCAGCGTAAGGGCAGTACACCGACGGAATCACACCGCAGAGCTCCGCCTGTGCAGGGCGCTGCCTCTGCCCGTCATTCAAAAAGTTCTTTGGTGTGGGCCTTTTTTGAGGCTAGTGCATCAGATCGCACAGCTGCTGTTTGCAACATATGTCTCAAGCGTATATCGCGTGGCCAAAACATCAGCCGCTTGGGTACCACATGCCTGACCAGACATATGTTGACCTGCCATGCAGCTCGTTGGCAAGCCTACCTCAAAGACCCACACCAAAGAACAAAGCGGACCTCTCCTTGCACCGCATCAGCTAGGATCTCCAACCCCACTATAACTTCAGTCCTCTCTGAAACATGCACTGAGAGGAATGAAGGTGTAGAATTAGGTGTGTCACAGCCAAGTACTTGCGGCCACTCTGCTAGCAGTACACCGACGTCCGATTCTAGCAGGCAAATTTCCCTGCCCCAGCTGCTGGACCGTCGAAAGAAGTTCACTCCCAGCCATCCACATGCCCAGCGGTTGAATGCTAGCTTGGCTAAATTGCTAGCGCTTCAACTGCTGCCTTTTCAGTTGGTAGACTCGGCCCCCTTCCGTGAGTTTGTGCAATGTGCGGTTCCTCAGTGGCAGGTTCCCAAACGCCACTTTTTCTCACGGAAGGCTATTCCGGCTCTCTACCGGCATGTGGAAGGCAATGTCTTGGCCTCGCTGGACAGGGCGGTCAGCGGTAAGGTGCATATTACCGCTGACTCATGGTCCAGCAGGCATGGACAGGGACGTTACCTTTCTTTCACGGCCCATTGGGTCACTCTTTTGGCAGCTGGGAAGGATGCAGGACAAGGTGCAGTAGTGTTGGAGGTTGTTCCACCGCCACGCCTCCAAAATGCTACTACTGGTTGTGACACACCTCTCTCCTCCACCCCCTCCTCTTCTTCTTCCTCCATGGCCTCTTCCTGTGCTTTGTCCTCTGAACCAGCGGTGCTCCGTAGGCGTTCAAGGGGCTATGCAAGTACGCAGGCAAAAAGATGCCATGCCGTGTTGCGCTGGTGTGTTTGGGGGACAGAAGCCACACTGGGGCAGAGGTCCTGTCTGCTCTGCAGGGCCAGGCCGAGAGGTGGTTGACGCCACGCCAGCTTAAGCCAGGAATGGTGGTTTGCGACAATGGCACCAACCTCCTCTCCGCCCTCCGACAGGGACAACTGACCCATGTGCCCTGTGTGGCTCACGTCCTTAACCTGGTGGTGCAGCGGTTCTTGGGCAGGTACCCGGGCTTACAGGATGTCCTGAGGCAGGCCAGGAAAGTCTGTGTGCATTTCCACAGATCTTATAATGTCAGTGCTCGCCTGGCTGAGCTGCAAAAGGAGTTGAACCTGCCCAAGAACCGCCTTATATGTGACATGCCCACCAGGTGGAACTCAACATTGGCCATGCTGCAGCGGCTGCACACGCAGCAGAGGGCCATCAATGAGTACCTGTGCGACTACGGCACCAGGACAGGGTCAGGGGAGCTTGGTTTTTTTTCTCCACGCCAGTGGGGCATGATCAGGGATGCATGCACTGTCCTGGCACCATTTGAGGAGGCCACGAGGATGGTGAGCAGTGACAGTGCATGCATCAGTGACACTGTACCTCTTGTCCACCTGTTGGAGCACACGCTGCGTGGAATAATGGAGAGGGCACTTGAGGCAGAACAGAGGCAGGAAGAGGAGGACTTCCTTGCCTCTCAAGGCCCCCTTTACCCAGACAGTGTTCCTTCTGTCCCACCCATCGCACAGGAAGAGGACGAGGAGGAGGAGGAGGAGGAGGATTGTGTCAGCATGGAGGTGGAGCCTGGCACTCAGCAGCATCAACAGCAGCAGTCTTTTAGGGATGATTTACAGTCCCAAGAAACCCGTGGACTTGTACGTGGCTGGGAGGAGGTGGCTGCGGATCATGTCGTCCTTAGTGACCCAGAGGACTCCGGACCGAATGCCTCAGCTAACCTACGCTGCATGGCCTCCCTGATCCTGCAAAGTCTGCGGAAGGATCCTCGTATTCTTTGGATCAAGGAGAGGGACCATTACTGGCTGGCCACTCTCCTTGATCCACGGTACAAGGGTAAGGTTGCGGACCTTATGTTACCGTCGCAGAGGGAGCAGAGGATGAGACAACTCCGGGAGGCCTTGCAGAAAGGTCTGTGCAACGCGTTCCCAGAGACTGGGAGGTTAGAAACTCCTGGTCCTGGACAACGAGTTGCTGAGGCTTCGGCCAGTCAAAGAAGGAGCGGTGGGGAAGGTGGCCGTCTGACCGATGCGTTCAGACAATTCTTTAGTCCGCAGCCCCAAAGTATGATCGGTTCCAGCAACCATCGCCAGTGTCTGATAAACATGGTGCAGGAATATCTAGGGGCAAGGTCAGACTTGGACACCTTCCCCACCGAAAATCCTCTGGCTTACTGGGTCTTGAGGATGGATCACTGGCCAGAGCTTGCACAGTATGCAATTGAGCTACTGGCCTGTCCTGCATCCAGCGTTCTTTCGGAACGCACATTCAGTGCTGCTGGAGGATTTGTCACGGATCACAGGGTGCGCCTGTCCACCGACTCGGTTGATCGACTGACTTTCATCAAGATGAACCAGTCTTGGATCACCACCAGCTACCACACACCTGATGCTGATATAACAGACTAATTGATTTTAACATGTCACATCCCTTCAAGACTGATGCTGATGCTGAGTGCCTGTGCTGTTATGTTGACTGGCTATACTCCTCCTCCGAGTCCTCAATGATACAATTGATGATGATAGCTTGGAAGATCATTTTTGTTTATGGGTGCCCCCACCAGTGCCTAACGCCCAATTTTTCAGCCCCTGTTTAACAGGGGCGTGTAATTACAATTTTTGAAGCAATACTTTGCAACAGGGCTCATTGCTGTGCTCCAAGTACAGTATCTGTGAGGGGTTGCAGTGTTGTGCCACCAGTGCCTAAGGCCCAATTTTTCAGCCCCTGTTTAACAGGGGCGTGTAATTACAATTTTTGAAGCAATACTTTGCAACAGGGCTCATTGCTGTGCTCCAAGTACAGTATCTGTGAGGGGTTGCAGTGTTGTGCCACCAGTGCCTAAGGCCCAATTTTTCAGCCCCTGTTCAACAGGGGCATGTAATTACAATTCTTGATCTAATAATTCACAGCAGGGCCCATTGCTGCACCCACCAAGAGTAACTCTGAGGGCTTACAGTGTTGTGGCAACGCCACCACCACCACCACCACGAAAGGCCCAATTTTTCAGCCCCTGTTCAAAAGGGGCATGTAATTACAATTCTTGATCTAATAATTCACAGCAGGGCCCATTCCTGCACCCACCAAGAGTAACTCTGAGGGCTTACAGTGTTGTGGCAACACCACCACCACCACCACGAAAGGCCCAATTTTTCAGCCCCTGTTCAACAGGGGCATGCAATTACAATTCTTGATCTAATAATTCACAGCAGGGCCCATTGCTGCACCCACCAAGAGTAACTGTCAGGGCTTACAGTGTTGTGGCACCAGCACCACCATCAAAGGCCCAATTTTTACTACCACTGTTCAACAATTATATGTAATTACAATTCCTGATATAATAGTTGACAGCAGGGCGTTCCAGCACCAACCAAGAGTAACTGTGAGTGCTTACAGTGTTGTGCCAACACCAACAACTAAGGGGCCTATTTCTGCAGAGTATATACGGCAGGTCCCTACTTTCAAACATCCAACTTACAAACGACTCCTACTTGCAAACGCAAGAAGACAACAGGAAGTGAGAGGAAATCTACCCCTAGGAAGGAAAATTCTCTCCTGTAAGAATTAATATGGGAGAAAGGTGTCTCCTCTGTACTGATGCTTTATCACCAATCCTTGTTTCAAGAAAAACACCACATTTCAAAAACAGTTGTCATTGGGACGGAAAGTGAGGTGAAATGTTCTGAACAGGGGCACAGACAGCAAAACAAATGTTACAGGGGTGATAACCCTTACCTATGTTTTCCAAAAAGTTTAAAAATAGATTTTTGGGCTGGAGCTACACTTAAACAATGTACCTGTTCAAAATTACAAACAGATTCTACATAAGAACAAACCTACAGTCCCTGTCTTGTATGCACCGCCTGTATACGGCTGTTCAGAGTATATAGGGCCTTTTTTATTTTATGTGCGGGGTTCCTCTTAATATCCATACAAGACCCAAAGGGGCTGGTAATGGGCTGGGGTAGGGGGGGGGGGTCATGGGGTAGCTATGCCATTTTTCTTAAAGATTTTCATCCATATTACCGGGACCATCAGGGATGGTCCATAGTACATCAGGGATGATCTATAGTACATCAGTGATGATCCATAGTACACCAGTGATGATTAATAGTACACCAGTGATGATTCATAGTACACCAGTGATGGTCCATAGTACATCAGTGATGATCTATAGTACATCAGTGATGATCCTCAGTACATCAGTGATGATCCACAGTACATCAGTGATGATCCACAGTACATCAGGGATGGTCCATAGTACACCAGTGATGATCCATAATACATCAGTGATGATCCATAATACATCAGTGATGATCCATAGTACATCAGTGATGATCCATAGTACATCAGTGATGATCCATAGTACATCAGTGATGATCCATAGTACACTATGGCCCATAGTACATCAGTGATGATTTATACTAGTGCCTGTAGTTGCGTGCAGAACTTGTCAGCTGAGTTGCAGACGTGGAGATGCAGGCAGAGCATCTGGTAAGGAACTGGACTCAGGAAAGCTGGTAGGATGGACAGCTAGCACAGGCACTGGAGACAGCGTTAAGCCAAGCAGGAGGCTGGTGCAGGATCACAAGGGTGGCCGGGTTCGGTAGCAGACGGGCAGCGAGGTACTGGAAAAGGTTCAAGATTCAAATTGCCTCTTCTCTTCTTGTCGAAGAACTTTTTATTATCTGCCTGGGTCTTGGAGATTGTATCCTGCAGTAATTGGTAGTTTGAGTTAAGGAAGTTCAACCTGTCTTGTACGGCAGGTACAGAAGAATCAATAGGCAGCTCAGGCAAGAAAGAAGGATGGTATCCATAATTGGCGAAAAAAGGTGACTGTTTGGTTGCCGAATGGGTGGAATTATTGTATGAAAATTCCGCGAGTGGGAGAAGTGATAGCCAGTCATCCTGCGCAAAAGAAGAAAAGCATCGTAGGTACTGTTCAAGGGTTTGATTGACCCTTTCAGTCTGTCCATTAGTTTGTGGGTGATAAGCTGTGGAGAGGCGGAGTTCAATGTTCAAAGTTTCACATAAGGCCCTCCAACATCTAGGAGTGAACTGCACCCCTCGATCAGAAACTATGCTGTCAGGGATGCCATGCAACCTTACAATCTCCTTGATAAAAGTTGAGGCAGTCTCCGGGGCAGAAGGAGTTCCTTGCAGAGGTACAAAGTGGGCCATTTTGGTCAAACGGCAGCTCAGGCAAGAAAGAAGGATGGTATCCATAATTGGCGAAAAAAGGTGACTGTTTGGTTGCCGAATGGGTGGAATTATTGTATGAAAATTCCGCGAGTGGGAGAAGTGATAGCCAGTCATCCTGTGCAAAAGAAGAAAAGCATCGTAGGTACTGTTCAAGGGTTTGATTGACCCTTTCAGTCTGTCCATTAGTTTGTGGGTGATAAGCTGTGGAGAGGCGGAGTTCAATGTTCAAAGTTTCACATAAGGCCCTCCAAAATCTAGAAGTGAACTGCACCCCTCGATCAGAAACTATGCTGTCAGGGATGCCATGCAACCTTACAATCTCCTTGATAAAAGTTGAGGCAGTCTCCGGGGCAGAAGGAGTTCCTTGCAGAGGTACAAAGTGGGCCATTTTGGTCAAACGATCAACCACAACGAAAATGGTAGTGAAGTCTTCAGATGGGGGAAGTTCTACTATAAAATCCATGGAGATCATGCTCCATGGTTTCTCAGGTACAGGAAGGGGCTCAAGTAGACCCCAAGTTCTGGCTCTGTCTGTCTTATTCCGAAGGCATGAAATACAAGATCTTACATATTTCTTGCAGTCGTTCATCAAATTTGGCCACCAGAATGTACGGGAGATCAAATTGGCCGTCTTGTGAATCCCAAAGTGACCCGCTCTTGTAACTTCTGAACAATATTTGAGAGCGCAGAAATAGTTTGGTAAATGTCCTTCGGTGGAGAGGCCTCCCTTCCAGACTCCATCTCTGGCTGACTGGTACTGTCACGTACCTGGTAGGAGTCTGGAATGACGAGGTCGGCCTCCCTTGTATCTCCAACCCAAGCCCCACTGAGGATGGGACAGACCTAGGGTGAGGAGTTACACGAGAGCCTGTAGTTGCGTGCAGAACTTGTCAGCTGCGTTGCAGACGTGGAGATGCAGGCAGAGCATCTGGTAAGGAACTGGACTCAGGAAAGCTGGTAGGATGGACAGCTAGCACAGGCACTGGAGACAGCGTTAAGCCAAGCAGGAGGCTGGTGCAGGATCACAAGGGTGGCCGGGTTCGGTAGCAGACGGGCAGCGAGGTACTGGAAAAGGCCCCAAAAATCTTGGGCCAAGCTTCCTCGAGGGGCAACTTAGTTTCAAGTTCGCTGTGGAAAGCCAGACCTTATCTCCAGGTTCAAGATTCAAATTGCCTCTTCTCTTCTTGTCGAAGAACTTTTTATTATCTGCCTGGGTCTTGGAGATTGTATCCTGCAGTAATTGGTAGTTGGAGTTAAGGAAGTTCAACCTGTCTTGTACGGCAGGTACAGAAGAATCAATAGGCAGCTCAGGCAAGAAAGAAGGATGGTATCCATAATTGGCGAAAAAAGGTGACTGTTTGGTTACCGAATGGGTGGAATTATTGTATGAAAATTCCGCGAGTGGGAGAAGTGATAGCCAGTCATCCTGTGCAAAAGAAGAAAAGCATCGTAGGTACTGTTCAATGGTTTGATTGACCCTTTCAGTCTGTCCATTAGTTTGTGGGTGATAAGCTGTGGAGAGGCGGAGTTCAATGTTCAAAGTTTCACATAAGGCCCTCCAAAATCTAGAAGTGAACTGCACCCCTCGATCAGAAACTATGCTGTCAGGGATGCCATGCAACCTTACAATCTCCTTGATAAAAGTTGAGGCAGTCTCCGGGGCAGAAGGAGTTCCTTGCAGAGGTACAAAGTGGGCCATTTTGGTCAAACGATCAACCACAACGAAAATGGTAGTAAAGTCTTCAGATGGGGGAAGTTCTACTATAAAATCCATGGAGATCATGCTCCATGGTTTCTCAGGTACAGGAAGGGGCTCAAGTAGACCCCAAGTTCTGGCTCTGTCTGTCTTATTCCGAAGGCATGAAATACAAGATCTTACATATTTCTTGCAGTCGTTCATCAAGTTTGGCCACTAGAATGTACGGGAGATCAAATTAGCCGTCTTGTGAATCCCAAAGTGACCCGCTCTTGTAACTTCTGCACAATATTTGAGAGCGCAGAAATAGTTTGGTAAATGTCCTTTGGTGGAGAGGCCTCCCTTCCAGACTCCATCTCTGGCTGACTGGTACTGTCACGTACCTGGTAGGAGTCTGGAATGACGAGGTCGGCCTCCCTTGTATCTCCAACCCAAGCCCCACTGAGGATGGGAAAGACCTAGGGTGAGGAGTTACACGAGAGCCTGTAGTTGCGTGCAGAACTTGTCAGCTGAGTTGCAGACGTGGAGATGCAGGCAGAGCATCTGGTAAGGAACTGGACTCAGGAAAGCTGGTAGGATGGACAGCTAGCACAGGCACTGGAGACAGCGTTAAGCCAAGCAGGAGGCTGGTGCAGGATCACAAGGGAGGCCGGGTTCGGTAGCAGACGGGCAGCGAGGTACTGGAAAAGGTTCAAGATTCAAATTGCCTCTTCTCTTCTTGTCGAAGAACTTTTTATTATCTGCCTGGGTCTTGGAGATTGTATCCTGCAGTAATTGGTAGTTGGAGTTAAGGAAGTTCAACCTGTCTTGTACGGCAGGTACAGAAGAATCAATAGGCAGCTCAGGCAAGAAAGAAGGATGGTATCCATAATTGGCGAAAAAAGGTGACTGTTTGGTTGCCGAATGGGTGGAATTATTGTATGAAATTCCGCGAGTGGGAGAAGTGATAGCCAGTCATCCTGCGCAAAAGAAGAAAAGCATTGTAGGTACTGTTCAAGGGTTTGATTGACCCTTTCAGTCTGTCCATTAGTTTGTGGGTGATAAGCTGTGGAGAGGCGGAGTTCAATGTTCAAAGTTTCACATAAGGCCCTCCAACATCTAGAAGTGAACTGCACCCCTCGATCAGAAACTATGCTGTCAGGGATGCCATGCAACCTTACAATCTCCTTGATAAAAGTTGAGGCAGTCTCCGGGGCAGAAGGAGTTCCTTGCAGAGGTACAAAGTGGGCCATTTTGGTCAAACGATCAACCACAACGAAAATGGTAGTGAAGTCTTCAGATGGGGGAAGTTCTACTATAAAATCCATGGAGATCATGCTCCATGGTTTCTCAGGTACAGGAAGGGGCTCAAGTAGACCCCAAGTTCTGGCTCTGTCTGTCTTATTCCGAAGGCATGAAATACAAGATCTTACATATTTCTTGCAGTCGTTCATCAAGTTTGGCCACCAGAATGTACGGAAGATCAAATTAGCCGTCTTGTGAATCCCAAAGTGACCCGCTAGGGGATGATCATGACATCGCCCTAGGACGGCAACTCTGAACTGTTCTGGGACCTGCAGTAATTGGTAGTTGGAGTTAAGGAAGTTCAACCTGTCTTGTACGGCAGGTACAGAAGAATCAATAGGCAGCTCAGGCAAGAAAGAAGGATGGTATCCATAATTGGCGAAAAAAGGTGACTGTTTGGTTACCGAATGGGTGGAATTATTGTATGAAAATTCCGCGAGTGGGAGAAGTGATAGCCAGTCATCCTGTGCAAAAGAAGAAAAACATCGTAGGTACTGTTCAAGGGTTTGATTGACCCTTTCAGTCTGTCCATTAGTTTGTGGGTGATAAGCTGTGGAGAGGCGGAGTTCAATGTTCAATGTTTCACATAAGGCCCTCCAAAATCTAGAAGTGAACTGCACCCCTCGATCAGAAACTATGCTGTCAGGGATGCCATGCAACCTTACAATCTCCTTGATAAAAGTTGAGGCAGTCTCCGGGGCAGAAGGAGTTCCTTGCAGAGGTACAAAGTGGGCCATTTTGGTCAAACAATCAACCACAACAAAAATGGTAGTAACGTCTTCAGATGGGGGAAGTTCTACTATAAAATCCATGGAGATCATGCTCCATGGTTTCTCAGGTACAGGAAGGGGCTCAAGTAGACCCCAAGTTCTGGCTCTGTCTGTCTTATTCCGAAGGCATGAAATACAAGATCTTACATATTTCTTGCAGTCGTTCATCAAGTTTGGCCACCAGAATGTACGGGAGATCAAATTAGCCGTCTTGTGAATCCCAAAGTGACCCGCTCTTGTAACTTCTGCACAATATTTGAGAGCGCAGAAATAGTTTGGTAAATGTCCTTCGGTGGAGACGCCTCCCTTCCAGACTCCATCTCTGGCTGACTGGTACTGTCACGTACCAGGTAGGAGTCTGGAATGACGAGGTCGGCCTCCCTTGTGTCTCCAACCCAAGCCCCACTGAGAATGGGACAGACCTAGGGTGAGGAGTTACACGAGTGCCTGTAGTTGCGTGCAGAACTTGTCAGCTGAGTTGCAGACGTGGAGATGCAGGCAGAGCATCTGGTAAGGAACTGGACTCAGGAAAGCTGGTAGGATGGACAGCTAGCACAGGCACTGGAGAAAGCGTTAAGCCAAGCAGGAGGCTGGTGCAGGATCACAAGGGTGGCCGGGTTCGGTAGCAGACGGGCAGCGAGGTACTGGAAAAGGTTCAAGATTCAAATTGCCTCTTCTCTTCTTGTCGAAGAACTTTTTATTATCTGCCTGGGTCTTGGAGATTGTATCCTGCAGTAATTGGTAGTTGGAGTTAAGGAAGTTCAACCTGTCTTGTACGGCAGGTACAGAAGAATCAATAGGCAGCTCAGGCAAGAAAGAAGGATGGTATCCATAATTGGCGAAAAAAGGTGACTGTTTGGTTGCCGAATGGGTGGAATTATTGTATGAAAATTCCGCGAGTGGGAGAAGTGATAGCCAGTCATCCTGTGCAAAAGAAGAAAAGCATCGTAGGTACTGTTCAAGGGTTTGATTGACCCTTTCAGTCTGTCCATTAGTTTGTGGGTGATAAGCTGTGGAGAGGCGGAGTTCAATGTTCAAAGTTTCACATAAGGCCCTCCAAAATCTAGAAGTGAACTGCACCCCTCGATCAGAAACTATGCTGTCAGGGATGCCATGCAACCTTACAATCTCCTTGATAAAAGTTGAGGCAGTCTCCGGGGCAGAAGGAGTTCCTTGCAGAGGTACAAAGTGGGCCATTTTGGTCAAACGATCAACCACAACGAAAATGGTAGTGAAGTCTTCAGATGGGGGAAGTTCTACTATAAAATCCATGGAGATCATGCTCCATGGTTTCTCAGGTACAGGAAGGGGCTCAAGTAGACCCCAAGTTCTGGCTCTGTCTGTCTTATTCCGAAGGCATGAAATACAAGATCTTACATATTTCTTGCAGTCGTTCATCAAGTTTGGCCACCAGAATGTACGGGAGATCGAATTAGCCGTCTTGTGAATCCCAAAGTGACCCGCTAGGGGATGATCATGGCATCGCCCTAGGACGGCAACTCTGAACTGTTCTGGGATAAAGATTGGCCTCTTAGACAAATAGGCCTCTTAGTACAGGCCATCCCTTAGTTGAAGAGCCAGGTCCTTAGAAGGCGGTTGGTCTTCCACATATTTTCTTATTTGTGACATCAGATCCGCCTGAAGAAGTAAAAAATTATTGGCTGGTAGAATAGTATCAGGTTCCGAGGATACAACTGGATCACTGAACATGCGGGACAAGGCATCTGGTTTCCCGTTCTTTGAGCCAGGACGGTAGGTTATATGAAACATGAAACGAGAGAAAAAAAGTGCCCATCTTGCCTGTCGAGGTCTTAGGCGTTTAGCTGTCTTCAAATACTCAATATTCTTGTGATCTGTGAAGATAAGAATTGGGTGAGAAGCTCCCTCCAAAAGGTAACGCCATTCTTCAAGAGCGGCCTTGATAGCCAGTAGCTCTCGGTCACCAACATCATAATTCCTTTCGGAAGGATTTATTTTTTTCAGAGAAGAAGGCCACAGGGTGGAGCAATGATTTGGGCCCTTGGCGTTGGGAAATAATAGCCTCAACTGCATTTTCCGAGGCGTCTACCTCCAAAACATAAGCTAAGGAGGGATCGGGATGTTTCAAGATGGGAGCTGAGGTGAATAAGGCTTTCAACTGTTCAAACGCTGTCTGAGCCTATGGGGTCCATCGAAAGGGAACATGCTGTTTCGTTAGCTGAGTAATGGGAGTGATGATGCCAGAAAAGTCCTTAATAAATGTTCTATAAAAGTTAGCAAACCCCACGAACCTCTGTACAGCTTTTCTGTCAGTAGGAGCAGACCATTCCAAGACAGAAGCGACTTTGTACGGGTCCATGGAGATTCCCTCGGCGGAGATGACAAGCCCTAGGAAATGCACAACTTGCTTTTCAAAGTCGCATTTTTCAGCCTTTGCGTAAAGTCAGTGTTCCCGCAATCGAGCTAATACCTTTTTTACATGAGTCCGATGGGATTCTAAAGTTTCAGAGAATACAAGGATGTCATCCAGATACACGATGACGAATAAATCAAGAAAGTCCCGAAAAAAATCGTTTACCAGATGCTGGAATGTGGCTGGAGCATTGCAGAGCCCGAATGGCATGGCTAAATACTCAAAGTGGCCAAAACGTGTCCGGAAGGCCGTCTTCCATTCGTCTCCCTCCCTGATTCTGACAAGATTATAGGCACCCCTCAAGTCCAGTTTGGAGAACACTCGTGCCCCTCGCAGCCTCTGGAATAGTTCAGGAATCAGAGGAAGAGGGTACCGATTCTTGACAGTGACCCTGTTAAGGTCACGATAGTCCACACAGGGCCTCAAGGTGTGGTCCTTTTTCTCAACGAAGAAAATACCGGCTCCTGCTGGTGAAGTGGAAGGCCGAATGAACTGCTTTTCAAGGCTCTCGTCGATATAGGTACGCAGGGCTTCCAATTCAGGCTCAGAGAGAGGGTAAATCCGACCAAACGGGATCTCGGCTCCCGGTAGAAGTTCAATGGGGCAATCGTAAGTTCTATGAGGTGGAAGAGTGTCTGCACCCTTTTTATTAAAGACGTCCAGAAATTCGTGATAAGCAACCGGGATCAGTTTAGAGGCTTCATGGTCAGGGTGGATACCCAGGAGGTGCGTGGAGTTGACAGTTCCTCCCAAGAGGCAGTGCGTCTGGCAGTAGTTGGACGAAAAAGAGATATCTCCGGTAAGCCAGTCAACGTGAGGGTTGTGTGCCTTCAACCATGGAATGCCGAGGATAACGGGAAACATGGGAGAAGCTATGACATCCAAACGGAGGAGTTCGCTATGGCCTGAAGAAGTCTGGCAGAGAATAGGCAAGGTCCCCTGAGTAACCGGGCCTGATTTAATACCAGAGCCGTCAGCCAGATGGACATGGAACCCTTGCCTCTTGGTACCCAAGGGCAGCTGCTGAAGAGAAGCAAATGCAGAGTCCACAAAACAGCTGCAGGCCCCAGAGTCTATGATTGCAAGTACTGAAACCGTCTTTTCGGGGAGCTGAAGCTTGATGGGAAGAGAGACATGTGACTGATCCTTCCCAGGGAGATGCATCACAAGAGGCTGACGGGAAGAGACCCTGCAGGTCTCTGCCGGACAAGTTCGTATAAAGTGGCCAACCTCCCCGCAGTAGAGACACAGACTGCCTTGGACTCGACGTAGACGTTCAGCAGGAGAAAGAGGTAACCTACGAAAACTGCTGTGAGGTGCCTTATGCTGTTCCCTCCTTCTGGGGGAAGGAACAGGTAGAGGAGCAGGGGCGGCTGGCCTTGAAACCACAGAAAGAGTCCCTTTAGATTTTTCCGATTGCCTTTCTCGAAACCGCCGATCGATCTGAATAGTTAAATTTATCAGATCTTCCAGGGACGTGGGTATTCCCACTCTGGCAAGTTCATCTTTTACGGTGTCAGAAAGACCTAGACGGAACTGGTGAGGAAGTGCAGAGTGATTCCATTGGGTATCTGCGCTCCAAACACGAAAGTCAGTTACGTAATCTTCAACAGGCCTTGGCCCTTGCTGTAATTTGTCAAGCATGGATTCGGCAGTTTGCTGGGAAAAGGGGTCAGTGTATAACTGAGCCATGGCTGAGAAGAATGAACCCGTGGCAGTCAGAACAGGGTCATGTTGTTCCCGAAGGTGATGAGCCCAGGAGAGTGGTTCGTTCAGTAGTAGTGTAATAATAAACCCTACCTTGATGTCCTCTGATGCAAAGGTTCGGGGTAGCAGAGAAAAATAAAGTTCACAAGAATTCCGGAAGGTACGAAACTTCTTGCGTTCTCCAGAAAACTGTTCAGGGATAGGCACTTTGGGTTCCGGAGGGGGAGTGGCATCACGGAACAGACCAGACTCTGTTTGAGTAGAAAAATTCCATGGCGGTGAAAGGAGCACAGGCCGATGCGACGGTCACCTCATGCGGAAGTCGCTCTTCCATGCGACCAAGATTCTCTTGTAACTTCTGCACAATATTTGAGACCGCAGAAATAGTTTGGTAAATGTCCTTCGGTGGAGAGGCCTCCCTTCCAGACTCCATCTCTGGCTGACTGGTACTGTCACGTACCTGGTAGGAGTCTGGAATGACGAGGTCGGCCTCCCTTGTATCTCCAACCCAAGCCCCACTGAGGATGGGACAGACCTAGGGTGAGGAGTTACACGAGAGCCTGTAGTTGCGTGCAGAACTTGTCAGCTGAGTTGCAGACGTGGAGATGCAGGCAGAGCATCTGGTAAGGAACTGGACTCAGGAAAGCTGGTAGGATGGACAGCTAGCACAGGCACTGGAGACAGCGTTAAGCCAAGCAGGAGGCTGGTGCAGGATCACAAGGGTGGCCGGGTTCGGTAGCAGACGGGCAGCGAGGTACTGGAAAAGGCCCCAAAAATCTTGGGCCAAGCTTCCTCGAGGGGCAACTTAGTTTCAAGTTCGCTGTGGAAAGCCAGACCTTATCTCCAGGTTCAAGATTCAAATTGCCTCTTCTCTTCTTGTCGAAGAACTTTTTATTATCTGCCTGGGTCTTGGAGATTGTATCCTGCAGTAATTGGTAGTTGGAGTTAAGGAAGTTCAACCTGTCTTGTACGGCAGGTACAGAAGAATCAATAGGCAGCTCAGGCAAGAAAGAAGGATGGTATCCATAATTGGCGAAAAAAGGTGACTGTTTGGTTGCCGAATGGGTGGAATTATTGTATGAAAATTCCGCGAGTGGGAGAAGTGATAGCCAGTCATCCTGTGCAAAAGAAGAAAAGCATCGTAGGTACTGTTCAAGGGTTTGATTGACCCTTTCAGTCTGTCCATTAGTTTGTGGGTGATAAGCTGTGGAGAGGCGGAGTTCAATGTTCAAAGTTTCACATAAGGCCCTCCAAAATCTAGAAGTGAACTGCACCCCTCGATCAGAAACTATGCTGTCAGGGATGCCATGCAACCTTACAATCTCCTTGATAAAAGTTGAGGCAGTCTCCGGGGCAGAAGGAGTTCCTTGCAGAGGTACAAAGTGGGCCATTTTGGTCAAACGATCAACCACAACGAAAATGGTAGTGAAGTCTTCAGATGGGGGAAGTTCTACTATAAAATCCATGGAGATCATGCTCCATGGTTTCTCAGGTACAGGAAGGGGCTCAAGTAGACCCCAAGTTCTGGCTCTGTCTGTCTTATTCCGAAGGCATGAAATACAAGATCTTACATATTTCTTGCAGTCGTTCATCAAATTTGGCCACCAGAATGTACGGGAGATCAAATTGGCCGTCTTGTGAATCCCAAAGTGACCCGCTCTTGTAACTTCTGAACAATATTTGAGAGCGCAGAAATAGTTTGGTAAATGTCCTTCGGTGGAGAGGCCTCCCTTCCAGACTCCATCTCTGGCCGACTGGTACTGTCACGTACCTGGTAGGAGTCTGGAATGACGAGGTCGGCCTCCCTTGTATCTCCAACCCAAGCCCCACTGAGGATGGGACAGACCTAGGGTGAGGAGTTACACGAGAGCCTATAGTTGCGTGCAGAACTTGTCAGCTGAGTTGCAGACGTGGAGATGCAGGCAGAGCATCTGGTAAGGAACTGGACTCAGGAAAGCTGGTAGGATGGACAGCTAGCACAGGCACTGGAGACAGCGTTAAGCCAAGCAGGAGGCTGGTGCAGGATCACAAGGGTGGCCGGGTTCGGTAGCAGACGGGCAGCGAGGTACTGGAAAAGGCCCCAAAAATCTTGGGCCAAGCTTCCTCGAGGGGCAACTTAGTTTCAAGTTCGCTGTGGAAAGCCAGACCTTATCTCCAGGTTCAAGATTCAAATTGCCTCTTCTCTTCTTGTCGAATAACTTTTTATTATCTGCCTGGGTCTTGGAGATTGTATCCTGCAGTAATTGGTAGTTGGAGTTAAGGAAGTTCAACCTGTCTTGTACGGCAGGTACAGAAGAATCAATAGGCAGCTCAGGCAAGAAAGAAGGATGGTATCCATAATTGGCGAAAAAAGGTGACTGTTTGGTTGCCGAATGGGTGGAATTATTGTATGAAAATTCCGCGAGTGGGAGAAGTGATAGCCAGTCATCCTGTGCAAAAGAAGAAAAGCATCGTAGGTACTGTTCAAGGGTTTGATTGACCCTTTCAGTCTGTCCATTAGTTTGTGGGTGATAAGCTGTGGAGAGGCGGAGTTCAATGTTCAAAGTTTCACATAAGGCCCTCCAAAATCTAGAAGTGAACTGCACCCCTCGATCAGAAACTATGCTGTCAGGGATGCCATGCAACCTTACAATCTCCTTGATAAAAGTTGAGGCAGTCTCCGGGGCAGAAGGAGTTCCTTGCAGAGGTACAAAGTGGGCCATTTTGGTCAAACGATCAACCACAACGAAAATGGTAGTGAAGTCTTCAGATGGGGGAAGTTCTACTATAAAATCCATGGAGATCATGCTCCATGGTTTCTCAGGTACAGGAAGGGGCTCAAGTAGACCCCAAGTTCTGGCTCTGTCTGTCTTATTCCGAAGGCATGAAATACAAGATCTTACATATTTCTTGCAGTCGTTCATCAAATTTGGCCACCAGAATGTACGGGAGATCAAATTGGCCGTCTTGTGAATCCCAAAGTGACCCGCTCTTGTAACTTCTGAACAATATTTGAGAGCGCAGAAATAGTTTGGTAAATGTCCTTCGGTGGAGAGGCCTCCCTTCCAGACTCCATCTCTGGCTGACTGGTACTGTCACGTACCTGGTAGGAGTCTGGAATGACGAGGTCGGCCTCCCTTGTATCTCCAACCCAAGCCCCACTGAGGATGGGACAGACCTAGGGTGAGGAGTTACACGAGTGCCTGTAGTTGCGTGCAGAACTTGTCAGCTGAGTTGCAGACGTGGAGATGCAGGCAGAGCATCTGGTAAGGAACTGGACTCAGGAAAGCTGGTAGGATGGACAGCTAGCACAGGCACTGGAGACAGCGTTAAGCCAAGCAGGAGGCTGGTGCAGGATCACAAGGGTGGCCGGGTTCGGTAGCAGACGGGCAGCGAGGTACTGGAAAAGGTTCAAGATTCAAATTGCCTCTTCTCTTCTTGTCGAAGAACTTTTTATTATCTGCCTGGGTCTTGGAGATTGTATCCTGCAGTAATTGGTAGTTTGAGTTAAGGAAGTTCAACCTGTCTTGTACGGCAGGTACAGAAGAATCAATAGGCAGCTCAGGCAAGAAAGAAGGATGGTATCCATAATTGGCGAAAAAAGGTGACTGTTTGGTTGCCGAATGGGTGGAATTATTGTATGAAAATTCCGCGAGTGGGAGAAGTGATAGCCAGTCATCCTGCGCAAAAGAAGAAAAGCATCGTAGGTACTGTTCAAGGGTTTGATTGACCCTTTCAGTCTGTCCATTAGTTTGTGGGTAATAAGCTGTGGAGAGGTGGAGTTCAATGTTCAAAGTTTCACATAAGGCCCTCCAACATCTAGAAGTGAACTGCACCCCTCGATCAGAAACTATGCTGTCAGGGATGCCATGCAACCTTACAATCTCCTTGATAAAAGTTGAGGCAGTCTCCGGGGCAGAAGGAGTTCCTTGCAGAGGTACAAAGTGGGCCATTTTGGTCAAACGATCAACCACAACGAAAATGGTAGTGAAGTCTTCAGATGGGGGAAGTTCTACTATAAAATCCATGGAGATCATGCTCCATGGTTTCTCAGGTACAGGAAGGGGCTCAAGTAGACCCCAAGTTCTGGCTCTGTCTGTCTTATTCCGAAGGCATGAAATACAAGATCTTACATATTTCTTGCAGTCGTTCATCAAGTTTGGCCACCAGAATGTACGGGAGATCAAATTAGCCGTCTTGTGAATCCCAAAGTGACCCGCTAGGGGATGATCATGACATCGCCCTAGGACGGCAACTCTGAACTGTTCTGGGACCTGCAGTAATTGGTAGTTGGAGTTAAGGAAGTTCAACCTGTCTTGTACGGCAGGTACAGAAGAATCAATAGGCAGCTCAGGCAAGAAAGAAGGATGGTATCCATAATTGGCGAAAAAAGGTGACTGTTTGGTTACCGAATGGGTGGAATTATTGTATGAAAATTCCGCGAGTGGGAGAAGTGATAGCCAGTCATCCTGTGCAAAAGAAGAAAAGCATCGTAGGTACTGTTCAAGGGTTTGATTGACCCTTTCAGTCTGTCCATTAGTTTGTGGGTGATAAGCTGTGGAGAGGCGGAGTTCAATGTTCAATGTTTCACATAAGGCCCTCCAAAATCTAGAAGTGAACTGCACCCCTCGATCAGAAACTATGCTGTCAGGGATGCCATGCAACCTTACAATCTCCTTGATAAAAGTTGAGGCAGTCTCCGGGGCAGAAGGAGTTCCTTGCAGAGGTACAAAGTGGGCCATTTTGGTCAAACGATCAACCACAACAAAAATGGTAGTAAAGTCTTCAGATGGGGGAAGTTCTACTATAAAATCCATGGAGATCATGCTCCATGGTTTCTCAGGTACAGGAAGGGGCTCAAGTAGACCCCAAGTTCTGGCTCTGTCTGTCTTATTCCGAAGGCATGAAATACAAGATCTTACATATTTCTTGCAGTCGTTCATCAAGTTTGGCCACCAGAATGTACGGGAGATCAAATTAGCCGTCTTGTAAATCCCAAAGTGACCCGCTCTTGTAACTTCTGCACAATATTTGAGAGCGCAGAAATAGTTTGGTAAATGTCCTTCGGTGGAGAGGCCTCCCTTCCAGACTCCATCTCTGGCTGACTGGTACTGTCACGTACCTGGTAGGAGTCTGGAATGACGAGGTCGGCCTCCCTTGTGTCTCCAACCCAAGCCCCACTGAGAATGGGACAGACCTAGGGTGAGGAGTTACACGAGTGCCTGTAGTTGCGTGCAGAACTTGTCAGCTGAGTTGCAGACGTGGAGATGCAGGCAGAGCATCTGGTAAGGAACTGGACTCAGGAAAGCTGGTAGGATGGACAGCTAGCACAGGCACTGGAGAAAGCGTTAAGCCAAGCAGGAGGCTGGTGCAGGATCACAAGGGTGGCCGGGTTCGGTAGCAGACGGGCAGCGAGGTACTGGAAAAGGTTCAAGATTCAAATTGCCTCTTCTCTTCTTGTCGAAGAACTTTTTATTATCTGCCTGGGTCTTGGAGATTGTATCCTGCAGTAATTGGTATTTGATGTTAAGGAAGTTCAACCTGTCTTGTACGGCAGGTACAGAAGAATCAATAGGCAGCTCAGGCAAGAAAGAAGGATGGTATCCATAATTGGCGAAAAAAGGTGACTGTTTGGTTGCCGAATGGGTGGAATTATTGTATGAAAATTCCGCGAGTGGGAGAAGTGATAGCCAGTCATCCTGTGCAAAAGAAGAAAAGCATCGTAGGTACTGTTCAAGGGTTTGATTGACCCTTTCAGTCTGTCCATTAGTTTGTGGGTGATAAGCTGTGGAGAGGCGGAGTTCAATGTTCAAAGTTTCACATAAGGCCCTCCAAAATCTAGAAGTGAACTGCACCCCTCGATCAGAAACTATGCTGTCAGGGATGCCATGCAACCTTACAATCTCCTTGATAAAAGTTGAGGCAGTCTCCGGGGCAGAAGGAGTTCCTTGCAGAGGTACAAAGTGGGCCATTTTGGTCAAACGATCAACCACAACGAAAATGGTAGTGAAGTCTTCAGATGGGGGAAGTTCTACTATAAAATCCATGGAGATCATGCTCCATGGTTTCTCAGGTACAGGAAGGGGCTCAAGTAGACCCCAAGTTCTGGCTCTGTCTGTCTTATTCCGAAGGCATGAAATACAAGATCTTACATATTTCTT
Organism: Rana muscosa; assembly: GCA_029206835.1. Classification (NCBI taxonomy): domain Eukaryota; kingdom Metazoa; phylum Chordata; class Amphibia; order Anura; family Ranidae; genus Rana; species Rana muscosa. Next base: position 820,643 of record CM055127.1, on the reverse strand, counting down.
GCAGTCGTTCATCAAGTTTGGCCACCAGAATGTACGGGAGATCAAATTAGCCGTCTTGTGAATCCCAAAGTGACCCGCTAGGGGATGATCATGACATCGCCCTAGGACGGCAACTCTGAACTGTTCTGGGACCTGCAGTAATTGGTAGTTGGAGTTAAGGAAGTTCAACCTGTCTTGTACGGCAGGTACAGAAGAATCAATAGGCAGCTCAGGCAAGAAAGAAGGATGGTATCCATAATTGGCGAAAAAAGGTGACTGTTTGGTTGCCGAATGGGTGGAATTATTGTATGAAAATTCCGCGAGTGGGAGAAGTGATAGCCAGTCATCCTGCGCAAAAGAAGAAAAGCATCGTAGGTACTGTTCAAGGGTTTGATTGACCCTTTCAGTCTGTCCATTAGTTTGTGGGTGATAAGCTGTGGAGAGGCGGAGTTCAATGTTCAAAGTTTCATATAAGGCCCTCCAAAATCTAGAAGTGAACTGCACCCCTCGATCAGAAACTATGCTGTCAGGGATGCCATGCAACCTTACAATCTCCTTGATAAAAGTTGAGGCAGTCTCCGGGGCAGAAGGAGTTCCTTGCAGAGGTACAAAGTGGGCCATTTTGGTCAAACGATCAACCACAACGAAAATGGTAGTGAAGTCTTCAGATGGGGGAAGTTCTACTATAAAATCCATGGAGATCATGCTCCATGGTTTCTCAGGAACAGGAAGGGGCTCAAGTAGACCCCAAGTTCTGGCTCTGTCTGTCTTATTCCGAAGGCATGAAATACAAGATCTTACATATTTCTTGCAGTCGTTCATCAAGTTTGGCCACCAGAATGTACGGGAGATCAAATTAGCCGTCTTGTGAATCCCAAAGTGACCCGCTCTTGTAACTTCTGCACAATATTTGAGAGCGCAGAAATAGTTTGGTAAATGTCCTTCGGTGGAGAGGCCTCCCTTCCAGACTCCATCTCTGGCTGACTGGTACTGTCACGTACCTGGTAGGAGTCTGGAATGACGAGGTCGGCCTCCCTTGTATCTCCAACCCAAGCCCCACTGAGGATGGGACAGACCTAGGGTGAGGAGTTACACGAGAGCCTGTAGTTGCGTGCAGAACTTGTCAGCTGAGTTGCAGACGTGGAGATGCAGGCAGAGCATCTGGTAAGGAACTGGACTCAGGAAAGCTGGTAGGATGGACAGCTAGCACAGGCACTGGAGACAGCGTTAAGCCAAGCAGGAGGCTGGTGCAGGATCACAAGGGTGGCCGGGTTCGGTAGCAGACGGGCAGCGAGGTACTGGAAAAGGCCCCAAAAATCTTGGGCCAAGCTTCCTCGAGGGGCAACTTAGTTTCAAGTTCGCTGTGGAAAGCCAGACCTTATCTCCAGGTTCAAGATTCAAATTGCCTCTTCTCTTCTTGTCGAATAACTTTTTATTATCTGCCTGGGTCTTGGAGATTGTATCCTGCAGTAATTGGTAGTTGGAGTTAAGGAAGTTCAACCTGTCTTGTACGGCAGGTACAGAAGAATCAATAGGCAGCTCAGGCAAGAAAGAAGGATGGTATCCATAATTGGCGAAAAAAGGTGACTGTTTGGTTACCGAATGGGTGGAATTATTGTATGAAAATTCCGCGAGTGGGAGAAGTGATAGCCAGTCATCCTGTGCAAAAGAAGAAAAGCATCGTAGGTACTGTTCAAGGGTTTTATTGACCCTTTCAGTCTGTCCATTAGTTTGTGGGTGATAAGCTGTGGAGAGGCGGAGTTCAATGTTCAAAGTTTCACATAAGGCCCTCCAAAATCTAGAAGTGAACTGCACCCCTCGATCAGAAACTATGCTGTCAGGGATGCCATGCAACCTTACAATCTCCTTGATAAAAGTTGAGGCAGTCTCCGGGGCAGAAGGAGTTCCTTGCAGAGGTACAAAGTGGGCCATTTTGGTCAAACGATCAACCACAACGAAAATGGTAGTAAAGTCTTCAGATGGGGGAAGTTCTACTATAAAATCCATTGAGATCATGCTCCATGGTTTCTCAGGTACAGGAAGGGGCTCAAGTAGACCCCAAGTTCTGGCTCTGTCTGTCTTATTCCGAAGGCATGAAATACAAGATCTTACATATTTCTTGCAGTCGTTCATCAAGTTTGGCCACTAGAATGTACGGGAGATCAAATTAGCCGTCTTGTGAATCCCAAAGTGACCCGCTCTTGTAACTTCTGCACAATATTTGAGAGCGCAGAAATAGTTTGGTAAATGTCCTTCGGTGGAGAGGCCTCCCTTCCAGACTCCATCTCTGGCTGACTGGTACTGTCACGTACCTGGTAGGAGTCTGGAATGACGAGGTCGGCCTCCCTTGTATCTCCAACCCAAGCCCCACTGAGGATGGGACAGACCTAGGGTGAGGAGTTACACGAGAGCCTGTAGTTGCGTGCAGAACTTGTCAGCTGAGTTGCAGACGTGGAGATGCAGGCAGAGCATCTGGTAAGGAACTGGACTCAGGAAAGCTGGTAGGATGGACAGCTAGCACAGGCACTGGAGACAGCGTTAAGCCAAGCAGGAGGCTGGTGCAGGATCACAAGGGAGGCCGGGTTCGGTAGCAGACGGGCAGCGAGGTACTGGAAAAGGTTCAAGATTCAAATTGCCTCTTCTCTTCTTGTCGAAGAACTTTTTATTATCTGCCTGGGTCTTGGAGATTGTATCCTGCAGTAATTGGTAGTTGGAGTTAAGGAAGTTCAACCTGTCTTGTACGGCAGGTACAGAAGAATCAATAGGCAGCTCAGGCAAGAAAGAAGGATGGTATCCATAATTGGCGAAAAAAGGTGACTGTTTGGTTGCCGAATGGGTGGAATTATTGTATGAAAATTCCGCGAGTGGGAGAAGTGATAGCCAGTCATCCTGCGCAAAAGAAGAAAAGCATTGTAGGTACTGTTCAAGGGTTTGATTGACCCTTTCAGTCTGTCCATTAGTTTGTGGGTGATAAGCTGTGGAGAGGCGGAGTTCAATGTTCAAAGTTTCACATAAGGCCCTCCAACATCTAGAAGTGAACTGCACCCCTCGATCAGAAACTATGCTGTCAGGGATGCCATGCAACCTTACAATCTCCTTGATAAAAGTTGAGGCAGTCTCCGGGGCAGAAGGAGTTCCTTGCAGAGGTACAAAGTGGGCCATTTTGGTCAAACGATCAACCACAACGAAAATGGTAGTGAAGTCTTCAGATGGGGGAAGTTCTACTATAAAATCCATGGAGATCATGCTCCATGGTTTCTCAGGTACAGGAAGGGGCTCAAGTAGACCCCAAGTTCTGGCTCTGTCTGTCTTATTCCGAAGGCATGAAATACAAGATCTTACATATTTCTTGCAGTCGTTCATCAAGTTTGGCCACCAGAATGTACGGAAGATCAAATTAGCCATCTTGTGAATCCCAAAGTGACCCGCTAGGGGATGATCATGACATCGCCCTAGGACGGCAACTCTGAACTGTTCTGGGACCTGCAGTAATTGGTAGTTGGAGTTAAGGAAGTTCAACCTGTCTTGTACGGCAGGTACAGAAGAATCAATAGGCAGCTCAGGCAAGAAAGAAGGATGGTATCCATAATTGGCGAAAAAAGGTGACTGTTTGGTTACCGAATGGGTGGAATTATTGTATGAAAATTCCGCGAGTGGGAGAAGTGATAGCCAGTCATCCTGTGCAAAAGAAGAAAAACATCGTAGGTACTGTTCAAGGGTTTGATTGACCCTTTCAGTCTGTCCATTAGTTTGTGGGTGATAAGCTGTGGAGAGGCGGAGTTCAATGTTCAATGTTTCACATAAGGCCCTCCAAAATCTAGAAGTGAACTGCACCCCTCGATCAGAAACTATGCTGTCAGGGATGCCATGCAACCTTACAATCTCCTTGATAAAAGTTGAGGCAGTCTCCGGGGCAGAAGGAGTTCCTTGCAGAGGTACAAAGTGGGCCATTTTGGTCAAACGATCAACCACAACGAAAATGGTAGTAAAGTCTTCAGATGGGGGAAGTTCTACTATAAAATCCATTGAGATCATGCTCCATGGTTTCTCAGGTACAGGAAGGGGCTCAAGTAGACCCCAAGTTCTGGCTCTGTCTGTCTTATTCCGAAGGCATGAAATACAAGATCTTACATATTTCTTGCAGTCGTTCATCAAGTTTGGCCACTAGAATGTACGGGAGATCAAATTAGCCGTCTTGTGAATCCCAAAGTGACCCGCTCTTGTAACTTCTGCACAATATTTGAGAGCGCAGAAATAGTTTGGTAAATGTCCTTCGGTGGAGAGGCCTCCCTTCCAGACTCCATCTCTGGCTGACTGGTACTGTCACGTACCTGGTAGGAGTCTGGAATGACGAGGTCGGCCTCCCTTGTATCTCCAACCCAAGCCCCACTGAGGATGGGACAGACCTAGGGTGAGGAGTTACACGAGAGCCTGTAGTTGCGTGCAGAACTTGTCAGCTGAGTTGCAGACGTGGAGATGCAGGCAGAGCATCTGGTAAGGAACTGGACTCAGGAAAGCTGGTAGGATGGACAGCTAGCACAGGCACTGGAGACAGCGTTAAGCCAAGCAGGAGGCTGGTGCAGGATCACAAGGGAGGCCGGGTTCGGTAGCAGACGGGCAGCGAGGTACTGGAAAAGGTTCAAGATTCAAATTGCCTCTTCTCTTCTTGTCGAAGAACTTTTTATTATCTGCCTGGGTCTTGGAGATTGTATCCTGCAGTAATTGGTAGTTGGAGTTAAGGAAGTTCAACCTGTCTTGTACGGCAGGTACAGAAGAATCAATAGGCAGCTCAGGCAAGAAAGAAGGATGGTATCCATAATTGGCGAAAAAAGGTGACTGGTTGCCGAATGGGTGGAATTATTGTATGAAAATTCCGCGAGTGGGAGAAGTGATAGCCAGTCATCCTGCGCAAAAGAAGAAAAGCATTGTAGGTACTGTTCAAGGGTTTGATTGACCCTTTCAGTCTGTCCATTAGTTTGTGGGTGATAAGCTGTGGAGAGGCGGAGTTCAATGTTCAAAGTTTCACATAAGGCCCTCCAACATCTAGAAGTGAACTGCACCCCTCGATCAGAAACTATGCTGTCAGGGATGCCATGCAACCTTACAATCTCCTTGATAAAAGTTGAGGCAGTCTCCGGGGCAGAAGGAGTTCCTTGCAGAGGTACAAAGTGGGCCATTTTGGTCAAACGATCAACCACAACGAAAATGGTAGTGAAGTCTTCAGATGGGGGAAGTTCTACTATAAAATCCATGGAGATCATGCTCCATGGTTTCTCAGGTACAGGAAGGGGCTCAAGTAGACCCCAAGTTCTGGCTCTGTCTGTCTTATTCCGAAGGCATGAAATACAAGATCTTACATATTTCTTGCAGTCGTTCATCAAGTTTGGCCACCAGAATGTACGGAAGATCAAATTAGCCATCTTGTGAATCCCAAAGTGACCCGCTAGGGGATGATCATGACATCGCCCTAGGACGGCAACTCTGAACTGTTCTGGGACCTGCAGTAATTGGTAGTTGGAGTTAAGGAAGTTCAACCTGTCTTGTACGGCAGGTACAGAAGAATCAATAGGCAGCTCAGGCAAGAAAGAAGGATGGTATCCATAATTGGCGAAAAAAGGTGACTGTTTGGTTACCGAATGGGTGGAATTATTGTATGAAAATTCCGCGAGTGGGAGAAGTGATAGCCAGTCATCCTGTGCAAAAGAAGAAAAACATCGTAGGTACTGTTCAAGGGTTTGATTGACCCTTTCAGTCTGTCCATTAGTTTGTGGGTGATAAGCTGTGGAGAGGCGGAGTTCAATGTTCAATGTTTCACATAAGGCCCTCCAAAATCTAGAAGTGAACTGCACCCCTCGATCAGAAACTATGCTGTCAGGGATGCCATGCAACCTTACAATCTCCTTGATAAAAGTTGAGGCAGTCTCCGGGGCAGAAGGAGTTCCTTGCAGAGGTACAAAGTGGGCCATTTTGGTCAAACAATCAACCACAACAAAAATGGTAGTAACGTCTTCAGATGGGGGAAGTTCTACTATAAAATCCATGGAGATCATGCTCCATGGTTTCTCAGGTACAGGAAGGGGCTCAAGTAGACCCCAAGTTCTGGCTCTGTCTGTCTTATTCCGAAGGCATGAAATACAAGATCTTACATATTTCTTGCAGTCGTTCATCAAGTTTGGCCACCAGAATGTACGGGAGATCGAATTAGCCGTCTTGTGAATCCCAAAGTGACCCGCTAGGGGATGATCATGGCATCGCCCTAGGACGGCAACTCTGAACTGTTCTGGGATAAAGATTGGCCTCTTAGACAAATAGGCCTCTTAGTACAGGCCATCCCTTAGTTGAAGAGCCAGGTCCTTAGAAGGCGGTTGGTCTTCCACATATTTTCTTATTTGTGACATCAGATCCCACTGAAGAAGTAAAAAATTATTGGCTGGTAGAATAGTATCAGGTTCCGAGGATACAACTGGATCACTGAACATGCGGGACAAGGCATCTGGTTTCCCGTTCTTTGAGCCAGGACGGTAGGTTATATGAAACATGAAACGAGAGAAAAAAAGTGCCCATCTTGCCTGTCGAGGTCTTAGGCGTTTAGCTGTCTTCAAATACTCAATATTCTTGTGATCTGTGAAGATAAGAATTGGGTGAGAAGCTCCCTCCAAAAGGTAACGCCATTCTTCAAGAGCGGCCTTGATAGCCAGTAGCTCTCGGTCACCAACATCATAATTCCTTTCGGAAGGATTTATTTTTTTCAGAGAAGAAGGCCACAGGGTGGAGCAATGATTTGGGCCCTTGGCGTTGGGAAATAATAGCCTCAACTGCATTTTCCGAGGCGTCTACCTCCAAAACATAAGCTAAGGAGGGATCGGGATGTTTCAAGATGGGAGCTGAGGTGAATAAGGCTTTCAACTGTTCAAACGCTGTCTGAGCCTATGGGGTCCATCGAAAGGGAACATGCTGTTTCGTTAGCTGAGTAATGGGAGTGATGATGCCAGAAAAGTCCTTAATAAATGTTCTATAAAAGTTAGCAAACCCCACGAACCTCTGTACAGCTTTTCTGTCAGTAGGAGCAGACCATTCCAAGACAGAAGCGACTTTGTACGGGTCCATGGAGATTCCCTCGGCGGAGATGACAAGCCCTAGGAAATGCACAACTTGCTTTTCAAAGTCGCATTTTTCAGCCTTTGCGTAAAGTCAGTGTTCCCGCAATCGAGCTAATACCTTTTTTACATGAGTCCGATGGGATTCTAAAGTTTCAGAGAATACAAGGATGTCATCCAGATACACGATGACGAATAAATCAAGAAAGTCCCGAAAAAAATCGTTTACCAGATGCTGGAATGTGGCTGGAGCATTGCAGAGCCCGAATGGCATGACTAAATACTCAAAGTGGCCAAAACGTGTCCGGAAGGCCGTCTTCCATTCGTCTCCCTCCCTGATTCTGACAAGATTATAGGCACCCCTCAAGTCCAGTTTGGAGAACACTCGTGCCCCTCGCAGCCTCTGGAATAGTTCAGGAATCAGAGGAAGAGGGTACCGATTCTTGACAGTGACCCTGTTAAGGTCACGATAGTCCACACAGGGCCTCAAGGTGTGGTCTTTTTTCTCAACGAAGAAAATACCGGCTCCTGCTGGTGAAGTGGAAGGCCGAATGAACTGCTTTTCAAGGCTCTCGTCGATATAGGTACGCAGGGCTTCCAATTCAGGCTCAGAGAGAGGGTAAATCCGACCAAACGGGATCTCGGCTCCCGGTAGAAGTTCAATGGGGCAATCGTAAGTTCTATGAGGTGGAAGAGTGTCTGCACCCTTTTTATTAAAGACGTCCAGAAATTCGTGATAAGCAACCGGGATCAGTTTAGAGGCTTCATGGTCAGGGTGGATACCCAGGAGGTGCGTGGAGTTGACAGTTCCTCCCAAGAGGCAGTGCGTCTGGCAGTAGTTGGACGAAAAAGAGATATCTCCGGTAAGCCAGTCAACGTGAGGGTTGTGTGCCTTCAACCATGGAATGCCGAGGATAACGGGAAACATGGGAGAAGCTATGACATCCAAACGGAGGAGTTCGCTATGGCCTGAAGAAGTCTGGCAGAGAATAGGCAAGGTCCCCTGAGTAACCGGGCCTGATTTAATACCAGAGCCGTCAGCCAGATGGACATGGAACCCTTGCCTCTTGGTACCCAAGGGCAGCTGCTGAAGAGAAGCAAATGCAGAGTCCACAAAACAGCTGCAGGCCCCAGAGTCTATGATTGCAAGTACTGAAACCGTCTTTTCGGGGAGCTGAAGCTTGATGGGAAGAGAGACATGTGACTGATCCTTCCCAGGGAGAGGCATCACAAGAGGCTGACGGGAAGAGACCCTGCAGGTCTCTGCCGGACAAGTTCGTATAAAGTGGCCAACCTCCCCGCAGTAGAGACACAGACTGCCTTGGACTCGACGTAGACGTTCAGCAGGAGAAAGAGGTAACCTACGAAAACTGCTGTGAGGTGCCTTATGCTGTTCCCTCCTTCTGGGGGAAGGAACAGGTAGAGGAGCAGGGGCGGCTGGCCTTGAAACCACAGAAAGAGTCCCTTTAGATTTTTCCGATTGCCTTTCTCGAAACCGCCGATCGATCTGAATAGTTAAATTTATCAGATCTTCCAGGGACGTGGGTATTCCCACTCTGGCAAGTTCATCTTTTACGGTGTCAGAAAGACCTAGACGGAACTGGTGAGGAAGTGCAGAGTGATTCCATTGGGTATCTGCGCTCCAAACACGAAAGTCAGTTACGTAATCTTCAACAGGCCTTGGCCCTTGCTGTAATTTGTCAAGCATGGATTCGGCAGTTTGCTGGGAAAAGGGGTCAGTGTATAACTGAGCCATGGCTGAGAAGAATGAACCCGTGGCAGTCAGAACAGGGTCATGTTGTTCCCGAAGGTGATGAGCCCAGGAGAGTGGTTCGTTCAGTAGTAGTGTAATAATAAACCCTACCTTGATGTCCTCTGATGCAAAGGTTCGGGGTAGCAGAGAAAAATAAAGTTCACAAGAATTCCGGAAGGTACGAAACTTCTTGCGTTCTCCAGAAAACTGTTCAGGGATAGGCACTTTGGGTTCCGGAGGGGGAGTGGCATCACGGAACAGACCAGACTCTGTTTGAGTAGAAAAATTCCATGGCGGTGAAAGGAGCACAGGCCGATGCGACGGTCACCTCATGCGGAAGTCGCTCTTCCATGCGACCAAGATTCTCTTGTAACTTCTGCACAATATTTGAGAGCGCAGAAATAGTTTGGTAAATGTCCTTCGGTGGAGAGGCCTCCCTTCCAGACTCCATCTCTGGCTGACTGGTACTGTCACGTACCTGGTAGGAGTCTGGAATGACGAGGTCGGCCTCCCTTGTATCTCCAACCCAAGCCCCACTGAGGATGGGACAGACCTAGGGTGAGGAGTTACACGAGTGCCTGTAGTTGCGTGCAGAACTTGTCAGCTGAGTTGCAGACGTGGAGATGCAGGCAGAGCATCTGGTAAGGAACTGGACTCAGGAAAGCTGGTAGGATGGACAGCTAGCACAGGCACTGGAGACAGCGTTAAGCCAAGCAGGAGGCTGGTGCAGGATCACAAGGGTGGCCGGGTTCGGTAGCAGACGGGCAGCGAGGTACTGGAAAAGGCCCCAAAAATCTTGGGCCAAGCTTCCTCGAGGGGCAACTTAGTTTCAAGTTCGCTGTGGAAAGCCAGACCTTATCTCCAGGTTCAAGATTCAAATTGCCTCTTCTCTTCTTGTCGAAGAACTTTTTATTATCTGCCTGGGTCTTGGAGATTGTATCCTGCAGTAATTGGTAGTTGGAGTTAAGGAAGTTCAACCTGTCTTGTACAGCAGGTACAGAAGAATCAATAGGCAGCTCAGGCAAGAAAGAAGGATGGTATCCATAATTGGCGAAAAAAGGTGACTGTTTGGTTGCCGATTGGGTGGAATTATTGTATGAAAATTCCGCGAGTGGGAGAAGTGATAGCCAGTCATCCTGTGCAAAAGAAGAAAAGCATCGTAGGTACTGTTCAAGGGTTTGATTGACCCTTTCAGTCTGTCCATTAGTTTGTGGGTGATAAGCTGTGGAGAGGCGGAGTTCAATGTTCAAAGTTTCACATAAGGCCCTCCAAAATCTAGAAGTGAACTGCACCCCTCGATCAGAAACTATGCTGTCAGGGATGCCATGCAACCTTACAATCTCCTTGATAAAAGTTGAGGCAGTCTCCGGGGCAGAAGGAGTTCCTTGCAGAGGTACAAAGTGGGCCATTTTGGTCAAACGATCAACCACAACGAAAATGGTAGTGAAGTCTTCAGATGGGGGAAGTTCTACTATAAAATCCATGGAGATCATGCTCCATGGTTTCTCAGGTACAGGAAGGGGCTCAAGTAGACCCCAAGTTCTGGCTCTGTCTGTCTTATTCCGAAGGCATGAAATACAAGATCTTACATATTTCTTGCAGTCGTTCATCAAGTTTGGCCACCAGAATGTACGGGAGATCGAATTAGCCGTCTTGTGAATCCCAAAGTGACCCGCTAGGGGATGATCATGACATCGCCCTGGGACGGCAACTCTGAACTCTTCTGGGATAAAGATTTGCCTCTTAGACAAATAGGCCTCTTAGTACAGGCCATCCCTTAGTTGAAGAGCCAGGTCCTTGGAAGGTGGTTGGTCTTCCACATATTTTCTTATATGTGACATCAGATCCGCCTGAAGAAGTAAAAAATTATTGGCTGGTAAAATAGTATCAGGTTCCGAGGATACAACTGGATCACTGAACATGCGGGACAAGGCATCTGGTTTCCCGTTCTTTGAGCCAGGACGGTAGGTTATATGAAACATGAAACGAGAGAAAAAAAGTGCCCATCTTGCCTGCCGAGGTCTTAGGCGTTTAGCTGTCTTCAAATACTCAAGATTCTTGTGATCTGTGAAGATAAGAATTGGGTGAGAAGCTCCCTCCAAAAGGTAACGCCATTCTTCAAGAGCGGCCTTGATAGCCAGTAGCTCTCGGTCACCAACATCATAATTCCTTTCGGAAGGATTTAATTTTTTAGAGAAGAAGGCCACAGGGTGGCGCAATGATTTGGGCCCTTGGCGTTGGGAAATAATAGCCTCAACTGCATTTTCCGAGGCGTCTACCTCCAAAACATAAGCTAAGGAGGGATCGGGATGTTTCAAGATGGGAGCTGAGGTGAATAAGGCTTTCAACTGTTCAAACGCTGTCTGAGCCTCTAGGGTCCATCGAAAGGGAACATGCTGTTTCGTTAGCTGAGTAATGGGAGTGATGATGCCAGAAAAGTCCTTAATAAATGTTCTATAAAAGTTAGCAAACCCCTCGAACCTCTGTACAGCTTTTCTGTCAGTAGGAGCAGACCATTCCAAGACAGAAGCGACTTTCTAAGGGTCCATGGAGATTCCTTCGGCGGAGATGACAAGCCCTAGGAAATGCACAACTTGCTTTTCAAAGTCGTATTTTTTAGCCTTTGCGTAAAGTCAGTGTTCCCGCAATCGAGCTAATACCTTTTTTACATGAGTCCGATGGGATTCTAAAGTTTCAGAGAATACAAGGATGTCATCCAGATACACGATGACGAATAAATCAAGAAAGTCCCGAAAAAAATCGTTTACCAGATGCTGGAATGTGGCTGGAGCATTGCAGAGCCCGAATGGCATGACTAAATACTCAAAGTGGCCAAAACGTGTCCGGAAGGCCGTCTTCCATTCGTCTCCCTCCCTGATTCTGACAAGATTATAGGCACCCCTCAAGTCCAGTTTGGAGAACACTCGTGCCCCTCGCAGCCTCTGGAATAGTTCGGGAATCAGAGGAAGAGGGTACCGATTCTTGACAGTGACCCTGTTAAGGTCACGATAGTCCACACAGGGCCTCAAGGTGTGGTCTTTTTTCTCAACGAAGAAAATACCGGCTCCTGCTGGTGAAGTGGAAGGCCGAATGAACTGCTTTTCAAGGCTCTCGTCGATATAGGTACGCATAACCCTTAAGGTCACGATAGTCCACACAGGGCCTCAAGGTGTGGTCTTTTTTCTCAACGAAGAAAATACCGGCTCCTGCTGGTGAAGTGGAAGGCCGAATGAACTGCTTTTCAAGGCTCTCGTCGATATAGGTACGCAGGGCTTCCAATTCAGGCTCAGAGAGAGGGTAAATCCGACCAAACGGGATCTCGGCTCCCGGTAGAAGTTCAATGGGGCAATCGTAAGTTCTATGAGGTGGAAGAGTGTCTGCACCCTTTTTATTAAAGACGTCCAGAAATTCGTGATAAGCAACCGGGATCAGTTTAGAGGCTTCATGGTCAGGGTGGATACCCAGGAGGTGCGTGGAGTTGACAGTTCCTCCCAAGAGGCAGTGCGTCTGGCAGTAGTTGGACGAAAAAGAGATATCTCCGGTAAGCCAGTCAACGTGAGGGTTGTGTGCCTTCAACCATGGAATGCCGAGGATAACGGGAAACATGGGAGAAGCTATGACATCCAAACGGAGGAGTTCGCTATGGCCTGAAGAAGTCTGGCAGAGAATAGGCAAGGTCCCCTGAGTAACCGGGCCTGATTTAATACCAGAGCCGTCAGCCAGATGGACATGGAACCCTTGCCTCTTGGTACCCAAGGGCAGCTGCTGAAGAGAAGCAAATGCAGAGTCCACAAAACAGCTGCAGGCCCCAGAGTCTATGATTGCAAGTACTGAAACCGTCTTTTCGGGGAGCTGAAGCTTGATGGGAAGAGAGACATGTGACTGATCCTTCCCAGGGAGATGCATCACAAGAGGCTGACGGGAAGAGACCCTGCAGGTCTCTGCCGGACAAGTTCGTATAAAGTGGCCAACCTCCCCGCAGTAGAGACACAGACTGCCTTGGACTCGACGTAGACGTTCAGCAGGAGAAAGAGGTAACCTACGAAAACTGCTGTGAGGTGCCTTATGCTGTTCCCTCCTTCTGGGGGAAGGAACAGGTAGAGGAGCAGGGGCGGCTGGCCTTGAAACCACAGAAAGAGTCCCTTTAGATTTTTCCGATTGCCTTTCTCGAAACCGCCGATCGATCTGAATAGTTAAATTTATCAGATCTTCCAGGGACGTGGGTATTCCCACTCTGGCAAGTTCATCTTTTACGGTGTCAGAAAGACCTAGACGGAACTGGTGAGGAAGTGCAGAGTGATTCCATTGGGTATCTGCGCTCCAAACACGAAAGTCAGTTACGTAATCTTCAACAGGCCTTGGCCCTTGCTGTAATTTGTCAAGCATGGATTCGGCAGTTTGCTGGGAAAAGGGGTCAGTGTATAACTGAGCCATGGCTGAGAAGAATGAACCCGTGGCAGTCAGAACAGGGTCATGTTGTTCCCGAAGGTGATGAGCCCAGGAGAGTGGTTCGTTCAGTAGTAGTGTAATAATAAACCCTACCTTGATGTCCTCTGATGCAAAGGTTCGGGGTAGCAGAGAAAAATAAAGTTCACAAGAATTCCGGAAGGTACGAAACTTCTTGCGTTCTCCAGAAAACTGTTCAGGGATAGGCACTTTGGGTTCCGGAGGGGGAGTGGCATCACGGAACAGACCAGACTCTGTTTGAGTAGAAAAATTCCATGGCGGTGAAAGGAGCACAGGCCGATGCGACGGTCACCTCATGCGGAAGTCGCTCTTCCATGCGACCAAGATTCTCTTGTAACTTCTGCACAATATTTGAGAGCGCAGAAATAGTTTGGTAAATGTCCTTCGGTGGAGAGGCCTCCCTTCCAGACTCCATCTCTGGCTGACTGGTACTGTCACGTACCTGGTAGGAGTCTGGAATGACGAGGTCGGCCTCCCTTGTATCTCCAACCCAAGCCCCACTGAGGATGGGACAGACCTAGGGTGAGGAGTTACACGAGTGCCTGTAGTTGCGTGCAGAACTTGTCAGCTGAGTTGCAGACGTGGAGATGCAGGCAGAGCATCTGGTAAGGAACTGGACTCAGGAAAGCTGGTAGGATGGACAGCTAGCACAGGCACTGGAGACAGCGTTAAGCCAAGCAGGAGGCTGGTGCAGGATCACAAGGGTGGCCGGGTTCGGTAGCAGACGGGCAGCGAGGTACTGGAAAAGGCCCCAAAAATCTTGGGCCAAGCTTCCTCGAGGGGCAACTTAGTTTCAAGTTCGCTGTGGAAAGCCAGACCTTATCTCCAGGTTCAAGATTCAAATTGCCTCTTCTCTTCTTGTCGAAGAACTTTTTATTATCTGCCTGGGTCTTGGAGATTGTATCCTGCAGTAATTGGTAGTTGGAGTTAAGGAAGTTCAACCTGTCTTGTACAGCAGGTACAGAAGAATCAATAGGCAGCTCAGGCAAGAAAGAAGGATGGTATCCATAATTGGCGAAAAAAGGTGACTGTTTGGTTGCCGATTGGGTGGAATTATTGTATGAAAATTCCGCGAGTGGGAGAAGTGATAGCCAGTCATCCTGTGCAAAAGAAGAAAAGCATCGTAGGTACTGTTCAAGGGTTTGATTGACCCTTTCAGTCTGTCCATTAGTTTGTGGGTGATAAGCTGTGGAGAGGCGGAGTTCAATGTTCAAAGTTTCACATAAGGCCCTCCAAAATCTAGAAGTGAACTGCACCCCTCGATCAGAAACTATGCTGTCAGGGATGCCATGCAACCTTACAATCTCCTTGATAAAAGTTGAGGCAGTCTCCGGGGCAGAAGGAGTTCCTTGCAGAGGTACAAAGTGGGCCATTTTGGTCAAACGATCAACCACAACGAAAATGGTAGTGAAGTCTTCAGATGGGGGAAGTTCTACTATAAAATCCATGGAGATCATGCTCCATGGTTTCTCAGGTACAGGAAGGGGCTCAAGTAGACCCCAAGTTCTGGCTCTGTCTGTCTTATTCCGAAGGCATGAAATACAAGATCTTACATATTTCTTGCAGTCGTTCATCAAGTTTGGCCACCAGAATGTACGGGAGATCGAATTAGCCGTCTTGTGAATCCCAAAGTGACCCGCTAGGGGATGATCATGACATCGCCCTGGGACGGCAACTCTGAACTCTTCTGGGATAAAGATTTGCCTCTTAGACAAATAGGCCTCTTAGTACAGGCCATCCCTTAGTTGAAGAGCCAGGTCCTTGGAAGGTGGTTGGTCTTCCACATATTTTCTTATATGTGACATCAGATCCGCCTGAAGAAGTAAAAAATTATTGGCTGGTAAAATAGTATCAGGTTCCGAGGATACAACTGGATCACTGAACATGCGGGACAAGGCATCTGGTTTCCCGTTCTTTGAGCCAGGACGGTAGGTTATATGAAACATGAAACGAGAGAAAAAAAGTGCCCATCTTGCCTGCCGAGGTCTTAGGCGTTTAGCTGTCTTCAAATACTCAAGATTCTTGTGATCTGTGAAGATAAGAATTGGGTGAGAAGCTCCCTCCAAAAGGTAACGCCATTCTTCAAGAGCGGCCTTGATAGCCAGTAGCTCTCGGTCACCAACATCATAATTCCTTTCGGAAGGATTTAATTTTTTAGAGAAGAAGGCCACAGGGTGGCGCAATGATTTGGGCCCTTGGCGTTGGGAAATAATAGCCTCAACTGCATTTTCCGAGGCGTCTACCTCCAAAACATAAGCTAAGGAGGGATCGGGATGTTTCAAGATGGGAGCTGAGGTGAATAAGGCTTTCAACTGTTAAAACGCTGTCTGAGCCTCTAGGGTCCATCGAAAGGGAACATGCTGTTTCGTTAGCTGAGTAATGGGAGTGATGATGCCAGAAAAGTCCTTAATAAATGTTCTATAAAAGTTAGCAAACCCCTCGAACCTCTGTACAGCTTTTCTGTCAGTAGGAGCAGACCATTCCAAGACAGAAGCGACTTTCTAAGGGTCCATGGAGATTCCTTCGGCGGAGATGACAAGCCCTAGGAAATGCACAACTTGCTTTTCAAAGTCGTATTTTTTAGCCTTTGCGTAAAGTCAGTGTTCCCGCAATCGAGCTAATACCTTTTTTACATGAGTCCGATGGGATTCTAAAGTTTCAGAGAATACAAGGATGTCATCCAGATACACGATGACGAATAAATCAAGAAAGTCCCGAAAAAAATCGTTTACCAGATGCTGGAATGTGGCTGGAGCATTGCAGAGCCCGAATGGCATGACTAAATACTCAAAGTGGCCAAAACGTGTCCGGAAGACCGTCTTCCATTCGTCTAACTCCCTGATTCTGACAAGATTATAGGCACCCCTCAAGTCCAGTTTGGAGAACACTCGTGCCCCTCGCAGCCTCTGGAATAGTTCGGGAATCAGAGGAAGAGGGTACCGATTCTTGACAGTGACCCTGTTAAGGTCACGATAGTCCACACAGGGCCTCAAGGTGTGGTCTTTTTTCTCAACGAAGAAAATACCGGCTCCTGCTGGTGAAGTGGAAGGCCGAATGAACTGCTTTTCAAGGCTCTCGTCGATATAGGTACGCATAACCCTTAAGGTCACGATAGTCCACACAGGGCCTCAAGGTGTGGTCTTTTTTCTCAACGAAGAAAATACCGGCTCCTGCTGGTGAAGTGGAAGGCCGAATGAACTGCTTTTCAAGGCTCTCGTCGATATAGGTACGCAGGGCTTCCAATTCAGGCTCAGAGAGAGGGTAAATCCGACCAAACGGGATCTCGGCTCCCGGTAGAAGTTCAATGGGGCAATCGTAAGTTCTATGAGGTGGAAGAGTGTCTGCACCCTTTTTATTAAAGACGTCCAGAAATTCGTGATAAGCAACCGGGATCAGTTTAGAGGCTTCATGGTCAGGGTGGATACCCAGGAGGTGCGTGGAGTTGACAGTTCCTCCCAAGAGGCAGTGCGTCTGGCAGTAGTTGGACGAAAAAGAGATATCTCCGGTAAGCCAGTCAACGTGAGGGTTGTGTGCCTTCAACCATGGAATGCCGAGGATAACGGGAAACATGGGAGAAGCTATGACATCCAAACGGAGGAGTTCGCTATGGCCTGAAGAAGTCTGGCAGAGAATAGGCAAGGTCCCCTGAGTAACCGGGCCTGATTTAATACCGGAGCCGTCAGCCAGATGGACATGGAACCCTTGCCTCTTGGTACCCAAGGGCAGCTGCTGAAGAGAAGCAAATGCAGAGTCCACAAAACAGCTGCAGGCCCCAGAGTCTATGATTGCAAGTACTGAAACCGTCTTTTCGGGGAGCTGAAGCTTGATGGGAAGAGAGACATGTGACTGATCCTTCCCAGGGAGATGCATCACAAGAGGCTGACGGGAAGAGACCCTGCAGGTCTCTGCCGGACAAGTTCGCATGAAGTGGCCAACCTCCCCGCAGTAGAGACACAGACTGCCTTGGACTCGACGTAGACGTTCAGCAGGAGAAAGAGGTAACCTACGAAAACTGCTGTGAGGTGCCTTATGCTGTTCCCTCCTTCTGGGGGAAGGAACAGGTAGAGGAGCAGGGGCGGCTGGCCTTGAAACCACAGAAAGAGTCCCTTTAGATTTTTCCGATTGCCTTTCTCGAAACCGCCGATCGATCTGAATAGTTAAATTTATCAGATCTTCCAGGGACGCGGGTATTCCCACTCTGGCAAGTTCATCTTTTACGGTGTCAGAAAGTCCTAGACGGAACTGGTGACGAAGTGCAGAGTGATTCCATTGGGTATCTCCGCTCCAAACACGAAAGTCAGTTACGTAATCTTCAACAGGCCTTGGCCCTTGCTGTAATTTGTCAAGCATGGATTCGGCAGTTTGCTGGGAAAAGGGGTCAGTGGTCAGGGGTCAGGAGGCTGGTGCAGGATCACAAGGGTGGCCGGGTTCGGTAGCAGATGGGCAGCGAGGTACTGGAAAAGGTTCAAGATTCAAATTGCCTCTTCTCTTCTTGTCGAATAACTTTTTATTATCTGCCTGGGTCTTGGAGATTGTATCCTGCAGTAATTGGTAGTTGGAGTTAAGGAAGTTCAACCTGTCTTGTACGGCAGGTACAGAAGAATCAATAGGCAGCTCAGGCAAGAAAGAAGGATGGTATCCATAATTGACGAAAAAAGGTGACTGTTTGGTTGCCGAATGGGTGGAATTATTGTATGAAAATTCCGCGAGTGGGAGAAGTGATAGCCAGTCATCCTGCGCAAAAGAAGAAAAGCATCGTAGGTACTGTTCAAGGGTTTGATTGACCCTTTCAGTCTGTCCATTAGTTTGTGGGTGATAAGCTGTGGAGAGGCGGAGTTCAATGTTCAAAGTTTCACATAAGGCCCTCCAAAATCTAGAAGTGAACTGCACCCCTCGATCAGAAACTATGCTGTCAGGGATGCCATGCAACCTTACAATCTCCTTGATAAAAGTTGAGGCAGTCTCCGGGGCAGAAGGAGTTCCTTGCAGAGGTACAAAGTGGGCCATTTTGGTCAAACGATCAACCACAACGAAAATGGTAGTAAAGTCTTCAGATGGGGGAAGTTCTACTATAAAATCCATGGAGATCATGCTCCATGGTTTCTCAGGTACAGGAAGGGGCTCAAGTAGACCCCAAGTTCTGGCTCTGTCTGTCTTATTCCGAAGGCATGAAATACAAGATCTTACATATTTCTTGCAGTCGTTCATCAAGTTTGGCCACCAGAATGTACGGGAGATCAAATTAGCCGTCTTGTGAATCCCAAAGTGACCCGCTCTTGTAACTTCTGCACAATATTTGAGAGCGCAGAAATAGTTTGGTAAATGTCCTTCGGTGGAGAGGCCTCCCTTCCAGACTCCATCTCTGGCTGACTGGTACTGTCACGTACCTGGTAGGAGTCTGGAATGACGAGGTCGGCCTCCCTTGTATCTCCAACCCAAGCCCCACTGAGGATGGGACAGACCTAGGGTGAGGAGTTACACGAGAGCCTGTAGTTGCGTGCAGAACTTGTCAGCTGAGTTGCAGACGTGGAGATGCAGGCAGAGCATCTGGTAAGGAACTGGACTCAGGAAAGCTGGTAGGATGGACAGCTAGCACAGGCACTGGAGACAGCGTTAAGCCAAGCAGGAGGCTGGTGCAGGATCACAAGGGTGGCCGGGTTCGGTAGCAGACGGGCAGCGAGGTACTGGAAAAGGTTCAAGATTCAAATTGCCTCTTCTCTTCTTGTCGAAGAACTTTTTATTATCTGCCTGGGTCTTGGAGATTGTATCCTGCAGTAATTGGTAGTTGGAGTTAAGGAAGTTCAACCTTACTTGTACGGCAGGTACAGAAGAATCAATAGGCAGCTCAGGCAAGAAAGAAGGATGGTATCCATAATTGGCCCCTTCCTGTACCTGAGAAACCATGGAGCATGATCTCCATGGATTTTATAGTAGAACTTCCCCCATCTGAAGACTTCACTGCCATTTTCGTTGTGGTTGATCGTTTGACCAAAATGGCCCACTTTGTACCTCTGCAAGGCCATCAATCAAACCCTTGAACAGTACCTACGATGCTTTTCTTCTTTTGCACAGGATGACTGGCTATCACTTCTCCCACTCGCGGAATTTTCATACAATAATTCCACCCATTCGGTAACCAAACAGTCACCTTTTTTCGCCAATTATGGATACCATCCTTCTTTCTTGCCTGAGCTGCCTATTGATTCTTCTGTACCTGCCGTACAAGACAGGTTGAACTTCCTTAACTCCAACTACCAATTACTGCAGGTCCCAGAACAGTTCAGAGTTGCCGTCCTGGGGCGATGTCATGGTCATCCCCTAGCGGGTCACTTTGGGATTCACAAGACGGCTAATTTGATCTCCCGTACATTCTGGTGGCCAAACTTGATGAACGACTGCAAGAAATATGTAAGATCTTGTATTTCATGCCTTCGGAATAAGACAGACAGAGCCAGAACTTGGGGTCTACTTGAGCCCCTTCCTGTACCTGAGAAACCATGGAGCATGATCTCCATGGATTTTATAGTAGAACTTCCCCCATCTGAAGACTTCACTACCATTTTCGTTGTGGTTGATCGTTTGACCAAAATGGCCCACTTTGTACCTCTGCAAGGAACTCCTTCTGCCCCGGAGACTGCCTCAACTTTTATCAAGGAGATTGTAAGGTTGCATGGCATCCCTGACAGCATAGTTTCTGATCTGACTTCTGACAAGTGCTGACTGGTCTTCAGCAAGTACCCTGATACCTGAACTCTGTTTAAACCTGGCTTGATCCCTGTTGCTGAACCTTGGCTTCCCTTTGACCTTGCTTCCGGACTTGAATACTTGATTACTGGTTCCTGATCTCGGCTTCCCATCCTGCCTGTGCCTTGTACCTCGCTGCCCGTCTGCTACCGAACCCGGCCACCCTTGTGATCCTGCACCAGCCTCCTGCTTGGCTTAACGCTGTCTCCAGTGCCTGTGCTAGGTGTCCATCCTACCAGCTTTCCTGAGTCCAGTTCCTTACCAGATGCTCTGCCTGCATCTCCACGTCTGCAACTCAGCTGACAAGTTCTGCACGCAACCACAGGCACTCGTGTAACTCCTCACCCTAGGTCTGTCCCATCCTCAGTGGGGCTTGGGTTGGAGATACAAGGGAGGCCGACCTCGTCATTCCAGACTCCTACCAGGTACGTGACAGTACCAGTCAGCCAGAGATGGAGTCTGGAAGGGAGGCCTCTCCACCGAAGGACATTTACCAAACTATTTCTGCGCTCTCAAATATTGTGCAAAATTTACAAGAGAATCTTGGTCGCATGGAAGAGCGACTTCTGCATGAGGTGACCGTCGCATCGGCCTGTGCTCCTTTCACCGCCATGGAATTTTTCTACTCAAACAGAGTCTGGTCTGTTCCGTGATGCCACTCCCCCTCCGGAACCCAAAGTGCCTATCCCTGAACGGTTTTCTGGAGAACGCAAGAAGTTTCGTACCTTCCGGAATTCTTGTGAACTTTATTTTTCTCTGCTACCCCGAACCTTTACATCAAAGGACATCAAGGTAGGGTTTATTATTACACTACTACTGAACGAACCACTCTCCTGGGCTCATCACCTTCGGGAACAACATGACCCTGTTCTGACTGCCACGGGTTCATTCTTCTCAGCCATGGCTCAGTTATACACTGACCCCTTTTCCCAGCAAACTGCCGAATCCATGCTTGACAAATTACAGCAAGGGCCAAGGCCTGTTGAAGATTACGTAACTGACTTTCGTGTTTGGAGCGCAGATACCCAATGGAATCACTCTGCACTTCGTCACCAGTTCCGTCTAGGTCTTTCTGACACCGTAAAAGATGAACTTGCCAGAGTGGGAATACCCGCGTCCCTGGAAGACCTGATAAATTTAACTATTCAGATCGATCGGCGGTTTCGAGAAAGGCAATCGGAAAAATCTAAAGGGACTCTTTCTGTGGTTTCAAGGCCAGCCGCCCCTGCTCCTCTACCTGTTCCTTCCCCCAGAAGGAGGGAACAGCATAAGGCACCTCACAGCAGTTTTCGTAGGTTACCTCTTTCTCCTGCTGAACGTCTACGTCGAGTCCAAGGCAGTCTGTGTCTCTACTGCGGGGAGGTTGGCCACTTCATGCGAACTTGTCCGGCAGAGACCTGCAGGGTCTCTTCCCATCAGCCTCTTGTGATGCATCTCCCTGGGAAGGATCAGTCACATGTCTCTCTTCCCATCAAGCTTCAGCTCCCCGAAAAGATGGTTTCAGTACTTGCAATCATAGACTCTGGGGCCTGCAGCTGTTTTGTGGACTCTGCATTTGCTTCTCTTCAGCAGCTGCCCTTGGGTACCAAGAGGCAAGGGTTCCATGTCCATCTGGCTGACGGCTCCGGTATTAAATCAGGCCCGGTTACTCAGGGGACCTTGCCTATTCTCTGCCAGACTTCTTCAGGCCATAGCGAACTCCTCCGTTTGGATGTCATAGCTTCTCCCATGTTTCCCGTTATCCTCGGCATTCCATGGTTGAAGGCACACAACCCTCACGTTGACTGGCTTACCGGAGATATATCTTTTTCGTCCAACTACTGCCAGACGCACTGCCTCTTGGGAGGAACTGTCAACTCCACGCACCTCCTGGGTATCCACCCTGACCATGAAGCCTCTAAACTGATCCCGGTTGCTTATCACGAATTTCTGGACGTCTTTAATAAAAAGGGTGCAGACACTCTTCCACCTTCCTTATCTCCAGGTTCAAGATTCAAATTGCCTCTTCTCTTCTTGTCGAAGAACTTTTTATTATCTGCCAGGGTCTTGGAGATTGTATCCTGCAGTAATTGGTAGTTGGAGTTAAGGAAGTTCAACCTGTCTTGTACGGCAGGTACAGAAGAATCAATAGGCAGCTCAGGCAAGAAAGAAGGATGGTATCCATAATTGGTGAAAAAAGGTGACTGTTTGGTTGCCGAATGGGTGGAATTATTGTAAGGAAGGGGCTCAAGTAGACCCCAAGTTCTGGCTCTGTCTGTCTTATTCCGAAGGCATGAAATACAAGATCTTACATATTTCTTGCAGTCGTTCATCAAATTTGGCCACCAGAATGTACGGGAGATCAAATTGGCCGTCTTGTGAATCCCAAAGTGACCCGCTCTTGTAACTTCTGCACAATATTTGAGAGTGCAGAAATAGTTTGGTAAATGTCCTTCGGTGGAGAGGCCTCCCTTCCAGACTCCATCTCTGGCTGACTGGTACTGTCACGTACCTGGTAGGAGTCTGGAATGACGAGGTCGGCCTCCCTTGTATCTCCAACCCAAGCCCCACTGAGGATGGGACAGACCTAGGGTGAGGAGTTACACGAGTGCCTGTAGTTGCGTGCAGAACTTGTCAGCTGAGTTGCAGACGTGGAGATGCAGGCAGAGCATCTGGTAAGGAACTGGACTCAGGAAAGCTGGTAGGATGGACAGCTACCACAAGCACTGGAGACAGCGTTAAGCCAAGCAGGAGGCTGGTGCAGGATCACAAGGGTGGCCGGGTTCGGTAGCAGACGGGCAGCGAGGTACTGGAAAAGGTTCAAGATTCAAATTGCCTCTTCTCTTCTTGTCGAAGAACTTTTTATTATCTGCCTGGGTCTTGGAGATTGTATCCTGCAGTAATTGGTAGTTGGAGTTAAGGAAGTTCAACCTGTCTTGTACGGCAGGTACAGAAGAATCAATAGGCAGCTCAGGCAAGAAAGAAGGATGGTATCCATAATTGGCGAAAAAAGGTGACTGTTTGGTTACCGAATGGGTGGAATTATTGTATGAAAATTCCGCGAGTGGGAGAAGTGATAGCCAGTCATCCTGTGCAAAAGAAGAAAAGCATCGTAGGTACTGTTCAAGGGTTTGATTGACCCTTTCAGTCTGTCCATTAGTTTGTGGGTGATAAGCTGTGGAGAGGCGGAGTTCAATGTTCAAAGTTTCACATAAGGCCCTCCAAAATCTAGAAGTGAACTGCACCCCTCGATCAGAAACTATGCTGTCAGGGATGCCATGCAACCTTACAATCTCCTTGATAAAAGTTGAGGCAGTCTCCGGGGCAGAAGGAGTTCCTTGCAGAGGTACAAAGTGGGCCATTTTGGTCAAACGATCAACCACAACGAAAATGGTAGTGAAGTCTTCAGATGGGGGAAGTTCTACTATAAAATCCATGGAGATCATGCTCCATGGTTTCTCAGGTACAGGAAGGGGCTCAAGTAGACCCCAAGTTCTGGCTCTGTCTGTCTTATTCCGAAGGCATGAAATACAAGATCTTACATATTTCTTGCAGTCGTTCATCAAGTTTGGCCACCAGAATGTACGGGAGATCAAATCAGCCGTCTTGTGAATCCCAAAGTGACCCGCTAGGGGATGATCATGACATCGCCCTAGGACGGCAACTCTGAACTGTTCTGGGACCTGCAGTAATTGGTAGTTGGAGTTAAGGAAGTTCAACCTGTCTTGTACGGCAGGTACAGAAGAATCAATAGGCAGCTCAGGCAAGAAAGAAAGATGGTATCCATAATTGGCGAAAAAAGGTGACTGTTTGGTTACCGAATGGGTGGAATTATTGTATGAAAATTCCGCGAGTGGGAGAAGTGATAGCCAGTCATCCTGTGCAAAAGAAGAAAAGCATCGTAGGTACTGTTCAAGGGTTTGATTGACCCTTTCAGTCTGTCCATTAGTTTGTGGGTGATAAGCTGTGGAGAGGCGGAGTTCAATGTTCAATGTTTCACATAAGGCCCTCCAAAATCTAGAAGTGAACTGCACCCCTCGATCAGAAACTATGCTGTCAGGGATGCCATGCAACCTTAAAAACTCCTTGATAAAAGTTGAGGCAGTCTCCGGGGCAGAAGGAGTTCCTTGCAGAGGTACAAAGTGGGCCATTTTGGTCAAACGATCAACCACAACAAAAATGGTAGTAAAGTCTTCAGATGGGGGAAGTTCTACTATAAAATCCATGGAGATCATGCTCCATGGTTTCTCAGGTACAGGAAGGGGCTCAAGTAGACCCCAAGTTCTGGCTCTGTCTGTCTTATTCCGAAGGCATGAAATACAAGATCTTACATATTTCTTGCAGTCGTTCATCAAGTTTGGCCACCAGAATGTACGGGAGATCAAATTAGCCGTCTTGTGAATCCCAAAGTGACCCGCTCTTGTAACTTCTGCACAATATTTTAGAGCGCAGAAATAGTTTTCTAAATGTCCTTCGGTGGAGAGGCCTCCCTTCCAGACTCCATCTCTGGCTGACTGGTACTGTCACGTACCTGGTAGGAGTCTGGAATGACGAGGTCGGCCTCCCTTGTATCTCCAACCCAAGCCCCACTGAGGATGGGACAGACCTAGGGTGAGGAGTTACACGAGTGCCTGTAGTTGCGTGCAGAACTTGTCAGCTGAGTTGCAGACGTGGAGATGCAGGCAGAGCATCTGGTAAGGAACTGGACTCAGGAAAGCTGGTAGGATGGACAGCTAGCACAGGCACTGGAGACAGCATTAAGCCAAGCAGGAGGCTGGTGCAGGATCACAAGGGTGGCCGGGTTCGGTAGCAGACGGGCAGCGAGGTACTGGAAAAGGTTCAAGATTCAAATTGCCTCTTCTCTTCTTGTCGAATAACTTTTTATTATCTGCCTGGGTCTTGGAGATTGTATCCTGCAGTAATTGGTAGCTGGAGTTAAGGAAGTTCAACCTGTCTTGTACGGCAGGTACAGAAGAATCAATAGGCAGCTCAGGCAAGAAAAAAGGATGGTATCCATAATTGGCGAAAAAAGGTGACTGTTTGGTTGCCGAATGGGTGGAATTATTGTATGAAAATTCCGCGAGTGGGAGAAGTGATAGCCAGTCATCCTGTGCAAAAGAAGAAAAGCATCGTAGGTACTGTTCAAGGGTTTGATTGACCCTTTCAGTCTGTCCATTAGTTTGTGGGTGATAAGCTGTGGAGAGGCGGAGTTCAATGTTCAAAGTTTCACATAAGGCCCTCCAAAATCTAGAAGTGAACTGCACCCCTCGATCAGAAACTATGCTGTCAGGGATGCCATGCAACCTTACAATCTCCTTGATAAAAGTTGAGGCAGTCTCGGGGCAGAAGGAGTTCCTTGCAGAGGTACAAAGTGGGCCATTTTGGTCAAACGATCAACCACAACGAAAATGGTAGTGAAGTCTTCAGATGGGGGAAGTTCTACTATAAAATCCATGGAGATCATGCTCCATGGTTTCTCAGGTACAGGAAGGGGCTCAAGTAGACCCCAAGTTCTGGCTCTGTCTGTCTTATTCCGAAGGCATGAAATACAAGATCTTACATATTTCTTGCAGTCGTTCATCAAGTTTGGCCACCAGAATGTACGGGAGATCAAATTAGCCGTCTTGTGAATCCCAAAGTGACCCGCTAGGGGATGATCATGACATCGCACTAGGACGGCAACTCTGAACTGTTCTGGGATAAAGATTTGCCTCTTAGGGAAGTACAGGCCATCCCTTAGTTGAAGAGCCAGGTCCTTGGAAGGCGGTTGGTCTTCCACATATTTTCTTATTTGTGACATCATATCCGCCTGAAGAAGTAAAAAATTCTTGGCTGGTAGAATAGTATCAGGTTCCGAGGACACAACTGGATTACTGAACATGCGGGACAAGGCATCTGGTTTCCCGTTCTTTGAGCCAGGAATGTAGGTTATATGAAACATGAAACGAGAGAAAAAAAGTGCCCATCTTGCCTGCCGAGGTCTTAGGCGTTTAGCTGTCTTCAAATACTCAAGATTCTTGTGATCTGTGAAGATAAGAATTGGGTGAGAAGCTCCCTCCAAAAGGTAACGCCATTCTTCAAGAGCGGCCTTGATAGCCAGTAGCTCTCGGTCACCAACATCATAATTCCTTTCGGAAGGATTTAATTTTTTAGAGAAGAAGGCCACAGGGTTGAGCAATGATTTGGGCCCTTGGCGTTGGGAAATAATAGCCCCAACTGCATTTTCCGAGGCGTCTACCTCCAAAACATAAGCTAAGGAGGGATCGGGATGTTTCAAGATGGGAGCTGAGGTGAATAAGGCTTTCAACTGTTCAAACGCTGTCTGAGCCTCTGGAGTCCATCGAAAGGGAACATGCTGTTTCGTTAGCTGAGTAATGGGAGTGATGATGCCAGAAAAGTCCTTAATAAATTTTCTATAAAAGTTAGCAAACCCCACGAACCTCTGTGCAGCTTTTCTGTCAGTAGGAGCAGGCCATTCCAAGACAGAAGCGACTTTCTGAGGGTCCATGGAGATTCCCTCGGCGGAGATGACAAGCCCTAGGAAATGCACAACTTGCTTTTCAAAGTCGCATTTTTCAGCCTTTGCGTAAAGTCGGTGTTCCCGCAATCGAGCTAATACCTTTTTTACATGAGTCCGATGGGATTCTAACGTTTCAGAGAATACAAGGATGTCATCCAGATACACGATGACGAATAAATCAAGAAAGTCCCGAAAAACATAGTTTACCAGATGCTGGAATGTGGCTGGAGCATTGCAGAGCCCGAATGGCATGACTTAAATACTCAAAGTGGCCAAAGCGTGTCCGGAAAGCCGTCTTCCATTCGTCTCCCTCCCTGATTCTGACAAGATTATAGGCACCCCTCAAGTCCAGTTTGGAGAACATACGTGCCCCTCGCAGCCTCTGGAATAGTTCGGGAATCAGAGGAAGAGGGTACCGATTCTTGACAGTGACCCTGTTAAGGTCACGATAGTCCACACAGGGCCTCAAGGTGTGGTCTTTTTTCTCAACGAAGAAAATACCGGCTCCTGCTGGTGAAGTGGAAGGCCGAATGAACTGCTTTTCAAGGCTCTCGTCGATATAGGTACGCAGGGCTTCCAATTCAGGCTCAGAGAGAGGGTAAATCCGACCAAACGGGATCTCGGCTCCCGGTAGAAGTTCAATGGGGCAATCGTAAGTTCTATGAGGTGGAAGAGTGTCTGCACCCTTTTTATTAAAGACGTCCAGAAATTCGTGATAAGCAACCGGGATCAGTTTAGAGGCTTCATGGTCAGGGTGGATACCCAGGAGGGGCGTGGAGTTGACAGTTCCTCCCAAGAGGCAGTGCGTCTGGCAGTAGTTAGACGAAAAAGAGATATCTCCGGTAAGCCAGTCAACGTGAGGGTTGTGTGCCTTCAACCATGGAATGCCGAGGATAACGGGAAACATGGGAGAAGCTATGACATCCAAACGGAGGAGTTCGCTATGGCCTGAAGAAGTCTGGCAGAGAATAGGAAAGGTCCCCTGAGTAACCGGGCCTGATTTAATACCGGAGCCGTAAGCCAGATGGACATGGAACCCTTGCCTCTTGGTACCCAAGGGCAGCTGCTAAAGAGAAGCAAATGCAGAGTCCACAAAACAGCTGCAGGCCCCAGAGTCTATGATTGCAAGTACTGAAACCGTCTTTTCGGGGAGCTGAAGCTTGATGGGAAGAGAGACATGTGACTGATCCTTCCCAGGGAGATGCATCACAAGAGGCTGACGGGAAGAGACCCTGCAGGTCTCTGCCGGACAAGTTCGTATGAAGTGGCCAACCTACCCGCAGTAGAGACACAGACTGCCTTGGACTCGACGTAGACGTTCAGCAGGAGAAAGAGGTAACCTACGAAAACTGCTGTGAGGTGCCTTATGCTGTTCCCTCCTTCTGGGGGAAGGAACAGGTAGAGGAGCAGGGGTGGCTGGCCTTGAAACCACAGAAAGAGTCCCTTTAGATTTTTCCGATTGCCTTTCTCGAAACCGCCGATCGATCTGAATAGTTAAATTTATCAGATCTTCCAGGGACGCGGGTATTCCCACTCTGGCAAGTTCATCTTTTACGGTGTCAGAAAGTCCTAGACGGAACTGGTGACGAAGTGCAGAGTGATTCCATTGGGTATCTGCGCTCCAAACACGAAAGTCAGTTACGTAATCTTCAACAGGCCTTGGCCCTTGCTGTAATTTGTCAAGCATGGATTCGGCAGTTTGCTGGGAAAAGGGGTCAGTGTATAATTGAGCCATGGCTGAGAAGAATGAACCCGTGGCAGTCAGAACAGGATCATGTTGTTCCCGAAGGTGATGAGCCCAGGAGAGTGGTTCGTTCAGTAGTAGTGTAATAATAAACCCTACCTTGATGTCCTCTGATGCAAAGGTTCGGGGTAGCAGAGAAAAATAAAGTTCACAAGAATTCCGGAAGGTACGAAACTTCTTGCGTTCTCCAGAAAACCGTTCAGGGATAGGCACTTTGGGTTCCGGAGGGGGAATGGCATCACGGAACAGACCAGACTCTGTTTGAGTACCACGTCTGCAACTCAGCTGACAAGTTCTGCACGCAACTACAGGCACTCGTGTAACTCCTCACCCTAGGTCTGTCCCATCCTCAGTGGGGCTTGGGTTGGAGATACAAGGGAGGCCGACCTCGTCATTCCAGACTCCTACCAGGTACGTGACAGTACCAGTCAGCCAGAGATGGAGTCTGGAAGGGAGGCCTCTCCACCGAAGGACATTTACCAAACTATTTCTGCGCTCTCAAATATTGTGCAGAAGTTACAAGAGCGGGTCACTTTGGAATTCACAAGACGGCCAATTTGATCTCCCGTACATTCTGGTGGCCAAATTTGATGAACGACTGCAAGAAATATGTAAGATCTTGTATTTCATGCCTTCGGAATAAGACAGACAGAGCCAGAACTTGGGGTCTACTTGAGCCCCTTCCTGTACCTGAGAAACCATGGAGCATGATCTCCATGGATTTTATAGTAGAACTTCCCCCATCTGAAGACTTCACTACCATTTTCGTTGTGGTTGATCGTTTGACCAAAATGGCCCACTTTGTACCTCTGCAAGGAACTCCTTCTGCCCCGGAGACTGCCTCAACTTTTATCAAGGAGATTGTAAGGTTGCATGGCATCCCTGACAGCATAGTTTCTGATCGAGGGGTGCAGTTCACTTCTAGATGTTGGAGGGCCTTATGTGAAACTTTGAACATTGAACTCCGCCTCTCCACAGCTTATCACCCACAAACTAATGGACAGACTGAAAGGGTCAATCAAACCCTTGAACAGTACCTACGATGCTTTTCTTCTTTTGCGCAGGATGACTGGCTATCACTTCTCCCACTCGCGGAATTTTCATACAATAATTCCACCCATTCGGCAACCAAACAGTCACCTTTTTTCGCCAATTATGGATACCATCCTTCTTTCTTGCCTGAGCTGCCTATTGATTCTTCTGTACCTGCCGTACAAGACAGGTTGAACTTCCTTAACTCCAAATACCAATTACTGCAGGATACAATCTCCAAGACCCAGGCAGATAATAAAAAGTTCTTCGACAAGAAGAGAAGAGGCAATTTGAATCTTGAACCTGGAGATAAGGTCTGGCTTTCCACAGCGAACTTGAAACTAAGTTGCCCCTCGAGGAAGCTTGGCCCAAGATTTTTGGGGCCTTTTCCAGTACCTCGCTGCCCGTCTGCCACCGAACCCGGCCACCCTTTTGATCCTGCACCAGCCTCCTGCTTGGCTTAACGCTGTCTCCAGTGCCTGTGCTAGCTGTCCATCCTACCAGCTTTCCTGAGTCCAGTTCCTTACCAGATGCTCTGCCTGCATCTCCACGTCTGCAACTCAGCTGACAAGTTCTGCACGCAACTACAGGCTCTCGTGTAACTCCTCACCCTAGGTCTGTCCCATCCTCAGTGGGGCTTGGGTTGGAGATACAAGGGAGGCCGACCTCGTCATTCCAGACTCCTACCAGGTACGTGACAGTACCAGTCAGCCAGAGATGGAGTCTGGAAGGGAGGCCTTTCCACCGAAGGACATTTACCAAACTATTTCTGCGCTCTCAAATATTGTGCAGAAGTTACAAGAGCGGGTCACTTTGGGATTCACAAGACGGCTAATTTGATCTCCCGTACATTCTGGTGGCCAAACTTGATGAACGACTGCAAGAAATATGTAAGATCTTGTATTTCATGCCTTCGGAATAAGACAGACAGAGCCAGAACTTGGGGTCTACTTGAGCCCCTTCCTGTACCTGAGAAACCATGGAGCATGATCTCCATGGATTTTATAGTAGAACTTCCCCCATCTGAAGACTTTACTACCATTTTCGTTGTGGTTGATCGTTTGACCAAAATGGCCCACTTTGTACCTCTGCAAGGAACTCCTTCTGCCCCGGAGACTGCCTCAACTTTTATCAAGGAGATTGTAAGGTTGCATGGCATCCCTGACAGCATAGTTTCTGATCGAGGGGTGCAGTTCACTTCTAGATTTTGGAGGGCCTTATGTGAAACTTTGAACATTGAACTCCGCCTCTCCACAGCTTATCACCCACAAACTAATGGACAGACTGAAAGGGTCAATCAAACCCTTGAACAGTACCTACGATGCTTTTCTTCTTTTGCACAGGATGACTGGCTATCACTTCTCCCACTCGCGGAATTTTCATACAATAATTCCACCCATTCGGTAACCAAACAGTCACCTTTTTTCGCCAATTATGGATACCATCCTTCTTTCTTGCCTGAGCTGCCTATTGATTCTTCTGTACCTGCCGTACAAGACAGGTTGAACTTCCTTAACTCCAACTACCAATTACTGCAGGTCCCAGAACAGTTCAGAGTTGCCGTCCTAGGGCGATGTCATGATCATCCCCTAGCGGGTCACTTTGGGATTCACAAGACGGCTAATTTGATCTCCCGTACATTCTGGTGGCCAAACTTGATGAACGACTGCAAGAAATATGTAAGATCTTGTATTTCATGCCTTCGGAATAAGACAGACAGAGCCAGAACTTGGGGTCTACTTGAGCCCCTTCCTGTACCTGAGAAACCATGGAGCATGATCTCCATGGATTTTATAGTAGAACTTCCCCCATCTGAAGACTTCACTACCATTTTCGTTGTGGTTGATCGTTTGACCAAAATGGCCCACTTTGTACCTCTGCAAGGAACTCCTTCTGCCCCGGAGACTGCCTCAACTTTTATCAAGGAGATTGTAAGGTTGCATGGCATCCCTGACAGCATAGTTTCTGATCGAGGGGTGCAGTTCACTTCTAGATGTTGGAGGGCCTTATGTGAAACTTTGAACATTGAACTCCGCCTCTCCACAGCTTATCACCCACAAACTAATGGACAGACTGAAAGGGTCAATCAAACCCTTGAACAGTACCTACGATGCTTTTCTTCTTTTGCACAGGATGACTGGCTATCACTTCTCCCACTCGCGGAATTTTCATACAATAATTCCACCCATTCGGCAACCAAACAGTCACCTTTTTTCGCCAATTATGGATACCATCCTTCTTTCTTGCCTGAGCTGCCTATTGATTCTTCTGTACCTGCCGTACAAGACAGGTTGAACTTCCTTAACTCCAACTACCAATTACTGCAGGATACAATCTCCAAGACCCAGGCAGATAATAAAAAGTTCTTCGACAAGAAGAGAAGAGGCAATTTGAATCTTGAACCTGGAGATAAGGTCTGGCTTTCCACAGCGAACTTGAAACTAAGTTGCCCCTCGAGGAAGCTTGGCCCAAGATTTTTGGGGCCTTTTCCAGTACCTCGCTGCCCGTCTGCTACCGAACCCGGCCACCCTTGTGATCCTGCACCAGCCTCCTGCTTGGCTTAACGCTGTCTCCAGTGCCTGTGCTAGCTGTCCATCCTACCAGCTTTCCTGAGTCCAGTTCCTTACCAGATGCTCTGCCTGCATCTCCACGTCTGCAACTCAGCTGACAAGTTCTGCACGCAACTACAGGCTCTCGTGTAACTCCTCACCCTAGGTCTGTCCCATCCTCAGTGGGGCTTGGGTTGGAGATACAAGGGAGGCCGACCTCGTCATTCCAGACTCCTACCAGGTACGTGACAGTACCAGTCAGCCAGAGATGGAGTCTGGAAGGGAGGCCTCTCCACCGAAGGACATTTACCAAACTATTTCTGCGCTTTCAAATATTGTGCAGAAGTTACAAGAGCGGGTCACTTTGGGATTCACAAGACGGCTAATTTGATCTCCCGTACATTCTAGTGGCCAAACTTGATGAACGACTGCAAGAAATATGTAAGATCTTGTATTTCATGCCTTCGGAATAAGACAGACAGAGCCAGAACTTGGGGTCTACTTGAGCCCCTTCCTGTACCTGAGAAACCATGGAGCATGATCTCCATGGATTTTATAGTAGAACTTCCCCCATCTGAAGACTTTACTACCATTTTCGTTGTGGTTGATCGTTTGACCAAAATGGCCCACTTTGTACCTCTGCAAGGAACTCCTTCTGCCCCGGAGACTGCCTCAACTTTTATCAAGGAGATTGTAAGGTTGCATGGCATCCCTGACAGCATAGTTTCTGATCGAGGGGTGCAGTTCACTTCTAGATTTTGGAGGGCCTTATGTGAAACTTTGAACATTGAACTCCGCCTCTCCACAGCTTATCACCCACAAACTAATGGACAGACTGAAAGGGTCAATCAAACCCTTGAACAGTACCTACGATGCTTTTCTTCTTTTGCACAGGATGACTGGCTATCACTTCTCCCACTCGCGGAATTTTCATACAGTAATTCCACCCATTCGGTAACCAAACAGTCACCTTTTTTCGCCAATTATGGATACCATCCTTCTTTCTTGCCTGAGCTGCCTATTGATTCTTCTGTACCTGCCGTACAAGACAGGTTGAACTTCCTTAACTCCAACTACCAATTACTGCAGGTCCCAGAACAGTTCAGAGTTGCCGTCCTAGGGCGATGTCATGATCATCCCCTAGCGGATCACTTTGGGATTCACAAGACGGCTAATTTGATCTCCCGTACATTCTGGTGGCCAAACTTGATGAACGACTGCAAGAAATATGTAAGATCTTGTATTTCATGCCTTCGGAATAAGACAGACAGAGCCAGAACTTGGGGTCTACTTGAGCCCCTTCCTGTACCTGAGAAACCATGGAGCATGATCTCCATGGATTTTATAGTAGAACTTCCCCCATCTGAAGACTTCACTACCATTTTCGTTGTGGTTGATCGTTTGACCAAAATGGCCCACTTTGTACCTCTGCAAGGAACTCCTTCTGCCCCGGAGACTGCCTCAACTTTTATCAAGGAGATTGTAAGGTTGCATGGCATCCCTGACAGCATAGTTTCTGATCGAGGGGTGCAGTTCACTTCTAGATGTTGGAGGGCCTTATGTGAAACTTTGAACATTGAACTCCGCCTCTCCACAGCTTATCACCCACAAACTAATGGACAGACTGAAAGGGTCAATCAAACCCTTGAACAGTACCTACGATGCTTTTCTTCTTTTGCGCAGGATGACTGGCTATCACTTCTCCCACTCGCGGAATTTTCATACAATAATTCCACCCATTCAGCAACCAAACAGTCACCTTTTTTCGCCAATTATGGATACCATCCTTCTTTCTTGCCTGAGCTGCCTATTGATTCTTCTGTACCTGCCGTACAAGACAGGTTGAACTTCCTTAACTCCAAATACCAATTACTGCAGGATACAATCTCCAAGACCCAGGCAGATAATAAAAAGTTCTTCGACAAGAAGAGAAGAGGCAATTTGAATCTTGAACCTGGAGATAAGGTCTGGCTTTCCACAGCGAACTTGAAACTAAGTTGCCCCTCGAGGAAGCTTGGCCCAAGATTTTTGGGGCCTTTTCCAGTACCTCGCTGCCCGTCTGCCACCGAACCCGGCCACCCTTTTGATCCTGCACCAGCCTCCTGCTTGGCTTAACGCTGTCTCCAGTGCCTGTGCTAGCTGTCCATCCTACCAGCTTTCCTGAGTCCAGTTCCTTACCAGATGCTCTGCCTGCATCTCCACGTCTGCAACTCAGCTGACAAGTTCTGCACGCAACTACAGGCTCTCGTGTAACTCCTCACCCTAGGTCTGTCCCATCCTCAGTGGGGCTTGGGTTGGAGATACAAGGGAGGCCGACCTCGTCATTCCAGACTCCTACCAGGTACGTGACAGTACCAGTCAGCCAGAGATGGAGTCTGGAAGGGAGGCCTCTCCACCGAAGGACATTTACCAAACTATTTCTGCGCTCTCAAATATTGTGCAGAAGTTACAAAAGCGGGTCACTTTGGGATTCACAAGACGGCTAATTTGATCTCCCGTACATTCTGGTGGCCAAACTTGATGAACGACTGCAAGAAATATGTAAGATCTTGTATTTCATGCCTTCGGAATAAGACAGACAGAGCCAGAACTTGGGGTCTACTTGAGCCCCTTCCTGTACCTGAGAAACCATAAAGCATGATCTCCATGGATTTTATAGTAGAACTTCCCCCATCTGAAGACTTTACTACCATTTTCGTTGTGGTTGATCGTTTGACCAAAATGGCCCACTTTGTACCTCTGCAAGGAACTCCTTCTGCCCCGGAGACTGCCTCAACTTTTATCAAGGAGATTGTAAGGTTGCATGGCATCCCTGACAGCATAGTTTCTGATCGAGGGGTGCAGTTCACTTCTAGATTTTGGAGGGCCTTATGTGAAACTTTGAACATTGAACTCCGCCTCTCCACAGCTTATCACCCACAAACTAATGGACAGACTGAAAGGGTCAATCAAACCCTTGAACAGTACCTACGATGCTTTTCTTCTTTTGCGCAGGATGACTGGCTATCACTTCTCCCACTCGCGGAATTTTCATACAATAATTCCACCCATTCGGCAACCAAACAGTCACCTTTTTTCGTCAATTATGGATACCATCCTTCTTTCTTGCCTGAGCTGCCTATTGATTCTTCTGTACCTGCCGTACAAGACAGGTTGAACTTCCTTAACTCCAACTACCAATTACTGCAGGATACAATCTCCAAGACCCAGGCAGATAATAAAAAGTTATTCGACAAGAAGAGAAGAGGCAATTTGAATCTTGAACCTTTTCCAGTACCTCGCTGCCCGTCTGCTACCGAACCCGGCCACCCTTGTGATCCTGCACCAGCCTCCTGACCCCTGACCACTGACCCCTTTTCCCAGCAAACTGCCGAATCCATGCTTGACAAATTACAGCAAGGGCCAAGGCCTGTTGAAGATTACGTAACTGACTTTCGTGTTTGGAGCGCAGATACCCAATGGAATCACTCTGCACTTCGTCACCAGTTCCGTCTAGGACTTTCTGACACCGTAAAAGATGATCTTGCCAGAGTGGGAATACCCGCGTCCCTGGAAGATCTGATAAATTTAACTATTCAGATCGATCGGCGGTTTCGAGAAAGGCAATCGGAAAAATCTAAAGGGACTCTTTCTGTGGTTTCAAGGCCAGCCGCCCCTGCTCCTCTACCCGTTCCTTCCCCCAGAAGGAGGGAACAGCATAAGGCACCTCACAGCAGTTTTCGTAGGTTACCTCTTTCTCCTGCTGAACGTCTACGTCGAGTCCAAGGCAGTCTGTGTCTCTACTGCGGGGAGGTTGGCCACTTCATGCGAACTTGTCCGGCAGAGACCTGCAGGGTCTCTTCCCGTCAGCCTCTTGTGATGCATCTCCCTGGGAAGGATCAGTCACATGTCTCTCTTCCCATCAAGCTTCAGCTCCCCGAAAAGACGGTTTCAGTACTTGCAATCATAGACTCTGGGGCCTGCAGCTGTTTTGTGGACTCTGCATTTGCTTCTCTTCAGCAGCTGCCCTTGGGTACCAAGAGGCAAGGGTTCCATGTCCATCTGGCTGACGGCTCCGGTATAAAATCAGGCCCGGTTACTCAGGGGACCTTGCCTATTCTCTGCCAGACTTCTTCAGGCCATAGCGAACTCCTCCGTTTGGATGTCATAGCTTCTCCCATGTTTCCCGTTATCCTCGGCATTCCATGGTTGAAGGCACACAACCCTCACGTTGACTGGCTTACCGGAGATATCTCTTTTTCGTCCAACTACTGCCAGACGCACTGCCTCTTGGAAGGAACTGTCAACTCCACGCACCTCCTGGGTATCCACCCTGACCATGAAGCCTCTAAACTGATCCCGGTTGCTTATCACGAATTTCTGGACGTCTTTAATAAAAAGGGTGCAGACACTCTTCCACCTCATAGAACTTACGATTGCCCCATTGAACTTCTACCGGGAGCTGAGATCCCGTTTGGTCGGATTTACCCTCTCTCTGAGCCTGAATTGGAAGCCCTGCGTACCTATATCGACGAGAGCCTTGAAAAGCAGTTCATTCGGCCTTCCACTTCACCAGCAGGAGCCGGTATTTTCTTCGTTGAGAAAAAAGACCACACCTTGAGGCCCTGTGTGGACTATCGTGACCTTAACAGGGTCACTGTCAAGAATCGGTACCCTCTTCCTCTGATTCCCGAACTATTCCAGAGGCTGCGAGGGGCACGTATGTTCTCCAAACTGGACTTGAGGGGTGCCTATAATCTTGTCAGAATCAGGGAGGGAGACGAATGGAAGACGGCTTTCCGGACACGCTTTGGCCACTTTGAGTATTTAAGTCATGCCATTCGGGCTCTGCAATGCTCCAGCCACATTCCAGCATCTGGTAAACGATGTTTTTCGGGACTTTCTTGATTTATTCGTCATCGTGTATCTGGATGACATCCTTGTATTCTCTGAAACGTTAGAATCCCATCGGACTCATGTAAAAAAGGTATTAGCTCGATTGCGGGAACACCGACTTTACGCAAAGGCTGAAAAATGCGACTTTGAAAAGCAAGTTGTGCATTTCCTAGGGCTTGTCATCTCCGCCGAGGGAATCTCCATGGACCCTCAGAAAGTTGCTTCTGTCTTGGAATGGCCTGCTCCTACTGACAGAAAAGCTGTACAGAGGTTCGTGGGGTTTGCTAACTTTTATAGAAAATTTATTAAGGACTTTTCTGGCATCATCACTCCCATTACTCAGCTAAAGAAACAGCATGTTCCCTTTTGATGGACCCCAGAGGCTCAGACAGCGTTTGAACAGTTGAAAGCCTTATTCACCTCAGCTCCCATCTTGAAACATCCCGATCCCTCCTTAGCTTATGTTTTGGAGGTAGACGCCTCGGAAAATGCAGTTGGGGCTATTATTTCCCAACGCCAAGGGCCCAAATCATTGCTCCACCCTGTGGCCTTCTTCTCTAAAAAATTAAATCCTTCCGAAAGGAATTATGATGTTGGTGACCGAGAGCTACTGGCTATCAAGGCCGCTCTTGAAGAATGGCGTTACCTTTTGGAGGGAGCTTCTCACCCAATTCTTATCTTCACAGATCACAAGAATCTTGAGTATTTGAAGACAGCTAAACGCCTAAGACCTCGGCAGGCAAGATGGGCACTTTTTTTCTCTCGTTTCATGTTTCATATAACCTAACGTCCTGGCTCAAAGAACGGGAAACCAGATGCCTTGTCCCGCATGTTCAGTGATCCAGTTGTATCCTCGGAACCTGATACTATTCTACCAGCCAATAATTTTTTACTTCTTCAGGCGGATCTGATGTCACAAATAAGAAAATATGTGGAAGACCAACCGCCTTCCAAGGACCTGGCTCTTCAACTAAGGGATGGCCTGTACTTCCCTAAGAGGCAAATCTTTATCCCAGAACAGTTCAGAGTTGCCGTCCTAGGGCGATCTCATGATCATCCCCTAGCGGGTCACTTTGGGATTCACAAGACGGCTAATTCGATCTCCCGTACATTCTGGTGGCCAAACTTGATGAACGACTGCAAGAAATATGTAAGATTTTGTATTTCATGCCTTCGGAATAAGACAGACAGAGCCAGAACTTGGGGTCTACTTGAGCCCCTTCCTGTACCTGAGAAACCATGGAGCATGATCTCCATGGATTTTATAGTAGAACTTCCCCCATCTGAAGACTTCACTACCATTTTCGTTGTGGTTGATCGTTTGACCAAAATGGCCCACTTTGTACCTCTGCAAGGAACTCCTTCTGCCCCGGAGACTGTCTCAACTTTTATCAAGGAGATTGTAAGGTTGCATGGCATCCCTGACAGCATAGTTTCTGATCGAGGGGTGCAGTTCACTTCTAGATTTTGGAGGGCCTTATGTGAAACTTTGAATATTGAACTCCGCCTCTCCACAGCTTATCACCCACAAACTAATGGACAGACTGAAAGGGTCAATCAAACCCTTGAACAGTACCTACGATGCTTTTCTTCTTTTGCACAGGATGACTGGCTATCAGTTCTCCCACTCGCGGAATTTTCATACAATAATTCCACCCATTCGGCAACCAAA
Source organism: Rana muscosa (assembly GCA_029206835.1). Taxonomy (NCBI): domain Eukaryota; kingdom Metazoa; phylum Chordata; class Amphibia; order Anura; family Ranidae; genus Rana; species Rana muscosa. Next base: position 782,232 of record CM055127.1, on the reverse strand, counting down.
CAGTCACCTTTTTTCGCCAATTATGGATACCATCCTTCTTTCTTGCCTGAGCTGCCTATTGATTCTTCTGTACCTGCCGTACAAGACAGGTTGAACTTCCTTAACTCCAACTACCAATTACTGCAGGATACAATCTCCAAGACCCAGGCAGATAATAAAAAGTTCTTCGACAAGAAGAGAAGAGGCAATTTGAATCTTGAACCTGGAGATAAGGTCTGGCTTTCCACAGCGAACTTGAAACTAAGTTGCCCCTCGAGGAAGCTTGGCCCAAGATTTTTGGGGCCTTTTCCAGTCAAGAGAAAGATTAATGCAGTAGCATTCGAATTAGTGTTACCCAAGAACCTGAGAATCCACCCAGTATTCCATGTTTCTTTGTTGAAGCCTACAGTGCCAAATCCTTTCCCAAATCAGATTTCTGAAACCCCTCCACCGCTACTTATCGAAGGGAATGAGGAATTTGAGGTGGAGGCCGTATTGGACTGTAGGAAGAGAGGTAACCAAACACAGTTTCTCATTAAATGGAAAGGCTACGGGCCGGAAGAAAGTTCCTGGGAACCAGCTTCTGATGTGCATGCTCCAAGACTGGTACGAGCTTTCTTTCTACGCCACCCGGAAGAAGAGGTCCTGAGGGGCATCCAGAGGCTGCCCCTAAGGGGGGGGCAATGTAAGGAAGCTGCCGGGAATCCGTCTGCGCATGCGCGCATTCGTCAACAGTCTCGGAATGCTGGCGCGCGCGCGCGCATCCCCAGTACGCAGCGGCCTTTCCGGAGTACCATTGCGCATGCGTGTGCGCAATTCGCGCATGCGCGTGCGCACGGGCAACATGCGCGCGCAGGAGCACGCTCCTAATTCCCTTTGGCACCAGCCTGCCTACTTAAAGGATGCTCTGACTTCTGACAAGTGCTGACTGGTCTTCAGCAAGTACCCTGATACCTGAACTCTGTTTAAACCTGGCTTGATCCCTGTTGCTGAACCTTGGCTTCCCTTTGACCTTGCTTCCGGACTTGAATACTTGATTACTGGTTCCTGATCTCGGCTTCCCATCTGACCTCCCTCCTGCCTGTGCCTTGTACCTCGCTGCCCGTCTGCTACCGAACCCGGCCACCCTTGTGATCCTGCACCAGCCTCCTGCTTGGCTTAACGCTGTCTCCAGTGCCTGTGCTAGCTGTCCATCCTACCAGCTTTCCTGAGTCCAGTTCCTTACCAGATGCTCTGCCTGCATCTCCACGTCTGCAACTCAGCTGACAAGTTCTGCACGCAACTACAGGCACTCGTGTAACTCCTCACCCTAGGTCTGTCCCATCCTCAGTGGGGCTTGGGTTGGAGATACAAGGGAGGCCGACCTCGTCATTCCAGACTCCTACCAGGTACGTGACAGTACCAGTCAGCCAGAGATGGAGTCTGGAAGGGAGGCCTCTCCACCGAAGGACATTTACCAAACTATTTCTGCGCTCTCAAATATTGTGCAGAAGTTACAAGAGAATCTTGGTCGCATGGAAGAGCGACTTCCACATTAGGTGACCGTCGCATCGGCCTGTGCTCCTTTCACCGCCATGGAATTTTTCTACTCAAACAGAGTCTGGTCTGTTCCGTGATGCCACTCCCCCTCCGGAACCCAAAGTGCCTATCCCTGAACGGTTTTCTGGAGAACGCAAGAAGTTTCGTACCTTCCGGAATTCTTGTGAACTTTATTTTTCTCTGCTACCCCGAACCTTTGCATCAGAGGACATCAAGGTAGGGTTAATTATTACACTACTACTGAACGAACCACTCTCTTGGGCTCATCACCTTCGGGAACAACATGACCCTGTTCTGACTGCCACGGGTTCATTCTTCTCAGCCATGGCTCAGTTATACACTGACCCCTTTTCCCAGCAAACTGCCGAATCCATGCTTGACAAATTACAGCAAGGGCCAAGGCCTGTTGAAGATTACGTAACTGACTTTCGTGTTTGGAGCGCAGGTACCCAATGGAATCACTCTGCACTTCGTCACCAGTTCCGTCTAGGACTTTCTGACACCGTAAAAGATGAACTTGCCAGAGTGGGAATACCCGCGTCCCTGGAAGATCTGATAAATTTAACTATTCAGATCGATCGGCGGTTTCGAGAAAGGCAATCGGAAAAATCTAAAGGGACTCTTTCTGTGGTTTCAAGGCCAGCCGCCCCTGCTCCTCTACCTGTTCCTTCCCCCAGAAGGAGGGAAGAGCATAAGGCACCTCACAGCAGTTTTCGTAGGTTACCTCTTTCTCCTGCTGAACGTCTACGTCGAGTCCAAGGCAGTCTGTGTCTCTACTGCGGGGAGGTTGGCCACTTCATACGAACTTGTCCGGCAGAGACCTGCAGGGTCTCTTCCCGTCAGCCTCTTGTGATGCATCTCCCTGGGAAGGATCAGTCACATGTCTCTCTTCCCATCAAGCTTCAGCTCCCCGAAAAGACGGTTTCAGTACTTGCAATCATAGACTCTGGGGCCTGCAGCTGTTTTGTGGACTCTGCATTTGCTTCTCTTCAGCAGCTGCCCTTGGGTACCAAGAGGCAAGGGTTCCATGTCCATCTGGCTGACGGCTCCGGTATTAAATCAGGCCCGGTTACTCAGGGGACCTTGCCTATTCTCTGCCAGACTTCTTCAGGCCATAGCGAACTCCTCCGTTTGGATGTCATAGCTTCTCCCATGTTTCCCGTTATCCTCGGCATTCCATGGTTAAGGCACACAACCCTCACGTTGACTGGCTTACCGGAGATATCTCTTTTTCGTCCAACTACTGCCAGACGCACTGCCTCTTGGGAGGAACTGTCAACTCCACGCACCTCCAGGGTATCCACCCTGACCATGAAGCCTCTAAACTGATCCCGGTTGCTTATCACGAATTTCTGGACGTCTTTAATAAAAAGGGTGCAGACACTCTTCCACCTCATAAACCTTACGATTGCCCCATTGAACTTCTACCGGGAGCCGAGATCCCGTTTGGTCGGATTTACCCTCTCTCTGAGCCTGAATTGGAAGCCCTGCGTACCTATATCGACGAGAGCCTTGAAAAGCAGTTCATTCGGCCTTCCACTTCACCAGCAGGAGCCGGTATTTTCTTCGTTGAGAAAAAAGACCACACCTTGAGGCCCTGTGTGGACTATCGTGACCTTAACAGGGTCACTGTCAAGAATCGGTACCCTCTTCCTCTGATTCCCGAACTATTCCAGAGGCTGCGAGGGGCACGAGTGTTCTCCAAACTGGACTTGAGGGGTGCCTATAATCTTGTCAGAATCAGGGAGGGAGACGAATGGAAGACGGCCTTCCGGACACGTTTTGGCCACTTTGAGTATTTAGTCATGCCATTCGGGCTCTGCAATGCTCCAGCCACATTCCAGCATCTGGTAAACGATTTTTTTCGGGACTTTCTTGATTTATTCGTCATCGTGTATCTGGATGACATCCTTGTATTCTCTGAAACTTTAGAATCCCATCGGACTCATGTAAAAAAGGTATTAGCTCGATTGCGGGAACACTGACTTTACGCAAAGGCTGAAAAATGCGACTTTGAAAAGCAAGTTGTGCATTTCCTAGGGCTTGTCATCTCCGCCGAGGGAATCTCCATGGACCCTTAGAAAGTCGCTTCTGTCTTGGAATGGTCTGCTCCTACTGACAGAAAAGCTGTACAGAGGTTCGAGGGGTTTGCTAACTTTTATAGAACATTTATTAAGGACTTTTCTGGCATCATCACTCCCATTACTCAGCTAACGAAACAGCATGTTCCCTTTCGATGGACCCCAGAGGCTCAGACAGCGTTTGAACAGTTGAAAGCCTTATTCACCTCAGCTCCCATCTTGAAACATCCCGATCCCTCCTTAGCTTATGTTTTGGAGGTAGACGCCTCGGAAAATGCAGTTGAGGCTATTATTTCCCAACGCCAAGGGCCCAAATCATTGCTCCACCCTGTGGCCTTCTTCTCTAAAAAAATTAAATCCTTCCGAAAGGAATTATGATGTTGGTGACCGAGAGCTACTGGCTATCAAGGCCGCTCTTGAAGAATGGCGTTACCTTTTGGAGGGAGCTTCTCACCCAATTCTAATCTTCACAGATCACAAGAATCTTGAGTATTTGAAGACAGCTAAACGCCTAAGACCTCGGCAGGCAAGATGGGCACTTTTTTTCTCTCGTTTCATGTTTCATATAACCTACCGTCCTGGCTCAAAGAACGGGAAACCAGATGCCTTGTCCCGCATGTTCAGTGATCCAGTTGTATCCTCGGAACCTGATACTATTCTACCAGCCAATAATTTTTTACTTCTTCAGGCGGATCTGATGTCACAAATAAGAAAATATGTGGAAGACCAACCGCCTTCCAAGGACCTGGCTCTTCAACTAAGGGATGGCCTGTACTAAGAGGCCTATTTGTCAAAGAGGCAAATCTTTATCCCAGAACAGTTCAGAGTTGCCGTCCTAGGGCGATGTCATGATCATCCCCTAGCGGTTCACTTTGGGATTCACAAGACGGCTAATTCGATCTCCCGTACATTCTGGTGGCCAAACTTGAAGAACGACTGCAAGAAATATGTAAGATCTTGTATTTCATGCCTTCGGAATAAGACAGACAGAGCCAGAACTTGGGGTCTACTTGAGCCCCTTCCTGTACCTGAGAAACCATGGAGCATGATCTCCATGGATTTTATAGTAGAACTTCCCCCATCTGAAGACTTCACTACCATTTTCGTTGTGGTTGATCGTTTGACCAAAATGGCCCACTTTGTACCTCTGCAAGTAACTCCTTCTGCCCCGGAGACTGCCTCAACTTTTATCAAGGAGATTGTAAGGTTGCATGGCATCCCTGACAGCATAGTTTCTGATCGAGGGGTGCAGTTCACTTCTAGATTTTGGAGGGCCTTATGTGAAACTTTGAACATTGAACTCCGCCTCTCCACAGCTTATCACCCACAAACTAATGGACAGACTGAAAGGGTCAATCAAACCCTTGAACAGTACCTACAATGCTTTTCTTCTTTTGCACAGGATGACTGGCTATCACTTCTCCCACTCGTGGAATTTTCATACAATAATTCCACCCATTCGGTAACCAAACAGTCACCTTTTTTCGCCAATTATGGATACCATCCTTCTTTCTTGCCTGAGCTGCCTATTGGTTCTTCTGTACCTGCCGTACAAGACAGGTTGAACTTCCTTAACTCCAACTACCAATTACTGCAGGTCCCAGAACAGTTCAGAGTTGCCGTCCTAGGGCGATGTCATGATCATCCCCTAGCGGGTCACTTTGGGATTCACAAGACGGCTAATTTGATCTCCCGTACATTCTGGTGGCCAAACTTGATGAACGACTGCAAGAAATATGTAAGATCTTGTATTTCATGCCTTCGGAATAAGACAGACAGAGCCAGAACTTGGGGTCTACTTGAGCCCCTTCCTGTACCTGAGAAACCATAGAGCATGATCTCCATGGATTTTATAGTAGAACTTCCCCCATCTGAAGACTTCACTACCATTTTCGTTGTGGTTGATCGTTTGACCAAAATGGCCCACTTTGTACCTCTGCAAGGAACTCCTTCTGCCCCGAGACTGCCTCAACTTTTATCAAGGAGATTGTAAGGTTGCATGGCATCCCTGACAGCATAATTTCTGATCGAGGGGTGCAGTTCACTTCTAGATTTTGGAGGGCCTTATGTGAAACTTTGAACATTGAACTCCGCCTCTCCACAGCTTATCACCCACAAGCTAAAGGACAGACTGAAAGGGTCAATCAAACCCTTGAACAGTACCTACGATGCTTTTCTTCTTTTGCACAGGATGACTGGCTATCACTTCTCCCACTCGCGGAATTTTCATACAATAATTCCACCCATTCGGCAACCAAACAGTCACCTTTTTTCGCCAATTATGGATACCATCCTTCTTTCTTGCCTGAGCTGCCTATTGATTCTTCTGTACCTGCCGTACAAGACAGGTTGAACTTCCTTAACTCCAAATACCAATTACTGCAGGATACAATCTCCAAGACCCAGGCAGATAATATAAAGTTCTTCGACAAGAAGAGAAGAGGCAATTTGAATCTTGAACCTTTTCCAGTACCTCGCTGCCCGTCTGCTACCGAACCCGGCCACCCTTGTGATCCTGCACAGCCTCCTGCTTGGCTTAACGCTTTCTCCAGTGCCTGTGCTAGCTGTCCATCCTACCAGCTTTCCTGAGTCCAGTTCCTTACCAGATGCTCTGCCTGCATCTCCACGTCTGCAACTCAGCTGACAAGTTCTGCACGCAACTACAGGCACTCGTGTAACTCCTCACCCTAGGTCGGTCCCATTCTCAGTGGGGCTTGGGTTGGAGATACAAGGGAGGCCGACCTCGTCATTCCAGACTCCTACCAGGTACGTGACAGTACCAGTCAGCCAGAGATGGAGTCTGGAAGGGAGGCCTCTCCACCGAAGGACATTTAGAAAACTATTTCTGCGCTCTCAAATATTGTGCAGAAGTTACAAGAGCGGGTCTCTTTGGGATTCACAAGACGGCTAATTTGATCTCCCGTACATTCTGGTGGCCAAACTTGATGAACGACTGCAAGAAATATGTAAGATCTTGTATTTCATGCCTTCGGAATAAGACAGACAGAGCCAGAACTTGGGGTCTACTTGAGCCCCTTCCTGTACCTGAGAAACCATGGAGCATGATCTCCATGGATTTTATAGTAGAACTTCCCCCATCTGAAGACTTCACTACCATTTTCGTTGTGGTTGATCGTTTGACCAAAATGGCCCACTTTGTACCTCTGCAAGGAACTCCTTCTGCCCCGGAGACTGCCTCAACTTTTATCAAGGAGATTGTAAGGTTGCATGGCATCCCTGACAGCATAGTTTCTGATCGAGGGGTGCAGTTCACTTCTAGATTTTGGAGGGCCTTATGTGAAACTTTGAACATTGAACTCCGCCTCTCCACAGCTTATCACCCACAAACTAATGGACAGACTGAAAGGGTCAATCAAACCCTTGAACAGTACCTACGACGAATAATTCCACCCATTCGGCAACCAAACAGTCACCTTTTTTCGCCAATTATGGATACCATCCTTCTTTCTTGCCTGAGCTGCCTATTGATTCTTCTGTACCTGCCGTACAAGACAGGTTGAACTTCCTTAACTCCAACTACCAATTACTGCAGGATACAATCTCCAAGACCCAGGCAGATAATAAAAAGTTCTTCGACAAGAAGAGAAGAGGCAATTTGAATCTTGAACCTTTTCCAGTACCTCGCTGCCCGTCTGCTACCGAACCCGGCCACCCTTGTGATCCTGCACCAGCCTCCTGCTTGGCTTAACGCTGTCTCCAGTGCCTGTGCTAGCTGTCCATCCTACCAGCTTTCCTGAGTCCAGTTCCTTACCAGATGCTCTGCCTGCATCTCCACGTCTGCAACTCAGCTGACAAGTTCTGAACGCAACTACAGGCACTCGTGTAACTCCTCACCCTAGGTCTGTCCCATCCTCAGTGGGGCTTGGGTTGGAGATACAAGGGAGGCCGACCTCGTCATTCCAGAATCCTACCAGGTCACTGTCGAGAATCGGTACCCTCTTCCTCTGATTCCCAAACTATTCCAGAGGCTGCGAGGGGCACGAGTGTTCTCCAAACTGGACTTGAGGGGTGCCTATAATCTTGTCAGAATCAGGGAGGGAGACGAATGGAAGACGGCCTTCCGGACACGCTTTGGCCACTTTGAGTATTTAGTCATGCCATTCGGGCTCTGCAATGCTCCAGCCACATTCCAGCATCTGGTAAACGATGTTTTTCGGGACTTTCTTGATTTATTCGTCATCGTGTATCTGGATGACATCCTTGTATTCTCTGAAACTTTAGAATCCCATCGGACTCATGTAAAAAAGGTATTAGCTCGATTGCGGGAACACCGACTTTACGCAAAGGCTGAAAAATGCGACTTTGAAAAGCAAGTTGTGCATTTCCTAGGGCTTGTCATCTTCGCCGAGGGAATCTCCATAGACCCTCAGAAAGTCGCTTCTGTCTTGGAATGGCCTGCTCCTACTGACAGAAAAGCTGTACAGAGGTTCGTGGGGTTTGCTAACCCTGGGAAGGATCAGTCACATGTCTCTCTTCCCATCAAGCTTCAGCTCCCCGAAAAGACGGTTTCAGTACTTGCAATCATAGACTCTGGGGCCTGCAGCTGTTTTGTGGACTCTGCATTTGCTTCTCTTCAGCAGCTGCCCTTGGGTACCAAGAGGCAAGGGTTCCATGTCCATCTGGCTGACGGCTCCGGTATTAAATCAGGCCCGGTTACTCAAGAGACCTTGCCTATTCTCTGCCAGACTTCTTCAGGCCATAGCGAACTCCTCCGTTTGGATGTCATAGCTTCTCCCATGTTTCCCGTTATCCTCGGCATTCCATGGTTGAAGGCACACAACCCTCACGTTGACTGGCTTACCGGAGATATTTTTTTTTTTCGTCCAACTACTGCCAGACGCACTGCCTCTTGGGAGGAACTGTCAACTCCACGCCCCTCCTGGGTATCCACCCTGACCATGAAGCCTCTAAACTGATCCCGGTTGCTTACCACGAATTTCTGGACGTCTTTAATAAAAAGGGTGCAGACACTCTTCCACCTCATAGAACTTACGATTGCCCCATTGAACTTCTACCGGGAGCCGAGATCCCGTTTGGTCGGATTTACCCTCTCTCTGAGCCTGAATTGGAAGCCCTGCGTACCTATATCGACGAGAGCCTTGAAAAGCAGTTCATTCGGCCTTCCACTTCACCAGCAGGAGCCGGTATTTTCTTCGTTGAGAAAAAAGACCACACCTTGAGGCCCTGTGTGGACTATCGTGACCTTAACAGGGTCACTGTCAAGAATCGGTACCCTCTTCCTCTGATTCCCGAACTATTCCAGAGGCTGCGAGGGGCACGAGTGTTCTCCAAACTGGACTTGAGGGGTGCCTATAATCTTGTCAGAATCAGGGAGGGAGAGAAATGGAAGACGGCCTTCCGGACACGCTTTGGCCACTTTGAGTATTTAGTCATGCCATTCGGGCTCTGCAATGCTCCAGCCACATTCCAGCATCTGGTAAACGATGTTTTTCGGGACTTTTTTGATTTATTCGTCATCGTGTATCTGGATGACATCCTTGTATTCTCTGAAACTTTAGAATCCCATCGGACTCATGTAAAAAAGGTATTAGCTCGATTGCGGGAACACCGACTTTAAGCAAAGGCTGAAAAATGCGACTTTGAAAAGCAAGTTGTGCATTTCCTAGGGCTTGTCATCTTCGCCGAGGGAATCTCCATAGACCCTCAGAAAGTCGCTTCTGTCTTGGAATGGCCTGCTCCTACTGACAGAAAAGCTTTACAGAGGTTCGTGGGGTTTGCTAACCCTGGGAAGGATCAGTCACATGTCTCTCTTCCCATCAAGCTTCAGCTCCCCGAAAAGACGGTTTCAGTACTTGCAATCATAGACTCTGGGGCCTGCAGCTGTTTTGTGGACTCTGCATTTGCTTCTCTTCAGCAGCTGCCCTTGGGTACCAAGAGGCAAGGGTTCCATGTCCATCTGGCTGACGGCTCCGGTATTAAATCAGGCCCGGTTACTCAAGAGACCTTGCCTATTCTCTGCCAGACTTCTTCAGGCCATAGCGAACTCCTCCGTTTGGATGTCATAGCTTCTCCCATGTTTCCCGTTATCCTCGGCATTCCATGGTTGAAGGCACACAACCCTCACGTTGACTGGCTTACCGGAGATATATTTTTTTTTCGTCCAACTACTGCCAGACGCACTGCCTCTTGGGAGGAACTGTCAACTCCACGCCCCTCCTGGGTATCCACCCTGACCATGAAGCCTCTAAACTGATCCCGGTTGCTTACCACGAATTTCTGGACGTCTTTAATAAAAAGGGTGCAGACACTCTTCCACCTCATAGAACTTACGATTGCCCCATTGAACTTCTACCGGGAGCCGAGATCCCGTTTGGTCGGATTTACCCTCTCTCTGAGCCTGAATTGGAAGCCCTGCGTACCTATATCGACGAGAGCCTTGAAAAGCAGTTCATTCGGCCTTCCACTTCACCAGCAGGAGCCGGTATTTTCTTCGTTGAGAAAAAAGACCACACCTTGAGGCCCTGTGTGGACTATCGTGACCTTAACAGGGTCACTGTCAAGAATCGGTACCCTCTTCCTCTGATTCCCGAACTATTCCAGAGGCTGCGAGGGGCACGAGTGTTCTCCAAACTGGACTTGAGGGGTGCCTATTATCTTGTCAGAATCAGGGAGGGAGACGAATGGAAGACGGCCTTCCGGACACGCTTTGGCCACTTTGAGTATTTAGTCATGCCATTCGGGCTCTGCAATGCTCCAGCCACAGTCCAGCATCTGGTAAACGATGTTTTTCGGGACTTTCTTGATTTATTCGTCATCGTGTATCTGGATGACATCCTTGTATTCTCTGAAACTTTAGAATCCCATCGGACTCATGTAAAAAAGGTATTAGCTCGATTGCGGGAACACCGACTTTAAGCAAAGGCTGAGAAATGCGACTTTGAAAAGCAAGTTGTGCATTTCCTAGGGCTTGTCATCTCCGCCGAGGGAATCTCCATGGACCCTCAGAAAGTCGCTTCTGTCTTGGAATGGCCTGCTCCTACTGACAGAAAAGCTGTACAGAGGTTCGTGGGGTTTGCTAACCCTGGGAAGGATCAGTCACATGTCTCTCTTCCCATCAAGCTTCAGCTCCCCGAAAAGACGGTTTCAGTACTTGCAATCATAGACTCTGGGGCCTGCAGCTGTTTTGTGGACTCTGCATTTGCTTCTCTTCAGCAGCTGCCCTTGGGTACCAAGAGGCAAGGGTTCCATGTCCATCTGGCTGACGGCTCCGGTATTAAATCAGGCCCGGTTACTCAAGAGACCTTGCCTATTCTCTGCCAGACTTCTTCAGGCCATAGCGAACTCCTCCGTTTGGATGTCATAGCTTCTCCCATGTTTCCCGTTATCCTCGGCATTCCATGGTTGAAGGCACACAACCCTCACGTTGACTGGCTTACCGGAGATATATATTTTTTTCGTCCAACTACTGCCAGACGCACTGCCTCTTGGGAGGAACTGTCAACTCCACGCCCCTCCTGGGTATCCACCCTGACCATGAAGCCTCTAAACTGATCCCGGTTGCTTACCACGAATTTCTGGACGTCTTTAATAAAAAGGGTGCAGACACTCTTCCACCTCATAGAACTTACGATTGCCCCATTGAACTTCTACCGGGAGCCGAGATCCCGTTTGGTCGGATTTACCCTCTCTCTGAGCCTGAATTGGAAGCCCTGCGTACTGTGACAGCAGGAAGGTAAAGTCACCTGGTTGCATCCAGGGGGGTAGATATATTTCTCCCAGATTCAGGCTTTATGCCGACTTATACAACTAGGGAGGGAGTTGATGAAGCCCAGCTGAGGCTAGTGGGCTCATGGATGATTCATACCTCTAGGGAGAGGGCTGGGCGTCGTGCAGGCAGGGAGTTGATGAGACCAGCTGAAGCTTGTCAGCTCGTTTAGGGCCTCTATAAAAACTCCCAGATTCATTAGGTGTTTGCTCATGCCTGGACCCAGACCTGTGTGGACTGTCTAGGGAGAGTGAACCCCTGTGCGGTGAGACAAAGCCTGTGTGGCTATTTGTTTGGACATTGACTAAACCAGGGACTTAGGGACTAGGACAGCACCAGGCTGATCCCAGTTGTTAGTTAGGAAACCTGCATGTTTAGTCAGAGGTCAAGCTGACCAGGATTTATTTTGTTTATGTTTCTTTTTGGCTTTGCTGTGTTTTTGTCACTGTACATAGAGAAATAAACCGCACCTTTTGATTTTGAAAACCACAACCTCCGTCTGCTGGCCCTGTTTTTGTGTGGGGAGCCCAACCAGGGGGTCACACACACCCGCTACCGAGTTAACCCCCTCACAGTTGGTGGAGAACCAGTGGCAGTTTTTTTAAGCCAGCATGGAGGAGATACTGAAACAGCTGGCTCTAGCAAATGCCAATCAACAGCAGACAAATGCAGGTTTGCAAAGGAGCCTTGCAGCCCAGCAGCAAGCTCATCAACAGAGCCTTGCAGCCCAGCAGCAAGCTCACCAACAGAGTCTGGAAGCTCAGCAACAAGCCCAGCAGCAATCTGAGGCCCGCTTCATAGACCTGTTACAGAAGCAAGAGCAGAGACTACAACAAATGGAAGCAGTAGTGCAGCAACGTCCGCAGACCAGTGAGGAAAGCCGTCCCACTAATACCGCGTCCTTTGGGGTGAGTCGTTTATTGACAAAAATGACTGGAGAGGATGATCCAGAGGTATTTTTGACCACATTTGAAAGGACTGCTGAAAGAGAAAAGTGGCCTGAGGAGCAGTGGGCTGGACTGGTGGCTCCTCTGTTAACTGGTGAATCGCAGAAGGCTTACTATGACCTAGAGCCTGACCAAGCAAAAGACTATGTGATGCTAAAAGCTGAAATATTGGCAAGGCTGGGTGTCACCCTGGCTGTCCGGGCTCAGCGTGTGCATAACTGGACTTTCCAGCTTGGAAAACCCCCCAGGTCTCAAATGTATGATCTCATTCACCTGAGCAGGAAGTGGCTACAGCCAGAGACTTTGTCCGCACCAGAGATTGTGGAACGTGTTGTAATGGATCGGTTTTTGAGAGCTCTTCCTACTGCCATCCAAAAGTGGGTAAGCCATGGAGACCCAGAGACGGCCGGTGGTCTTGTGGATCGTGTAGAGAAATACTTGGCTACAGAGAACCTGACGGCCTCCTCCAGAGACTCTCGGACTTTCCACCCTAAGACCAGACCATCCCCAGGGGCGGATAAGAGGATTCCAAGGGGTGAGGGTGGAGAGAGTGAGAGGGTGGGAGCTCTACCCAAAGTTTGGCGAGAACAGCCTGGGAAGTCAGGGGCTCAAGAGGCAGCCAAAAGGATTGTTTGCTACCGCTGCCGGCAAGCGGGACATATTGCAGCAAATTGCCCGGTTGTGGAGGAACCCATGCAATGTGACTTTCTGACGGACCGACGTCAGTCGCTGTGTGCGACAGTCGCATGCACTGCCATTCGGGAAACTGAGAAACATTTATGCAAAATGTGTATTAATGGTAGAAATGTTGTGGTATTGCTGGATTCAGGTAGCCTTGTGACCCTGATAAAGGCTGAATTAGTTAAAACAGAGGTCTCTGGGAATAGCAAGGTAGCTGTTATTTGTGTGCATGGGGACACCCGAGAGTATCCAGTGACTACAGTGTGTTTCGAGACCCCCAAAGGTACCCTCTCTCATCCAGTGGGGTTAGTATCTCAATTACCGCATGATGCCATTGTGGGAAGGGATTTTCCGAAGTTCTGGGAACTGTGGGATGATCCTGAGCCCCACACTGGTGCCCCTATGTACCAGGAATGTGATAGCCAGAACTCCTCTGAGAGTGGTGAGGACTCTCCAGAATTTCCCTTGTCAGTATTGGCAGGGGAGACTCAAGAAACTGGAGAGGAGCCCACCTCCTCAGACGAAAACCTACCGTCTGTGGAGTTTTCTGATCTGGAGGTTCACAGGGAAAATTTTGCCACAGAACAGTTAAAAGACCCCGCCCTAATAAAGGCACGGGAAAACGTAGTGGAAATAGATGGCGAGTTAGTGAACCCAGATAATACCTGCACTTACCCATACTTCAGCGTAGAGAAGGACCTACTGTATCGGGTGGCAAAAAGGGCAGAAGAAACCGTTGAGCAGCTTGTGGTGCCCAAATCTTACAGGAAGTTGGTGTTGGAGTTGGCCCATGGGCACATTCTTGGAGGTCATCTGGGGACAGAGAAAACCCGAGAGAGGGTATTACAGAGATTCTATTGGCCTGGGGTGATGAAGGACATAGAAAATTATTGTTCCTCCTGCCCTGTGTGTCAGAGGTCGGCCCCGATGCCACATTTCCGTAGCCCGCTGGTCCCTCTACCCATCATTGAGGTCCCGTTTGAGAGAATCGCAATGGATTTGGTAGGTCCTATAATCAAGTCCGCTAGGGGGCACCAGTACATATTGGTTATAATGGACTATGCCACCCGTTATCCAGAAGCGATCCCTCTCAGAAATACCTCGGCCAAAACCATAGCCAAAGAGCTATCTCTTGTTTTTAGCCGGGTGGGTATTTGTAAAGAACTGCTTACGGACCAAGGTACACCCTTTATGTCCCGGGTTATGAAAGAGCTGTGTAAATTGTTCAAAGTGACGCAATTGCGTACATCTGTGTATCACCCCCAAACCGATGGGCTGGTTGAAAGATTCAACAAAACCCTAAAACAAATGTTGAAGAAAGTGGTGGATAGAGATGGAAAGGATTGGGACTGTCTACTTCCTTATTTGATGTTTGCTATTAGGGAGGTGCCCCAATCCTCTACGGGATTCTCCCCCTTTGAGTTACTGTATGGGAGACACCCAAGAGGGCTGTTGGATATTGCCAAGGAAACTTGGGAAAGTGAGAGTTCTCCCCACAGGAGTGTGATTGAGCATGTCGCCCTGATGCAAGATCGAATTGCACAGGTAATGCCCATCGTGAAAGAACATTTGGCCCAAGCGCAGTTGGCACAGCAGAGAGTGTACAACCGTGGAGCCAAGACCCGTACCTTTTCCCCGGGGGATAGGATATTGGTACTTGTCCCTACGGTTGAAAGTAAATTCCTTGCCAAATGGCAAGGCCCCTACGAGATAATGGAAAAAGTGAGCGAAGTGAATTACAAGGTCAGACAACCAGGAAGGCGAAAGCCCGAACAGATATATCACGTTAATCTGTTGAAAGCCTGGAGGGATAGAGAGTCCCTAGTCGCAGAAACTTGGTCACCAGCTCAAACTGGTTGCGTGATTCCGGAGGTTGGAATAGCAGCCACCTTGTCACAACCCCAACAACAGGAGGTTAAGGAGTTTGTGCTTCGCAACAAGGAGGTGTTCTCTGAGCTGCCGGGACAAACATCTGGGGTAGAGCATGATATTATTACCCCGCCCGGTGAAAGGGTGAAGTTAAAACCCTATCGGATCCCAGAGGCCCGACGGGAGGCAATACGGGAGGAAGTACAGAAAATGCTGAACTTAGGGGTGATAGAGGAGTCCCAAAGTGATTGGTCTAGTCCCATTGTGTTGGTGCCTAAACCGGATGGGAGCTGGCGATTTTGTAACGATTTTCGTCAGTTGAACAAAGTTACAAAATTTGACACCTACCCCATGCCACGTATAGATGAGTTGATCGACCGGCTGGGAACAGCCCGATACATGACGACTCTTGACCTCACAAAAGGGTATTGGCAAATTCCCCTGGCCAAGTCGGCCAAAGAGAAAACCGCATTTGTAACCCCAGACGGGGCGTTCCAATATAAGAGAATGCCGTTCGGGTTACAGAATGCGCCGGCCACATTCCAGCGGAAAATGGACCAGATACTGAGGCCCCATCGGAAGTATGCTGCGGCTTACCTGGATGACGTAATTGTCCATAGCACAGATTGGGCCTCACATCTGCCAAAAGTGCAAGCAGTCCTAGACTCTATCCGGGAAGCGGGGTTTACGGCTAACCCCAAGAAGTGTACCATTGGGCAGGAGGAG
Source organism: Rana muscosa (assembly GCA_029206835.1). Taxonomy (NCBI): domain Eukaryota; kingdom Metazoa; phylum Chordata; class Amphibia; order Anura; family Ranidae; genus Rana; species Rana muscosa. The sequence continues at coordinate 766,663 of CM055127.1, read as the reverse complement.
GCCAAATTTCTTGGGTACACCATTGGCAGGGGAGTGATAAAACCCCAACTCAACAAAGTCGAGGCCATCCAGAGTTGGCCACGTCCCAACAGCAAGAAGCAGGTACGGGCCTTTCTGGGAATCGCGGGTTATTATCGGCGCTTCATTCCCCACTTTGCTTCTAAGGCTGTGCCCCTAACCAACCTGACGAAAGGGAAAGGGTCGGTCATGATTAAATGGACCCCCGAGGCTGAGGCAGCATTCCAATTCTTGAAACAAGCCTTATGTAGCCAGCCAGTGTTGTACTCACCCGACTTCTCTAAAGACTTTGTCGTACAAAGTGATGCGTCAGATGTGGGGTTAGGAGCAGTATTGTCCCAGGTCTGGAACGGGGAAGAGCACCCAGTCATTTACCTCAGCAGGAAGTTGAAGTCCCATGAGGTAAATTACGCCACGGTTGAAAAGGAGTGTTTAGCGGTGAAGTGGGCTCTAGATTCCCTTCGGTACTATCTGCTAGGTAGGCACTTTGACATGGTTACGGATCACGCTCCGTTAAAGTGGATGGCTCAAAACAAGGAGACAAATAGAAGAGTGAATAGGTGGTTCCTGGCCCTACAGGAATTCAACTTCACAGTAAAGCATCGCCCTGGCGTTCAAATGGGGAATGTGGATGCTTTGTCTCGAGTACATGAATGCCTGATTGCTGGTGTTCCAACCCCAAGGTTAAAACAAGAGGGGGGGTATGTGACAGCAGGAAGGTAAAGTCACCTGGTTGCATCCAGGGGGGTAGATATATTTCTCCCAGATTCAGGCTTTATGCCGACTTATACAACTAGGGAGGGAGTTGATGAAGCCCAGCTGAGGCTAGTGGGCTCATGGATGATTCATACCTCTAGGGAGAGGGCTGGGCGTCGTGCAGGCAGGGAGTTGATGAGACCAGCTGAAGCTTGTCAGCTCGTTTAGGGCCTCTATAAAAACTCCCAGATTCATTAGGTGTTTGCTCATGCCTGGACCCAGACCTGTGTGGACTGTCTAGGGAGAGTGAACCCCTGTGCGGTGAGACAAAGCCTGTGTGGCTATTTGTTTGGACATTGACTAAACCAGGGACTTAGGGATTAGGACAGCACCAGGCTGATCCCAGTTGTTAGTTAGGAAACCTGCATGTTTAGTCAGAGGTCAAGCTGACCAGGATTTATTTTGTTTATGTTTCTTTTTGGCTTTGCTGTGTTTTTGTCACTGTACATAGAGAAATAAACCGCACCTTTTGATTTTGAAAACCACAACCTCCGTCTGCTGGCCCTGTTTTTGTGTGGGGAGCCCAACCAGGGGGTCACACACACCCGCTACCGAGTTAACCCCCTCACAGTACCTATATCGACGAGAGCCTTGAAAAGCAGTTCATTCGGCCTTCCACTTCACCAGCAGGAGCCGGTATTTTCTTCGTTGAGAAAAAAGACCACACCTTGAGGCCCTGTGTGGACTATCGTGACCTTAACAGGGTCACTGTCAAGAATCGGTACCCTCTTCCTCTGATTCCCGAACTATTCCAGAGGCTGCGAGGGGCACGAGTGTTCTCCAAACTGGACTTGAGGGGTGCCTATAATCTTGTCAGAATCAGGGAGGGAGACGAATGGAAGACGGCCTTCCGGACACGCTTTGGCCACTTTGAGTATTTAGTCATGCCATTCGGGCTCTGCAATGCTCCAGCCACATTCCAGCATCTGGTAAACGATGTTTTTCGGGACTTTCTTGATTTATTCGTCATCGTGTATCTGGATGACATCCTTGTATTCTCTGAAACTTTAGAATCCCATCGGACTCATGTAAAAAAGGTATTAGCTCGATTGCGGGAACACCGACTTTAAGCAAAGGCTGAGAAATGCGACTTTGAAAAGCAAGTTGTGCATTTCCTAGGGCTTGTCATCTCCGCCGAGGGAATCTCCATGGACCCTCAGAAAGTCGCTTCTGTCTTGGAATGGCCTGCTCCTACTGACAGAAAAGCTGTACAGAGGTTCGTGGGGTTTGCTAACCCTGGGAAGGATCAGTCACATGTCTCTCTTCCCATCAAGCTTCAGCTCCCCGAAAAGACGGTTTCAGTACTTGCAATCATAGACTCTGGGGCCTGCAGCTGTTTTGTGGACTCTGCATTTGCTTCTCTTCAGCAGCTGCCCTTGGGTACCAAGAGGCAAGGGTTCCATGTCCATCTGGCTGACGGCTCCGGTATTAAATCAGGCCCGGTTACTCAAGAGACCTTGCCTATTCTCTGCCAGACTTCTTCAGGCCATAGCGAACTCCTCCGTTTGGATGTCATAGCTTCTCCCATGTTTCCCGTTATCCTCGGCATTCCATGGTTGAAGGCACACAACCCTCACGTTGACTGGCTTAACGGAGATATATATTTTTTTCGTCCAACTACTGCCAGACGCACTGCCTCTTGGGAGGAACTGTCAACTCCACGCCCCTCCTGGGTATCCACCCTGACCATGAAGCCTCTAAACTGATCCCGGTTGCTTATCACTAATTTCTGGACTTCTTTAATAAAAAGGGTGCAGACACTCTTCCACCTCATAGAACTTACGATTGCCCCATTGAACATCTACCGGGAGCCGAGATCCCGTTTGGTCGGATTTACCCTCTCTCTGAGCCTGAATTGGAAGCCCTGCGTACCTATATCGACGAGAGCCTTGAAAAGCAGTTCATTCGGCCTTCCACTTCACCAGCAGGAGCCGGTATTTTCTTCGTTGAGAAAAAAGACCACACCTTGAGGCCCTGTGTGGACTATCGTGACCTTAACAGGGTCACTGTCAAGAATCGGAACCCTCTTCCTCTGATTCCCGAACTATTCCAGAGGCTGCGAGGGGCACGAGTGTTCTCCAAACTGGACTTGAGGGGTGCCTATAATCTTGTCAGAATCAGGGAGGGAGACGAATGGAAGACGGCCTTCCGGACACGCTTTGGCCACTTTGAGTATTTAGTCATGCCATTCGGGCTCTGCAATGCTCCAGCCACATTCCAGCATCTGGTAAACAATGTTTTTCGGGACTTTCTTGATTTATTCGTCATCGTGTATCTGGATGACATCCTTGTATTCTCTGAAACTTTAGAATCCCATCGGACTCATGTAAAAAAGGTATTAGCTCGATTGCGGGAACACCGACTTTACGCAAAGGCTGAAAAATGCGACTTTGAAAAGCAAGTTGTGCATTTCCTAGGGCTTGTCATCTCCGCCGAGGGAATCTCCATGGACCCTCAGAAAGTCGCTTCTGTCTTGGAATGGCCTGCTCCTACTGACAGAAAAGCTGTACAGAGGTTCGTGGGATTTGCTAACCCTGGGAAGGATCAGTCACATGTCTCTCTTCCCATCAAGCTTCAGCTCCCCGAAAAGACGGTTTCAGTACTTGCAATCATAGACTCTGGGGCCTGCAGCTGTTTTGTGGACTCTGCATTTGCTTCTCTTCAGCAGCTGCCCTTGGGTACCAAGAGGCAAGGGTTCCATGTCCATCTGGCTGACGGCTCCGGTATTAAATCAGGCCCGGTTACTCAAGAGACCTTGCCTATTCTCTGCCAGACTTCTTCAGGCCATAGCGAACTCCTCCGTTTGGATGTCATAGCTTCTCCCATGTTTCCCGTTATCCTCGGCATTCCATGGTTGAAGGCACACAACCCTCACGTTGACTGGCTTACCGGAGATATATATTTTTTTTCGTCCAACTACTGCCAGACGCACTGCCTCTTGGGAGGAACTGTCAACTCCACGCCCTCCTGGGTATCCACCCTGACCATGAAGCATCTAAACTGATCCCGGTTGCTTATCACAAATTTCTGGACGTCTTTAATAAAAAGGGTGCAGACACTCTTCCACCTCATAGAACTTACGATTGCCCCATTGAACTTCTACCAGGAGCCGAGATCCCGTTTGGTCGGATTTACCCTCTCTCTGAGCCTGAATTGGAAGCCCTGCGTACCTATATCGACGAGAGCCTTGAAAAGCAGTTCATTCGGCCTTCCACTTCACCAGCAGGAGCCGGTATTTTCTTCGTTGAGAAAAAAGACCACACCTTGAGGCCCTGTGTGGACTATCGTGACCTTAACAGGGTCACTGTCAAGAATCGGTACCCTCTTCCTCTGATTCCCGAACTATTCCAGAGGCTGCGAGGGGCACGAGTGTTCTCCAAACTGGACTTGTGGGGTGCCTATAATCTTGTCAGAATCAGGGAGGGAGACGAATGGAAGACGGCCTTCCGGACACGCTTTGGCCACTTTGAGTATTTAGTCATGCCATTCGGGCTCTGCAATGCTCCAGCCACATTCCAGCATCTGGTAAACGATGTTTTTCGGGACTTTCTTGATTTATTCGTCATCGTGTATCTGGATGACATCCTTGTATTCTCTGAAACTTTAGAATCCCATCGGACTCATGTAAAAAAGGTATTAGTTCGATTGCGGGAACACCGACTTTACGCAAAGGCTGAAAAATGCGACTTTGAAAAGCAAGTTGTGCATTTCCTAGGGCTTGTCATCTCCGCCGAGGGAATCTCCATGGACCCTCAGAAAGTCGCTTCTGTCTTGGAATGGCCTGCTCCTACTGACAGAAAAGCTGTACAGAGGTTCGTGGGGTTTGCTAACCCTGGGAAGGATCAGTCATATGTCTCTCTTCCCATCAAGCTTCAGCTCCCCGAAAAGACGGTTTCAGTACTTGCAATCATAGACTCTGGGGCCTGCAGCTGTTTTGTGGACTCTGCATTTGCTTCTCTTCAGCAGCTGCCCTTGGGTACCAAGAGGCAAGGGTTCCATGTCCATCTGGCTGACGGCTCCGGTATTAAATCAGGCCCGGTTACTCAAGAGACCTTGCCTATTCTCTGCCTGACTTCTTCAGGCCATAGCGAACTCCTCCGTTTGGATGTCATAGCTTCTCCCATGTTTCCCGTTATCCTCGGCATTCCATGGTTGAAGGCACACAACCCTCACGTTGACTGGCTTACCGGAGATATATTTTTTTTTCGTCCAACTACTGCCAGACGCACTGCCTCTTGGGAGGAACTGTCAACTCCACGCCCCTCCTGGGTATCCACCCTCTAAACTGATCCCGGTTGCTTATCACGAATTTCTGGACGTCTTTAATAAAAAGGGTGCAGACACTCTTCCACCTCATAGAACTTACGATTGCCCCATTGAACTTCTACCGGGAGCCGAGATCCCGTTTGGTCGGATTTACCCTCTCTCTGAGCCTGAATTGGAAGCCCTGCGTACCTATATCGACGAGAGCCTTGAAAAGCAGTTCATTCGGCCTTCCACTTCACCAGCAGGAGCCGGTATTTTCTTCGTTGAGAAAAAAGACCACACCTTGAGGCCCTGTGTGGACTATCGTGACCTTAACAGGGTCACTGTCAAGAATCGGTACCCTCTTCCTCTGATTCCCGAACTATTCCAGAGGCTGCGAGGGGCACGAGTGTTCTCCAAACTGGACTTGAGGGGTGCCTATAATCTTGTCAGAATCAGGGAGGGAGACGAATGGAAGACGGCCTTCCGGACACGCTTTGGCCACTTTGAGTATTTAGTCATGCCATTCGGGCTCTGCAATGCTCCAGCCACATTCCAGCATCTGGTAAACGATGTTTTTCGGGACTTTCTTGATTTATTCGTCATCGTGTATCTGGATGACATCCTTGTATTCTCTGAAACTTTAGAATCCCATCGGACTCATGTAAAAAAGGTATTAGCTCGATTGCGTTAACACCGACTTTAAGCAAAGGCTGAGAAATGCGACTTTGAAAAGCAAGTTGTGCATTTCCTAGGGCTTGTCATCTCCGCCGAGGGAATCTCCATGGACCCTCAGAAAGTCGCTTCTGTCTTGGAATGGCCTGCTCCTACTGACAGAAAAGCTGTACAGAGGTTCGTGGGGTTTGCTAACCCTGGGAAGGATCAGTCACATGTCTCTCTTCCCATCAAGCTTCAGCTCCCCGAAAAGATGGTTTCAGTACTTGCAATCATAGACTCTGGGGCCTGCAGCTGTTTTGTGGACTCTGCATTTGCTTCTCTTCAGCAGCTGCCCTTGGGTACCAAGAGGCAAGGGTTCCATGTCCATCTGGCTGACTGCTCCGGTATTAAATCAGGCCCGGTTACTCAAGAGACCTTGCCTATTCTCTGCCAGACTTCTTCAGGCCATAGCGAACTCCTCCGTTTGGATGTCATAGCTTCTCCCATGTTTCCCGTTATCCTCGGCATTCCATGGTTGAAGGCACACAACCCTCACGTTGACTGGCTTACCGGAGATATATATTTTTTTCGTCCAACTACTGCCAGACGCACTGCCTCTTGGGAGGAACTGTCAACTCCACGCCCTCCTGGGTATCCACCCTGACCATGAAGCATCTAAACTGATCCCGGTTGCTTATCACGAATTTCTGGACGTCTTTAATAAAAAGGGTGCAGACACTCTTCCACCTCATAGAACTTACGATTGCCCCATTGAACTTCTACCGGGAGCCGAGATCCCGTTTGGTCGGATTTACCCTCTCTCTGAGCCTGAATTGGAAGCCCTGCGTACCTATATCGACGAGAGCCTTGAAAAGCAGTTCATTCGGCCTTCCACTTCACCAGCAGGAGCCGGTATTTTCTTCGTTGAGAAAAAAGACCACACCTTGAGGCCCTGTGTGGACTATCGTGACCTTAACAGGGTCACTGTCAAGAATCGGTACCCTCTTCCTCTGATTCCCGAACTATTCCAGAGGCTGCGAGGGGCACGAGTGTTCTCCAAACTGGACTTGAGGGGTGCCTATAATCTTGTCAGAATCAGGGAGGGAGATGAATGGAAGACGGCCTTCCGGACACGCTTTGGCCACTTTGAGTATTTAGTCATGCCATTCGGGCTCTGCAATGCTCCAGCCACATTCCAGCATCTGGTAAACGATGTTTTTCGGGACTTTCTTGATTTATTCGTCATCGTGTATCTGGATGACATCCTTGTATTCTCTGAAACTTTAGAATCCCATCGGACTCATGTAAAAAAGGTATTAGTTCGATTGCGGGAACACCGACTTTACGCAAAGGCTGAAAAATGCGACTTTGAAAAGCAAGTTGTGCATTTCCTAGGGCTTGTCATCTCCGCCGAGGGAATCTCCATGGACCCTCAGAAAGTCGCTTCTGTCTTGGAATGGCCTGCTCCTACTGACAGAAAAGCTGTACAGAGGTTCGTGGGGTTTGCTAACCCTGGGAAGGATCAGTCACATGTCTCTCTTCCCATCAAGCTTCAGCTCCCCGAAAAGACGGTTTCAGTACTTGCAATCATAGACTCTGGGGCCTGCAGCTGTTTTGTGGACTCTGCATTTGCTTCTCTTCAGCAGCTGCCCTTGGGTACCAAGAGGCAAGGGTTCCATGTCCATCTGGCTGACGGCTCCGGTATTAAATCAGGCCCGGTTACTCAAGAGACCTTGCCTATTCTCTGCCAGACTTCTTCAGGCCATAGCGAACTCCTCCGTTTGGATGTCATAGCTTCTCCCATGTTTCCCGTTATCCTCGGCATTCCATGGTTGAAGGCACACAACCCTCACGTTGACTGGCTTACCGGAGATATATTTTTTTTCGTCCAACTACTGCCAGACGCACTGCCTCTTGGGAGGAACTGTCAACTCCACGCCCCTCCTGGGTATCCACCCTGACCATGAAGCCTCTAAACTGATCCCGGTTGCTTATCACAAATTTCTGGACGTCTTTAATAAAAAGGGTGCAGACACTCTTCCACCTCATAGAACTTACGATTGCCCCATTGAACTTCTACCGGGAGCCGAGATCCCGTTTGATCAGATTTACCCTCTCTCTGAGCCTGAATTGGAAGCCCTGCGTACCTATATCGACGAGAGCCTTGAAAAGCAGTTCATTCGGCCTTCCACTTCACCAGCAGGAGCCGGTATTTTCTTCGTTGAGAAAAAAGACCACACCTTGATGCCCTGTGTGGACTATCGTGACCTTAACAGGGTCACTGTCAAGAATCGGTACCCTCTTCCTCTGATTCCCGAACTATTCCAGAGGCTGCGAGGGGCACGAGTTTTCTCCAAACTGGACTTGAGGGGTGCCTATAATCTTGTCAGAATCAGGGAGGGAGACGAATGGAAGACGGCCTTCCGGACACGCTTTGGCCACTTTGAGTATTTAGTCATGCCATTCGGGCTCTGCAATGCTCCAGCCACATTCCAGTATCTGGTAAACAATGTTTTTCGGGACTTTCTTGATTTATTCGTCATCGTGTATCTGGATGACATCCTTGTATTCTCTGAAACTTTAGAATCCCATCGGACTCATGTAAAAAAGGTATTAGTTCGATTGCGGGAACACCGACTTTACGCAAAGGCTGAAAAATGCGACTTTGAAAAGCAAGTTGTGCATTTCCTAGGGCTTTTCATCTTCGCCGAGGGAATCTCCATGGACCCTCAGAAAGTCGCTTCTGTCTTGGAATGGCCTGCTCCTACTGACAGAAAAGCTGTACAGAGGTTCGTGGGGTTTGCTAACCCTGGGAAGGATCAGTCACATGTCTCTCTTCCCATCAAGCTTCAGCTCCCCGAAAAGACGGTTTCAGTACTTGCAATCATAGACTCTGGGGCCTGCAGCTGTTTTGTGGACTCTGCATTTGCTTCTCTTCAGCAGCTGCCCTTGGGTACCAAGAGGCAAGGGTTCCATGTCCATCTGGCTGACGGCTCCGGTATTAAATCAGGCCCGGTTACTCAAGAGACCTTGCCTATTCTCTGCCAGACTTCTTCAGGCCATAGCGAACTCCTCCGTTTGGATGTCATAGCTTCTCCCATGTTTCCCGTTATCCTCGGCATTCCATGGTTGAAGGCACACAACCCTCACGTTGACTGGCTTACCGGAGATATATATTTTTTTCGTCCAACTACTGCCAGACGCACTGCCTCTTGGGAGGAACTGTCAACTCCACGCCCTCCTGGGTATCCACCCTGACCATGAAGCATCTAAACTGATCCCGGTTGCTTATCACGAATTTCTGGACGTCTTTAATAAAAAGGGTGCAGACACTCTTCCACCTCATAGAACTTACGATTGCCCCATTGAACTTCTACCGGGAGCCGAGATCCCGTTTGGTCGGATTTACCCTCTCTCTGAGCCTGAATTGGAAGCCCTGCGTACCTATATCGACGAGAGCCTTGAAAAGCAGTTCATTCGGCCTTCCACTTCACCAGCAGGAGCCGGTATTTTCTTCGTTGAGAAAAAAGACCACACCTTGAGGCCCTGTGTGGACTATCGTGACCTTAACAGGGTCACTGTCAAGAATCGGTACCCTCTTCCTCTGATTCCCGAACTATTCCAGAGGCTGCGAGGGGCACGAGTGTTCTCCAAACTGGACTTGAGGGGTGCCTATAATCTTGTCAGAATCAGGGAGGGAGATGAATGGAAGACGGCCTTCCGGACACGCTTTGGCCACTTTGAGTATTTAGTCATGCCATTCGGGCTCTGCAATGCTCCAGCCACATTCCAGCATCTGGTAAACGATGTTTTTCGGGACTTTCTTGATTTATTCGTCATCGTGTATCTGGATGACATCCTTGTATTCTCTGAAACTTTAGAATCCCATCGGACTCATGTAAAAAAGGTATTAGTTCGATTGCGGGAACACCGACTTTACGCAAAGGCTGAAAAATGCGACTTTGAAAAGCAAGTTGTGCATTTCCTAGGGCTTGTCATCTCCGCCGAGGGAATCTCCATGGACCCTCAGAAAGTCGCTTCTGTCTTGGAATGGCCTGCTCCTACTGACAGAAAAGCTGTACAGAGGTTCGTGGGGTTTGCTAACCCTGGGAAGGATCAGTCACATGTCTCTCTTCCCATCAAGCTTCAGCTCCCCGAAAAGACGGTTTCAGTACTTGCAATCATAGACTCTGGGGCCTGCAGCTGTTTTGTGGACTCTGCATTTGCTTCTCTTCAGCAGCTGCCCTTGGGTACCAAGAGGCAAGGGTTCCATGTCCATCTGGCTGACGGCTCCGGTATTAAATCAGGCCCGGTTACTCAAGAGACCTTGCCTATTCTCTGCCAGACTTCTTCAGGCCATAGCGAACTCCTCCGTTTGGATGTCATAGCTTCTCCCATGTTTCCCGTTATCCTCGGCATTCCATGGTTGAAGGCACACAACCCTCACGTTGACTGGCTTACCGGAGATATATTTTTTTTCGTCCAACTACTGCCAGACGCACTGCCTCTTGGGAGGAACTGTCAACTCCACGCCCCTCCTGGGTATCCACCCTGACCATGAAGCCTCTAAACTGATCCCGGTTGCTTATCACAAATTTCTGGACGTCTTTAATAAAAAGGGTGCAGACACTCTTCCACCTCATAGAACTTACGATTGCCCCATTGAACTTCTACCGGGAGCCGAGATCCCGTTTGATCAGATTTACCCTCTCTCTGAGCCTGAATTGGAAGCCCTGCGTACCTATATCGACGAGAGCCTTGAAAAGCAGTTCATTCGGCCTTCCACTTCACCAGCAGGAGCCGGTATTTTCTTCGTTGAGAAAAAAGACCACACCTTGATGCCCTGTGTGGACTATCGTGACCTTAACAGGGTCACTGTCAAGAATCGGTACCCTCTTCCTCTGATTCCCGAACTATTCCAGAGGCTGCGAGGGGCACGAGTTTTCTCCAAACTGGACTTGAGGGGTGCCTATAATCTTGTCAGAATCAGGGAGGGAGACGAATGGAAGACGGCCTTCCGGACACGCTTTGGCCACTTTGAGTATTTAGTCATGCCATTCGGGCTCTGCAATGCTCCAGCCACATTCCAGTATCTGGTAAACAATGTTTTTCGGGACTTTCTTGATTTATTCGTCATCGTGTATCTGGATGACATCCTTGTATTCTCTGAAACTTTAGAATCCCATCGGACTCATGTAAAAAAGGTATTAGTTCGATTGCGGGAACACCGACTTTACGCAAAGGCTGAAAAATGCGACTTTGAAAAGCAAGTTGTGCATTTCCTAGGGCTTTTCATCTTCGCCGAGGGAATCTCCATGGACCCTCAGAAAGTCGCTTCTGTCTTGGAATGGCCTGCTCCTATTGACAGAAAAGCTGTACAGAGGTTCGTGGGGTTTGCTAACCCTGGGAAGGATCAGTCACATGTCTCTCTTCCCATCAAGCTTCAGCTCCCCGAAAAGACGGTTTCAGTACTTGCAATCATAGACTCTGGGGCCTGCAGCTGTTTTGTGGACTCTGCATTTGCTTCTCTTCAGCAGCTGCCCTTGGGTACCAAGAGGCAAGGGTTCCATGTCCATCTGGCTGACGGCTCCGGTATTAAATCAGGCCCGGTTACTCAGGGGACCTTGCCTATTCTCTGCCAGACTTCTTCAGGCCATAGCGAACTCCTCCGTTTGGATGTCATAGCTTCTCCCATGTTTCCCGTTATCCTCGGCATTCCATGGTTGAAGGCACACAACCCTCACGTTGACTGGCTTACCGGAGATATCTCTTTTTCGTCCAACTACTGCCAGACGCACTGCCTCTTGGGAGGAACTGTCAACTCCACGCACCTCCTGGGTATCCACCCTGACCATGAAGCCTCTAAACTGATCCTGGTTGCTTATCACGAATTTCTGGACGTCTTTAATAAAAAGGGTGCAGACACTCTTCCACCTCATAAACCTTACGATTGCCCCATTGAACTTCTACCGGGAGCCGAGATCCCGTTTGGTCGGATTTACACTCTCTCTGAGCCTGAATTGGAAGCCCTGCGTACCTATATCGACGAGAGCCTTGAAAAGCAGTTCATTCGGCCTTCCACTTCACCAGCAGGAGCCGGTATTTTCTTCGTTGAGAAAAAAGACCACACCTTGAGGCCCTGTGTGGACTATCGTGACCTTAACAGGGTCACTGTCAAGAATCGGTACCCTCTTCCTCTGATTCCCGAACTATTCCAGAGGCTGCGAGGGGCACGTATGTTCTCCAAACTGGACTTGAGGGGTGCCTATAATCTTGTCAGAATCAGGGAGGGAGACGAATGGAAGACGGCTTTCCGGACACGCTTTGGCCACTTTGAGTATTTAAGTCATGCCATTCGGGCTCTGCAATGCTCCAGCCACATTCCAGCATCTGGTAAACGATGTTTTTCGGGACTTTCTTGATTTATTCGTCATCGTGTATCTGGATGACATCCTTGTATTCTCTGAAACGTTAGAATCCCATCGGACTCATGTAAAAAAGGTATTAGCTCGATTGCGGGAACACCGACTTTACGCAAAGGCTGAAAAATGCGACTTTGAAAAGCAAGTTGTGCATTTCCTAGGGCTTGTCATCTCCGCCGAGGGAATCTCCATGGACCCTCAGAAAGTTGCTTCTGTCTTGGAATGGCCTGCTCCTACTGACAGAAAAGCTGTACAGAGGTTCGTGGGGTTTGCTAACTTTTATAGAAAATTTATTAAGGACTTTTCTGGCATCATCACTCCCATTACTCAGCTAACGAAACAGCATGTTCCCTTTCGATGGACCCCAGAGGCTCAGACAGCGTTTGAACAGTTGAAAGCCTTATTCACCTCAGCTCCCATCTTGAAACATCCCGATCCCTCCTTAGCTTATGTTTTGGAGGTAGACGCCTCGGAAAATGCAGTTGGGTCTATTATTTCCCAACGCCAAGGGCCCAAATCATTGCTCCACCCTGTGGCCTTCTTCTCTAAAAAATTAAATCCTTCCGAAAGGAATTATGATGTTGGTGACCGAGAGCTACTGGCTATCAAGGCCGCTCTTGAAGAATGGCGTTACCTTTTGGAGGGAGCTTCTCACCCAATTCTTATCTTCACAGATCACAAGAATCTTGAGTATTTGAAGACAGCTAAACACCTAAGACCTCGGCAGGCAAGATGGGCACTTTTTTTCTCTCGTTTCATGTTTCATATAACCTACCGTCCTGGCTCAAAGAACGGGAAACCAGATGCCTTGTCCCGCATGTTCAGTGATCCAGTTGTATCCTCGGAACCTGATACTATTCTACCAGCCAATAATTTTTTACTTCTTCAGGCGGATCTGATGTCACAAATAAGAAAATATGTGGAAGACCAACCGCCTTCCAAGGACCTGGCTCTTCAACTAAGGGATGGCCTGTACTTCCCTAAGAGGCAAATCTTTATCCCAGAACAGTTCAGAGTTGCCGTCCTAGGGCGATGTCATGATCATCCCCTAGCGGGTCACTTTGGGATTCACAAGACGGCTAATTCGATCTCCCGTACATTCTGGTGGCCAAACTTGATGAACGACTGCAAGAAATATGTAAGATTTTGTATTTCATGCCTTCGGAATAAGACAGACAGAGCCAGAACTTGGGGTCTACTTGAGCCCCTTCCTGTACCTGAGAAACCATGGAGCATGATCTCCATGGATTTTATAGTAGAACTTCCCCCATCTGAAGACTTCACTACCATTTTCGTTGTGGTTGATCGTTTGACCAAAATGGCCCACTTTGTACCTCTGCAAGGAACTCCTTCTGCCCCGGAGACTGCCTCAACTTTTATCAAGGAGATTGTAAGGTTGCATGGCATCCCTGACAGCATAGTTTCTGATCGAGGGGTGCAGTTCACTTCTAGATTTTGGAGGGCCTTATGTGAAACTTTGAACATTGAACTCCGCCTCTCCACAGCTTATCACCCACAAACTAATGGACAGACTGAAAGGGTCAATCAAACCCTTGAACAGCACCTACGATGCTTTTCTTCTTTTGCACAGGATGACTGGCTATCACTTCTCCCACTCGCGGAATTTTCATACAATAATTCCACCCATTCGGCAACCAAACAGTCACCTTTTTTCGCCAATTATGGATACCATCCTTCTTTCTTGCCTGAGCTGCCTATTGATTCTTCTGTACCTGCCGTACAAGACAGGTTGAACTTCCTTAACTCCAACTACCAATTACTGCAGGATACAATCTCCAAGACCCATGCAGATAATAAAAAGTTCTTCGACAAGAAGAGAAGAGGCAATTTGAATCTTGAACCTGGAGATAAGGTCTGGCTTTCCACAGCGAACTTGAAACTAAGTTGCCCCTCGAGGAAGCTTGGCCCAAGATTTTTGGGGCCTTTTCCAGTCAAGAGAAAGATTAATGCAGTAGCATTCGAATTAGTGTTACCCAAGAACCTGAGAATCCACCCAGTATTCCATGTTTCTTTGTTGAAGCCTACAGTGCCAAATCCTTTCCCAAATCAGATTTCTGAAACCCCTCCACCGCTACTTATCGAAGGGAATGAGGAATTTGAGGTGGAGGCCGTATTGGACTGTAGGAAGAGAGGTAACCAAACACAGTTTCTCATTAAATGGAAAGGCTACGGGCCGGAAGAAAGTTCCTGGGAACCAGCTTCTGATGTGCATGCTCCAAGACTGGTACGAGCTTTCTTTCTACGCCACCCGGAAAAAGAGGTCCTGAGGGGCATCCAGAGGCTCCCCCTAAGGGGGGGGGCAATGTAAGGAAGCTGCCGGGAATCCGTCTGCGCATGCGCGCATTCGTCAACAGTCTCGGAATGCTGGCGCGCGCGCGCGCATCCCCACTACGCAGCGGCCTTTCCGGAGTACCATTGCGCATGCGTGTGCGCAATTCGCGCATGCGCATGGGCAACGTGCGCGCGCAGGAGCACGCTCCTAATTCCCTTTGGCACCAGCCTGCCTACTTAAAGGATGCTCTGACTTCTGACAAGTGCTGACTGGTCTTCAGCAAGTACTCTGATACCTGAACTCTGTTTAAACCTGGCTTGATCCCTGTTGCTGAACCTTGGCTTCCCTTTGACCTTGCATCCGGACTTGAATACTTGATTACTGGTTCCTGATCTCGGCTTCCCATCTGACCTCCCTCCTGCTTGTGCCTTGTACCTCGCTGCCCATCTGCTACCGAACCCGGCCACCCTTGTGATCCTGCACCAGCCTCCTGCTTGGCTTAACGCTGTCTCCAGTGCCTGTGCTAGCTGTCCATCCTACCAGCTTTCCTGAGTCCAGTTCCTTACCAGATGCTCTGCCTGCATCTCCACGTCTGCAACTCAGCTGACAAGTTCTGCACGCAACTACAGGCACTCGTGTAACTCCTCACCCTAGGTCTGTCCCATCCTCAGTGGGGCTTGGGTTGGAGATACAAGGGAGGCCGACCTCGTCATTCCAGACTCCTACCAGGTACGTGACAGTACCAGTCAGCCAGAGATGGAGTCTGGAAGGGAGGCCTCTCCACCGAAGGACATTTACCAAACTATTTCTGCGCTCTCAAATATTGTGCAGAAGTTACAAGAGAATCTTGGTCGCATGGAAGAGCGACTTCCGCATGAGGTGATTGTCGCATCGGCCTGTGCTCCTTTCACCGCCATGAAATTTTTCTACTCAAACAGAGTCTGGTCTGTTCCGTGATGCCACTCCCCCTCCGGAACCCAAAGTGCCTATCCCTGAACGGTTTTCTGGAGAACGCAAGAAGTTTCGTACCTTCCGGAATTCCTTTGAACTTTATTTTTCTCTGCCATGACGGTAGGTTATATGAAACATGAAACGGGAGAAAAAAGTGCCCATTTTGCCTGCCGAGGTCTTAGGCGTTTAGCTGTCTTCAAATACTCAAGATTCTTGTGATCTGTGAAGATAAGAATTGGGTGAGAAGCTCCCTCCAAAAGGTAACGCCATTCTTCAAGAGCGGCCTTGATAGCCAGTAGCTCTCTGTCACCAACATCATAATTCCTTTCGGAAGGATTTAATTTTTTAGAGAAGAAGGCCACAGGGTGGAGCAATGATTTGGGACCTTGGCGTTGGGAAATAATAGCCCCAACTGCATTTTCCGAGGCGTCTACCTCCAAAACATAAGCTAAGGAGGGATCGGGATGTTTCAAGATGGGAGCTGAGGTGAATAAGGCTTTCAACTGTTCAAACGCTGTCTGAGCCTCTGGGGTCCATCGAAAGGGAACATGCTGTTTCGTTAGCTGAGTAATGGGAGTGATGATGCCAGAAACGTCCTTAATAAATTTTCTATAAAAGTTAGCAAACCCCACGAACTTCTGTACAGCTTTTCTGTCAGTAGGAGCAGGCCATTCCAAGACAGAAGCGACTTTCTGAGGGTCCATGGAGATTCCCTCGGCGGAGATGACAAGCCCTAGGAAATGCACAACTTGCTTTTCAAAGTCGCATTTTTCAGCCTTTACGTAAAGTCTGTGTTCCCGCAATCGAGCTAATACCTTTTTTACATGAGTCCGATGGGATTCTAAAGTTTCAGAGAATACAAGGATGTCATCCAGATACACGATGACGAATAAATCAAGAAAGTCCCGAAAAACATCGTTTACCAGATGCTGGAATGTGGCTGGAGCATTGCAGAGCCCGAATGGCATGACTAAATACTCAAAGTGGCCAAAGCGTGTCCGGAAGGCCGTCTTCCATTCGTCTCCCTCCCTGATTCTGACAAGATTATAGGCACCCCTCAAGTCCAGTTTGGAGAACACTCGTGCCCCTCGCAGCCTCTGGAATAGTTCGGGAATCAGAGGAAGAGGGTACCGATTCTCGACAGTGAGCTGGTAGGATTCTGGAATGACGAGGTCGGCCTCCCTTGTATCTCCAACCCAAGCCCCACTGAGGATGGGACAGACCTAGGGTGAGGAGTTACACGAGTGCCTGTAGTTGCGTTCAGAACTTGTCAGCTGAGTTGCAGACGTGGAGATGCAGGCAGAGCATCTGGTAAGGAACTGGACTCAGGAAAGCTGGTAGGATGGACAGCTAGCACAGGCACTGGAGACAGCGTTAAGCCAAGCAGGAGGCTGGTGCAGGATCACAAGGGTGGCCGGGTTCGGTAGCAGACGGGCAACGAGGTACTGGAAAAGGTTCAAGATTCAAATTGCCTCTTCTCTTCTTGTCGAAGAACTTTTTTTTATCTGCCTGGGTCTTGGAGATTGTATCCTGCAGTAATTGGTAGTTGGAGTTAAGGAAGTTCAACCTGTCTTGTACGGCAGGTACAGAAGAATCAATAGGCAGCTCAGGCAAGAAAGAAGGATGGTATCCGTAATTGGCGAAAAAAGGTGACTGTTTGGTTACCGAATGGGTGGAATTATTGAATGAAAATTCCGCGAGTGGGAGAAGTGATAGCCAGTCATCCTGTGCAAAAGAAGAAAAGCATCGTAGGTACTGTTCAAGGGTTTGATTGACCCTTTCAGTCTGTCCATTAGTTTGTGGGTGATAAGCTGTGGAGAGGCGGAGTTCAATGTTCAATGTTTCACATAAGGCCCTCCAAAATCTAGAAGTGAACTGCACCCCTCGATCAGAAACTATGCTGTCAGGGATGCCATGCAACCTTACAATCTCCTTGATAAAAGTTGAGGCAGTCTCCGGGGCAGAAGGAGTTCCTTGCAGAGGTACAAAGTGGGCCATTTTGGTCAAACGATCAACCACAACAAAAATGGTAGTAAAGTCTTCAGATGGGGGAAGTTCTACTATAAAATCCATGGAGATCATGCTCCATGGTTTCTCAGGTACAGGAAGGGGCTCAAGTAGACCCCAAGTTCTGGCTCTGTCTGTCTTATTCCGAAGGCATGAAATACAAGATCTTACATATTTCTTGCAGCCGTTCATCAAGTTTGGCCACCAGAATGTACGGGAGATCAAATTAGCCGTCTTGTGAATCCCAAAGTGACCCGCTCTTGTAACTTCTGCACAATATTTGAGAGCGCAGAAATAGTTTTCTAAATGTCCTTCGGTGGAGAGGCCTCCCTTCCAGACTCCATCTCTGGCTGACTGGTACTGTCACGTACCTGGTAGGAGTCTGGAATGACGAGGTCGGCCTCCCTTGTATCTCCAACCCAAGCCCCACTGAGAATGGGACAGACCTAGGGTGAGGAGTTACACGAGTGCCTGTAGTTGCATGCAGAACTTGTCAGCTGAGTTGCAGACGTGGAGATGCAGGCAGAGCATCTGGTAAGGAACTGGACTCAGGAAAGCTGGTAGGATGGACAGCTAGCACAGGCACTGGAGAAAGCGTTAAGCCAAGCAGGAGGCTGTGCAGGATCACAAGGGTGGCCGGGTTCGGTAGCAGACGGGCAGCGAGGTACTGGAAAAGGTTCAAGATTCAAATTGCCTCTTCTCTTCTTGTCGAAGAACTTTTTATTATCTGCCTGGGTCTTGGAGATTGTATCCTGCAGTAATTGGTAGTTGGAGTTAAGGAAGTTCAACCTGTCTTGTACGGCAGGTACAGAAGAATCAATAGGCAGCTCAGGCAAGAAAGAAGGATGGTATCCATAATTGGCGAAAAAAGGTGACTGTTTGGTTGCCGAATGGGTGGAATTATTGTATGAAAATTCCGCGAGTGGGAGAAGTGATAGCCAGTCATCCTGTGCAAAAGAAGAAAAGCATCGTAGGTACTGTTCAAGGGTTTGATTGACCCTTTCAGTCTGTCCATTAGTTTGTGGGTGATAAGCTGTGGAGAGGCGGAGTTCAATGTTCAAAGTTTCACATAAGGCCCTCCAAAATCTAGAAGTGAACTGCACCCCTCGATCAGAAATTATGCTGTCAGGGCTGCCATGCAACCTTACAATCTCCTTGATAAAAGTTGAGGCAGTCTCGGGGCAGAAGGAGTTCCTTGCAGAGGTACAAAGTGGGCCATTTTGGTCAAACGATCAACCACAACGAAAATGGTAGTGAAGTCTTCAGATGGGGGAAGTTCTACTATAAAATCCATGGAGATCATGCTCCATGGTTTCTCAGGTACAGGAAGGGGCTCAAGTAGACCCCAAGTTCTGGCTCTGTCTGTCTTATTCCGAAGGCATGAAATACAAGATCTTACATATTTCTTGCAGTCGTTCATCAAGTTTGGCCACCAGAATGTACGGGAGATCAAATTAGCCGTCTTGTGAACCCCAAAGTGACCCGCTAGGGGATGATCATGACATCGCCCTAGGACGGCAACTCTGAACTGTTCTGGGACCTGCAGTAATTGGTAGTTGGAGTTAAGGAAGTTCAACCTGTCTTGTACGGCAGGTACAGAAGAATCAATAGGCAGCTCAGGCAAGAAAGAAGGATGGTATCCATAATTGGCGAAAAAAGGTGACTGTTTGGTTGCCGAATGGGTGGAATTATTGTATGAAAATTCCGTGAGTGGGAGAAGTGAAACCAGTCATCCTGTGCAAAAGAAGAAAAGCATCGTAGGTACTGTTCAAGGGTTTGATTGACCCTTTCAGTCTGTCCATTAGTTTGTGGGTGATAAGCTGTGGAGAGGCGGAGTTCAATGTTCAAAGTTTCACATAAGGCCCTCCAACATCTAGAAGTGAACTGCACCCCTCGATCAGAAACTATGCTGTCAGGGATGCCATGCAACCTTACAATCTCCTTGATAAAAGTTGAGGCAGTCTCCGGGGCAGAAGGAGTTCCTTGCAGAGGTACAAAGTGGGCCATTTTGGTCAAACGATCAACCACAACGAAAATGGTAGTGAAGTCTTCAGATGGGGGAAGTTCTACTATAAAATCCATGGAGATCATGCTCCATGGTTTCTCAGGTACAGGAAGGGGCTCAAGTAGACCCCAAGTTCTGGCTCTGTCTGTCTTATTCCGAAGGCATGAAATACAAGATCTTACATATTTCTTGCAGTCGTTCATCAAGTTTGGCCACCAGAATGTACGGGAGATCAAATTAGCCGTCTTGTGAATCCCAAAGTGACCCGCTAGGGGATGATCATGACATCGCCCTAGGACGGCAACTCTGAACTGTTCTGGGACCTGCAGTAATTGGTAGTTGGAGTTAAGGAAGTTCAACCTGTCTTGTACGGCAGGTACAGAAGAATCAATAGGCAGCTCAGGCAAGAAAGAAGGATGGTATCCATAATTGGCGAAAAAAGGTGACTGTTTGGTTACCGAATGGGTGGAATTATTGTATGAAAATTCCGCGAGTGGGAGAAGTGATAGCCAGTCATCCTGTGCAATAGAAGAAAATCATCGTAGGTACTGTTCAAGGGTTTGATTGACCCTTTCAGTCTGTCCATTAGTTTGTGGGTGATAAGCTGTGGAGAGGCGGAGTTCAATGTTCAAAGTTTCACATAAGGCCCTCCAAAATCTAGAAGTGAACTGCACCCCTTGATCAGAAACTATGCTGTCAGGGATGCCATGCAACCTTACAATCTCCTTGATAAAAGTTGAGGCAGTCTCCGGGGCAGAAGGAGTTCCTTGCAGAGGTACAAAGTGGGCCATTTTGGTCAAACGATCAACCACAACGAAAATGGTAGTAAAGTTTTCAGATGGGGGAAGTTCTACTATAAAATCCATGGAGATCATGCTCCATGGTTTCTCAGGTACAGGAAGGGGCTCAAGTAGGCCCCAAGTTCTGGCTCTGTCTGTCTTATTCCGAAGGCATGAAATGCAAGATCTTACATATTTCTTGCAGTCGTTCATCAAGTTTGGCCACTAGAATGTACGGGAGATCAAATTAGCCGTCTTGTGAATCCCAAAGTGACCCGCTCTTGTAACTTCTGCACAATATTTGAGAGCGCAGAAATAGTTTGGTAAATGTCCTTCGGTGGAGAGGCCTCCCTTCCAGACTCCATCTCTGGCTGACTGGTACTGTCACGTACCTGGTAGGAGTCTGGAATGACGAGGTCGGCCTCCCTTGTATCTCCAACCCAAGCCCCACTGAGGATGGGACAGACCAAGGGTGAGGAGTTACACGAGAGCCTGTAGTTGCGTGCAGAACTTGTCAGCTGAGTTGCAGACGTGGAGATGCAGGCAGAGCATCTGGTAAGGAACTGGACTCAGGAAAGCTGGTAGGATGGACAGCTAGCACAGCCACTGGAGACAGCGTTAAGCCAAGCAGGAGGCTGGTGCAGGATCAAAAGGGTGGCCGGGTTCGGTAGCAGACGGGCAGCGAGGTACTGGAAAAGGCCCCAAAAATCTTGGGCCAAGCTTCCTCGAGGGGCAACTTAGTTTCAAGTTCGCTGTGGAAAGCCAGACCTTATCTCCAGGTTCAAGATTCAAATTGCCTCTTCTGTTCTTGTCGAATAACTTTTTATTATCTGCCTGGGTCTTGGAGATTGTATCCTGCAGTAATTGGTAGTTGGAGTTAAGGAAGTTCAACCTGTCTTGTATGGCAGGTACAGAAGAATCAATAGGCAGCTCAGGCAAGAAAGAAGGATGGTATCCATAATTGGCGAAAAAAGGTGACTGTTTGGTTGCCGAATGGGTGGAATTATTGTATGAAAATTCCGCGAGTGGGAGAAGTGATAGCCAGTCATCCTGTGCAAAAGAAGAAAAGCATCGTAGGTACTGTTCAAGGGTTTGATTGACCCTTTCAGTCTGTCCATTAGTTTGTGGGTGATAAGCTGTGGAGAAGCGGAGTTCAATGTTCAAAGTTTCACATAAGGCCCTTCAAAATCTAGAAGTGAACTGCACCCCTCGATCAGAAACTATGCTGTCAGGGATGCCATGCAACCTTACAATCTCCTTGATAAAAGTTGAGGCAGTCTCCGGGGCAGAAGGAGTTCCTTGCAGAGGTACAAAGTGGGCCATTTTGGTCAAACGATCAACCACAACGAAAATGGTAGTGAAGTCTTCAGATGGGGGAAGTTCTACTATAAAATCCATGGAGATCATGCTCCATGGTTTCTCAGGTACAGGAAGGGGCTCAAGTAGACCCCAAGTTCTGGCTCTGTCTGTCTTATTCCGAAGGCATGAAATACAAGATCTTACATATTTCTTGCAGTCGTTCATCAAGTTTGGCCACCAGAATGTACGGGAGATCAAATTAGCCGTCTTGTGAATCCCAAAGTGACCCGCTAGGGGATGATCATGACATCGCCCTAGGACGGCAACTCTGAACTGTTCTGGGACCTGCAGTAATTGGTAGTTGGAGTTAAGGAAGTTCAACCTGTCTTGTACGGCAGGTACAGAAGAATCAATAGGCAGCTCAGGCAAGAAAGAAGGATGGTATCCATAATTGGCGAAAAAAGGTGACTGTTTGGTTACCGAATGGGTGGAATTATTGTATGAAAATTCCGCGAGTGGGAGAAGTGATAGCCAGTCATCCTGTGCAAAAGAAGAAAAGCATCGTAGGTACTGTTCAAGGGTTTGATTGACCCTTTCAGTCTGTCCATTAGTTTGTGGGTGATAAGCTGTGGAGAGGCGGAGTTCAATGTTCAATGTTTCACATAAGGCCCTCCAAAATCTAGAAGTGAACTGCACCCCTCGATCAGAAACTATGCTGTCAGGGATGCCATGCAACCTTACAATCTCCTTGATAAAAGTTGAGGCAGTCTCCGGGGCAGAAGGAGTTCCTTGCAGAGGTACAAAGTGGGCCATTTTGGTCAAACGATCAACCACAACAAAAATGGTAGTAAAGTCTTCAGATGGGGGAAGTTCTACTATAAAATCCATGGAGATCATGCTCCATGGTTTCTCAGGTACAGGAAGGGGCTCAAGTAGACCCCAAGTTCTGGCTCTGTCTGTCTTATTCCGAAGGCATGAAATACAAGATCTTACATATTTCTTGCAGTCGTTCATCAAGTTGAACAGTACCTACGATGCTTTTCTTCTTTTGCACAGGATGACTGGCTATCACTTCTCCCACTCGCGGAATTTTCATACAATAATTCCACCCATTCGGCAACCAAACAGTCACCTTTTTTCGCCAATTATGGATACCATCCTTCTTTCTTGCCTGAGCTGCCTATTGATTCTTCTGTACCTGCCGTACAAGACAGGTTGAACTTCCTTAACTCCAACTACCAATTACTGCAGGATACAATCTCCAAGACCCATGCAGATAATAAAAAGTTCTTCGACAAGAAGAGAAGAGGCAATTTGAATCTTGAACCTGGAGATAAGGTCTGGCTTTCCACAGCGAACTTGAAACTAAGTTGCCCCTCGAGGAAGCTTGGCCCAAGATTTTTGGGGCCTTTTCCAGTACCTCGCTGCCCGTCTGCTACCGAACCCGGCCACCCTTTTGATCCTGCACCAGCCTCCTGCTTGGCTTAACGCTGTCTCCAGTGCCTGTGCTAGCTGTCCATCCTACCAGCTTTCCTGAGTCCAGTTCCTTACCAGATGCTCTGCCTGCATCTCCACGTCTGCAACTCAGCTGACAAGTTCTGCACGCAACTACAGGCTCTCGTGTAACTCCTCACCCTTGGTCTGTCCCATCCTCAGTGGGGCTTGGGTTGGAGATACAAGGGAGGCCGACCTCATCATTCCAGACTCCTACCAGGTACGTGACAGTACCAGTCAGCCAGAGATGGAGTCTGGAAGGGAGGCCTCTCCACCGAAGGACATTTACCAAACTATTTCTGCACTCTCAAATATTGTGCAGAAGTTACAAGAGCGGGTCACTTTGGGATTCACAAGACGGCTAATTTGATCTCCCGTACATTCTAGTGGCCAAACTTGATGAACGACTGCAAGAAATATGTATGATCTTGTATTTCATGCCTTCGGAATAAGACAGACAGAGCCAGAACTTGGGGTCTACTTGAGCACCTTCCTGTACCTGAGAAACCATGGAGCATGATCTCCATGGATTTTATAGTAGAACTTCCCCCATCTGAAGACTTTACTACCATTTTCGTTGTGGTTGATCGTTTGACCAAAATGGACCACTTTGTACCTCTGCAAAGAACTCCTTCTGCCCCGGAGACTGCCTCAACTTTTATCAAGGAGATTGTAAGGTTGCATGACATCCCTGACAGCATAGTTTCTGATCGAGGGGTGCAGTTCACTTCTAGATTTTGGAGGGCCTTATGTGAAACTTTGAACATTGAACTCCGCCTCTCCACAGCTTATCACCCACAAACTAATGGACAGACTGAAAGGGTCAATCAAACCCTTGAACAGTACCTACGATGCTTTTCTTTTATTGCACAGGATGACTGGCTATCACTTCTCCCACTCGCGGAATTTTCATACAATAATTCCACCCATTCGGTAACCAAACAGTCACCTTTTTTCGCCAATTATGGATACCATCCTTCTTTCTTGCCTGAGCTGCCTATTGATTCTTCTGTACCTGCCGTACAAGACAGGTTGAACTTCCTTAACTCCAACTACCAATTACTGCACGGACGGTCACCTCATGCGGAAGTCGCTCTTCCATGCGACCAAGATTCTCTTGTAACTTCTGCACAATATTTGAGAGCGCAGAAATAGTTTGGTAAATGTCCTTCGGTGGAGAGGCCTCCCTTCCAGACTCCATCTCTGGCTGACTGGTACTGTCACGTACCTGGTAGGAGTCTGGAATGACGAGGTCGGCCTCCCTTGTATCTCCAACCCAAGCCCCACTGAGGATGGGACAGACCTAGGGTGAGGAGTTACACGAGTGCCTGTAGTTGCGTGCAGAACTTTTCAGCTGAGTTGCAGACGTGGAGATGCAGGCAGAGCATCTGGTAAGGAACTGGACTCAGGAAAGGTGGTAGGATGGACAGCTAGCACAGGCACTGGAGACAGCGTTAAGCCAAGCAGGAGGCTGGTGCAGGATCACAAGGGTGGCCGGGTTCGGTAGCAGACGGGCAGCGAGGTACTGGAAAAGGTTCAAGATTCAAATTGCCTCTTCTCTTCTTGTCGAAGAACTTTTTATTATCTGCCTGGGTCTTGGAGATTGTATCCTGCAGTAATTGGTAGTTGGAGTTAAGGAAGTTCAACCTGTCTTGTACGGCAGGTACAGAAGAATCAATAGGCAGCTCAGGCAAGAAAGAAGGATGGTATCCATAATTGGCGAAAAAAGGTGACTGTTTGGTTGCCGAATGGGTGGAATTATTGTATGAAAATTCCGCGAGTGGGAGAAGTGATAGCCAGTCATCCTGCGCAAAAGAAGAAAAGCATTGTAGGTACTGTTCAAGGGTTTAATTGACCCTTTCAGTCTGTCCATTTGTTTGTTGGTGATAAGCTGTGGAGAGGCGGAGTTCAATGTTCAAAGTTTCACATAAGGCCCTCCAAAATCTAGAAGTGAACTGCACCCCTCGATCAGAAACTATGCTGTCAGGGATGCCATGCAACCTTACAATCTCCTTGATAAAAGTTGAGGCAGTCTCCGGGGCAGAAGGAGTTCCTTGCAGAGGTACAAAGTGGGCCATTTTGGTCAAACGATCAACCACAACGAAAATGGTAGTGAAGTCTTCAGATGGGGGAGGTTCTACTATAAAATCCATGGAGATCATGCTCCATGGTTTCTCAGGTACAGGAAGGGGCTCAAGTAGACCCCAAGTTCTGGCTCTGTCTGTCTTATTCCGAAGGCATGAAATACAAGATCTTACACATTTCTTGCAGTCGTTCATCAAGTTTGGCCACCAGAATGTACGGGAGATCAAATTAGCCGTCTTGTGAATCCCAAAGTGACCCGCTCTTGTAACTTCTGCACAATATTTGAGAGCGCAGAAATAGTTTGGTAAATGTCCTTCGGTGGAGAGGCCTCCCTTCCAGACACCATCTCTGGCTGACTGGTACTGTTACGTACCTGGTAGGAGTCTGGAATGACGAGGTCGGCCTCCCTTGTATCTCCAACCCAAGCCCCACTGAGGATGGGACGGACCTAGGGTGAGGAGTTACACGAGAGCCTGTAGTTGCGTGCAGAACTTGTCAGCTGAGTTGCAGACGTGGAGATGCAGGCAGAGCATCTGGTAAGGAACTGGACTCAGGAAAGCTGGTAGGATGGACAGCTAGCACAGGCACTGGAGACAGCGTTAAGCCAAGCAGGAGGCTGGTGCAGGATCACAAGGGTGGCCGGGTTCGGTAGCAGACGGGCAGCGAGGTACTGGAAAAGGCCCCAAAAATCTTGGGCCAAGCTTCCTCGAGGGGCAACTTAGTTTCAAGTTCGCTGTGGAAAGCCAGACCTTATCTCCAGGTTCAAGATTCAAATTGCCTCTTCTCTTCTTGTCGAAGAACTTTTTATTATCTGCCTGGGTCTTGGAGATTGTATCCTGCAGTAATTGGTAGTTGGAGTTAAGGAAGTTCAACCTGTCTTGTACGGCAGGTACAGAAGAATCAATAGGCAGCTCAGGCAAGAAAGAAGGATGGTATCCATAATTGGCGAAAAAAGGTGACTGTTTGGTTGCCGAATGGGTGGAATTATTGTATGAAAATTCCGCGAGTGGAAGAAGTGATAGCCAGTCATCCTGTGCAAAAGAAGAAAAGCATCGTAGGTACTGTTCAAGGGTTTGATTGACCCTTTCAGTCTGTCTATTAGTTTGTGGGTGATAAGCTGTGGAGAGGCGGAGTTCAATGTTCAAAGTTTCACATAAGGCCCTCCAAAATCTAGAAGTGAACTGCACCCCTCGATCAGAAACTATGCTGTCAGGGATGCCATGCAACCTTACAATCTCCTTGATAAAAGTTGAGGCAGTCTCCGGGGCAGAAGGAGTTCCTTGCAGAGGTACAAAGTGGGCCATTTTGGTCAAACGAACAACCACAACGAAAATGGTAGTGAAGTCTTCAGATGGGGGAAGTTCTACTATAAAATCCATGGAGATCATGCTCCATGGTTTCTCAGGTACAGGAAGGGGCTCAAGTAGACCCCAAGTTCTGGCTCTGTCTGTCTTATTCCGAAGGCATGAAATACAAGATCTTACATATTTCTTGCAGTCGTTCTTCAAGTTTGGCCACCAGAATGTACGGGAGATCGAATTAGCCGTCTTGTGAATCCCAAAGTGACCCGCTAGGGGATGATCATGACATCGCCCTAGGACGGCAACTCTGAACTGTTCTGGGATAAAGATTTGCCTCTTTGACAAATAGGCCTCTTAGTACAGGCCATCCCTTAGTTGAAGAGCCAGGTCCTTGGAAGGCGGTTGGTCTTCCACATATTTTCTTATATGTGACATCAGATCCGCCTGAAGAAGTAAAAAATTATTGGCTGGTAAAATAGTATCAGGTTCCGAGGATACAACTGGATCACTGAACATGCGGGACAAGGCATCTGGTTTCCCGTTCTTTGAGCCAGGACGGTAGGTTATATGAAACATGAAACGAGAGAAAAAAAGTGCCCATCTTGCCTGCCGAGGTCTTAGGCGTTTAGCTGTCTTCAAATACTCAAGATTCTTGTGATCTGTGAAGATAAGAATTGGGTGAGAAGCTCCCTCCAAAAGGTAACGCCATTCTTCAAGAGCGGCCTTGATAGCCAGTAGCTCTCGGTCACCAACATCATAATTCCTTTCGGAAGGATTTAATTTTTTAGAGAAGAAGGCCACAGGGTGGAGCAATGATGTGGGCCCTTGGCGTTGGGAAATAATAGCCTCAACTGCATTTTCCGAGGCGTCTACCTCCAAAACATAAGCTAAGGAGGGATCGGGATGTTTCAAGATGGGAGCTGAGGTGAATAAGGCTTTCAACTGTTCAAACGCTGTCTGAGCCTCTGGGGTCCATCGAAAGGGAACATGCTGTTTCGTTAGCTGAGTAATGGGAGTGATGATGCCAGAAAAGTCCTTAATAAATGTTCTATAAAAGTTAGCAAACCCCACGAACCTCTGTACAGCTTTTCTGTCAGTAGGAGCAGACCATTCCAAGACAGAAGCGACTTTCTAAGGGTCCATGGAGATTCCCTCGGCGGAGATGACAAGCCCTAGGAAATGCACAACTTGCTTTTCAAAGTCGCATTTTTCAGCCTTTGCGTAAAGTCAGTGTTCCCGCAATCGAGCTAATACCTTTTTTACATGAGTCCGATGGGATTCTAAAGTTTCAGAGAATACAAGGATGTCATCCAGATACATGATGACGAATAAATCAAGAAAGTCCCGAAAAAAATCGTTTACCAGATGCTGGAATGTGGCTGGAGCATTGCAGAGCCCGAATGGCATGACTAAATACTCAAAGTGGCCAAAACGTGTCCGGAAGGCCGTCTTCCATTCGTCTCCCTCCCTGATTCTGACAAGATTATAGGCACCCCTCAAGTCCAGTTTGGAGAACACTCGTGCCCCTCGCAGCCTCTGGAATAGTTCGGGAATCAGAGGAAGAGGGTACCGATTCTTGACAGTGACCCTGTTAAGGTCACGATAGTCCACACAGGGCCTCAAGGTGTGGTCTTTTTTCTCAACAAAGAAAATACCGGCTCCTGCTGGTGAAGTGGAAGGCCGAATGAACTGCTTTTCAAGGCTCTCGTCGATATAGGTACGCAGGGCTTCCAATTCAGGCTCAGAGAGAGGGTAAATCCGACCAAATGGGATCTCGGCTCCCGGTAGAAGTTCAATGGGGCAATCGTAAGGTTTATGAGGTGGAAGAGTGTCTGCACCCTTTTTATTAAAGACGTCCAGAAATTAGTGATAAGCAACCGGGATCAGTTTAGAGGCTTCATGGTCAGGGTGGATACCCAGGAGGTGCGTGGAGTTGACAGTTCCTCCCAAGAGGCAGTGCGTCTGGCAGTAGTTGGACGAAAAAGAGATATCTCCGGTAAGCCAGTCAACGTGAGGGTTGTGTGCCTTCAACCATGGAATGCCGAGGATAACGGGAAACATGGGAGAAGCTATGACATCCAAACGGAGGAGTTCGCTATGGCCTGAAGAAGTCTGGCAGAGAATAGGCAAGGTCCCCTGAGTAACCGGGCCTGATTTAATACCGGAGCCGTCAGCCAGATGGACATGGAACCCTTGCCTCTTGGTACCCAAGGGCAGCTGCTGAAGAGAAGCAAATGCAGAGTCCACAAAACAGCTGCAGGCCCCAGAGTCTATGATTGCAAGTACTGAAACCGTCTTTTCGGGGAGCTGAAGCTTGATGGGAAGAGAGACATGTGACTGATCCTTCCCAGGGAGATGCATCACAAGAGGCTGACGGGAAGAGACCCTGCAGGTCTCTGCCGGACAAGTTCGTATGAAGTGGCCAACCTCCCCGCAGTAGAGACACAGACTGCCTTGGACTCGACGTAGACGTTCAGCAGGAGAAAGAGGTAACCTACGAAAACTTCTGTGAGGTGCCTTATGCTGTTCCCTCCTTCTGGGGGAAGGAACAGGTAGAGGAGCAGGGGCGGCTGGCCTTGAAACCACAGAAAGAGTCCCTTTAGATTTTTCCGATTGCCTTTCTCGAAACCGCCGATCGATCTGAATAGTTAAATTTATCAGATCTTCCAGGGACGCGGGTATTCCCACTCTGGCAAGTTCATCTTTTACGGTGTCAGAAAGTCCTAGACGGAACTGGTGACGAAGTGCAGAGTGATTCCATTGGGTATCTGCGCTCCAAACACGAAAGTCAGTTACGTAATCTTCAACAGGCCTTGGCCCTTGCTGTAATTTGTCAAGCATGGATTCGGCAGTTTGCTGGGAAAAGGGGTCAGTGTATAACTGAGCCATGGCTGAGAAGAATGAACCCGTGGCAGTCAGAACAGGGTCATGTTGTTCCCGAAGGTGATGAGCCAAGGAGAGTGGTTCGTTCAGTAGTAGTGTAATAATAAACCCTACCTTGATGTCCTCTGATGCAAAGGTTCGGGGTAGCAGAGAAAAATAAAGTTCACAAGAATTCCGGAAGGTACGAAACTTCTTGCGTTCTCCAGAAAACCGTTCAGGGATAGGCACTTTGGGTTCCGGAGGGGGAGTGGCATCACGGAACAGACTAGACTCTGTTTGAGTAGAAAAATTCCATGGCGGTGAAAGGAGCACAGGCCGATGCGACGGTCACCTCATGCGGAAGTCGCTCTTCCATGCGACCAAGATTCTCTTGTAACTTCTGCACAATATTTGAGAGCGCAGAAATAGTTTGGTAAATGTCCTTCGGTGGAGAGGCCTCCCTTCCAGACTCCATCTCTGGCTGACTGGTACTGTCACGTACCTGGTAGGAGTCTGGAATGACGAGGTCGGCCTCCCTTGTATCTCCAACCCAAGCCCCACTGAGGATGGGACAGACCTAGGGTGAGGAGTTACACGAGTGCCTGTAGTTGCGTGCAGAACTTGTCAGCTGATTTGCAGACGTGGAGATGCAGGCAGAGCATCTGGTAAGGAACTGGACTCAGGAAAGCTGGTAGGATGGACAGCTAGCACAGGCACTGGAGACAGCGTTAAGCCAAGCAGGAGGCTGGTGCAGGATCACAAGGGTGGCCGGGTTCGGTAGCAGACGGGCAGCGAGGTACAAGGCACAGGCAGGAGGGAGGTCAGATGGGAAGCCCAGATCAGGAACCAGTAATCAAGTATTCAAGTCCGGAAGCAAGGTCAAAGGGAAGCCAAGGTTCAGCAACAGGGATCAAGCCAGGTTTAAACAGAGTTCAGGTATCAGGGTACTTGCTGAAGACCAGTCAGCACTTGTCAGAAGTCAGAGCATCCTTTAAGTAGGCAGGCTGGTGCCAAAGGGAATTAGGAGCGTGCTCCTGCGCGCGCACGTTGCCCGTGCGCACGCGCATGCGCGAATTGCGCACACGCATGCGCAATGGTACTCCGGAAAGGCCGCTGCATACTGGGGATGCGCGCGCGCGCCAGCATTCCGAGACTGTTGACGAATGCGCGCATGCGCAGACAGATTCCCGGCAGCTTCCTTACATTGCCCCCCCTTAGGGGCAGACTCTGGATGCCCCTCAGGACCTCTTTTTCCGGGTGGCGTAGAAAGAAAGCTCGTACCAGTCTTGGAGCATGCACATCAGAAGCTGGTTCCCAGGAACTTTCTTCCGGCCCGTAGCCTTTCCATTTAATGAGAAACTGTGTTTGGTTACCTCTCTTCCTACAGTCCAATACGGCCTCCACCTCAAATTCCTCATTCCCTTCGATAAGTAGCGGTGGAGGGGTTTCAGAAATCTGATTTGGGAAAGGATTTGGCACTGTAGGCTTCAACAAAGAAACATGGAATACTGGGTGGATTCTCAGGTTCTTGGGTAACACTAATTCGAATGCTACTGCATTAATCTTTCTCTTGACTGGAAAAGGCCCCAAAAATCTTGGGCCAAGCTTCCTCGAGGGGCAACTTAGTTTCAAGTTCGCTGTGGAAAGCCAGACCTTATCTCCAGGTTCAAGATTCAAATTGCCTCTTCTCTTCTTGTCGAAGAACTTTTTATTATCTGCCTGGGTCTTGGAGATTGTATCCTGCAGTAATTGGTAGTTGGAGTTAAGGAAGTTCAACCTGTCTTGTACGGCAGGTACAGAAGAATCAAAAGGCAGCTCAGGCAAGAAAGAAGGATGGTATCCATAATTGGCGAAAAAAGGTGACTGTTTGGTTGCCGAATGGGTGGAATTATTGTATGAAAATTCCGCGAGTGGGAGAAGTGATAACCAGTCATCCTGTGCAAAAGAAGAAAAGCATCGTAGGTACTGTTCAAGGGTTTGATTGACCCTTTCAGTCTGTCCATTAGTTTGTGGGTGATAAGCTGTGGAGAGGCGGAGTTCAATGTTCAAAGTTTCACATAAGGCCCTCCAAAATCTAGAAGTGAACTGCACCCCTCGATCAGAAACTATGCTGTCAGGGATGCCATGCAACCTTACAATCTCCTTGATAAAAGTTGAGGCAGTCTCCGGGGCAGAAGGAGTTCCTTGCAGAGGTACAAAGTGGGCCATTTTGGTCAAACGATCAACCACAACGAAAATGGTAGTGAAGTCTTCAGATGGGGGAAGTTCTACTATAAAATCCATGGAGATCATGCTCCATGGTTTCTCAGGTACAGGAAGGGGCTCAAGTAAACCCCAAGTTCTGGCTCTGTCTGTCTTATTCCGAAGGCATGAAATACAAGATCTTACATATTTCTTGCAGTCGTTCATCAAATTTGGCCACCAGAATGTACGGGAGATCAAATTAGCCGTCTTGTGAATCCCAAAGTGACCCGCTCTTGTAACTTCTGCACAATATTTGAGAGCGCAGAAATAGTTTGGTAAATGTCCTTCGGTGGAGAGGCCTCCCTTCCAGACTCCATCTCTGGCTGACTGGTACTGTCACGTACCTGGTAGGAGTCTGGAATGACGAGGTCGGCCTCCCTTGTATCTCCAACCCAAGCCCCACTGAGGATGGGAAAGACCTAGGGTGAGGAGTTACACGAGTGCCTGTAGTTGCGTGCAGAACTTTTCAGCTGAGTTGCAGACGTGGAGATGCAGACAGAGCATCTGGTAAGGAACTGGACTCAGGAAAGCTGGTAGGATGGACAGCTAGCACAGGCACTGGAGACAGCGTTAAGCCAAGCAGGAGGCTGGTGCAGGATCACAAGGGTGGCCGGGTTCGGTAGCAGACGGGCAGCGAGGTACTGGAAAAGGTTCAAGATTCAAATTGCCTCTTCTCTTCTTGTCGAAGAACTTTTTATTATCTGCCTGGGTCTTGGAGATTGTATCCTGCAGTAATTGGTAGTTGGAGTTAAGGAAGTTCAACCTGTCTTGTACGGCAGGTACAGAAGAATCAATAGGCAGCTCAGGCAAGAAAGAAGGATGGTATCCATAATTGGCGAAAAAAGGTGACTGTTTGGTTGCCGAATGGGTGGAATTATTGTATGAAAATTCCGCGAGTGGGAGAAGTGATAGCCAGTCATGCTGCGCAAAAGAAGAAAAGCAATGTAGGTACTGTTCAAGGGTTTGATTGACCCTTTCAGTCTGTCCATTAGTTTGTTGGTGATAAGCTGTGGAGAGGCGGAGTTCAATGTTCAAAGTTTCACATAAGGCCCTCCAAAATCTAGAAGTGAACTGCACCCCTCGATTAGAAACTAAAAGTTGAGGCAGTCTCCGGGGCAGAAGGAGTTCCTTGCAGAGGTACAAAGTGGGCCATTTTGGTCAAACGATCAACCACAACGAAAATGGTAGTGAAGTCTTCAGATGGGGGAAGTTCTACTATAAAATCCATGGAGATCATGCTCCATGGTTTCTCAGGTACAGGAAGGGGCTCAAGTAGACCCCAAGTTCTGGCTCTGTCTGTCTTATTCCGAAGGCATGAAATACAAGATCTTACATATTTCTTGCAGTCGTTCATCAAGTTTGGCCACCAGAATGTACGGGAGATCAAATTAGCCGTCTTGTGAATCCCAAAGTGACCCGCTAGGGGATGATCATGACATCGCCCTAGGACGGCAACTCTGAACTGTTCTGGGATAAAGATTTGCCTCTTAGGGAAGTACAGGCCATCCCTTAGTTGAAGAGCCAGGTCCTTGGAAGGCGGTTGGTCTTCCACATATTTTCTTATTTGTGACATCAGATCCGCCGGAGACTGCCTCAACTTTTATCAAGGAGATTGTAAGGTTGCATGGCATCCCTGACAGCATAGTTTCTGATCGAGGGGTGCAGTTCACTTCTAGATTTTGGAGGGCCTTATGTGAAACTTTGAACATTGAACTCCGCCTCTCCACAGCTTATCACCCACAAACTAATGGACAGACTGAAAGGGTCAATCAAACCCTTGAACAGTACCTACGATGCTTTTCTTCTATTGCACAGGATGACTGGCTATCACTTCTCCCACTCGCGGAATTTTCATACAATAATTCCACCCATTCGGTAACCAAACAGTCACCTTTTTTCGCCAATTATGGATACCATCCTTCTTTCTTGCCTGAGCTGCCTATTGATTCTTCTGTACCTGCCGTACAAGACAGGTTGAACTTCCTTAACTCAAACTACCAATTACTGCAGGTCCCAGAACAGTTCAGAGTTGCCGTCCTAGGGCGATGTCATGATCATCCCCTAGCGGGTCACTTTGGGATTCACAAGACGGCTAATTTGATCTCCCGTACATTCTGGTGGCCAAACTTGATGAACGACTGCAAGAAATATGTAAGATCTTGTATTTCATGCCTTCGGAATAAGACAGACAGAGCCAGAACTTGGGGTCTACTTGAGCCCCTTCCTGTACCTGAGAAACCATGGAGCATGATCTCCATGGATTTTATAGTAGAACTTCCCCCATCTGAAGACTTCACTACCATTTTCGTTGTGGTTGATCGTTTGACCAAAATGGCCCACTTTGTACCTCTGCAAGGAACTCCTTCTGCCCCGGAGACTGCCTCAACTTTTATCAAGGAGATTGTAAGGTTGCATGGCATCCCTGACAGCATAGTTTCTGATCGAGGGGTGCAGTTCACTTCTAGATGTTGGAGGGCCTTATGTGAAACTTTGAACATTGAACTCCGCCTCTCCACAGCTTATCACCCACAAACTAATGGACAGACTGAAAGGGTCAATCAAACCCTTGAACAGTACCTACGATGCTTTTCTTCTTTTGCGCAGGATGACTGGCTATCACTTCTCCCACTCGCGGAATTTTCATACAATAATTCCACCCATTCGGCAACCAAACAGTCACCTTTTTTCGCCAATTATGGATACCATCCTTCTTTCTTGCCTGAGCTGCCTATTGATTCTTCTGTACCTGCCATACAAGACAGGTTGAACTTCCTTAACTCAAACTACCAATTACTGCAGGATACAATCTCCAAGACCCAGGCAGATAATAAAAAGTTCTTCGACAAGAAGAGAAGAGGCAATTTGAATCTTGAACCTTTTCCAGTACCTCGCTGCCCGTCTGCTACCGAACCCGGCCACCCTTGTGATCCTGCACCAGCCTCCTGCTTGGCTTAACGCTGTCTTCAGTGCCTGTGCTAGCTGTCCATCCTACCAGCTTTCCTGAGTCCAGTTCCTTACCAGATGCTCTGCCTGCATCTCCACGTCTGCAACTCAGCTGACAAGTTCTGAACGCAACTACAGGCACTCGTGTAACTCCTCACCCTAGGTCTGTCCCATCCTCAGTGGGGCTTGGGTTGGAGATACAAGGGAGGCCGACGTCGTCATTCCAGAATCCTACCAGGTCACTGTCGAGAATCAGAACCCTCTTCCTCTGATTCCCGAACTATTCCAGAGGCTGCGAGGGGCACGAGTGTTCTCCAAACTGGACTTGAGGGGTGCCTATAATCTTGTCAGAATCAGGGAGGGAGAGGAATGGAAGACGGCCTTCCGGACACGCTTTGGCCAATTTGAGTATTTAGTCATGCCATTCGGGCTCTGCAATGCTCCAGCCACATTCCAGCATCTGGTAAACGATGTTTTTCGGGACTTTCTTGATTTATTCGTCATCGTGTATCTGGATGACATCCTTGTATTCTCTGAAACTTTAGAATCCCATCGGACTCATGTAAAAAAGGTATTAGCTCGATTGCGGGAACACCGACTTTACGCAAAGGCTGAAAAATGCGACTTTGAAAAGCAAGTTGTGCATTTCCTAGGGCTTGTCATCTCCGCCGAGGGAATCTCCATGGACCCTCAGAAAGTCGCTTCTGTCTTGGAATGGCCTGCTCCTACTGACAGAAAAGCTGTACAGAGGTTCGTGGGGTTTGCTAACCCTGGGAAGGATCAGTCACATGTCTCTCTTCCCATCAAGCTTCAGCTCCCCGAAAAGACGGTTTCAGTACTTGCAATCATAGACTCTGGGGCCTGCAGCTGTTTTGTGGACTCTGCATTTGCTTCTCTTCAGCAGCTGCCCTTGGGTACCAAGAGGCAAGGGTTCCATGTCCATCTGGCTGACGGCTCCGGTATTAAATCAGGCCCGGTTACTCAAGAGACCTTGCCTATTCTCTGCCAGACTTCTTCAGGCCATAGCGAACTCCTCCGTTTGGATGTCATAGCTTCTCCCATGTTTCCCATTATCCTCGGCATTCCATGGTTGAAGGCACACAACCCTCACGTTGACTGGCTTACCGGAGATATATTTTTTTTCGTCCAACTACTGCCAGACGCACTGCCTCTTGGGAGGAACTGTCAACTCCACGCCCCTCCTGGGTATCCACCCTGACCATGAAGCCTCTAAACTGATCCCGGTTGCTTACCACGAATTTCTGGACGTCTTTAATAAAAAGGGTGCAGACACTCTTCCACCTCATAGAACTTACGATTGCCCCATTGAACTTCTACCGGGAGCCGAGATCCCGTTTGGTCGGATTTACCCTCTCTCTGAGCCTGAATTGGAAGCCCTGCGTACCTATATCGACGAGAGCCTTGAAAAGCAGTTCATTCGGCCTTCCACTTCACCAGCAGGAGCCGGTATTTTCTTCGTTGAGAAAAAAGACCACACCTTGAGGCCCTGTGTGGACTATCGTGACCTTAACAGGGTCACTGTCAAGAATCGGTACCCTCTTCCTCTGATTCCCGAACTATTCCAGAGGCTGCGAGGGGCACGAGTGTTCTCCAAACTGGACTTGAGGGGTGCCTATAATCTTGTCAGAATCAGGGAGGGAGACGAATGGAAGACGGCCTTCCGGACACGCTTTGGCCAATTTGAGTATTTAGTCATGCCATTCGGGCTCTGCAATGCTCCAGCCACATTCCAGCATCTGGTAAACGATGTTTTTCGGGACTTTCTTGATTTATTCGTCATCGTGTATCTGGATGACATCCTTGTATTCTCTGAAACTTTAGAATCCCATCGGACTCATGTAAAAAAGGTATTAGCTCGATTGCGGGAACACCGACTTTACGCAAAGGCTGAAAAATGCGACTTTGAAAAGCAAGTTGTGCATTTCCTAGGGCTTGTCATCTCCGCCGAGGGAATCTCCATGGACCCTCAGAAAGTCGCTTCTGTCTTGGAATGGCCTGCTCCTACTGACAGAAAAGCTGTACAGAGGTTCGTGGGGTTTGCTAACCCTGGGAAGGATCAGTCACATGTCTCTCTTCCCATCAAGCTTCAGCTCCCCGAAAAGACGGTTTCAGTACTTGCAATCATAGACTCTGGGGCCTGCAGCTGTTTTGTGGACTCTGCATTTGCTTCTCTTCAGCAGCTGCCCTTGGGTACCAAGAGGCAAGGGTTCCATGTCCATCTGGCTGACGGCTCCGGTATTAAATCAGGCCCGGTTACTCAAGAGACCTTGCCTATTCTCTGCCAGACTTCTTCAGGCCATAGCGAACTCCTCCGTTTGGATGTCATAGCTTCTCCCATGTTTCCCATTATCCTCGGCATTCCATGGTTGAAGGCACACAACCCTCACGTTGACTGGCTTACCGGAGATATATTTTTTTTCGTCCAACTACTGCCAGACGCACTGCCTCTTGGGAGGAACTGTCAACTCCACGCCCCTCCTGGGTATCCACCCTGACCATGAAGCCTCTAAACTGATCCCGGTTGCTTACCACGAATTTCTGGACGTCTTTAATAAAAAGGGTGCAGACACTCTTCCACCTCATAGAACTTACGATTGCCCCATTGAACTTCTACCGGGAGCCGAGATCCCGTTTGGTCGGATTTACCCTCTCTCTGAGCCTGAATTGGAAGCCCTGCGTACCTATATCGACGAGAGCCTTGAAAAGCAGTTCATTCGGCCTTCCACTTCACCAGCAGGAGCCGGTATTTTCTTCGTTGAGAAAAAAGACCACACCTTGAGGCCCTGTGTGGACTATCGTGACCTTAACAGGGTCACTGTCAAGAATCGGTACCCTCTTCCTCTGATTCCCGAACTATTCCAGAGGCTGCGAGGGGCACGAGTGTTCTCCAAACTGGACTTGAGGGGTGCCCATAATCTTGTCAGAATCAGGGAGGGAGACGAATGGAAGACGGCCTTCCGGACACGTTTTGGCCACTTTGAGTATTTAGTCATGCCATTCGGGCTCTGCAATGCTCCAGCCACATTCCAGCATCTGGTAAACGATTTCTTTCGGGACTTTCTTGATTTATTCGTCATCGTGTATCTGGATGACATCCTTGTATTCTCTGAAACTTTAGAATCCCATCGGACTCATGTAAAAAAGGTATTAGCTCGATTGCGGGAACACTGACTTTACGCAAAGGCTGAAAAATGCGACTTTGAAAAGCAAGTTGTGCATTTCCTAGGGCTTGTCATCTCCGCCGAGGGAATCTCCATGGACCCGTACAAAGTCGCTTCTGTCTTGGAATGGTCTGCTCCTACTGACAGAAAAGCTGTACAGAGGTTCGTGGGGTTTGCTAACTTTTATAGAACATTTATTAAGGACTTTTCTGGCATCATCACTCCCATTACTCAGCTAACGAAACAGCATGTTCCCTTTCGATGGACCCCAGAGGCTCAGACAGCGTTTGAACAGTTGAAAGCCTTATTCACCTCAGCTCCCATCTTGAAACATCCCGATCCCTCCTTAGCTTATGTTTTGGAGGTAGACGCCTCGGAAAATGCAATTGAGGCTATTATTTCCCAACGCCAAGGGCCCAAATCATTGCTCCACCCTGTGGCCTTCTTCTCTGAAAAAATTAAATCCTTCCGAAAGGAATTATGATGTTGGTGACCGAGAGCTACTGGCTATCAAGGCCGCTCTTGAAGAATGGCGTTACCTTTTGGAGGGAGCTTCTCACCCAATTCTTATCTTCACAGATCACAAGAATCTTGAGTATTTGAAGACAGCTAAACGCCTAAGACCTCGACAGGCAAGATGGGCACTTTTTTTCTCTCGTTTCATGTTTCATATAACCTACCGTCCTGGCTCAAAGAACGGGAAACCAGATGCCTTGTCCCGCATGTTCAGTGATCCAGTTGTATCCTCGGAACCTGATACTATTCTACCAGCCAATAATTTTTTACTTCTTCAGGCGGATCTGATGTCACAAATAAGAAAATATGTGGAAGACCAACCGCCTTCCAAGGACCTGGCTCTTCAACTAAGGGATGGCCTGTACTAAGAGGCCTATTTGTCTAAGAGGCCAATCTTTATCCCAGAACAGTTCAGAGTTGCCGTCCTAGGGCGATGCCATGATCATCCCCTAGCGGGTCACTTTGGGATTCACAAGACGGCTAATTCGTACTCCCGTACATTCTGGTGGCCAAACTTGATGAACGACTGCAAGAAATATGTAAGATCTTGTATTTCATGCCTTCGGAATAAGACAGACAGAGCTAGAACTTGGGGTCTACTTAAGCCCCTTCCTGTACCTGAGAAACCATGGAGCATGATCTCCATGGATTTTATAGTAGAACTTCCCCCATCTGAAGACTTCACTACCATTTTCGTTGTGGTTGATCGTTTGACCAAAATGGCCCACTTTGTACCTCTGCAAGGAACTCCTTCTGCTCCGGAGACTGCCTCAACTTTTATCAAGGAGATTGTAAGGTTGCATGGCATCCCTGACAGCATAGTTTCTGATCGAGGGGTGCAGTTCACTTCTAGATTTTGGAGGGCCTTATGTGAAACTTTGAACATTGAACTCCGCCTCTCCACAGCTTATCACCCACAAACTAATGGACAGACTGAAAGGGTCAATCAAACCCTTGAACAGTACCTACGATGCTTTTCTTCTTTTGCACAGGATGACTGGCTATCACTTCTCCCACTCCGGAATTTTCATACAATAATTCCACCCATTCGGCAACCAAACAGTCACCTTTTTTCGCGAATTATGGATACCATCCTTCTTTCTTGCCTGAGCTGCCTATTGATTCTTCTGTACCTGCCGTACAAGACAGGTTGAACTTCCTTAACTCCAACTACCAATTACTGCAGGATACAATCTCCAAGACCCAGGCAGATAATAAAAAGTTCTTCGACAAGAAGAGAAGAGGCAATTTGAATCTTGAACCTGGAGATAAGGTCTGGCTTTCCACAGCGAACTTGAAACTAAGTTGCCCCTCGAGGAAGCTTGGCCCAAGATTTTTGGGGCCTTTTCCAGTACCTCGCTGCCCGTCTGCTACCGAACCCGGCCACCCTTGTGATCCTGCACCAGCCTCCTGCTTGGCTTAACGCTGTCTCCAGTGCCTGTGCTAGCTGTCCATCCTACCAGCTTTCCTGAGTCCAGTTCCTTACCAGATGCTCTGCCTGCATCTCCACGTCTGCAACTCAGCTGACAAGTTCTGCACGCAACTACAGGCTCTCGTGTAACTCCTCACCCTAGGTCTGTCCCATCCTCAGTGGGGCTTGGGTTGGAGATACAAGGGAGGCCGACCTCGTCATTCCAGACTCCTACCAGGTACGTGACAGTACCAGTCAGCCAGAGATGGAGTCTGGAAGGGAGGCCTCTCCACCGAAGGACATTTACCAAACTATTTCTGCGCTCTCAAATATTGTGCAGAAGTTACAAGAGCGGGTCACTTTGGGATTCACAAGATGGCTAATTTGATCTCCCGTACATTCTGGTGGCCAAACTTGATGAACGACTGCAAGAAATATGTAAGATCTTGTATTTCATGCCTTCGGAATAAGACAGACAGAGCCAGAACTTGGGGTCTACTTGAGCCCCTTCCTGTACCTGAGAAACCATGGAGCATGATCTCCATGGATTTTATAGTAGAACTTCCCCCATCTGAAGACTTCACTACCATTTTCGTTGTGGTTGATCGTTTGACCAAAATGGCCCACTTTGTACCTCTGCAAGGAACTCCTTCTGCCCCGGAGACTGCCTCAACTTTTATCAAGGAGATTGTAAGGTTGCATGGCATCCCTGACAGCATAGTTTCTGATCGAGGGGTGCAGTTCACTTCTAGATTTTGGAGGGCCTTATGTGAAACTTTGAACATTGAACTCCGCCTCTCCACAGCTTATCACCCACAAACTAATGGACAGACTGAAAGGGTCAATCAAACCCTTGAACAGTACCTACGATGCTTTTCTTCTTTTGCACAGGATGACTGGCTATCACTTCTCCCACTCGCGGAATTTTCATACAATAATTCCACCCATTCGGCAACCAAACAGTCACCTTTTTTCGCCAATTATGGATACCATCCTTCTTTCTTGCCTGAGCTGCCTATTGATTCTTCTGTACCTGCCGTACAAGACAGGTTGAACTTCCTTAACTCCAACTACCAATTACTGCAGGATACAATCTCCAAGACCCAGGCAGATAATAAAAAGTTATTCGACAAGAAGAGAAGAGGCAATTTGAATCTTGAACCTGGAGATAAGGTCTGGCTTTCCACAGCGAACTTGAAACTAAGTTGCCCCTCGAGGAAGCTTGGCCCAAGATTTTTGGGGCCTTTTCCAGTACCTCGCTGCCCGTCTGCTACCGAACCCGGCCACCCTTGTGATCCTGCACCAGCCTCCTGCTTGGCTTAACGCTGTCTCCAGTGCCTGTGCTAGCTGTCCATCCTACCAGCTTTCCTGAGTCCAGTTCCTTACCAGATGCTCTGCCTGCATCTCCACGTCTGCAACTCAGCTGACAAGTTCTGCACGCAACTACAGGCTCTCGTGTAACTCCTCACCCTAGGTCTGTCCCATCCTCAGTGGGGCTTGGGTTGGAGATACAAGGGAGGCCGACCTGGTCATTCCAGACTCCTACCAGGTACGTGACAGTACCAGTCAGGCAGAGATGGAGTCTGGAAGGGAGGCCTCTCCACCGAAGGACATTTACCCAACTATTTCTGCGCTCTCAAATATTGTGCAGAAGTTACAAGAGCGGGTCACTTTGGGATTCACAAGACGGCTAATTTGATCTCCCGTACATTCTAGTGGCCAAACTTGATGAACGACTGCAAGAAATATGTAAGATCTTGTATTTCATGCCTTCGGAATAAGACAGACAGAGCCAGAACTTGGGGTCTACTTGAGCCCCTTCCTGTACCTGAGAAACCATGGAGCATGATCTCCATGGATTTTATAGTAGAACTTCCCCCATCTGAAGACTTTACTACCATTTTCGTTGTGGTTGATCGTTTG
This sequence comes from Rana muscosa, assembly GCA_029206835.1. Classification (NCBI taxonomy): domain Eukaryota; kingdom Metazoa; phylum Chordata; class Amphibia; order Anura; family Ranidae; genus Rana; species Rana muscosa. The sequence continues at coordinate 725,270 of CM055127.1, read as the reverse complement.
ACCAAAATGGCCCACTTTGTACCTCTGCAAGGAACTCCTTCTGCTCCGGAGACTGCCTCAACTTTTATCAAGGAGATTGTAAGGTTGCATGGCATCCCTGACAGCATAGTTTCTGATCGAGGGGTGCAGTTCACTTCTAGATTTTGGAGGGCCTTATGTGAAACTTTGAACATTGAACTCCGCCTCTCCACAGCTTATCACCCACAAACTAATGGACAGACTGAAAGGGTCAATCAAACCCTTGAACAGTACCTACGATGCTTTTCTTCTTTTGCACAGGATGACTGGCTATCACTTCTCCCACTCCGGAATTTTCATACAATAATTCCACCCATTCGGCAACCAAACAGTCACCTTTTTTCGCGAATTATGGATACCATCCTTCTTTCTTGCCTGAGCTGCCTATTGATTCTTCTGTACCTGCCGTACAAGACAGGTTGAACTTCCTTAACTCCAACTACCAATTACTGCAGGATACAATCTCCAAGACCCAGGCAGATAATAAAAAGTTCTTCGACAAGAAGAGAAGAGGCAATTTGAATCTTGAACCTGGAGATAAGGTCTGGCTTTCCACAGCGAACTTGAAACTAAGTTGCCCCTCGAGGAAGCTTGGCCCAAGATTTTTGGGGCCTTTTCCAGTACCTCGCTGCCCGTCTGCTACCGAACCCGGCCACCCTTGTGATCCTGCACCAGCCTCCTGCTTGGCTTAACGCTGTCTCCAGTGCCTGTGCTAGCTGTCCATCCTACCAGCTTTCCTGAGTCCAGTTCCTTACCACATGCTCTGCCTGCATCTCCACGTCTGCAACTCAGCTGACAAGTTCTGCACGCAACTACAGGCTCTCGTGTAACTCCTCACCCTAGGTCTGTCCCATCCTCAGTGGGGCTTGGGTTGGAGATACAAGGGAGGCCGACCTCGTCATTCCAGACTCCTACCAGGTGCGTGACAGTACCAGTCAGCCAGAGATGGAGTCTGGAAGGGAGGCCTCTCCACCGAAGGACATTTACCAAACTATTTCTGCGCTCTCAAATATTGTGCAGAAGTTACAAGAGCGGGTCACTTTGGGATTCACAAGACGGCTAATTTGATCTCCCGTACATTCTGGTGGCCAAACTTGATGAACGACTGCAAGAAATATGTAAGATCTTGTATTTCATGCCTTCGGAATAAGACAGACAGAGCCAGAACTTGGGGTCTACTTGAGCCCCTTCCTGTACCTGAGAAACCATGGAGCATGATCTCCATGGATTTTATAGTAGAACTTCCCCCATCTGAAGACTTCACTACCATTTTCGTTGTGGTTGATCGTTTGACCAAAATGGCCCACTTTGTACCTCTGCAAGGAACTCCTTCTGCCCCGGAGACTGCCTCAACTTTTATCAAGGAGATTGTAAGGTTGCATGGCATCCCTGACAGCATAGTTTCTGATCGAGGGGTGCAGTTCACTTCTAGATTTTGGAGGGCCTTATGTGAAACTTTGAACATTGAACTCCGCCTCTCCACAGCTTATCACCCACAAACTAATGGACAGACTGAAAGGGTCAATCAAACCCTTGAACAGTACCTACGATGCTTTTCTTCTTTTGCACAGGATGACTGGCTATCACTTCTCCCACTCGCGGAATTTTCATACAATAATTCCACCCATTCGGCAACCAAACAGTCACCTTTTTTCGCCAATTATGGATACCATCCTTCTTTCTTGCCTGAGCTGCCTATTGATTCTTCTGTACCTGCCGTACAAGACAGGTTGAACTTCCTTAACTCCAACTACCAATTACTGCAGGATACAATCTCCAAGACCCAGGCAGATAATAAAAAGTTATTCGACAAGAAGAGAAGAGGCAATTTGAATCTTGAACCTGGAGATAAGGTCTGGCTTTCCACAGCGAACTTGAAACTAAGTTGCCCCTCGAGGAAGCTTGGCCCAAGATTTTTGGGGCCTTTTCCAGTACCTCGCTGCCCGTCTGCTACCGAACCCGGCCACCCTTGTGATCCTGCACCAGCCTCCTGCTTGGCTTAACGCTGTCTCCAGTGCCTGTGCTAGCTGTCCATCCTACCAGCTTTCCTGAGTCCAGTTCCTTACCAGATGCTCTGCCTGCATCTCCACGTCTGCAACTCAGCTGACAAGTTCTGCACGCAACTACAGGCTCTCGTGTAACTCCTCACCCTAGGTCTGTCCCATCCTCAGTGGGGCTTGGGTTGGAGATACAAGGGAGGCCGACCTCGTCATTCCAGACTCCTACCAGGTACGTGACAGTACCAGTCAGGCAGAGATGGAGTCTGGAAGGGAGGCCTCTCCACCGAAGGACATTTACCCAACTATTTCTGCGCTCTCAAATATTGTGCAGAAGTTACAAGAGCGGGTCACTTTGGGATTCACAAGACGGCTAATTTGATCTCCCGTACATTCTAGTGGCCAAACTTGATGAACGACTGCAAGAAATATGTAAGATCTTGTATTTCATGCCTTCGGAATAAGACAGACAGAGCCAGAACTTGGGGTCTACTTGAGCCCCTTCCTGTACCTGAGAAACCATGGAGCATGATCTCCATGGATTTTATAGTAGAACTTCCCCCATCTGAAGACTTTACTACCATTTTCGTTGTGGTTGATCGTTTGACCAAAATGGCCCACTTTGTACCTCTGCAAGGAACTCCTTCTGCCCCGGAGACTGCCTCAACTTTTATCAAGGAGATTGTAAGGTTGCATGGCATCCCTGACAGCATAGTTTCTGATCGAGGGGTGCAGTTCACTTCTAGATTTTGGAGGGCCTTATGTGAAACTTTGAACATTGAACTCCGCCTCTCCACAGCTTATCACCCACAAACTAATGGACAGACTGAAAGGGTCAATCAAACCCTTGAACAGTACCTACGATGCTTTTCTTCTTTTGCACAGGATGACTGGCTATCACTTCTCCCACTCGCGGAATTTTCATACAATAATTCCACCCATTCGGTAACCAAACAGTCACCTTTTTTCGCCAATTATGGATACCATCCTTCTTTCTTGCCTGAGCTGCCTATTGATTCTTCTGTACCTGCCGTACAAGACAGGTTGAACTTCCTTAACTCCAACTACCAATTACTGCAGGTCCTAGAACAGTTCAGAGTTGCCGTCCTAGGGCGATGTCATGATCATCCCCTAGCGGGTCACTTTGGGATTCACAAGACGGCTAATTTGATCTCCCGTACATTCTGGTGGCCAAACTTGATGAACGACTGCAAGAAATATGTAAGATCTTGTATTTCATGCCTTCGGAATAAGACAGACAGAGCCAGAACTTGGGGTCTACTTGAGCCCCTTCCTGTACCTGAGAAACCATGGAGCATGATCTCCATGGATTTTATAGTAGAACTTCCCCCATCTGAAGACTTCACTACCATTTTCGTTGTGGTTGATCGTTTGACCAAAATGGCCCACTTTGTACCTCTGCAAGGAACTCCTTCTGCCCCGGAGACTGCCTCAACTTTTATCAAGGAGATTGTAAGGTTGCATGGCATCCCTGACAGCATAGTTTCTGATCGAGGGGTGCAGTTCACTTCTAGATTTTGGAGGGCCTTATGTGAAACTTTGAACATTGAACTCCGCCTCTCCACAGCTTATCACCAACAAACTAATGGACAGACTGAAAGGGTCAATCAAACCCTTGAACAGTACCTACGATGCTTTTCTTCTTTTGCGCAGGATGACTGGCTATCACTTCTCCCACTCGCGGAATTTTCATACAATAATTCCACCCATTCGGCAACCAAACAGTCACCTTTTTTCGCCAATTATGGATACCATCCTTCTTTCTTGCCTGAGCTGCCTATTGATTCTTCTGTACCTGCCGTAAAAGACAGGTTGAACTTCCTTAACTCAAACTACCAATTACTGCAGGATACAATCTCCAAGACCCAGGCAGATAATAAAAAGTTCTTCGACAAGAAGAGAAGAGGCAATTTGAATCTTGAACCTTTTCCAGTACCTCGCTGCCCGTCTGCTACCGAACCCGGCCACCCTTGTGATCCTGCACCAGCCTCCTGCTTGGCTTAACGCTGTCTCCAGTGCCTGTGCTAGCTGTCCATCCTACCAGCTTTCCTGAGTCCAGTTCCTTACCAGATGCTCTGCCTGCATCTCCACGTCTGCAACTCAGCTGAAAAATTCTGCACGCAACTACAGGCACTCGTGTAACTCCTCACCCTAGGTCTGTCCCATCCTCAGTGGGGCTTGGGTTGGAGATACAAGGGAGGCCGACCCCGTCATTCCAGACTCCTACCAGGTACGTGACAGTACCAGTCAGCCAGAGATGGAGTCTGGAAGGGAGGCCTCTCCACCGAAGGACATTTACCAAACTATTTCTGCGCTCTCAAATATTGTGCAGAAGTTACAAGAGCGGGTCACTTTGGGATTCACAAGACGGCTAATTTGATCTCCCGTACATTCTGGTGGCCAAATTTGATGAACGACTGCAAGAAATATGTAAGATCTTGTATTTCATGCCTTCGGAATAAGACAGACAGAGCCAGAACTTGGGGTCTACTTGAGCCCCTTCCTGTACCTGAGAAACCATGGAGCATGATCTCCATGGATTTTATAGTAGAACTTCCCCCATCTGAAGACTTCACTACCATTTTCGTTGTGGTTGATCGTTTGACCAAAATGGCCCACTTTGTACCTCTGCAAGGAACTCCTTCTGCCCCGGAGACTGCCTCAACTTTTATCAAGGAGATTGTAAGATTGCATGGCATCCCTGACAGCATAGTTTCTGATCGAGGGGTGCAGTTCACTTCTAGATTTTGGAGGGCCTTATGTGAAACTTTGAACATTGAACTCCGCCTCTCCACAGCTTATCACCCACAAACTAATGGACAGACTGAAAGGGTCAATCAAACCCTTGAACAGTACCTACGATGCTTTTCTTCTTTTGCACAGGATGACTGGCTATCACTTCTCCCACTCGCGGAATTTTCATACAATAATTCCACCCATTCGGCAACCAAACAGTCACCTTTTTTCGCCAATTATGGATACCATCCTTCTTTCTTGCCTGAGCTGCCTATTGATTCTTCTGTACCTGCCGTACAAGACAGGTTGAACTTCCTTAACTCCAACTACCAATTACTGCAGGATACAATCTCCAAGACCCAGGCAGATAATAAAAAGTTATTCGACAAGAAGAGAAGAGGCAATTTGAATCTTGAACCTGGAGATAAGGTCTGGCTTTCCACAGCTAACTTGAAACTAAGTTGCCCCTCGAGGAAGCTTGGCCCAAGATTTTTGGGGCCTTTTCCAGTCAAGAGAAAGATTAATGCAGTAGCATTCGAATTAGTGTTACCCAAGAACCTGAGAATCCACCCAGTATTCCATGTTTCTTTGTTGAAGCCTACAGTGCCAAATCCTTTCCCAAATCAGATTTCTGAAACCCCTCCACCGCTACTTATCGAAGGGAATGAGGAATTTAAGGTGGAGGCCGTATTGGACTGTAGGAAGAGAGGTAACCAAACACAGTTTCTCATTAAATGGAAAGGCTACGGGCCGGAAGAAAGTTCCTGGGAACCAGCTTCTGATGTGCATGCTCCAAGACTGGTACGAGCTTTCTTTCTACGCCACCCGGAAAAAGAGGTCATGAGGGGCATCCAGAGTCTGCCCCTAAGGGGGGGCAATGTAAGGAAGCTGCCGGGAATCCGTCTGTGCATGCGCGCATTCGTCAACAGTCTCGGAATGCTGGCGCGCGCGCGCGCATCCCCAGTACGCAGCGGCCTTTCCGGAGTACCATTGCGCATGCGTGTGCGCAATTCGCGCATGCGCGTGCGCACGGGCAACGTGCACGCGCAGGAGCACGCTCCTAATTCCCTTTGGCACCAGCCTGCCTACTTAAAGGATGCTCTGACTTCTGACAAGTGCTGACTGGTCTTCAGCAAGTACCCTGATACCTGAACTCTGTTTAAACCTGGCTTGATCCCTGTTGCTGAACCTTGGCTTCCCTTTGACCTTGCTTCCGGACTTGAATACTTGATTACTGGTTCCTGATCTCGGCTTCCCATCTGACCTCCCTCCTGCCTGTGCCTTGTACCTCGCTGCCCGTCTGCTACCGAACCCGGCCACCCTTGTGATCCTGCACCAGCCTCCTGCTTGGCTTAACGCTGTCTCCAGTGCCTGTGCTAGCTGTCCATCCTACCAGCTTTCCTGAGTCCAGTTCCTTACCAGATGCTCTGCCTGCATCTCCACGTCTGCAACTCAGCTGACAAGTTCTGCACGCAACTACAGGCACTCGTGTAACTCCTCACCCTAGGTCTGTCCCATCCTCAGTGGGGCTTGGGTTGGAGATACAAGGGAGGCCGACCTCGTCATTCCAGACTCCTACCAGGTACGTGACAGTACCAGTCAGCCAGAGATGGAGTCTGGAAGGGAGGCCTCTCCACCGAAGGACATTTACCAAACTATTTCTGCGCTCTCAAATATTGTGCAGAAGTTACAAGAGAATCTTGGTCGCATGGAAGAGCGACTTCCGCATGAGGTGACCGTCGCATCGGCCTGTGCTCCTTTCACCGCCATGAAATTTTTCTACTCAAACAGAGTCTGGTCTGTTCCGTGATGCCACTCCCCCTCCGGAACCCAAAGTGCCTATCCCTGAACGGTTTTCTGGAGAACGCAAGAAGTTTCGTACCTTCCGGAATTCTTGTGAACTTTATTTTTCTCTGCTACCCCGAACCTTTGCATCAGAGGACATCAAGGTAGGGTTTATTATTACACTACTACTGAACGAACCACTCTCCTGGGCTCATCACCTTCGGGAACAACATGACCCTGTTCTGACTGCCACGGGTTCATTCTTCTCAGCCATGGCTCAGTTATACACTGACCCCTTTTCCCAGCAAACTGCCGAATCCATGCTTGACAAATTACAGCAAGGGCCAAGGCCTGTTGAAGATTACGTAACTGACTTTCGTGTTTGGAGCGCAGATACCCAATGGAATCACTCTGCACTTCGTCACCAGTTCCGTCTAGGTCTTTCTGACACCGTAAAAGATGAACTTGCCAGAGTGGGAATACCCGCGTCCCTGGAAGATCTGATAAATTTAACTATTCAGATCGATCGGCGGTTTCGAGAAAGGCAATCGGAAAAATCTAAAGGGACTCTTTCTGTGGTTTCAAGGCCAGCCGCCCCTGCTCCTCTACCTGTTCCTTCCCCCAGAAGGACGGAACAGCATAAGGCACCTCACAGCAGTTTTCGTAGGTTACCTCTTTCTCCTGCTGAACGTCTACGTCGAGTCCAAGGCAGTCTGTGTCTCTACTGCGGGGAGGTTGGCCACTTCATACGAACTTGTCCGGCAGAGACCTGCAGGGTCTCTTCCCGTCAGCCTCTTGTGATGCATCTCCCTGGGAAGGATCAGTCACATGTCTCTCTTCCCATCAAGCTTCAGCTCCCCGAAACGACGGTTTCAGTACTTGCAATCATAGACTCTGGGGCCTGCAGCTGTTTTGTGGACTCTGCATTTGCTTCTCTTCAGCAGCTGCCCTTGGGTACCAAGAGGCAAGGGTTCCATGTCCATCTGGCTGACGGCTCCGGTATTAAATCAGGCCCGGTTACTCAGGGGACCTTGCCTATTCTCTGCCAGACTTCTTCAGGCCATAGCGAACTCCTCCGATTGGATGTCATAGCTTATCCCATGTTTCCCGTTATCCTCGGCATTCCATGGTTGAAGGCACACAACCCTCACGTTGACTGGCTTACCGGAGATATCTCTTTTTCGTCCAACTACTGCCAGACGCACTGCCTCTTGGGAGGAACTGTCAACTCCACGCCCCTCCTGGGTATCCACCCTGACCATAAAGCCTCTAAACTGATCCCGGTTGCTTATCACGAATTTCTGGACGTCTTTAATGAAAAGGGTGCAGACACTCTTCCACCTCATAGAACTTACGATTGCCCCATTGAACTTCTACCGGGAGCCGAGATCCCGTTTGGTCGGATTTACCCTCTCTCTGAGCCTGAATTGGAAGCCCTGCGTACCTATATCGACGAGAGCCTTGAAAAGCAGTTCATTCGGCCTTCCACTTCACCAGCAGGAGCCGGTCTTTTCTTCGTTGAGAAAAAAGACCACACCTTGAGGCCCTGTGTGGACTATCGTGACCTTAACAGGGTCACTGTCAAGAATCGGTACCCTCTTCCTCTGATTCCCGAACTATTCCAGAGGCTGCGAGGGGCACGTATGTTCTCCAAACTGGACTTGAGGGGTGCCTATAATCTTGTCAGAATCAGGGAGGGAGACGAATGGAAGACGGCTTTCCGGACACGCTTTGGCCACTTTGAGTATTTAAGTCATGCCATTCGGGCTCTGCAATGCTCCAGCCACATTCCAGCATCTGGTAAACGATGTTTTTCGGGACTTTCTTGATTTATTCGTCATCGTGTATCTGGATGACATCCTTGTATTCTCTGAAACGTTAGAATCCCATCGGACTCATGTAAAAAAGGTATTAGCTCGATTGCGGGAACACCGACTTTACGCAAAGGCTGAAAAATGCGACTTTGAAAAGCAAGTTGTGCATTTCCTAGGGCTTGTTATCTCCGCCGAGGGAATCTCCATGGACCCTCAGAAAGTTGCTTCTGTCTTGGAATGGCCTGCTTCTACTGACAGAAAAGCTGTACAGAGGTTCGTGGGGTTTGCTAACTTTTATAGAAAATTTATTAAGGACTTTTCTGGCATCATCACTCCCATTACTCAGCTAACGAAACAGCATGTTCCCTTTCGATGGACCCCAGAGGCTCAGACAGCGTTTGAACAGTTGAAAGCCTTATTCACCTCAGCTCCAATCTTGAAACATCCCGATCCCTCCTTAGCTTATGTTTTGGAGGTAGACGCCTCGGAAAATGCAGTTGGGGCTATTATTTCCCAACGCCAAGGGCCCAAATCATTGCTCCACCCTGTGGCCTTCTTCTCTAAAAAATTAAATCCTTCCGAAAGGAATTATGATGTTGGTGACCGAGAGCTACTGGCTATCAAGGCCGCTCTTGAAGAATGGCGTTACCTTTTGGAGGGAGCTTCTCACCCAATTCTTATCTTCACAGATCACAAGAATCTTGAGTATTTGAAGACAGCTAAACGCCTAAGACCTCGGCAGGCAAGATGGGCACTTTTTTTCTCTCGTTTCATGTTTCATATAACCTACCGTCCTGGCTCAAAGAACGGGAAACCAGATGCCTTGTCCCGCATGTTCAGTGATCCAGTTGTATCCTCGGAACCTGATACTATTCTACCAGCCAATAATTTTTTACTTCTTCAGGCGGATCTGATGTCACATATAAGAAAATATGTGGAAGACCAACCGCCTTCCAAGGACCTGGCTCTTCAACTAAGGGATGGCCTGTACTTCCCTAAGAGGCAAATCTTTATCCCAGAACAGTTCAGAGTTGCCGTCCTAGGGCGATGTCATGATCATCCCCTAGCGGGTCACTTTGGGATTCACAAGACGGCTAATTCGATCTCCCGTACATTCTGGTGGCCAAACTTGATGAACGACTGCAAGAAATATGTAAGATTTTGTATTTCATGCCTTCGGAATAAGACAGACAGAGCCAGAACTTGGGGTCTACTTGAGCCCCTTCCTGTACCTGAGAAACCATGGAGCATGATCTCCATGGATTTTATAGTAGAACTTCCCCCATCTGAAGACTTCACTACCATTTTCGTTGTGGTTGATCGTTTGACCAAAATGGCCCACTTTGTACCTCTGCAAGGAACTCCTTCTGCCCCAGAGACTGCCTCAACTTTTATCAAGGAGATTGTAAGGTTGCATGGCATCCCTGACAGCATAGTTTCTGATCGAGGGGTGCAGTTCACTTCTAGATTTTGGAGGGCCTTATGTGAAACTTTGAATATTGAACTCCGCCTCTCCACAGCTTATCACCCACAAACTAATGGACAGACTGAAAGGGTCAATCAAACCCTTGAACAGTACCTACGATGATTTTCTTCTTTTGCACAGGATGACTGGCTATCACTTCTCCCACTCGAGACTGTTGACGAATGCGCGCATGCGCAGACTGATTCCCGGCAGCTTCCTTACATTGCCCCCCCTTAGGGGCAGCCTCTGGATGCCCCTCAGGACCTCTTTTTCCGGGTGGCGTAGAAAGAAAAATCGTACCAGTCTTGGAGCATGCACATCAGAAGCTGGTTCCCAGGAACTTTCTTCTTGGCACTGTAGGCTTCAACAAAGAAACATGGAATACTGGGTGGATTCTCAGGTTCTTGGGTAACACTAATTCGAATGCTACTGCATTAATCTTTCTCTTGACTGGAAAAGGCCCCAAAAATCTTGGGCCAAGCTTCCTCGAGGGGCAACTTAGTTTCAAGTTCGCTGTGGAAAGCCAGACCTTATCTCCAGGTTCAAGATTCAAATTGCCTCTTCTCTTCTTGTCGAAGAACTTTTTATTATCTGCCTGGGTCTTGGAGATTGTATCCTGCAGTAATTGGTAGTTGGAGTTAAGGAAGTTCAACCTGTCTTGTACGGCAGGTACAGAAGAATCAATAGGCAGCTCAGGCAAGAAAGAAGGATGGTATCCATAATTGGCGAAAAAAGGTGACTGTTTGGTTGCCGAATGGGTGGAATTATTGTATGAATATTCCGCGAGTGGGAGAAGTGATAGCCAGTCATCCTGTGCAATAGAAGAATAGCATCGTAGGTACTGTTCAAGGGTTTGATTGGCCCTTTCAGTCTGTCCATTAGTTTGTGGGTGATAAGCTGTGGAGAGGCGGAGTTCAATGTTCAAAGTTTCACATAAGGCCCTCCAAAATCTAGAAGTGAACTGCACCCCTCGATCAGAAATTATGCTGTCAGGGCTGCCATGCAACCTTACAATCTCCTTGATAAAAGTTGAGGCAGTCTCGGGGCAGAAGGAGTTCCTTGCAGAGGTACAAAGTGGGCCATTTTGGTCAAACGATCAACCACAACGAAAATGGTAGTGAAGTCTTCAGATGGGGGAAGTTCTACTATAAAATCCATGAAGATCATGCTCCATGGTTTCTCAGGTACAGGAAGGGGCTCAAGTAGACCCCAAGTTCTGGCTCTGTCTGTCTTATTCCGAAGGCATTAAATACAAGATCTTACATATTTCTTGCAGTCGTTCATCAAGTTTGGCCACCAGAATGTACGGGAGATCAAATTAGCCGTCTTGTGAATCCCAAAGTGACCCGCTAGGGGATGATCATGACATCGCCCTAGGACGGCAACTCTGAACTGTTCTGGGACCTGCAGTAATTGGTAGTTGGAGTTAAGGAAGTTCAACCTGTCTTGTACGGCAGGTACAGAAGAACCAATAGGCAGCTCAGGCAAGAAAGAAGGATGGTATCCATAATTGGCGAAAAAAGGTGACTGTTTGGTTACCGAATGGGTGGAATTATTGTATGAAAATTCCACGAGTGGGAGAAGTGATAGCCAGTCATCCTGTGCAAAAGAAGAAAAGCATCGTAGGTACTGTTCAAGGGTTTGATTGACCCTTCTAGTCTGTCCATTAGTTTGTGGGTGATAAGCTGTGGAGAGGCGGAGTTCAATGTTCAAAGTTTCACATAAGGCCCTCCAAAATCTAGAAGTGAACTGCACCCCTCGATCAGAAACTATGCTGTCAGGGATGCCATGCAACCTTACAATCTCCTTGATAAAAGTTGAGGCAGTCTCCGGGGCAGAAGGAGTTCCTTGCAGAGGTACAAAGTGGGCCATTTTGGTCAAACGATCAACCACAACGAAAATGGTAGTGAAGTCTTCAGATGGGGGAAGTTCTACTATAAAATCCATGGAGATCATGCTCCATGGTTTCTCAGGTACAGGAAGGGGCTCAAGTAGACCCCAAGTTCTGGCTCTGTCTGTCTTATTCCGAAGGCATGAAATACAAGATCTTACATATTTCTTGCAGTCGTTCATCAAATTTGGCCACCAGAATGTACGGGAGATCAAATTGGCCGTCTTGTGAATCCCAAAGTGACCCGCTCTTGTAACTTCTGCACAATATTTGAGAGCGCAGAAATAGTTTGGTAAATGTCCTTCGGTGGAGAGGCCTCCCTTCCAGACTCCATCTCTGGCTGACTGGTACTGTCACGTACCTGGTAGGAGTCTGGAATGACGAGGTCGGCCTCCCTTGTATCTCCAACTCAAGCCCCACTGAGGATGGGACAGACCTAGGGTGAGGAGTTACACGAGTGCCTGTAGTTGCGTACAGAACTTGTCAGCTGAGTTGCAGACGTGGAGATGCAGGCAGAGCATCTGGTAAGGAACTGGACTCAGGAAAGCTGGTAGGATGGACAGCTAGCACAGGCACTGGAGACAGCGTTAAGCCAAGCAGGAAACTGGTGCAGGATCACAAGGGTGGCCGGGTTCGGTAGCAGACGGGCAGCGAGGTACTGGAAAAGGTTCAAGATTCAAATTGCCTCTTCTCTTCTTGTCGAAGAACTTTTTATTATCTGCCTGGGTCTTGGAGATTGTATCCTGCAGTAATTGGTAGTTGGAGTTAAGGAAGTTCAACCTGTCTTGTACGGCAGGTACAGAAGAATCAATAGGCAGCTCAGGCAAGAAAGAAGGATGGTATCCATAATTGGCGAAAAAAGGTGACTGTTTGGTTGCCGAATGGGTGGAATTATTGTATGAATATTCCGCGAGTGGGAGAAGTGATAGCCAGTCATCCTGTGCAAAAGAAGAAAAGCATCGTAGGTACTGTTCAAGGGTTTGATTGACCCTTTCAGTCTGTCCATTAGTTTGTGGGTGATAAGCTGTGGAGAGGCGGAGTTCAATGTTCAAAGTTTCACATAAGGCCCTCCAACATCTAGAAGTGAACTGCACCCCTCGATCAGAAACTATGCTGTCAGGGATGCCATGCAACCTTACAATCTCCTTGATAAAAGTTGAGGCAGTCTCCGGGGCAGAAGGAGTTCCTTGCAGAGGTACAAAGTGGGCCATTTTGGTCAAACGATCAACCACAACGAAAATGGTAGTGAAGTCTTCAGATGGGGGAAGTTCTACTATAAAATCCATGGAGATCATGCTCCATGGTTTCTCAGGTACAGGAAGGGGCTCAAGTAGACCCCAAGTTCTGGCTCTGTCTGTCTTATTCCGAAGGCATGAAATACAAGATCTTACATATTTCTTGCAGTCGTTCATCACGTTTGGCCACCAGAATGTACGGGAGATCAAATTAGCCGTCTTGTGAATCCCAAAGTGACCCACTAGGGGATGATCATGACATCGCCCTAGGACGGCAACTCTGAACTGTTCTAGGACCTGCAGTAATTGGTAGTTGGAGTTAAGGAAGTTCAACCTGTCTTGTACGGCAGGTACAGAAGAATCAATAGGCAGCTCAGGCAAGAAAGAAGGATGGTATCCATAATTGGCGAAAAAAGGTGACTGTTTGGTTACCGAATGGGTGGAATTATTGTATGAAAATTCCGCGAGTGGGAGAAGTGATAGCCAGTCATCCTGTGCAATAGAAGAAAAGCATCGTAGGTACTGTTCAAGGGTTTGATTGACCCTTTCAGTCTGTCCATTAGTTTGTGGGTGATAAGCTGTGGAGAGGCGGAGTTCAATGTTCAAAGTTTCACATAAGGCCCTCCAAAATCTAGAAGTGAACTGCACCCCTCGATCAGAAACTATGCTGTCAGGGATGCCATGCAACCTTACAATCTCCTTGATAAAAGTTGAGGCAGTCTCCGGGGCAGAAGGAGTTCCTTGCAGAGGTACAAAGTGGGCCATTTTGGTCAAACGATCAACCACAACGAAAATGGTAGTAAAGTCTTCAGATGGGGGAAGTTCTACTATAAAATCCATGGAGATCATGCTCCATGGTTTCTCAGGTACAGGAAGGGGCTCAAGTAGACCCCAAGTTCTGGCTCTGTCTGTCTTATTCCGAAGGCATGAAATACAAGATCTTACATATTTCTTGCAGTAGTTCTTCAAGTTTGGCCACTAGAATGTACGGGAGATCAAATTAGCCGTCTTGTGAATCCCAAAGTGACCCGCTCTTGTAACTTCTGCACAATATTTGAGAGCGCAGAAATAGTTTGGTAAATGTCCTTCGGTGGAGAGGCCTCCCTTCCAGACTCCATCTCTGGCTGACTGGTACTGTCACGTACCTGGTAGGAGTCTGGAATGACGAGGTCGGCCTCCCTTGTATCTCCAACCCAAGCCCCACTGAGGATGGGACAGACCAAGGGTGAGGAGTTACACGAGAGCCTGTAGTTGCGTGCAGAACTTGTCAGCTGAGTTGCAGACGTGGAGATGCAGGCAGAGCATCTGGTAATGAACTGGACTCAGGAAAGCTGGTAGGATGGACAGCTAGCACAGGCACTGGAGACAGCGTTAAGCCAAGCAGGAGGCTGGTGCAGGATCAAAAGGGTGGCCGGGTTCGGTAGCAGACGGGCAGCGAGGTACTGGAAAAGGCCCCAAAAATCTTGGGCCAAGCTTCCTCGAGGGGCAACTTAGTTTCAAGTTCGCTGTGGAAAGCCAGACCTTATCTCCAGGTTCAAGATTCAAATTGCCTCTTCTGTTCTTGTCGAAGAACTTTTTATTATCTGCCTGGGTCTTGGAGATTGTATCCTGCAGTAATTGGTAGTTGGAGTTAAGGAAGTTCAACCTGTCTTGTACGGCAGGTACAGAAGAATCAATAGGCAGCTCAGGCAAGAAAGAAGGATGGTATCCATAATTGGCGAAAAAAGGTGACTGTTTGGTTGCCGAATGGGTGGAATTATTGTATGAAAATTCCGCGAGTGGGAGAAGTGATAGCCAGTCATCCTGTGCAAAAGAAGAAAAGCATCGTAGGTACTGTTCAAGGGTTTGATTGACCCTTTCAGTCTGTCCATTAGTTTGTGGGTGATAAGCTGTGGAGAGGCGGAGTTCAATGTTCAAAGTTTCACATAAGGCCCTCCAAAATCTAGAAGTGAACTGCACCCCTCGATCAGAAACTATGCTGTCAGGGATGCCATGCAACCTTACAATCTCCTTGATAAAAGTTGAGGCAGTCTCCGGGGCAGAAGGAGTTCCTTGCAGAGGTACAAAGTGGGCCATTTTGGTCAAACGATCAACCACAACGAAAATGGTAGTGAAGTCTTCAGATGGGGGAAGTTCTACTATAAAATCCATGGAGATCATGCTCCATGGTTTCTCAGGTACAGGAAGGGGCTCAAGTAGACCCCAAGTTCTGGCTCTGTCTGTCTTATTCCGAAGGCATGAAATACAAGATCTTACATATTTCTTGCAGTCGTTCATCAAGTTTGGCCACCAGAATGTACGGGAGATCAAATTAGCCGTCTTGTGAATCCCAAAGTGACCCGCTAGGGGATGATCATGACATCGCCCTAGGACGGCAACTCTGAACTGTTCTGGGACCTGCAGTAATTGGTAGTTGGAGTTAAGGAAGTTCAACCTGTCTTGTACGGCAGGTACAGAAGAATCAATAGGCAGCTCAGGCAAGAAAGAAGGATGGTATCCATAATTGGCGAAAAAAGGTGACTGTTTGGTTACCGAATGGGTGGAATTATTGTATGAAAATTCCGCGAGTGGGAGAAGTGATAGCCAGTCATCCTGTGCAAAAGAAGAAAAGCATCGTAGGTACTGTTCAAGGGTTTGATTGACCCTTTCAGTCTGTCCATTAGTTTGTGGGTGATAAGCTGTGGAGAGGCGGAGTTCAATGTTTCAATAAGGCCCTCCAAAATCTAGAAGTGAACTGCACCCCTCGATCAGAAACTATGCTGTCAGGGATGCCATGCAACCTTACAATCTCCTTGATAAAAGTTGAGGCAGTCTCCGGGGCAGAAGGAGTTCCTTGCAGAGGTACAAAGTGGGCCATTTTGGTCAAACGATCAACCACAACGAAAATGGTAGTAAAGTCTTCAGATGGGGGAAGTTCTACTATAAAATCCATGGAGATCATGCTCCATGGTTTCTCAGTTACAGGAAGGGGCTCAAGTAGACCCCAAGTTCTGGCTCTGTCTGTCTTATTCCGAAGGCATGAAATACAAGATCTTACATATTTCTTGCAGTCGTTCATCAAGTTTGGCCACTAGAATGTACGGGAGATCAAATTAGCCGTCTTGTGAATCCCAAAGTGACCCGCTTTTGTAACTTCTGCACAATATTTGAGAGCGCAGAAATAGTTTGGTAAATGTCCTTCGGTGGAGAGGCCTCCCTTCCAGACTCCATCTCTGGCTGACTGGTACTGTCACGTACCTGGTAGGAGTCTGGAATGACGAGGTCGGCCTCCCTTGTATCTCCAACCCAAGCCCCACTGAGGATGGGACAGACCAAGGGTGAGGAGTTACACGAGAGCCTGTAGTTGCGTGCAGAACTTGTCAGCTGAGTTGCAGACGTGGAGATGCAGGCAGAGCATCTGGTAAGGAACTGGACTCAGGAAAGCTGGTAGGATGGACAGCTAGCACAGGCACTGGAGACAGCGTTAAGCCAAGCAGGAGGCTGGTGCAGGATCAAAAGGGTGGCCGGGTTCGGTAGCAGACGGGCAGCGAGGTACTGGAAAAGGCCCCAAAAATCTTGGGCCAAGCTTCCTCGAGGGGCAACTTAGTTTCAAGTTCGCTGTGGAAAGCCAGACCTTATCTCCAGGTTCAAGATTCAAATTGCCTCTTCTGTTCTTGTCGAAGAACTTTTTATTATCTGCCTGGGTCTTGGAGATTGTATCCTGCAGTAATTGGTAGTTGGAGTTAAGGAAGTTCAACCTGTCTTGTACGGCAGGTACAGAAGAATCAATAGGCAGCTCAGGCAAGAAAGAAGGATGGTATCCATAATTGGCGAAAAAAGGTGACTGTTTGGTTGCCGAATGGGTGGAATTATTGTATGAAAATTCCGCGAGTGGGAGAAGTGATAGCCAGTCATCCTGTGCAAAAGAAGAAAAGCATCGTAGGTACTGTTCAAGGGTTTGATTGACCCTTTCAGTCTGTCCATTAGTTTGTGGGTGATAAGCTGTGGAGAGGCGGAGTTCAATGTTCAAAGTTTCACATAAGGCCCTCCAAAATCTAGAAGTGAACTGCACCCCTCGATCAGAAACTATGCTGTCAGGGATGCCATGCAACCTTACAATCTCCTTGATAAAAGTTGAGGCAGTCTCCGGGGCAGAAGGAGTTCCTTGCAGAGGTACAAAGTGGGCCATTTTGGTCAAACGATCAACCACAACGAAAATGGTAGTGAAGTCTTCAGATGGGGGAAGTTCTACTATAAAATCCATGGAGATCATGCTCCATGGTTTCTCAGGTACAGGAAGGGGCTCAAGTAGACCCCAAGTTCTGGCTCTGTCTGTCTTATTCCGAAGGCATGAAATACAAGATCTTACATATTTCTTGCAGTCGTTCATCAAGTTTGGCCACCAGAATGTACGGGAGATCAAATTAGACGTCTTGTGAATCCCAAAGTGACCCGCTAGGGGATGATCATGACATCGCCCTAGGACGGCAACTCTGAACTGTTCTGGGACCTGCAGTAATTGGTAGTTGGAGTTAAGGAAGTTCAACCTGTCTTGTACGGCAGGTACAGAAGAATCAATAGGCAGCTCAGGCAAGAAAGAAGGATGGTATCCATAATTGGCGAAAAAAGGTGACTGTTTGGTTACCGAATGGGTGGAATTATTGTATGAATATTCCGCGAGTGGGAGAAGTGATAGCCAGTCATCCTGTGCAATAGAAGAAAAGCATCGTAGGTACTGTTCAAGGGTTTGATTGGCCCTTTCAGTATGTCCATTAGTTTGTGGGTGATAAGCTGTGGAGAGGCGGAGTTCAATGTTCAAAGTTTCACATAAGGCCCTCCAAAATCTAGAAGTGAACTGCACCCCTCGATCAGAAACTATGCTGTCAGGGATGCCATGCAACCTTACAATCTCCTTGATAAAAGTTGAGGCAGTCTCCGGGGCAGAAGGAGTTCCTTGCAGAGGTACAAAGTGGGCCATTTTGGTCAAACGATCAACCACAACGAAAATGGTAGTAAAGTCTTCAGATGGGGGAAGTTCTACTATAAAATCCATGGAGATCATGCTCCATGGTTTCTCAGGTACAGGAAGGGGCTCAAGTAGACCCCAAGTTCTGGCTCTGTCTGTCTTATTCCGAAGGCATGAAATACAAGATCTTACATATTTCTTGCAGTCGTTCATCAAGTTTGGCCACTAGAATGTACGGGAGATCAAATTAGCCGTCTTGTGAATCCCAAAGTGACCCGCTCTTGTAACTTCTGCACAATATTTGAGAGCGCAGAAATAGTTTGGTAAATGTCCTTCGGTGGAGAGGCCTCCCTTTCAGACTCCATCTCTGGCTGACTGGTACTGTCACGTACCTGGTAGGAGTCTGGAATGACGAGGTCGGCCTCCCTTGTATCTCCAACCCAAGCCCCACTGAGGATGGGACAGACCAAGGGTGAGGAGTTACACGAGAGCCTGTAGTTGCGTGCAGAACTTGTCAGCTGAGTTGCAGACGTGGAGATGCAGGCAGAGCATCTGGTAAGGAACTGGACTCAGGAAAGCTGGTAGGATGGACAGCTAGCACAGGCACTGGAGACAGCGTTAAGCCAAGCAGGAGGCTGGTGCAGGATCAAAAGGGTGGCCGGGTTCGGTAGTAGACGGGCAGCGAGGTACTGGAAAAGGCCCCAAAAATCTTGGGCCAAGCTTCCTCGAGGGGCAACTTAGTTTCAAGTTCGCTGTGGAAAGCCAGACCTTATCTCCAGGTTCAAGATTCAAATTGCCTCTTCTGTTCTTGTCGAAGAACTTTTTATTATCTGCCTGGGTCTTGGAGATTGTATCCTGCAGTAATTGGTAGTTGGAGTTAAGGAAGTTCAACCTGTCTTGTACGGCAGGTACAGAAGAATCAATAGGCAGCTCAGGCAAGAAAGAAGGATGGTATCCATAATTGGCGAAAAAAGGTGACTGTTTGGTTGCCGAATGGGTGGAATTATTGTATGAAAATTCCGCGAGTGGGAGAAGTGATAGCCAGTCATCCTGTGCAAAAGAAGAAAAGCATCGTAGGTACTGTTCAAGGGTTTGATTGACCCTTTCAGTCTGTCCATTAGTTTGTGGGTGATAAGCTGTGGAGAGGCGGAGTTCAATGTTCAAAGTTTCACATAAGGCCCTCAAAAATCTAGAAGTGAACTGCACCCCTCGATCAGAAACTATGCTGTCAGGGATGCCATGCAACCTTACAATCTCCTTGATAAAAGTTGAGGCAGTCTCCGGGGCAGAAGGAGTTCCTTGCAGAGGTACAAAGTGGGCCATTTTGGTCAAACGATCAACCACAACGAAAATGGTAGTAAAGTCTTCAGATGGGGGAAGTTCTACTATAAAATCCATGGAGATCATGCTCCATGGTTTCTCAGTTACAGGAAGGGGCTCAAGTAGACCCCAAGTTCTGGCTCTGTCTGTCTTATTCCGAAGGCATGAAATACAAGATCTTACATATTTCTTGCAGTCGTTCATCAAGTTTGGCCACTAGAATGTACGGGAGATCAAATTAGCCGTCTTGTGAATCCCAAAGTGACCCGCTTTTGTAACTTCTGCACAATATTTGAGAGCGCAGAAATAGTTTGGTAAATGTCCTTCGGTGGAGAGGCCTCCCTTCCAGACTCCATCTCTGGCTGACTGGTACTGTCACGTACCTGGTAGGAGTCTGGAATGACGAGGTCGGCCTCCCTTGTATCTCCAACCCAAGCCCCACTGAGGATGGGACAGACCAAGGGTGAGGAGTTACACGAGAGCCTGTAGTTGCGTGCAGAACTTGTCAGCTGAGTTGCAGACGTGGAGATGCAGGCAGAGCATCTGGTAAGGAACTGGACTCAGGAAAGCTGGTAGGATGGACAGCTAGCACAGGCACTGGAGACAGCGTTAAGCCAAGCAGGAGGCTGGTGCAGGATCAAAAGGGTGGCCGGGTTCGGTAGCAGACGGGCAGCGAGGTACTGGAAAAGGCCCCAAAAATCTTGGGCCAAGCTTCCTCGAGGGGCAACTTAGTTTCAAGTTCGCTGTGGAAAGCCAGACCTTATCTCCAGGTTCAAGATTCAAATTGCCTCTTCTGTTCTTGTCGAAGAACTTTTTATTATCTGCCTGGGTCTTGGAGATTGTATCCTGCAGTAATTGGTAGTTGGAGTTAAGGAAGTTCAACCTGTCTTGTACGGCAGGTACAGAAGAATCAATAGGCAGCTCAGGCAAGAAAGAAGGATGGTATCCATAATTGGCGAAAAAAGGTGACTGTTTGGTTGCCGAATGGGTGGAATTATTGTATGAAAATTCCGCGAGTGGGAGAAGTGATAGCCAGTCATCCTGTGCAAAAGAAGAAAAGCATCGTAGGTACTGTTCAAGGGTTTGATTGACCCTTTCAGTCTGTCCATTAGTTTGTGGGTGATAAGCTGTGGAGAGGCGGAGTTCAATGTTCAAAGTTTCACATAAGGCCCTCCAAAATCTAGAAGTGAACTGCACCCCTCGATCAGAAACTATGCTGTCAGGGATGCCATGCAACCTTACAATCTCCTTGATAAAAGTTGAGGCAGTCTCCGGGGCAGAAGGAGTTCCTTGCAGAGGTACAAAGTGGGCCATTTTGGTCAAACGATCAACCACAACGAAAATGGTAGTAAAGTCTTCAGATGGGGGAAGTTCTACTATAAAATCCATGGAGATCATGCTCCATGGTTTCTCAGTTACAGGAAGGGGCTCAAGTAGACCCCAAGTTCTGGCTCTGTCTGTCTTATTCCGAAGGCATGAAATACAAGATCTTACATATTTCTTGCAGTCGTTCATCAAGTTTGGCCACTAGAATGTACGGGAGATCAAATTAGCCGTCTTGTGAATCCCAAAGTGACCCGCTTTTGTAACTTCTGCACAATATTTGAGAGCGCAGAAATAGTTTGGTAAATGTCCTTCGGTGGAGAGGCCTCCCTTCCAGACTCCATCTCTGGCTGACTGGTACTGTCACGTACCTGGTAGGAGTCTGGAATGACGAGGTCGGCCTCCCTTGTATCTCCAACCCAAGCCCCACTGAGGATGGGACAGACCAAGGGTGAGGAGTTACACGAGAGCCTGTAGTTGCGTGCAGAACTTGTCAGCTGAGTTGCAGACGTGGAGATGCAGGCAGAGCATCTGGTAAGGAACTGGACTCAGGAAAGCTGGTAGGATGGACAGCTAGCACAGGCACTGGAGACAGCGTTAAGCCAAGCAGGAGGCTGGTGCAGGATCAAAAGGGTGGCCGGGTTCGGTAGCAGACGGGCAGCGAGGTACTGGAAAAGGCCCCAAAAATCTTGGGCCAAGCTTCCTCGAGGGGCAACTTAGTTTCAAGTTCGCTGTGGAAAGCCAGACCTTATCTCCAGGTTCAAGATTCAAATTGCCTCTTCTGTTCTTGTCGAAGAACTTTTTATTATCTGCCTGGGTCTTGGAGATTGTATCCTGCAGTAATTGGTAGTTGGAGTTAAGGAAGTTCAACCTGTCTTGTACGGCAGGTACAGAAGAATCAATAGGCAGCTCAGGCAAGAAAGAAGGATGGTATCCATAATTGGCGAAAAAAGGTGACTGTTTGGTTGCCGAATGGGTGGAATTATTGTATGAAAATTCCGCGAGTGGGAGAAGTGATAGCCAGTCATCCTGTGCAAAAGAAGAAAAGCATCGTAGGTACTGTTCAAGGGTTTGATTGACCCTTTCAGTCTGTCCATTAGTTTGTGGGTGATAAGCTGTGGAGAGGCGGAGTTCAATGTTCAAAGTTTCACATAAGGCCCTCCAAAATCTAGAAGTGAACTGCACCCCTCGATCAGAAACTATGCTGTCAGGGATGCCATGCAACCTTACAATCTCCTTGATAAAAGTTGAGGCAGTCTCCGGGGCAGAAGGAGTTCCTTGCAGAGGTACAAAGTGGGCCATTTTGGTCAAACGATCAACCACAACGAAAATGGTAGTGAAGTCTTCAGATGGGGGAAGTTCTACTATAAAATCCATGGAGATCATGCTCCATGGTTTCTCAGGTACAGGAAGGGGCTCAAGTAGACCCCAAGTTCTGGCTCTGTCTGTCTTATTCCGAAGGCATGAAATACAAGATCTTACATATTTCTTGCAGTCGTTCATCAAGTTTGGCCACCAGAATGTACGGGAGATCAAATTAGCCGTCTTGTGAATCCCAAAGTGACCCGCTAGGGGATGATCATGACATCGCCCTAGGACGGCAACTCTGAACTGTTCTGGGACCTGCAGTAATTGGTAGTTGGAGTTAAGGAAGTTCAACCTGTCTTGTACGGCAGGTACAGAAGAATCAATAGGCAGCTCAGGCAAGAAAGAAGGATGGTATCCATAATTGTCGAAAAAAGGTGACTGTTTGGTTACCGAATGGGTGGAATTATTGTATGAATATTCCGCGAGTGGGAGAAGTGATAGCCAGTCATCCTGTGCAATAGAAGAAAAGCATCGTAGGTACTGTTCAAGGGTTTGATTGGCCCTTTCAGTATGTCCATTAGTTTGTGGGTGATAAGCTGTGGAGAGGCGGAGTTCAATGTTCAAAGTTTCACATAAGGCCCTCCAAAATCTAGAAGTGAACTGCACCCCTCGATCAGAAACTATGCTGTCAGGGATGCCATGCAACCTTACAATCTCCTTGATAAAAGTTGAGGCAGTCTCCGGGGCAGAAGGAGTTCCTTGCAGAGGTACAAAGTGGGCCATTTTGGTCAAACGATCAACCACAACGAAAATGGTAGTAAAGTCTTCAGATGGGGGAAGTTCTACTATAAAATCCATGGAGATCATGCTCCATGGTTTCTCAGGTACAGGAAGGGGCTCAAGTAGACCCCAAGTTCTGGCTCTGTCTGTCTTATTCCGAAGGCATGAAATACAAGATCTTACATATTTCTTGCAGTCGTTCATCAAGTTTGGCCACTAGAATGTACGGGAGATCAAATTAGCCGTCTTGTGAATCCCAAAGTGACCCGCTCTTGTAACTTCTGCACAATATTTGAGAGCGCAGAAATAGTTTGGTAAATGTCCTTCGGTGGAGAGGCCTCCCTTTCAGACTCCATCTCTGGCTGACTGGTACTGTCACGTACCTGGTAGGAGTCTGGAATGACGAGGTCGGCCTCCCTTGTATCTCCAACCCAAGCCCCACTGAGGATGGGACAGACCAAGGGTGAGGAGTTACACGAGAGCCTGTAGTTGCGTGCAGAACTTGTCAGCTGAGTTGCAGACGTGGAGATGCAGGCAGAGCATCTGGTAAGGAACTGGACTCAGGAAAGCTGGTAGGATGGACAGCTAGCACAGGCACTGGAGACAGCGTTAAGCCAAGCAGGAGGCTGGTGCAGGATCAAAAGGGTGGCCGGGTTCGGTAGTAGACGGGCAGCGAGGTACTGGAAAAGGCCCCAAAAATCTTGGGCCAAGCTTCCTCGAGGGGCAACTTAGTTTCAAGTTCGCTGTGGAAAGCCAGACCTTATCTCCAGGTTCAAGATTCAAATTGCCTCTTCTGTTCTTGTCGAAGAACTTTTTATTATCTGCCTGGGTCTTGGAGATTGTATCCTGCAGTAATTGGTAGTTGGAGTTAAGGAAGTTCAACCTGTCTTGTACGGCAGGTACAGAAGAATCAATAGGCAGCTCAGGCAAGAAAGAAGGATGGTATCCATAATTGGCGAAAAAAGGTGACTGTTTGGTTGCCGAATGGGTGGAATTATTGTATGAAAATTCCGCGAGTGGGAGAAGTGATAGCCAGTCATCCTGTGCAAAAGAAGAAAAGCATCGTAGGTACTGTTCAAGGGTTTGATTGACCCTTTCAGTCTGTCCATTAGTTTGTGGGTGATAAGCTGTGGAGAGGCGGAGTTCAATGTTCAAAGTTTCACATAAGGCCCTCAAAAATCTAGAAGTGAACTGCACCCCTCGATCAGAAACTATGCTGTCAGGGATGCCATGCAACCTTACAATCTCCTTGATAAAAGTTGAGGCAGTCTCCGGGGCAGAAGGAGTTCCTTGCAGAGGTACAAAGTGGGCCATTTTGGTCAAACGATCAACCACAACGAAAATGGTAGTGAAGTCTTCAGATGGGGGAAGTTCTACTATAAAATCCATGGAGATCATGCTCCATGGTTTCTCAGGTACAGGAAGGGGCTGAAGTAGACCCCAAGTTCTGGCTCTGTCTGTCTTATTCCGAAGGCATGAAATACAAGATCTTACATATTTCTTGCAGTCGTTCATCAAGTTTGGCCACCAGAATGTACGGGAGATCAAATTAGCCGTCTTGTGAATCCCAAAGTGACCCGCTAGGGCAGTGGTCCCCAACCTTTTTGGCACCGAGGACCGGTGTTGTGTAATAGAATCGTGCCAAGGCCCGGGGGGGGTTGGGTTGTTATGTAGCTTTTCGCGGGCAGTTTGTCGGGGAAATGGCTAGTATTAGCGCCTCAATCATCACAGAACAATGGCTGATATGGTGTTGGGATGATTGAAGCGCATTATTTCTGTCATTGCATTGTAATATAAAATGAAATAGTTCAAACTCACCATAATGCAGAATCTGCCACCAGATGCGATTTGTCACTTGCCACGTCGCCTTCCACCAGGTGTGGATTGTTGCTTGCGACGTCACCTGCCACCAGGTGTGGATTGTTGCTTGCCACGTCACCTGCCACCAGGTGTGGATTGCCACGTCGCCTGCCACCAGATGTGGATTGCCACGTCGCCTGCCACCAGATGTGGATTGTCGCTTGCCACCTCGCCTGCCACCAGATGTGGATTGTCGCTTGCCACAACACCTGCCACCAGGTGTGGATTGCCATGTCGCCTGCCACCAGATGTGGATTGTCGCTTGCCACCTCGCCTGCCACCAGATGTGGATTGTCGCTTGCCACAACACCTGCCACCAGATGTGGATTGCCATGTCGCCTGCCACCAGATGTGGATTGTCGCTTGCCACCTCGCCTGCCACCAGATGTGGATTGTCGCTTGCCACAACACCTGCCACCAGATGTGGATTGCCACGTCGCCTGCCACCAGATGTGGATTGTCGCTTGCCACCTCGCCTGCCACCAGATGTGGATTGTCGCTTGCCACAACACCTGCCACCAGGTGTGGATTGCCATGTCGCCTGCCACCAGGTGCGGATTGCCACGTCGCCTGCCACCAGGTGCGGATTGCCACGTCGCCTGCCACCAGGTGCGGATTGCCACGTCGCCTGCCACCAGGTGCGGATTGCCACGTCGCCTGCCACCAGGTGTGGATTGCCACGTCACCTGCCACCAGGTGTGGATTGCCACGTCACCTGCCACCGGGTGTGGATTGCCACGTCACCTGCCACCGGGTGTGGATTGCCACGTCACCTGCCACCGGGTGTGGATTGCCACGTCACCTGCCACCTGCCACCAGGTGTGGATTGCCACCTGCCACCAGAGGTGGTTTGCCACCTGCCAGTAGATTTTTTTGTCACCTGCCGTGGTGGCAGCACAGGCAGGTGAGGGAGAACAGCGGTAATGCGGGGCGGGCGGTGAGAGATTCTCTCTCTGCTCCCGCGCCTTGCTGCAGTATAGCAGCCCCGCTGTGTGGGCGGAAGTGCCGCGTTATGGGCGGGCGCCGAGAGATGATCTCATCTCTCTGCTCCCGCGCCTCACCGCAGTATAGGAGCCCCGCTGGGTGGGCGGAAGTGCCGCGTTCCAGGCGGGCGGCGAGAGATGATCTCATCTCTCTGCTCCCGCGCCTCACCGCAGTAGGAGCCCCGCTGTGTGGGCGGAAGTGCCGTGATCCGGGCGGGCGGTGAGAGATGTCATCTCTCTGCCGCACCTCACACAGTGCAGCCTTCGCGGCCCATCTGCAAATAGGCCACGGCCCGGCAGTGGGCCGCGGACCGGGGGTTGGGGAACCCTGCGCTAGGGGATGATCATGACATCGCCCTAGGACGGCAACTCTGAACTGTTCTGGGACCTGCAGTAATTGGTAGTTGGAGTTAAGGAAGTTCAACCTGTCTTGTACGGCAGGTACAGAAGAATCAATAGGCAGCTCAGGCAAGAAAGAAGGATGGTATCCATAATTGGCGAAAAAAGGTGACTGTTTGGTTACCGAATGGGTGGAATTATTGTATGAAAATTCCGCGAGTGGGAGAAGTGATAGCCAGTCATCCTGTGCAAAAGAAGAAAAGCATCGTAGGTACTGTTCAATTGTTTGATTGACAATTCAGTCTGTCCATTAGTTTGTGGGTGATAAGCTGTGGAGAGGCGGAGTTCAATGTTCAATGTTTCACATAAGGCCCTCCAAAATCTAGAAGTGAACTGCACCCCTCGATCAGAAACTATGCTGTCAGGGATGCCATGCAACCTTACAATCTCCTTGATAAAAGTTGAGGCAGTCTCCGGGGCAGAAGGAGTTCCTTGCAGAGGTACAAAGTGGGCCATTTTGGTCAAACGATCAACCACAACAAAAATGGTAGTAAAGTCTTCAGATGGGGGAAGTTCTACTATAAAATCCATGGAGATCATGCTCCATGGTTTCTCAGGTACAGGAAGGGGCTCAAGTAGACCCCAAGTTCTGGCTCTGTCTGTCTTATTCCGAAGGCATGAAATACAAGACCTTACATATTTCTTGCAGTCGTTCATCAAGTTTGGCCACCAGAATGTACGGGAGATCAAATTAGCCGTCTTGTGAATCCCAAAGTGACCCACTCTTGTAACTTCTGCACAATATTTGAGAGCGCAGAAATAGTTTTCTAAATGTCCTTCGGTGGAGAGGCCTCCCTTCCAGACTCCATCTCTGGCTGACTGGTACTGTCACGTACCTGGTAGGAGTCTGGAATGATGAGGTCGGCCTCCCTTGTATCTCCAACCCAAGCCCCACTGAGAATGGGACAGACCTAGGGTGAGGAGTTACACGAGTGCCTGTAGTTGCGTGCAGAACTTGTCAGCTGAGTTGCAGACGTGGAGATGCAGGCAGAGCATCTGGTAAGGAACTGGACTCAGGAAAGCTGGTAGGATGGACAGCTAGCACAGGCACTGGAGAAAGCGTTAAGTCAAGCAGGAGGCTGTACAGGATCACAAGGGTTGCCGGGTTCGGTAGCAGACGGGCAGCGAGGTACTGGAAAAGGTTCAAGATTCAAATTGCCTCTTCTCTTCTTGTCGAAGAACTTTTTATTATCTGCCTGGGTCTTGGAGATTGTATCCTGCAGTAATTGGTAGTTGGAGTTAAGGAAGTTCAACCTGTCTTGTACGGCAGGTACAGAAGAATCAATAGGCAGCTCAGGCAAGAAAGAAGGATGGTATCCATAATTGGCGAAAAAAGGTGACTGTTTGGTTGCCGAATGGGTGGAATTATTGTATGAAAATTCCGCGAGTGGGAGAAGTGATAGCCAGTCATCCTGTGCAAAAGAAGAAAACCATCGTAGGTACTGTTCAAGGGTTTGATTGACCCTTTCAGTCTGTCCATTAGTTTGTGGGTGATAAGCTGTGGAGAGGCGGAGTTCAATGTTCAAAGTTTCACATAAGGCCCTCCAAAATCTAGAAGTGAACTGCACCCCTCGATCAGAAATTATGCTGTCAGGGCTGCCATGCAACCTTACAATCTCCTTGATAAAAGTTGAGGCAGTCTCGGGGCAGAAGGAGTTCCTTGCAAAGGTACAAAGTGGGCCATTTTGGTCAAACGATCAACCACAACGAAAATGGTAGTGAAGTCTTCAGATGGGGGAAGTTCTACTATAAAATCCATGGAGATCATGCTCCATGGTTTCTCAGGTACAGGAAGGGGCTCAAGTAGACCCCAAGTTCTGGCTCTGTCTGTCTTATTCCGAAGGCATGAAATACAAGATCTTACATATTTCTTGCAGTCGTTCATCAAGTTTGGCCACCAGAATGTACGGGAGATCAAATTAGCCGTCTTGTGAATCCCAAAGTGACCCGCTAGGGGATGATCATGACATCGCCCTAGGACGGCAACTCTGAACTGTTCTGGGACCTGCAGTAATTGGTAGTTGGAGTTAAGGAAGTTCAACCTGTCTTGTACGGCAGGTACAGAAGAACCAATAGGCAGCTCAGGCAAGAAAGAAGGATGGTATCCATAATTGGCGAAAAAAGGTGACTGTTTGGTTACCGAATGGGTGGAATTATTGTATGAAAATTCCACGAGTGGGAGAAGTGATAGCCAGTCATCCTGTGCAAAAGAAGAAAAGCATCGTAGGTACTGTTCAAGGGTTTGATTGACCCTTTCAGTCTGTCCATTAGTTTGTGGGTGATAAGCTGTGGAGAGGCGGAGTTCAATGTTCAAAGTTTCACATAAGGCCCTCCAAAATCTAGAAGTGAACTGCACCCCTCGATCAGAAACTATGCTGTCAGGGATGCCATGCAACCTTACAATCTCCTTGATAAAAGTTGAGGCAGTCTCCGGGGCAGAAGGAGTTCCTTGCAGAGGTACAAAGTGGGCCATTTTGGTCAAACGATCAACCACAACGAAAATGGTAGTGAAGTCTTCAGATGGGGGAAGTTCTACTATAAAATCCATGGAGATCATGCTCCATGGTTTCTCAGGTACAGGAAGGGGCTCAAGTAGACCCCAAGTTCTGGCTCTGTCTGTCTTATTCCGAAGGCATGAAATACAAGATCTTACATATTTCTTGCAGTCGTTCATCAAATTTGGCCACCAGAATGTACAGGAGATCAAATTGGCCGTCTTGTGAATCCCAAAGTGACCCGCTCTTGTAACTTCTGCACAATATTTGAGAGCGCAGAAATAGTTTTCTAAATGTCCTTCGGTGGAGAGGCCTCCCTTCCAGACTCCATCTCTGGCTGACTGGTACTGTCACGTACCTGGTAGGAGTCTGGAATGACAAGGTCGGCCTCCCTTGTATCTCCAACCCAAGCCCCACTGAGGATGGGACAGACCTAGGGTGAGGAGTTACACGAGTGCCTGTAGTTGCGTACAGAACTTGTCAGCTGAGTTGCAGACGTGGAGATGCAGGCTGAGCATCTGGTAAGGAACTGGACTCAGGAAAGCTGGTAGGATGGACAGCTAGCACAGGCACTGGAGACAGCGTTAAGCCAAGCAGGAAACTGGTGCAGGATCACAAGGGTGGCCGGGTTCGGTAGCAGACGGGCAGCGAGGTACTGGAAAAGGTTCAAGATTCAAATTGCCTCTTCTCTTCTTGTCGAAGAACTTTTTATTATCTGCCTGGGTCTTGGAGATTGTATCCTGCAGTAATTGGTAGTTTGAGTTAAGGAAGTTCAACCTGTCTTGTACGGCAGGTACAGAAGAATCAATAGGCAGCTCAGGCAAGAAAGAAGGATGGTATCCATAATTGGCGGAAAAAAGGTGACTGTTTGGTTGCCGAATGGGTGGAATTATTGTATGAAAATTCCGCGAGTGGGAGAAGTGATAGCCAGTCATCCTGCGCAAAAGAAGAAAAGCATCGTAGGTACTGTTCAAGGGTTTGATTGACCCTTTCAGTCTGTCCATTAGTTTGTGGGTGATAAGTTGTGGAGAGGCGGAGTTCAATGTTCAAAGTTTCACATAAGGCCCTCCAACATCTAGAAGTGAACTGCACCCCAAGTTCTGGCTCTGTCTGTCTTATTCCGAAGGCATGAAATACAAGATCTTACATATTTCTTGCAGTCGTTCATCAAGTTTGGCCACCAGAATGTACGGGAGATCGAATTAGCCGTCTTGTGAATCCCAAAGTGACCCGCTAGGGGATGATCATGACATCGCCCTAGGACGGCAACTCTGAACTGTTCTGGGATAAAGATTTGCCTCTTTGACAAATAGGCCTCTTAGTACAGGCCATCCCTTAGTTGAAGAGCCAGGTCCTTGAAAGGCGGTTGGTCTTCCACATATTTTCTTATATGTGACATCAGATCCGCCTGAAGAAGTAAAAAATTATTGGCTGGTAAAATAGTATCAGGTTCCGAGGATACAACTGGATCACTGAACATGCGGGACAAGGCATCTGGTTTCCCGTTCTATGAGCCAGGACGGTAGGTTATATGAAACATGAAACGAGAGAAAAAAAGTGCCCATCTTGCCTGCCGAGGTCTTAGGCGTTTAGCTGTCTTCAAATACTCAAGATTCTTGTGATCTGTGAAGATAAGAATTGGGTGAGAAGCTCCCTCCAAAAGGTAACGCCATTCTTCAAGAGCGGCCTTGATAGCCAGTAGCTCTCGGTCACCAACATCATAATTCCTTTCGGAAGGATTTAATTTTTTAGAGAAGAAGGCCACAGGGTGGAGCAATGATTTGGGCCCTTGGCGTTGGGAAATAATAGCCTCAACTGCATTTTCCGAGGCGTCTACCTCCAAAACATAAGCTAAGGAGGGATCGGGATGTTTCAAGATGGGAGCTGAGGTGAATAAGGCTTTCAACTGTTCAAACGCTGTCTGAGCCTCTGGGGTCCATCGAAAGGGAACATGCTGTTTCGTTAGCTGAGTAATGGGAGTGATGATGCCAGAAAAGTCCTTAATAAATGTTCTATAAAAGTTAGCAAACCCCACGAACCTCTGTAAAAACTTTTCTGTCAGTAGGAGCAGACCATTCCAAGACAGAAGCGACTTTCTAAGGGTCCATGGAGATTCCCTCGGCGGAGATGACAAGCCCTAGGAAATGCACAACTTGCTTTTCAAAGTCGCATTTTTCAGCCTTTGCGTAAAGTCGGTGTTCCCGCAATCGAGCTAATACCTTTTTTACATGAGTCCGATGGGATTCTAATGTTTCAGAGAATACAAGGATGTCATCCAGATACACGATGACGAATAAATCAAGAAAGTCCCGAAAAAAATCGTTTACCAGATGCTGGAATGTGGCTGGAGCATTGCAGAGCCCGAATGGCATGACTAAATACTCAAAGTGGCCAAAACGTGTCCGGAAGGCCGTCTTCCATTCGTCTCCCTCCCTGATTCTGACAAGATTATAGGCACCCCTCAAGTCCAGTTTGGAGAACACTCGTGCCCCTCGCAGCCTCTGGAATAGTTCGGGAATCAGAGGAAGAGGGTACCGATTCTTGACAGTGACCCTGTTAAGGTCACGATAGTCCACACAGGGCCTCAAGGTGTGGTCTTTTTTCTCAACGAAGAAAATACCGGCTCCTGCTGGTGAAGTGGAAGGCCGAATGAACTGCTTTTCAAGGCTCTCGTCGATATAGGTACGCAGGGCTTCCAATTCAGGCTCAGAGAGAGGGTAAATCCGACCAAACGGGATCTCGGCTCCCGGTAGAAGTTCAATGGGGCAATCGTAAGGTTTATGAGGTGGAAGAGTGTCTGCACCCTTTTTATTAAAGACGTCCAGAAATTCGTGATAAGCAACCGGGATCAGTTTAGAGGCTTCATGGTCAGGGTGGATACCCAGGAGGGGCGTGGAGTTGACAGTTCCTCCCAAGAGGCAGTGCGTCTGGCAGTAGTTGGACGAAAAAGAGATATCTCCGATAAGCCAGTCAACGTGAGGGTTGTGTGCCTTCAACCATGGAATGCCGAGGATAACGGGAAACATGGGAGAAGCTATGACATCCAAACGGAGGAGTTCGCTATGGCCTGAAGAAGTCTGGCAGAGAATAGGCAAGGTCCCCTGAGTAACCGGGCCTGATTTAATACCGGAGCCGTCAGCCAGATGGACATGGAACCCTTGCCTCTTGGTACCCAAGGGCAGCTGCTGAAGAGAAGCAAATGCAGAGTCCACAAAACAGCTGCAGGCCCCAGAGTCTATGATTGCAAGTACTGAAACCGTCTTTTCGGGGAGCTGAAGCTTGATGGGAAGAGAGACATGTGACTGATCCTTCCCAGGGAGATGCATCACAAGAGGCTGACGGGAAGAGACCCTGCAGGTCTCTGCCGGACAAGTTCGTATGAAGTGGCCAACCTCCCCGCAGTAGAGACACAGACTGCCTTGGACTCGACGTAGACGTTCAGCAGGAGAAAGAGGTAACCCACGAAAACTGCTGTGAGGTGCCTTATGCTGTTCCCTCCTTCTGGGGGAAGGAACAGGTAGAGGAGCAGGGGCGGCTGGCCTTGAAACCACAGAAAGAGTCCCTTTAGATTTTCCGATTGCCTTTCTCGAAACCGCCGATCGATCTGAATAGTTAAATTTATCAGATCTTCCAGGGACGCGGGTATTCCCACTCTGGCAAGTTCATCTTTTACGGTGTCAGAAAGACCTAGACGGAACTGGTGACGAAGTGCAGAGTGATTCCATTGGGTTTCTGCGCTCCAAACACGAAAGTCAGTTACGTAATCTTCAACAGGCCTTGGCCCTTGCTGTAATTTGTCAAGCATGGATTCGGCAGTTTGCTGGGAAAAGGGGTCAGTGTATAACTGAGCCATGGCTGAGAAGAATGAACCCGTGGCAGTCAGAACAGGGTCATGTTGTTCCCGAAGGTGATGAGCCCAGGAGAGTGGTTCGTTCAGTAGTAGTGTAATAATAAACCCTACCTTGATGTCCTCTGATGCAAAGGTTCGGGGTAGCAGAGAAAAATAAAGTTCACAAGAATTCCGGAAGGTACGAAACTTCTTGCGTTCTCCAGAAAACCGTTCAGGGATAGGCACTTTGGGTTCCGGAGGGGGAGTGGCATCACGGAACAGACCAGACTCTGTTTGAGTAGAAAAATTCCATGGCGGTGAAAGGAGCACAGGCCGATGCGACGGTCACCTCATGCGGAAGTCGCTCTTCCATGCGACCAAGATTCTCTTGTAACTTCTGCACAATATTTGAGAGCGCAGAAATAGTTTGGTAAATGTCCTTCGGTGGAGAGGCCTCTCTTCCAGACTCCATCTCTGGCTGACTGGTACTGTCACGTACCTGGTAGGAGTCTGGAATGACGAGGTCGGCCTCCCTTGTATCTCCAACCCAAGCCCCACTGAGGATGGGACAGACCTAGGGTGAGGAGTTACACGAGTGCCTGTAGTTGCGTGCAGAACTTGTCAGCTGAGTTGCAGACGTGGAGATGCAGGCAGAGCATCTGGTAAGGAACTGGACTCAGGAAAGCTGGTAGGATGGACAGCTAGCACAGGCACTGGAGACAGCGTTAAGCCAAGCAGGAGGCTGGTGCAGGATCACAAGGGTGGCCGGGTTCGGTAGCAGACGGGCAGCGAGGTACAAGGCACAGGCAGGAGGGAGGTCAGATGGGAAGCCGAGATCAGGAACCAGTAATCAAGTATTCAAGTCCGGAAGCAAGGTCAAAGGGAAGCCAAGGTTCAGCAACAGGGATCAAGCCAGGTTTAAACAGAGTTCAGGTATCAGGGTACTTGCTGAAGACCAGTCAGCACTTGTCAGAAGTCAGAGCATCCTTTAAGTAGGCAGGCTGGTGCCAAAGGGAATTAGGAGCGTGCTCCTGCGCGCGCACGTTGCCTGTGCGCACGCGCATGCGCGAATTGCGCACACGCATGCGCAATGGTACTCCGGAAAGGCCGCTGCGTAATGGGGATGCGCGCGCGCGCGCCAGCATTCCGAGACTGTTGACGAATGCGCGCATGCGCAGACGGATTCCCGGCAGCTTCCTTACATTGCCCCCCCTTTGGGGCAGCCTCTGGATGCCCCTCAGGACCTCTTTTTCCGGGTGGCGTAGAAAGAAAGCTCGTACCAGTCTTGGAGCATGCATATCAGAAGCTGGTTCCCAGGAACTTTCTTCCGGCCCGTAGCCTTTCCATTTAATGAGAAACTGTGTTTGGTTACCTCTCTTCCTACAGTTCAATACGGCCTCCACCTCAAATTCCTCATTCCCTTCGATAAGTAGCGGTGGAGGGGTTTCAGAAATCTGATTTGGGAAAGGATTTGGCACTGTAGGCTTCAACAAAGAAACATGGAATACTGGGTGGATTCTCAGGTTCTTGGGTAACACTAATTCGAATGCTACTGCATTAATCTTTCTCTTGACTGGAAAAGGCCCCAAAAATCTTGGGCCAAGCTTCCTCGAGGGGCAACTTAGTTTCAAGTTCGCTGTGGAAAGCCAGACCTTATCTCCAAGTTCAAGATTCAAATTGCCTCTTCTCTTCTTGTCGAAGAACTTTTTATTATCTGCCTGGGTCTTGGAGATTGTATCCTGCAGTAATTGGTAGTTGGAGTTAAGGAAGTTCAACCTGTCTTGTACGGCAGGTACAGAAGAATCAATAGGCAGCTCAGGCAAGAAAGAAGGATGGTATCCATAATTGGCGAAAAAAGGTGACTGTTTGGTTGCCGAATGGGTGGAATTATTGTATGAAAATTCCGCGAGTGGGAGAAGTGATAGCCAGTCATCCTGTGCAAAAGAAGAAAAGCATCGTAGGTACTGTTCAAGGGTTTGATTGACCCTTTCAGTCTGTCCATTAGTTTGTGGGTGATAAGCTGTGGAGAGGCGGAGTTCAATGTTCAAAGTTTCACATAAGGCCCTGCAAAATCTAGAAGTGAACTGCACCCCTCGATCAGAAACTATGCTGTCAGGGATGCCATGCAACCTTACAATCTCCTTGATAAAAGTTGAGGCAGTCTCCGGGGCAGAAGGAGTTCTTTGCAGAGGTACAAAGTGGGCCATTTTGGTCAAACGATCAACCACAACGAAAATGGTAGTAAAGTCTTCAGATGGGGGAAGTTCTACTATAAAATCCATGGAGATCATGCTCCATGGTTTCTCAGGTACAGGAAGGGGCTCAAGTAGACCCCAAGTTCTGGCTCTGTCTGTCTTATTCCGAAGGCATGAAATACAAGATCATACATATTTCTTGCAGTCGTTCATCAAGTTTGGCCACTAGAATGTACGGGAGATCAAATTAGCCGTCTTGTGAATCCCAAAGTGACCCGCTCTTGTAACTTCTGCACAATATTTGAGAGCGCAGAAATAGTTTGGTAAATGTCCTTCGGTGGAGAGGCCTCCCTTCCAGACTCCATCTCTGGCTGACTGGTACTGTCACGTACCTGGTAGGAGTCTGGAATGACGAGGTCGGCCTCCCTTGTATCTCCAACCCAAGCCCCACTGAGGATGGGACAGACCTAGGGTGAGGAGTTACACGAGTGCCTGTAGTTGCGTGCAGAACTTGTCAGCTGAGTTGCAGACGTGGAGATGCAGGCAGAGCATCTGGTAAGGAACTGGACTCAGGAAAGCTGGTAGGATGGACAGCTAGCACAGGCACTGGAGACAGCGTTAAGCCAAGCAGGAGGCTGGTGCAGGATCACAAGGGTGGCCGGGTTCGGTAGCAGACGGGCAGCGAGGTACAAGGCACAGGCAGGAGGGAGGTCAGATGGGAAGCCGAGATCAGGAACCAGTAATCAAGTATTCAAGTCCGGAAGCAAGGTCAAAGGGAAGCCAAGGTTCAGCAACAGGGATCAAGCCAGGTTTAAACAGAGTTCAGGTATCAGGGTACTTGCTGAAGACCAGTCAGCACTTGTCAGAAGTCAGAGCATCCTTTAAGTAGGCAGGCTGGTGCCAAAGGGAATTAGGAGCGCGCTCCTGCGCGCGCACCTTGCCCGTGCGCACGCGCATGCGTGAATTGCGCACACGCATGCGCAATGGTACTCCGGAAAGGCCGCTGCGTACTGGGGATGCGCGCGCGCGCCAGCATTCCGAGACTGTTGACGAATGCGCGCATGCGCAGACGGATTCCCGGCAGCTTCCTTACATTGCCCCCCTTAGGGGCAGACTCTGGATGCCCCTCATGACCTCTTTTTCCGGGTGGCGTAGAAAGAAAGCTCGTACCAGTCTTGGAGCATGCACATCAGAAGCTGGTTCCCAGGAACTTTCTTCTGGCCCGTAGCCTTTCCATTTAATGAGAAACTGTGTTTGGTTACCTCTCTTCCTACAGTCCAATACGGCCTCCACCTCAAATTCCTCATTCCCTTCGATAAGTAGCGGTGGAGGGGTTTCAGAAATCTGATTTGGGAAAGGATTTGGCACTGTAGGCTTCAACAAAGGAACATGGAATACTGGGTGGATTCTCAGGTTCTTGGGTAACACTAATTCGAATGCTACTGCATTAATCTTTCTCTTGACTGGAAAAGGCCCCAAAAATCTTGGGCCAAGCTTCCTCGAGGGGCAACTTAGTTTCAAGTTCGCTGTGGAAAGCCAGACCTTATCTCCAGGTTCAAGATTCAAATTGCCTCTTCTCTTCTTGTCGAAGAACTTTTTATTATCTGCCTGGGTCTTGGAGATTGTATCCTGCAGTAATTGGTAGTTGGAGTTAAGGAAGTTCAACCTGTCTTGTACGGCAGGTACAGAAGAATCAATAGGCAGCTCAGGCAAGAAAGAAGGATGGTATCCATAATTGGCGAAAAAAGGTGACTGTTTGGTTGCCGAATGGGTGGAATTATTGTATGAAAATTCCGCGAGTGGAAGAAGTGATAGCCAGTCATCCTGTGCAAAAGAAGAAAAGCATCGTAGGTACTGTTCAAGGGTTTGATTGACCCTTTCAGTCTGTCTATTAGTTTGTGGGTGATAAGCTGTGGAGAGGCGGAGTTCAATGTTCAAAGTTTCACATAAGGCCCTCCAAAATCTAGAAGTGAACTGCACCCCTCGATCAGAAACTATGCTGTCAGGGATGCCATGCAACCTTACAATCTCCTTGATAAAAGTTGAGGCAGTCTCCGGGGCAGAAGGAGTTCCTTGCAGAGGTACAAAGTGGGCCATTTTGGTCAAACGAACAACCACAACGAAAATGGTAGTGAAGTCTTCAGATGGGGGAAGTTCTACTATAAAATCCATGGAGATCATGCTCCATGGTTTCTCAGGTACAGGAAGGGGCTCAAGTAGACCCCAAGTTCTGGCTCTGTCTGTCTTATTCCGAAGGCATGAAATACAAGATCTTACATATTTCTTGCAGTCGTTCATCAAATTTGGCAACCAGAATGTACGGGAGATCAAATTGGCCGTCTTGTGAATCCCAAAGTGACCCGCTCTTGTAACTTCTGCACAATATTTGAGAGCGCAGAAATAGTTTGGTAAATGTCCTTCGGTGGAGAGGCCTCCCTTCCAGACTCCATCTCTGGCTGACTGGTACTGTCACGTACCTGGTAGGAGTCTGGAATGACGAGGTCGGCCTCCCTTGTATCTCCAACCCAAGCCCCACTGAGGATGGGACAGACCTAGGGTGAGGAGTTACACGAGAGCCTGTAGTTGCGTGCAGAACTTGTCAGCTGAGTTGCAGACGTGGAGATGCAGGCAGAGCATCTGGTAAGGAACTGGACTCAGGAAAGCTGGTAGGATGGACAGCTAGCACAGGCACTGGAGACAGCGTTAAGCCAAGCAGGAGGCTGGTGCAGGATCACAAGGGTGGCCGGGTTCGGTAGCAGACGGGCAGCGAGGTACTGGAAAAGGCCCCAAAAATCTTGGGCCAAGCTTCCTCGAGGGGCAACTTAGTTTCAAGTTCGCTGTGGAAAGCCAGACCTTATCTCCAGGTTCAAGATTCAAATTGCCTCTTCTCTTCTTGTCGAAGAACTTTTTATTATCTGCCTGGGTCTTGGAGATTGTATCCTGCAGTAATTGGTAGTTGGAGTTAAGGAAGTTCAACCTGTCTTGTACGGCAGGTACAGAAGAATCAATAGGCAGCTCAGGCAAGAAAGAAGGATGGTATCCATAATTGGCGAAAAAAGGTGACTGTTTGGTTGCCGAATGGGTGGAATTATTGTATGAAAATTCCGTGAGTGGGAGAAGTGAAACCAGTCATCCTGTGCAAAAGAAGAAAAGCATCGTAGGTACTGTTCAAGGGTTTGATTGACCCTTTCAGTCTGTCTATTAGTTTGTGGGTGATAAGCTGTGGAGAGGCGGAGTTCAATGTTCAAAGTTTCACATAAGGCCCTCCAAAATCTAGAAGTGAACTGCACCCCTCGATCAGAAACTATGCTGTCAGGGATGCCATGCAACCTTACAATCTCCTTGATAAAAGTTGAGGCAGTCTCCGGGGCAGAAGGAGTTCCTTGCAGAGGTACAAAGTGGGCCATTTTGGTCAAACGATCAACCACAACGAAAATGGTAGTGAAGTCTTCAGATGGGGGAAGTTCTACTATAAAATCCATGAAGATCATGCTCCATGGTTTCTCAGGTACAGGAAGGGGCTCAAGTAGACCCCAAGTTCTGGCTCTGTCTGTCTTATTCCGAAGGCATGAAATACAAGATCTTACATATTTCTTGCAGTCGTTCTTCAAGTTTGGCCACCAGAATATACGGGAGATCGAATTAGCCGTCTTGTGAATCCCAAAGTGACCCGCTAGGGGATGATCATGACATCGCCCTAGGACGGCAACTCTGAACTGTTCTGGGATAAAGATTTGCCTCTTTGACAAATAGGCCTCTTAGTACAGGCCATCCCTTATTTGAAGAGCCAGGTCCTTGGAAGGCGGTTGGTCTTCCACATATTTTCTTATATGTGACATCAGATCCGCCTGAAGAAGTAAAAAATTATTGGCTGGTAAAATAGTATCAGGTTCCGAGGATACAACTGGATCACTGAACATGCGGGACAAGGCATCTGGTTTCCCGTTCTTTGAGCCAGGACGGTAGGTTATATGAAACATGAAACGAGAGAAAAAAGTGCCCATCTTGCCTGCCGAGGTCTTAGGCGTTTAGCTGTCTTCAAATACTCAAGATTCTTGTGATCTGTGAAGATAAGAATTGGGTGAGAAGCTCCCTCCAAAAGGTAACGCCATTCTTCAAGAGCGGCCTTGATAGCCAGTAGCTCTCGGTCACAACATCATAATTCCTTTCGGAAGGATTTAATTTTTTAGAGAAGAAGGCCACAGGGTGGAGCAATGATTTGGGCCCTTGGCGTTGGGAAATAATAGCCTCAACTGCATTTTCCGAGGCGTCTACCTCCAAAACATAAGCTAAGGAGGGATCGGGATGTTTCAAGATGGGAGCTGAGGTGAATAAGGCTTTCAACTGTTCAAACGCTGTCTGAGCCTCTGGGGTCCATCGAAAGGGAACATGCTGTTTCGTTAGCTGAGTAATGGGAGTGATGATGCCAGAAAAGTCCTTAATAAATGTTCTATAAAAGTTAGCAAACCCCACGAACCTCTGTACAGCTTTTCTGTCAGTAGGAGCAGACCATTCCAAGACAGAAGCGACTTTCTAAGGGTCCATGGAGATTCCTTCGGCGGAGATGACAAGCCCTAGGAAATGCACAATTTGCTTTTCAAAGTCGCATTTTTCAGCCTTTGCGTAAAGTCAGTGTTCCCGCAGTCGAGCTAATACCTTTTTTACATGAGTCCAATGGGATTCTAAAGTTTCAGAGAATACAAGGATGTCATCCAGATACACGATGACGAATAAATCAAGAAAGTCCCGAAAAAAATCGTTTACCAGATGCTGGAATGTGGCTGGAGCATTGCAGAGCCCGAATGGCATGACTAAATACTCAAAGTGGCCAAAACGTGTCCGGAAGGCCGTCTTCCATTCGTCTCCCTCCCTGATTCTGACAAGATTATAGGCACCCCTCAAGTCCAGTTTGGAGAACACTCGTGCCCCTCGCAGCCTCTGGAATAGTTCGGGAATCAGAGGAAGAGGGTACCGATTCTTGACAGTGACCCTGTTAATGTCACGATAGTCCACACAGGGCCTCAAGGTGTGGTCTTTTTTCTCAACGAAGAAAATACCGGCTCCTGCTGGTGAAGTGGAAGGCCGAATGAACTGCTTTTCAAGGCTCTCGTCGATATAGGTACGCAGGGCTTCCAATTCAGGCTCAGAGAGAGGGTAAATCCGACCAAACGGGATCTCGGCTCCCGGTAGAAGTTCAATGGGGCAATCGTAAGTTCTATGAGGTGGAAGAGTGTCTGCACCCTTTTTATTAAAGACGTCCAGAAATTCGTGATAAGCAACCGGGATCAGTTTAGAGGCTTCATGGTCAGGGTGGATACCCAGGAGGGGCGTGGAGTTGACAGTTCCTCCCAAGAGGCAGTGCGTCTGGCAGTAGTTGGACGAAAAAGAGATATCTCCAGTAAGCCAGTCAACGTGAGGGTTGTGTGCCTTCAACCATGGAATGCCGAGGATAACGGGAAACATGGGAGAAGCTATGACATCCAAACGGAGGAGTTCGCTATGGCCTGAAGAAGTCTGGCAGAGAATAGGCAAGGTCCCCTGAGTAACCGGGCCTGATTTAATACCGGAGCCGTCAGCCAGATGGACATGGAACCCTTGCCTCTTGGTACCCAAGGGCAGCTGCTGAAGAGAAGCAAATGCAGAGTCCACAAAACAGCTGCAGGCCCCAGAGTCTATGATTGCAAGTACTGAAACTGTCTTTTCGGGGAGCTGAAGCTTGATGGGAAGAGAGACATGTGACTGATCCTTCCCAGGGAGATGCATCACAAGAGGCTGACGGGAAGAGATCCTGCAGGTCTCTGCCGGACAAGTTCGTATGAAGTGGCCAACCTCCCCGCAGTAGAGACACAGACTGCCTTGGACTCGACGTAGACGTTCAGCAGGAGAAAGAGGTAACCTACGAAAACTGCTGTGAGGTGCCTTATGCTGTTCCCTCCTTCTGGGGGAAGGAACAGGTAGAGGAGCAGTGGCGGCTGGCCTTGAAACCACAGAAAGAGTCCCTTTAGATTTTTCCGATTGCCTTTCTCGAAACCGCCGATCGATCTGAATAGTTAAATTTATCAGATTTTCCAGGGACGCGGGTATTCCCACTCTGGCAAGTTCATCTTTTACGGTGTCAGAAAGTCCTAGACGGAACTGGTGACGAAGTGCAGAGTTATTCCATTGGGTATCTGCGCTCCAAACACG
Organism: Rana muscosa; assembly: GCA_029206835.1. NCBI lineage: Eukaryota > Metazoa > Chordata > Amphibia > Anura > Ranidae > Rana > Rana muscosa. Next base: position 684,685 of record CM055127.1, on the reverse strand, counting down.
AAAGTCAGTTACGTAATCTTCAACAGGCCTTGGCCCTTGCTGTAATTTGTCAAGCATGGATTCGGCAGTTTGCTGGGAAAAGGGGTCAGTGGTCAGGGGTCAGGAGGCTGGTGCAGGATCACAAGGGTGGCCGGGTTCGGTAGCAGACGGGCAGCGAGGTACTGGAAAAGGTTCAAGATTCAAATTGCCTCTTCTCTTCTTGTCGAATAACTTTTTATTATCTGCCTGGGTCTTGGAGATTGTATCCTGCAGTAATTGGTAGTTGGAGTTAAGGAAGTTCAACCTGTCTTGTACGGCAGGTACAGAAGAATCAATAGGCAGCTCAGGCAAGAAAGAAGGATGGTATCCATAATTGACGAAAAAAGGTGACTGTTTGGTTGCCGAATGGGTGGAATTATTGTATGAAAATTCCGCGAGTGGGAGAAGTGATAGCCAGTCATCCTGCGCAAAAGAAGAAAAGCATCGTAGGTACTGTTCAAGGGTTTGATTGACCCTTTCAGTCTGTCCATTAGTTTGTGGGTGATAAGCTGGCCACTAGAATGTACGGGAGATCAAATTAGCCGTCTTGTGAATCCCAAAGTGACCCGCTCTTGTAACTTCTGCACAATATTTGAGAGCGCAGAAATAGTTTGGTAAATGTCCTTCGGTGGAGAGGCCTCCCTTCCAGACTCCATCTCTGGCTGACTGGTACTGTCACGTACCTGGTAGGAGTCTGGAATGACGAGGTCGGCCTCCCTTGTATCTCCAACCCAAGCCCCACTGAGGATGGGACAGACCTAGGGTGAGGAGTTACACGAGTGCCTGTAGTTGCGTGCAGAACTTGTCAGCTGAGTTGCAGACGTGGAGATGCAGGCAGAGCATCTGGTAAGGAACTGGACTCAGGAAAGCTGGTAGGATGGACAGCTAGCACAGGCACTGGAGACAGCGTTAAGCCAAGCAGGAGGCTGGTGCAGGATCACAAGGGTGGCCGGGTTCGGTAGCAGACGGGCAGCGAGGTACTGGAAAAGGTTCAAGATTCAAATTGCCTCTTCTCTTCTTGTCGAAGAACTTTTTATTATCTGCCTGGGTCTTGGAGATTGTATCCTGCAGTAATTGGTAGTTGGAGTTAAGGAAGTTCAACCTGTCTTGTACGGCAGGTACAGAAGAATCAATAGGCAGCTCAGGCAAGTAAGAAGGATGGTATCCATAATTGGCCCCTTCCTGTACCTGAGAAACCATGGAGCATGATCTCCATGGATTTTATAGTAGAACTTCCCCCATCTGAAGACTTCACTACCATTTTCGTTGTGGTTGATCGTTTGACCAAAATGGTCCACTTTGTACCTCTGCAAGGCCATCGATCCACAGTACATCAGGGATGGTCCACAGTATATCAGTGATGATCCATAGTACATCAGTGATGGTCCATAGTACATCAGTGATGGTCCATAGTACACCAGTGATGATCCATACTACACCAGTGATGGCCCATAGTACACCAGTGATGGCCCATAGTACATCAGTGATGATCCATAGTACATCAGTGATGATCCACAGTACATCAGTGATGATCCACAGTACATCAGGGATGGTCCATAGTACATCAGTGATGATCCATAGTACACCAGTGATGGCCCATAGTACATCAGTGATGAACTATAGTACATCAGTGATGATCCACAGTACATCAGGGATGGTCCATAGTACATCAGTGATGATCCATAGTACACCAGTGATGATCCATAGTACACCAGTGATGGCCCATAGTACATCAGTGATGATCCACAGTACATCGGTGATGATCCATAGTACATCAGTGATGATCCACAGTACATCAGGGATGGTCCATAGTACATCAGTGATGATCCATAGTACACCAGTGATGATCCATAGTACACCAGTGATGGCCCATAGTACATCAGTGATGAACTATAGTACATCAGTGATGATCCACAGTACATCAGTGATGATCCACAGTACATCAGGGATGGTCCATAGTACACCAGTGATGATCCACAGTACACCAGTGATGATCCATAGTACACCAGTGATGGTCCATAGTACATCAGTGATGATCTATAGTACATCAGTGATGGTCCATAGTACATCAGTGATGAGCTATAGTACATCAGTGATGATCTATAGTACATCAGTGATGATCCATAGTACACCAGTGATGATCCATAGTACACCAGTGATGGCCCATAGTACATCAGTGATGATCCATAGTACACCAGTGATGATCCATAGTACACCAGTGATGGCCCATAGTACACCAGTGATGATCCATAGTACACCAGTGATGGCCCACAGTATATCTGTGATGAACTATAGTACATCAGTGATGATCCACAGTACATCAGTGATGATCCACAGTACATCAGGGATGGTCCATAGTACACCAGTGATGATCCACAGTACACCAGTGATGATCCATAGTACACCAGTGATGGTCCATAGTACATCAGTGATGATCTATAGTACATCAGTGATGGTCCATAGTACATCAGTGATGATCTATAGTACATCAGTGATGATCTATAGTACATCAGTGATGATCCATAGTACATCAGTGATGATCCACAGTACATCAGTGATGGTCCACAGTACATCAGGGATGGTCCACAGTACATCGGTGATGATCCATAGTACACCAGTGATGGCCCATAGTACATCAGTGATGGTCCATAGTACATCAGTGATGATCCATAGTACATCAGTGATGATCCATAGTACACCAGTGATGGCCCATAGTACATCAGTGATGATCCATAGTACATCAGTGATGATCCACAGTACATCAGTGATGATCCACAGTACATCAGGGATGGTCCATAGTACATCAGTGATGATCCATAGTACACCAGTGATGATCCATAGTACACCAGTGATGGCCCATAGTACATCAGTGATGAACTATAGTACATCAGTGATGATCCACAGTACATCAGTGATGATCCACAGTACATCAGGGATGGTAAATAGTACACCAGTGATGATCCACAGTACATCAGTTATGATCCACAGTACATTAGTGATGATCCACAGTACATCAGTGATGATCCACAGTACATCAGTGATGATCCACAGTACATCAGTGATGATCCACAATACTTCAGTGATGATCCACAGTACATCAGGGATGGTCCACAGTACATCAGTGATGGTCCACAGTATATCAGTGATGATCCATAGTACATCAGTGATGGTCCATAGTACATCAGTGATGGTCCATAGTACACCAGTGATGATCCATAGTACACCAGTGATGGCCCATAGTACACCAGTGATGGCCCATAGTACATCAGTGATGATCCATAGTACATCAGTGATGATCCACAGTACATCAGTGATGATCCACAGTACACCAGGGAAGGTCCATAGTACATCAGTGATGATCCATAGTACACCAGTGATGATCCATAGTACACCAGTGATGGCCCATAGTACATCAGTGATGAACTATAGTACATCAGAGATGATCCACAGTACATCAGGGATGGTCCATAGTACATCAGTCATGATCCATAGTACACCAGTGATGATCCATAGTACACCAGTGATGGCCCATAGTACATCAGTGATGAACTATAGTACATCAGTGATGATCCACAGTACATCAGTGATGATCCATAGTACATCAGTGATGATCCACAGTACATCAGGGATGGTCCATAGTACATCAGTGATGATCCATAGTACACCAGTGATGATCCATAGTACACCAGTGATGGCCCATAGTACATCAGTGATGAACTATAGTACATCAGTGATGATCCACAGTACATCAGTGATGATCCACAGTACATCAGGGATGGTCCATAGTACACCAGTGATGATCCACAGTACACCAGTGATGGTCCATAGTACATCAGTGATGATCTATAGTACAACAGTGATAATCTATAGTACATCAGTGATGATCCACAGTACATCAGTTATGATACACAGTACATCAGTGATGATCCACAGTACATCAATGATGATCCACAATACTTCAGTGATGATCCACAGTACATCAGTGATGATCCACAGTACATCAGGGATGGTCCACAGTATATCAGTGATGATCCATAGTACATCAGTGATGGTCCATAGTACATCAGTGATGGTCCATAGTACACCAGTGATGATCCATAGTACACCAGTGATGGCCCATAGTACACCAGTGATGGCCCATAGTACATCAGTGATGATCCATAGTACATCAGTGATGATCCACAGTACATCAGTGATGATCCACAGTACATCAGGGATGGTCCATAGTACATCAGTGATGATCCATAGTACACCAGTGATGATCCATAGTACATCAGTGATGATCCACAGTACATCAGTGATGATCCATAGTACATCAGTGATGATCCACAGTACATCAGTGATGATCCACAGTACATCAGGGATGGTCCATAGTACATCAGTGATGATCCATAGTACACCAGTGATGATCCATAGTACACCAGTGATGGCCCATAGTACATCAGTGATGAACTATAGTACATCAGTGATGATCCACAGTACATCAGTGATGATCCACAGTACATCAGGGATGGTCCATAGTACACCAGTGATGATCCACAGTACACCAGTGATGATCCATAGTACACCAGTGATGGTCCATAGTACATCAGTGATGATCTATAGTACATCAGTGATGGTCCATAGTACATCATTGATGATCTATAGTACATCAGTGATGATCTATAGTACATCAGTGATGATCCACAGTACATCAGTTATGATACACAGTACATCAGTGATGATCCACAGTACATCAGTGATGATCCACAGTACATCAGTGATGATCCACAATACTTCAGTGATTATCCACAGTACATCAGTGATGATCCACAGTACATCAGGGATGGTCCACAGTATATCAGTGATGATCCATAGTACATCAGTGATGATCCATAGTACACCATTGATGGCCCATAGTACACCAGTGATGGCCCATAGTACATCAGTGATGATCCATAGTACATCAGTGATGATCCACAGTACATCAGTGATGATCCACAGTACATCAGGGATGGTCCACAGTACATCAGTGATGATCCATAGTACACCAGTGATAATCCATAGTACACCAGTGATGGCCCATAGTACACCAGTGATGATCCATAGTACACCAGTGATGGCCCATAGTACATCAGTGATGAACTATAGTACATCAGTGATGATCCACAGTACATCAGTGATGATCCATAGTACACCAGTGATGGCCCATAGTACACCAGTGATGATCCATAGTACACCAGTGATGGCCCATAGTACATCAGTGATGAACTATAGTACATCAGTGATAATCCACAGTACATCAGTGATGATCCACAGTACATCAGGGATGGTCCATAGTACATCAGTGATGATCCATAGTACACCAGTGATGGCCCATAGTACATCAGTGATGAACTATAGTACATCAGTGATGATCCACAGTACATCAGTGATGATCCACAGTACATCAGGGATGGTCCATAATACACCAGTGATGATCCACAGTACACCAGTGATGATCCATAGTACACCAGTGATGATCCATAGTACACCAGTGATGGTCCACAGTACATCAGTGATGATCTATAGTACACCAGTGATGGTCCATAGTACATCAGTGATGATCTATAGTACATCAGTGATGAACTATAGTACATCAGTGATGATCTATAGTACATCAGTGATGATCCATAGTACACCAGTGATGATCCATAGTACACCAGTGATGGCCCATAGTACATCAGTGATGAACTATAGTACATCAGTGATGATCCACAGTACATCAGGGATGGTCCATAGTACATCAGTGATGATCCATAGTACACCAGTGATGATCCATAGTACACCAGTGATGGCCCATAGTACATCAGTGATGAACTATAGTACATCAGAGATGATCCACAGTACATCAGGGATGGTCCATAGTACATCAGTCATGATCCATAGTACACCAGTGATGATCCATAGTACACCAGTGATGGCCCATAGTACATCAGTGATGAACTATAGTACATCAGTGATGATCCACAGTACATCAGTGATGATCCATAGTACATCAGTGATGATCCACAGTACATCAGGGATGGTCCATAGTACATCAGTGATGATCCATAGTACACCAGTGATGATCCATAGTACACCAGTGATGGCCCATAGTACATCAGTGATGAACTATAGTACATCAGTGATGATCCACAGTACATCAGTGATGATCCACAGTACATCAGGGATGGTCCATAGTACACCAGTGATGATCCACAGTACACCAGTGATGGTCCATAGTACATCAGTGATGATCTATAGTACAACAGTGATAATCTATAGTACATCAGTGATGATCCACAGTACATCAGTTATGATACACAGTACATCAGTGATGATCCACAGTACATCAATGATGATCCACAATACTTCAGTGATGATCCACAGTACATCAGTGATGATCCACAGTACATCAGGGATGGTCCACAGTATATCAGTGATGATCCATAGTACATCAGTGATGGTCCATAGTACATCAGTGATGGTCCATAGTACACCAGTGATGATCCATAGTACACCAGTGATGGCCCATAGTACACCAGTGATGGCCCATAGTACATCAGTGATGATCCATAGTACATCAGTGATGATCCACAGTACATCAGTGATGATCCACAGTACATCAGGGATGGTCCATAGTACATCAGTGATGATCCATAGTACACCAGTGATGATCCATAGTACATCAGTGATGATCCACAGTACATCAGTGATGATCCATAGTACATCAGTGATGATCCACAGTACATCAGTGATGATCCACAGTACATCAGGGATGGTCCATAGTACATCAGTGATGATCCATAGTACACCAGTGATGATCCATAGTACACCAGTGATGGCCCATAGTACATCAGTGATGAACTATAGTACATCAGTGATGATCCACAGTACATCAGTGATGATCCACAGTACATCAGGGATGGTCCATAGTACACCAGTGATGATCCACAGTACACCAGTGATGATCCATAGTACACCAGTGATGGTCCATAGTACATCAGTGATGATCTATAGTACATCAGTGATGGTCCATAGTACATCATTGATGATCTATAGTACATCAGTGATGATCTATAGTACATCAGTGATGATCCACAGTACATCAGTTATGATACACAGTACATCAGTGATGATCCACAGTACATCAGTGATGATCCACAGTACATCAGTGATGATCCACAATACTTCAGTGATTATCCACAGTACATCAGTGATGATCCACAGTACATCAGGGATGGTCCACAGTATATCAGTGATGATCCATAGTACATCAGTGATGATCCATAGTACACCATTGATGGCCCATAGTACACCAGTGATGGCCCATAGTACATCAGTGATGATCCATAGTACATCAGTGATGATCCACAGTACATCAGTGATGATCCACAGTACATCAGGGATGGTCCACAGTACATCAGTGATGATCCATAGTACACCAGTGATAATCCATAGTACACCAGTGATGGCCCATAGTACACCAGTGATGATCCATAGTACACCAGTGATGGCCCATAGTACATCAGTGATGAACTATAGTACATCAGTGATGATCCACAGTACATCAGTGATGATCCATAGTACACCAGTGATGGCCCATAGTACACCAGTGATGATCCATAGTACACCAGTGATGGCCCATAGTACATCAGTGATGAACTATAGTACATCAGTGATAATCCACAGTACATCAGTGATGATCCACAGTACATCAGGGATGGTCCATAGTACATCAGTGATGATCCATAGTACACCAGTGATGGCCCATAGTACATCAGTGATGAACTATAGTACATCAGTGATGATCCACAGTACATCAGTGATGATCCACAGTACATCAGGGATGGTCCATAATACACCAGTGATGATCCACAGTACACCAGTGATGATCCATAGTACACCAGTGATGATCCATAGTACACCAGTGATGGTCCACAGTACATCAGTGATGATCTATAGTACACCAGTGATGGTCCATAGTACATCAGTGATGATCTATAGTACATCAGTGATGAACTATAGTACATCAGTGATGATCTATAGTACATCAGTGATGATCCATAGTACACCAGTGATGATCCATAGTACACCAGTGATGGCCCATAGTACATCAGTGATGAACTATAGTACATCAGTGATGATCCACAGTACATCAGGGATGGTCCATAGTACATCAGTGATGATCCATAGTACACCAGTGATGATCCATAGTACACCAGTGATGGCCCATAGTACATCAGTGATGAATAGTGATGAGCCGAACACCCCCGGGTTCGGTTCGCACCAGAACCCGCGAACGGACCGGAAGTTCGAACGAACATTAGAACCCTATTAAATACAATGGATGCGAACGTTCGAATTCTAAAGTGCTAATTATAACAACTATTATGCATGTTATTGTCCTAAAAAGGGTTTGGGAACCCGGGTTCTGCACCAGGGGACATGTATCAATGCAAAAAGAAGTTTTAAAAACGGTCGTTTTTCGGGAGCAGTCATTTTAATGATGCATAAAGTGAAAAAAAAAAAGTCAAATATTCCTTTAAATATCGTACCTGGGGGGTGTCTAAAGTATGCCTGTGAAGTGCCACGTGTTTCCCGTGTTTAGAACTGTCCCTGCACAAAATGACACTTCTAAAGGAAAAAAAAGCCATTTAAAACTGCTTGCGGCTTTAATGTAATGTCTGGTCCCGGTAATATGGATGAAATTCTTTAAGAAAAATGGCATAGCTACCCCATGACCCCCCCCCCCCTACCCCAGCCCATTACCAGCCCCTTTGGGTCTTGTATGGATATTAAGGGGAACCCCGCACATAAAATAAAAAAGGCCCTATATACTCTGAACAGCCGTATACAGGCGGTGCATACAAGACAGGGACTGTAGGTTTGTTCTTATGTAGAATCTGTTTGTAATTTTGAACAGGTACATTGTTGAAGTGTAGCTCCAGCCCAAAAATCTATTTTTAAACTTTTTGGAAAACATAGGTAAGGGTTATCACCCCTGTAACATTTGTTTTGCTGTCTGTGCCCCTGTTCAGAACATTTCACCTCACTTTCCGTCCCAATGACAACTGTTTTTGAAATGTGGTGTTTTTCTTGAAACAAGGATTGCTGATAAAGCATCAGTACAGAGGAGACACCTTTCTCCCATATTTATTCTTACAGGAGAGAATTTTCCTTCCTAGTGGTAGATTTCCTCTCACTTCCTGTTGTCTTCTTGCGTTTGCAAGTAGGAGTCGTTTGTAAGTTGGATGTTTGAAAGTAGGGACCTGCCGTATATACTCTGCAGAAATAGGCCCCTTAGTTGTTGGTGTTGGCACAACACTGTAAGCACTCACAGTTACTCTTGGTTGGTGCTGGAACGCCCTGCTGTCAACTATTATATCAGGAATTTTAATTACATATAATTGTTGAACAGTGGTAGTAAAAATTGGGCCTTTGATGGTGGTGCTGGTGCCACAACACTGTAAGCCCTGACAGTTACTCTTGGTGGGTGCAGCAATGGGCCCTGCTGTGAATTATTAGATCAAGAATTGTAATTACATGCCCCTGTTGAACAGGGGCTGAAAAATTGGGCCTTAGGCACTGGTGGCACAACACTGCAACCCCTCACAGATACTGTACTTGGAGCACAGCAATGAGCCCTGTTGCAAAGTATTGCTTCAAAAATTGTAATGACACGCCCCTGTTAAACAGGGGCTGAAAAATTGGGCCTTAGGCACTGGTGGCACAACACTGCAACTCCTCACAGATACTGTACTTGGAGCACAGCAATGAGCCCTGTTGCAAAGTATTGCTTCAAAAATTGTAATTACACGCCCCTGTTAAACAGGGGCTGAAAAATTGGGCGTTAGGCACTGGTGGCGGCACCCATAAACAAAAATGATCTTCCAAGCTATCATCATCAATCGTATCATTGAGGACTCGGAGGAGGAGGATAGCCAGTCAACATAACAGCACAGGCACTCAGCATCAGCATCAGTCTTGAAGGGATGTGACATTTTAAAATCAATTAGTCTGTTATATCAGCATCAGGTGTGTGGTAGCTGGTGGTGATCCAAGACTGGTTCATCTTGATGAAAGTCAGTCGATCAACCGAGTCGGTGGACAGGCGCACCCTGTGATCCGTGACAAATCCTCCAGCAGCACTGAATGTGCGTTCCGAAAGAACGCTGGATGCAGGACAGGCCAGTAGCTCAATTGCATACTGTGCAAGCTCTGGCCAGTGATCCATCCTCAAGACCCAGTAAGCCAGAGGATTTTCGGTGGGGAAGGTGTCCAAGTCTGACCTTGCCCCTAGATATTCCTGCACCATGTTTATCAGACGCTGGCGATGGTTGCTGGAACCAATCATACTTTGGGGCTGCGGACTAAAGAATTGTCTGAACGCATCGGTCAGACGGCCACCTTCCCCACCGCTCCTTCTTTGACTGGCCGAAGCCTCAGCAACTCGTTGTCCAGGACCAGGAGTTTGCAACCTCCCAGTCTCTGGGAACGCGTTGCACAGACCTTTCTGCAAGGCCTCCCGGAGTTGTCTCATCCTCTGCTCCCTCTGCGACGGTAACATAAGGTCCGCAACCTTACCCTTGTACCGTGGATCAAGGAGAGTGGCCAGCCAGTAATGGTCCCTCTCCTTGATCCGAAGAATACGAGGATCCTTCCGCAGACTTTGCAGGATCAGGGAGGCCATGCAGCGTAGGTTTGCTGAGGCATTCGCTCCGGAGTCCTCTGGGTCACTAAGGACGACATGATCCGCAGCCACCTCCTCCCAGCCACGTACAAGTCCACTGGTTTCTTGGGACTGTAAATCATCCCTAAAAGACTGCTGCTGATGATGCTGAGTGCCAGCCTCCACCTCCATGCTGACACAATCCTCCTCCTCCTCCTCCTCCTCCTCCTCTTCCTGTGCGATGGGTGGGACAGAAGGAACACTGTCTGGGTAAAGGGGGCCTTGAGAGGCAAGGAAGTCCTCCTCTTCCTGCCTCTGTTCTGCCTCAAGTGCCCTGTCCATTATTCCACGCAGCGTGTGCTCCAACAGGTGGACAAGAGGTACAGTGTCACTGATGCATGCACTGTCACTGCTCACCATCCTCGTGGCCTCCTCAAATGGTGCCAGGACAGTGCATGCATCCCTGATCATGCCCCACTGGCGTGGAGAAAAAAAACCAAGCTCCCCTGACCCTGTCCTGGTGCCGTAGTCGCACAGGTACTCATTGATGGCCCTCTGCTGCGTGTGCAGCCGCTGCAGCATGGCCAACGTTGAGTTCCACCTGGTGGGCATGTCACATATAAGGCGGTTCTTGGGCAGGTTCAACTCCTTTTGCAGCTCAGCCAGGCGAGCACTGGCATTATAAGATCTGCGGAAATGCACACAGACTTTCCTGGCCTGCCTCAGGACATCCTGTAAGCCCGGGTACCTGCCCAAGAACCGCTGCACCACCAGGTTAAGGACGTGAGCCACACAGGGCACATGGGTCAGTTGTCCCTGTCGGAGGGCGGAGAGGAGGTTGGTGCCATTGTCGCAAACCACCATTCCTGGCTTAAGCTGGCGTGGCGTCAACCACCTCTCGGCCTGGCCCTGCAGAGCAGACAGGACCTCTGCCCCAGTGTGGCTTCTGTCCCCCAAACACACCAGCGCAAGCACGGCATGGCATCTTTTTGCCTGCGTACTTGCGTAGCCCCGTGAACGGCTACGGAGCACCGCTGGTTCATAGGACAAACCACAGGAAGAGGCCATGGAGGAAGAAGAAGAGGAGGGGGTGGAGGAGAGAGGTGTGTCACAACCAGTAGTAGCATTTTGGAGGCGTGGCGGTGGGACAACCTCCAACACTACTGCACCTTGTCCTGAATCCTTCCCAGCTGCCAAAAGAGTGACCCAATGGGCCGTGAAAGAAAGGTAACGTCCCTGTCCATGCCTGCTGGACCATGAGTCAGCGGTAATATGCACCTTACCGCTGACCGCCCTGTCCAGCGAGGCCAAGACATTGCCTTCCACATGCCGGTAGAGAGCCGGAATAGCCTTCCGTGAGAAAAAGTGGCGTTTGGGAACCTGCCACTGAGGAACCGCACATTGCACAAACTCACGGAAGGGGGCCGAGTCTACCAACTGAAAAGGCAGCAGTTGAAGCGCTAGCAATTTAGCCAAGCTAGCATTCAACCGCTGGGCATGTGGATGGCTGGGAGTGAACTTCTTTCGACGGTCCAGCAGCTGGGGCAGGGAAATTTGCCTGCTAGAATCGGACGTCGGTGTACTGCTAGCAGAGTGGGCGCAAGTACTTGGCTGTGACACACCTAATTCTACACCTTCATTCCTCTCAGTGCATGTTTCAGAGAGGACTGAAGTTATAGTGGGGTTGGAGATCCCAGCTGATGCGGTGCAAGGAGAGGTCCGCTTTGTTCTTTGGTGTGGGTCTTTGAGGTAGGCTTGCCAACGAGCTGCATGGCAGGTCAACATATGTCTGGTCAGGCATGTGGTACCCAAGCGGCTGATGTTTTGGCCACGCGATATACGCTTGAGACATATGTTGCAAACAGCAGCTGTGCGATCTGATGCACTAGCCTCAAAAAAGGCCCACACCAAAGAACTTTTTGAATGACGGGCAGAGGCAGCGCCCTGCACAGGCGGAGCTCTGCGGTGTGATTCCGTCGGTGTACTGCCCTTACGCTGGCCACCAAAGGGCATCCTGCCTCGTTGGAGATGTGCCTCCTCCTCATCCTCCTCCTCCTCCTCTCTCCTATTAGGCACCCACGTGGAGTCATTGACCTCATCATCCCCTCCCTCCTCATCACTGGAGCCAATCTGGCAGTATGCTGCAGCTGCTGGAACATGACTGCCAGATTGGTGTCCTTCTTGAGCATCCCCTCTGTCTGCTCTCACGCTACTGCCTTCCTCTAGCTGGGTTTCATCATCAGACCCTTCGAAACGCTGGGCATCCTCCTGGAGCATGTACCCAACACTGTGCTGAAACAGTTCGGGGGACTCCTCAGGAGGAGGACATGGTGGGTCTAGGGAAGGAGTGACTGATGATTTGTCTGACATTGATACCAGGGAAGACGACGCTTTGGCAGCTGCTTTTCCAGTACCCTGAGCCTGGGTGAGAGAGGATGAGGAGGAGGAGGAGGGCTTGGTCATCCACTCTACCAAGTCTTCGGCATGATGTGGCTCAACATGTCCAGCTGCCGAAAAGAAGGACAAGCGTGTCCCATGGCCATGTGCTGATGACAATGCACCGCGTCCACGACCAGCACTGTTGCCCCCAGACACAGAGCCTGCTTGCCCTCTTTTATTGCCTCCTGACTGTCTGCCTCTCCTTGTTTGCCTTCCAGACATTCTAATAGATGGCCTGCAGGGAGATGGGAAAAAAGCAATAAGGGCTACCTTCAGGTGTCCTTCTCTGTCCCTGGAAACAAGGACTTGCAGAGTGAAAGAAAAAAAACACTCTCCCTACCTACAGTTTTCTGTCCCTAGAAAAAATGTTTTTTTTAATCACAATATAGCACAAGGAAAATTAACTCACTGTCCTTACAGGTCCCTGGAAACAAGGACTTGCAGAGTGAAAGAAAAAAAACACTCTCCCTACCTACAGTTTTCTGTCCCTAGAAAAAAATGTTTTTTTTAATCACAATATAGCAAAAGGACAATTCACTCACTGTCCTTCCAGGTCCCTGGAAACAAGGACTTGCAGAGTGAAAGAAACTGACACTGTCCCTACCTAGAGTTTTCTGTCCCTGGAATAAATGTTTTTTTCAGCACAATATAGCACAAGGACAATTAACTCACTGTCCTTACAGGTCCCTGGAAACAAGGACTTGCAGAGTGAAAGAAAAAAAATACTCTCCCTACCTACAGTTTTCTGTCCCTAGAAAAAAATGTTTTTTTTAATCACAATATAGCAAAAGGACAATTCACTCACTGTCCTTCCAGGTCCCTGGAAACAAGGACTTGCAGAGTGAAAGAAACTGACACTGTCCCTACCTAGAGTTTTCTGTCCCTAGAATAAATGTTTTTTTTAATCACAATATAGCAAAAGGACAATTCACTCACTGTCCTTCCAGGTCCCTGGAAACAAGGACTTGCAGAGTGAAAGAAACTGACACTGTCCCTACCTAGAGTTTTCTGTCCCTAGAATAAATGTTTTTTTAATCACAATATAGCAAAAGGACAATTCACTCACTGTCCTTCCAGGTCCCTGGAAACAAGGACTTGCAGAGTGAAAGAAACTGACACTGTCCCTACCTAGAGTTTTCTGTCCCTAGAATAAATGTTTTTTTTAATCACAATATAGCAAAAGGACAATTCACTCACTGTCCTTCCAGGTCCCTGGAAACAAGGACTTGCAGAGTGAAAGAAACTGACACTGTCCCTACCTAGAGTTTTCTGTCCCTAGAATAAATGTTTTTTTTAATCACAATATAGCAAAAGGACAATTCACTCACTGTCCTTCCAGGTCCCTGGAAACAAGGACTTGCAGAGTGAAAGAAACTGACACTGTCCCTACCTAGAGTTTTCTGTCCCTAGAATAAATGTTTTTTTTTAAGCACACTATAGCAGAAGCACAAAACACACTGACACTCTCCCTACCTATCCTTCTCTTTCCCTAAACTAAAGGAATCCAGGTTAAGCAAGAAAGAAATAACAGTCACTGTCCCTGCCTATGCTACTCTATCCCTGCTCCGGAACACACTACACTAGGCCGCCGTGCTGGCGGCCTTTTATAGTGTGGGGCGTGTACTAAACACCCTCAGCAATAATTGGCCACAGGCATCCTGCCTGTGGCCAATCATTGCTCTCCTCGCTGCCGGCGCTGTGATTGGCCAAGCATGCGGGGTCACAGTGCATGCTTGGCCAATCACAGCGCCTGGATGACACTGCGATGGCGTAGTGCATTGTGGGCCGTTCGCGTCACTCGAATTTGGCGCGAACGGCCCAAATCGTTCGATCTTCGTCGAACGATCGAACAGCCAATGTTCGAGTCGAACGTATGTTCGACTCGAACACGAAGCTCATCCCTAGTGATGAACTATAGTACATCAGTGATGATCCACAGTACATCAGTGATGATCCACAGTACATCAGGGATGGTCCATAGTACATCAGTGATGATCCATAGTACACCAGTGATGATCCATAGTACACCAGTGATGATCCATAGTACACCAGTGATGGTCCATAGTACATCAGTGATGATCTATAGTACATCAGTGATGATCTATAGTACATCAGTGATGATCCATAGTACATCAGTGATGATCCACAGTACATCAGTGATGGTCCACAGTACATCAGGGATGGTCCACAGTACATCGGTGATGATCCATAGTACACCAGTGATGGCCCATAGTACATCAGTGATGGTCCATAGTACATCAGTGATAATCCATAGTACATCAGTGATGATCCATAGTACACCAGTGATGGCCCATAGTACACCAGTGATGGCCCATAGTACATCAGTGATGATCCACAGTACATCAGTGATGATCCATAGTACATCAGTGATGATCCACAGTACATCAGGGATGGTCCATAGTACATCAGTGATGATCCATAGTACACCAGTGATGATCCATAGTACACCAGTGATGGCCCATAGTACATCAGTGATGAACTATAGTACATCAGTGATGATCCACAGTACATCAGTGATGATCCACAGTACATCAGGGATGGTCCATAGTACACCAGTGATGATCAACAGTACACCAGTGATGATCCATAGTACACCAGTGATGGTCCATAGTACACCAGTGATGATCCATAGTACACCAGTGATGGCCCATAGTACATCAGTGATGAACTATAGTACATCAGTGATGATCCACAGTACATCAGTGATGATCCACAGTACATCAGGGATGGTCCATAGTACACCAGTGATGATCCACAGTACACCAGTGATGATCCATAGTACACCAGTGATGGTCCATAGTACATCAGTGATGATCTATAGTACATCAGTGATGGTCCATAGTCCATCAGTGATGATCTATAGTACATCAGTGATGATCTATAGTACATCAGTGATGATCCACAATACATCAGTTATGATACACAGTACATCAGTGATGATCCACAGTACATCAGTGATGATCCACAATACTTCAGTGATGATCCACAGTACATCAGTGATGATCCACAGTACATCAGGGATGGTCCACAGTATATCAGTGATGATCCATAGTACATCAGTGATGGTCCATAGAACATCAGTGAAGGTCCATAGTACACCAGTGATGATCCATAGTACACCAGTGATGGCCCATAGTACACCAGTGATGGCCCATAGTACATCAGTGATGATCCATAGTACATCAGTGATGATCCACAGTACATCAGTGATGATCCACAGTACATCAGTGATGATCCACAGTACATCAGGGATGGTCCATAGTACATCAGTGATGATCCATAGTACACCAGTGATGATCCATAGTACACCAGTGATGGCCCATAGTACATCAGTGATGAACTATAGTACATCAGTGATGATCCACAGTACATCAGGGATGGTCCATAGTACATCAGTGATGATCCATAGTACACCAGTGATGATCCATAGTACACCAGTGATGGCCCATAGTACATCAGTGATGAACTATAGTACATCAGTGATGATCCACAGTACATCAGTGATGATCCATAGTACATCAGTGATGAT
This sequence comes from Rana muscosa, assembly GCA_029206835.1. NCBI lineage: Eukaryota > Metazoa > Chordata > Amphibia > Anura > Ranidae > Rana > Rana muscosa. Next base: position 668,006 of record CM055127.1, on the reverse strand, counting down.
CCACAGTACATCAGTGATGATCCACAGTACATCAGGGATGGTCCATAGTACATCAGTGATGATCCATAGTACACCAGTGATGATCCATAGTACACCAGTGATGGCCCATAGTACATCAGTTATGAACTATAGTACATCAGTGATGATCCACAGTACATCAGTGATGATCCACAGTACATCAGGGATGGTCCATAGTACACCAGTGATGATCCACAGTACACCAGTGATGATCCATAGTACACCAGTGATGGTCCATAGTACATCAGTGATGATCTATAGTACATCAGTGATGGTCCATAGTACATCAGTGATGAGCTATAGTACATCAGTGATGATCTATAGTACATCAGTGATGATCCATAGTACACCAGTGATGATCCATAGTACACCAGTGATGGCCCATAGTACATCAGTGATGATCCATAGTACACCAGTGATGATCCATAGTACACCAGTGATGGCCCATAGTACATCAGTGATGAACTATAGTACATCAGTGATGATCCACAGTACATCAGTGATGATCCATAGTACATCAGTGATGATCCACAGTACATCAGTGATGATCCACAGTACATCAGGGATGGTCCATAGTACATCAGTGATGATCCATAGTACACCAGTGATGATCCATAGTACACCAGTGATGGCCCACAGTATATCAGTGATGAACTATAGTACATCAGTGATGATCCACAGTACATCAGTGATGATCCACAGTACATCAGGGATGGTCCATAGTACACCAGTGATGATCCACAGTACACCAGTGATGATCCATAGTACACCAGTGATGGTCCATAGTACATCAGTGATGATCTATAGTACATCAGTGATGGTCCATAGTACATCAGTGATGATCTATAGTACATCAGTGATGATCTATAGTACATCAGTGATGATCCAGAGTACATCAGTGATGATCCACAGTACATCAGTGATGGTCCACAGTACATCAGGGATGGTCCACAGTACATCGGTGATGATCCATAGTACACCAGTGATGGCCCATAGTACATCAGTGATGGTCCATAGTACATCAGTGATGATCCATAGTACATCAGTGATGATCCATAGTACACCAGTGATGGCCCATAGTACATCAGTGATGATCCATAGTACATCAGTGATGATCCACAGTACATCAGTGATGATCCACAGTACATCAGGGATGGTCCATAGTACATCAGTGATGATCCATAGTACACCAGTGATGATCCATAGTACACCAGTGATGGCCCATAGTACATCAGTGATGAACTATAGTACATCAGTGATGATCCACAGTACATCAGTGATGATCCACAGTACATCAGGGATGGTCCATAGTACACCAGTGATGATCCACAGTACATCAGTTATGATCCACAGTACATTAGTGATGATCCACAGTACATCAGTGATGATCCACAGTACATCAGTGATGATCCACAATACTTCAGTGATGATCCACAGTACATCAGGGATGGTCCACAGTACATCAGTGATGGTCCACAGTATATCAGTGATGATCCATAGTACATCAGTGATGGTCCATAGTACATCAGTGATGGTCCATAGTACACCAGTGATGATCCATAGTACACCAGTGATGGCCCATAGTACACCAGTGATGGCCCATAGTACATCAGTGATGATCCATAGTACATCAGTGATGATCCACAGTACATCAGTGATGATCCACAGTACATCAGGGATGGTCCATAGTACATCATTGATGATCCATAGTACACCAGTGATGATCCATAGTACACCAGTGATGGCCCATAGTACATCAGTGATGAACTATAGTACATCAGAGATGATCCACAGTACATCAGGGATGGTCCATAGTACATCAGTCATGATCCATAGTACACCAGTGATGATCCATAGTACACCAGTGATGGCCCATAGTACATCAGTGATGAACTATAGTACATCAGTGATGATCCACAGTACATCAGTGATGATCCATAGTACATCAGTGATGATCCATAGTACACCAGTGATGGCCCATAGTACATCAGTGATGAACTATAGTACATCAGTGATGATCCACAGTACATCAGTGATGATCCACAGTACATCAGGGATGGTCCATAGTACACCAGTGATGATCCACAGTACACCAGTGATGATCCATAGTACACCAGTGATGGTCCATAGTACATCAGTGATGATCTATAGTACATCAGTGATGGTCCATAGTACATCAGTGATGATCTATAGTACACCAGTGATGATCTATAGTACATCAGTGATGATCTACAGTACATCAGTTATGATCCACAGTACATTAGTGATGATCCACTGTACATCAGTGATGATCCACAATACTTCAGTGATGATCCACAGTACATCAGTGATGATCCACAGTACATCAGGGATGGTCCACAGTATATCAGTGATGATCCATAGTACATCAGTGATGGTCCATAGTACATCAGTGATGGTCCATAGTACACCAGTGATGATCCATAGTACACCAGTGATGGCCCATAGTACACCAGTGATGGCCCATAGTACATCAGTGATGATCCATAGTACATCAGTGATGATCCACAGTACATCAGTGATGATCCACAGTACATCAGGGATGGTCCATAGTACATCAGTGATGATCCATAGTACATCAGTGATGATCCATAGTACACCAGTGATGATCCATAGTACACCATTGATGGCCCATAGTACATCAGTGATGAACTATAGTACATCAGTGATGATCCACAGTACATCAGGGATGGTCCATAGTACATCAGTGATGATCCATAGTACACCAGTGATGATCCATAGTACACCAGTGATGGCCCATAGTACATCAGTGATGAACAATAGTACATCAGTGATGATCCACAGTACATCAGTGATGATCCATAGTACATCAGTGATGATCCACAGTACATCAGTGATGATCCACAGTACATCAGGGATGGTCCATAGTACATCAGTGATGATCCATAGTACACCAGTGATGATCCATAGTACACCAGTGATGGCCTATAGTACATCAGTGATGAACTATAGTACATCAGTGATGATCCACAGTACATCAGTGATGATCCACAGTACATCAGGGATGGTCCATAGTACACCAGTGATGATCCACAGTACACCAGTGATGATCCATAGTACACCAGTGATGGTCCATAGTACATCAGTGATGATCTATAGTACATCAGTGATGGTCCATAGTACATCAGTGATGATCTATAGTACATCAGTGATGATCCACAGTACATCAGTTATGATACACAGTACATCAGTGATGATCCACAGTACATCAGTGATGATCCACAATACTTCAGTGATGATCCACAGTACATCAGTGATGATCCATAGTACATCAGTGATGATCCACAGTACATCAGTGATGATCCACAGTACATCAGGGATGGTCCATAGTACATCAGTGATGATCCATAGTACACCAGTGATGATCCATAGTACACCAGTGATGGCCCATAGTACATCAGTGATGAACTATAGTACATCAGTGATGATCCACAGTACATCAGTGATGATCCACAGTACATCAGGGATGGTCCATAGTACACCAGTGATGATCCACAGTACACCAGTGATGATCCATAGTACACCAGTGATGGTCCATAGTACATCAGTGATGATCTATAGTACATCAGTGATGGTCCATAGTACATCAGTGATGAGCTATAGTACATCAGTGATGATCTATAGTACATCAGTGATGATCCATAGTACACCAGTGATGATCCATAGTACACCAGTGATGGCCCATAGTACATCAGTGATGATCCATAGTACACCAGTGATGATCCATAGTACACCAGTGATGGCCCATAGTACATCAGTGATGAACTATAGTACATCAGTGATGATCCACAGTACATCAGTGATGATCCATAGTACATCAGTGATGATCCACAGTACATCAGTGATGATCCACAGTACATCAGGGATGGTCCATAGTACATCAGTGATGATCCATAGTACACCAGTGATGATCCATAGTACACCAGTGATGGCCCACAGTATATCAGTGATGAACTATAGTACATCAGTGATGATCCACAGTACATCAGTGATGATCCACAGTACATCAGGGATGGTCCATAGTACACCAGTGATGATCCACAGTACACCAGTGATGATCCATAGTACACCAGTGATGGTCCATAGTACATCAGTGATGATCTATAGTACATCAGTGATGGTCCATAGTACATCAGTGATGATCTATAGTACATCAGTGATGATCTATAGTACATCAGTGATGATCCAGAGTACATCAGTGATGATCCACAGTACATCAGTGATGGTCCACAGTACATCAGGGATGGTCCACAGTACATCGGTGATGATCCATAGTACACCAGTGATGGCCCATAGTACATCAGTGATGGTCCATAGTACACCAGTGATGATCTATAGTACATCAGTGATGATCCATAGTACACCAGTGATGGCCCATAGTACATCAGTGATGATCCATAGTACATCAGTGATGATCCACAGTACATCAGTGATGATCCACAGTACATCAGGGATGGTCCATAGTACATCAGTGATGATCCATAGTACACCAGTGATGATCCATAGTACACCAGTGATGGCCCATAGTACATCAGTGATGAACTATAGTACATCAGTGATGATCCACAGTACATCAGTGATGATCCACAGTACATCAGGGATGGTCCATAGTACACCAGTGATGATCCACAGTACATCAGTTATGATCCACAGTACATTAGTGATGATCCACAGTACATCAGTGATGATCCACAGTATATCAGTGATGATCCACAATACTTCAGTGATGATCCACAGTACATCAGGGATGGTCCACAGTACATCAGTGATGGTCCACAGTATATCAGTGATGATCCATAGTACATCAGTGATGGTCCATAGTACATCAGTGATGGTCCATAGTACACCAGTGATGATCCATAGTACACCAGTGATGGCCCATAGTACACCAGTGATGGCCCATAGTACATCAGTGATGATCCATAGTACATCAGTGATGATCCACAGTACATCAGTGATGATCCACAGTACATCAGGGATGGTCCATAGTACATCAGTGATGATCCATAGTACACCAGTGATGATCCATAGTACACCAGTGATGGCCCATAGTACATCAGTGATGAACTATAGTACATCAGAGATGATCCACAGTACATCAGGGATGGTCCATAGTACATCAGTCATGATCCATAGTACACCAGTGATGATCCATAGTACACCAGTGATGGCCCATAGTACATCAGTGATGAACTATAGTACATCAGTGATGATCCACAGTACATCAGTGATGATCCATAGTACATCAGTGATGATCCACAGTACATCAGGAATGGTCCATAGTACACCAGTGATGGCCCATAGTACATCAGTGATGATCCACAGTACATCAGTGATGATCTATAGTACATCAGTGATGATCCACAGTACACCAGTGATGATTCACAGTACATAAGGGATGGTCCATAGTACATCAGGGATGGTCCATAGTACATCAGTGATGATCCACAGTACATCAGGGATGGTCCACAGTACATCAGTGATGATCCATAGTACATCAGTGATGGCCCATAGTACATCAGTGATGATCCATATTACACCAGTGATGATCCATAGTACACCAGGGATGACCCACAGTACATCAGTGATGATCCACAGTACATCAGTGATGGTCCATAGTAAATCAGTGATGGTCCATAGTACACCAGTGATGATCCATAGTTCACCAGTGATGGCCCATAGTACACCAGTGATGATCCATAGTACACCAGAGATGGCCCATAGTATACCAGTGATGTCCCATAGTACATCAGTGATGATCCACAGTACATCAGTGATGATCCATAGTACACCAGGGATGGCCCATAGTACATCAGTGATGGCTCATAGTACATCAGTGATGATCCATAGTACATCAGTGATGATCCATAGTACACCAGTGATGATCCATAGTACATCAGTGATGGCTCATAGTACATCAGTGATGATCCATAGTACATCAGTGATGATCCATAGTACACCAGTGATGATCCATAGTACATCAGTGATGGCTCATAGTACATCAGTGATGATCCATAATACATCAGTGATGATCCATAGTACACCAGTGATGGCCCATAGTACTTCAGTGATGATCTATAGTACATCAGTGATGATCCACAGTACATCAGTGATGATCCACAGTACATCAGTGATGATCCACGGTACATCAGTGATGATCCATAGTACATCAGTGATTATCCTCAGTACATCAATGATGATCCACAGTACATCAGTGATGATCCACAGTACATCAGTGATGATCCACAGTACATCAGTGATGATCCACAGGACATCAGGGATGGTCCACAGTACATCAGTGATGATCCATAGTAAACCAGTCATGATCCATAGTACATCAGTAATGATCCATAGTACATCAGTGATGATCCATAGTACACCAGTGATGGCCCATAGTACACCAGTGATGATCCATAGTACACCAGTGATGGCCCATAGTACTTCAGTGATGATCTATAGTACATCAGTGATGATCCACAGTACATCAGTGATGATCCACAATACATCAGGGATTGTCCACAGTATATCAGTGATGATCCATAGTACATCAGTGATGGCCCACAGTACATCAGTGATGATCCACAGTACATCAGTGATGATTCATAGTACACCAGTGATGGTCCATAGTACACCAGTGATGGTCCATAGTACATCAGTGATGATCCATAGTACATCAGTGATGATCCACAGTACATCAGGGATGGTCCACAGTACATCGGTGATGATCCATAGTACACCAGTGATGGCCCATAGTACATCAGTGATGGTCCATAGTACATCAGTGATGATCCATAGTACATCAGTGATGATCCATAGTACACCAGTGATGGCCCATAGTCAGTGCCGGCCGAAGACATTGTGCTGCCTGGTACCAAGAATGAAATGCTGCCCCCCCCCCAAAAAAAAATAAAAAATCACGCCCACCAAAATGCCCCCACATCCATCATTTTATATCATGATAACTAAAGTGGACCTGTCATGGCTCTATAAAAAGGACCTGTTATGGCTCTATTCATGTATATAGGAGTATAAAGAGGACCTTCCATGGCTCTATACATGTATATAGAAGTATAATGAGGACCTGTCATGGCTCTATACATGTACCGTATTTTCCCGGTCTATAAGACGCCCCCATATACAAGACGCCCCCCACTTTTCCAACCCAAAATTAAGAAATCAATATTTTACACATAGGTAAAACAGAACACATTTTTATTTAGTAATTACCGCAGGTAACGTTTAAATACTAGTATATTATGCAGGGGTTGTTCTTCCTGTTTTCTCCACTGTCTATCATACACTCTGCGGAGGCAAGTCCAAACTGTTTCTCTGCAGCTCTATTCCCACGCTCTTTTGTGCATAGCTGGCTACATTTGGTTTGATTTGGCAGAGTAAGACAATCACTTACTTTTATTATTTTCTGACATCTTGGTCCCAGAACACTCCGGTCCCTGTTGCATCTGTGCATCTCCACTTCCAACAGGATCGCATCTGCTCACTCTCCACCTCCACCCCCAGCTTTAGCTGACGTCAGTAACATACGGCTCGTGATTGGAGAAAGCCACTTGACAAGCTATGGGCCGCGACGCACCTTCGCGGATGTCTCCCAGGCTGACCAACCGTGTATAAGACGCTGTTCGATTTACAGGCTATTATTTTAGGAAAAAATAGCGTCTTATCCACGGAAAAATACGGTTTATAGAAATATAAAGAGGACCTGTCATGGCTCTATACATGTATGTAGGAGTATAAAGAGGACCTGTCATGGCTCTATACATGTATGTAGGAGTATAAAGAGGACCTGTCATGGCTATATACATGTATATAGAAGTATAAAGAGGACCTGCCATGGCTCTATACATGTATGTAGGAGTATAAAGAGGACCTGTCATGGCTCTATACATGTATATAGGAGTATAAAAGGACCTGTGCGTAGCCGGCGGCCGCGATGTCACCGGCCACACATAGTGGATTGTCACTTGCCACAACGTCACCTGCCACACGTTGCAGATTGTCACTTGCCACAACGTCACCTGCCACACATTGCGGATTGTCACTTGCCACAACGTCACCTGCCACACGTTGCAGATTGTCACTTGCTGTGTCCCAGAGTAAAGGCAGGCAGCAGAGAGCTAATGTAATCTCTCTGCTGCCCGCACAGTGGGGGCGGAACTGCAGTGATGCAGGGCGGGCAGTGAGAGATGATGTCATCTCTCTGCTCCCCCGCCCGCTGTTTGGCCAGCAAGCCCGCTCACTTGCTGACTGTCCCGCCCGCTGACTGTTCCTCTGTTCTGCCCGCATGCTCCATTCACCTTGGCCCAACGCCCAGGTGAATGGAGCGCGCGGGGAGCGGAGCGGGCTGGCTGGCGGGCGGGCGTCAATTTGCCTCACAGCGGAGCGGGCGGAACGGGTTAGCGACAATTTGCCTCACAGTGCAGAGTAGGGTTGCCACCTTTTCGTCAAGCCAAACCCGAACACATTAGCAGCACACGCCAATATATATTTTTTTTTGTAGTACATTAAATTCATTACCTCTGTACAAAGCAATGCACAGCTATTTTTTTTTATTTAGTATACCCTGTACATATATTTTTGTGATTAAATAAAATTTCTAATCATATGGAGTTAATCACAAGAGTCCCCCTTTATATCAGAGTCAACAGAGTTCTCCTTTAGATCTGAATCTGCAGAGTTCCCCTTTACATCTGAATGCACAGGGTTCTGCAGAAGAGGAGTGCAGAGGGTAAGATGGGGGCAGTATGTACAGGAGAGGAGTGCAGAGGGTATAATGGGGGCAGTATGCATAAGAGAGAAGTGTGGAGGGTATGATGGAGCAGTATGTATAGAAGAGGAGTTGAGAGGGTATGAGGGGGGCGGTTTGTACAGGAGAGGAGTGTGGAGGGTATGATGGGGCGGTATGTACAGGAGAGGAGTTTGGAGGGTATGAGGGGGGCAGTATGTACAGGAGAGGAGTGTGAAGGGTATGATAGGTGCAGTTAGTACAGGAGAGGAGTTCGGAGGGTATGATGGGTGCAGTTAGTACAGGGGAGGAGTTCGGAGGGTATGATGGGTGCGGTTAGTACAGGGGAGGGGTTCAGGGGGTATGATGGGTGCAGTTGGTACAGGAGAGGAGTTCGGAGGGTATGATGGGTGCAGTTAGTACAGGGGAGGAGTTCGGAGGGTATGATGGGTGCAGTTGGTACAGGAGAGGACTTCGGAGGGTATGGCGGTGGCAGAATGGGGAGGGATTTCTTGCTGTGTCTATGGGGTGACCAGGGAGTGATGTTGGGAAGATAGGGGAAGGAAAGTGACCATGAAATGATGGGGGGGGGGTAGGAAGCAGCTCTGAGTGACGTCTGTATGAAGTGGTCTGGGGGGGTGATGCAAGCTGGGGGGAGTTGGGGGCTGAGAAGTGGTCAGATAGCGATGTATATAATAAAAAAAAAACTCATCCACTAAAAACATACAACAATAAATCATACAACAGTACTACAGATCTATGTAATGGAGCTCCCAGCACTCTGTATACCCAGATAATGTGAAGGTAATTGATGACCATTCATATAACCCTGTGGTATCCAGGCTCTGAGTCTGTACAATCAGAGGTGTGAACTCACCACATATATACAGGTTACATGAATGGTTATAAATGACTTCACATTATCTAGTCTGAACAATTGGATTGGAGGATGTTTGCACAGACTTTTCATGCTAAGAAGTGATCTGTCAAATGTGATCGGGCTGCTGCAGACCCCCCCTCCCCCCCCCACACTCACTATCTCCTCCGATTCTTCTGTCAACTTCTGTTAACCCTTCACTGCATCTCCTGAAGAAAAAACCACCTTGAAAGCAACTACTATCCACCCTAGGAAACTTCTCCCAGAAAAAATCAGCTCACCTCCTCCCTTCCTCTGGCCAGCCTGACAGGAGACAGTGAGCTCCGCCCCCCAGTTCTCACAACACTCCGCACTGGTGATTGGAGGGGGGAGGTTGATGTCGGAGATAACAGGGACCCCGCACTGCACGAGACTGGAGGGAGGGGGAAGAGACAGAAAGGAGTTTTTTAAATCCAGAACACACACCGCAGCCGCAGGCACAGTGTATTCTTTACAATGCCGCTGCTGCTGTTTCACAGTGAAAGGTGGAGTGGGGGAGAGGAACGGGCGGAATGGGATGGCGGGCAGGCGGCAATTTGCCACCCCCCTAAAAGTGCCGCCTGGTACAATGGTACCATCGGGTCCCATGGTAGGGCCGGCCCTGCCCATAGTACATCAGTGATGATCCATAGTACATCAGTGATGATCCACAGTACATCAGTGATGATCCAAAGTACATCAGGGATGGTCCATAGTACATCAGTGATGATCCATAGTACACCAGTGATGATCCATAGTACACCAGTGATGGCCCATAGTACATCAGTGATGAACTATAGTAAATCAGTGATGATCCACAGTACATCAGTGATAATCCACAGTACATCAGGGATGGTCCATAGTACACCAGTGATGATCCACAGTACATCAGTTATGATCCACAGTACATTAGTGATGATCCACAGTACATCAGTGATGATCCACAGTACATCAGTGATGATCCACAATACTTCAGTGATGATCCACAGTACATCAGGGATGGTCCACAGTACATCAGTGATGGTCCACAGTATATCAGTGATGATCCATAGTACATCAGTGATGGTCCATAGTACATCAGTGATGGTCCATAGTACATCAGTGATGATCCATAGTACACCAGTGATGGCCCATAGTACACCAGTGATGGCCCATAGTACATCAGTGATGATCCATAGTACATCAGTTATGATCCACAGTACATCAGTGATGATCCACAGTACATCAGGGATGGTCCATAGTACATCAGTGATGATCCATAGTACACCAGTGATGATCCATAGTACACCAGTGATGGCCCATAGTACATCAGTGATGAACTATAGTACATCAGAGATGATCCACAGTACATCAGGGATGGTCCACAGTACATCAGTCATGATCCATAGTACACCAGTGATGATCCATAGTACACCAGTGATGGCCCATAGTACATCAGTGATGAACTATAGTACATCAGTGATGATCCACAGTACATCAGTGATGATCCATAGTACATCAGTGATGATCCACAGTACATCAGGGATGGTCCATAGTACACCAGTGATGGCCCATAGTACATCAGTGATGATGCACAGTACATCAGTGATGATCTATAGTACATCAGTGATGATCCACAGTACACCAGTGATGATTCACAGTACATCAGGGATGGTCCATAGTACATCAGGAATGGTCCATAGTACATCAGTGATGATCCACAGTACATCAGGGATGGTCCACAGTACATCAGTGATGATCCATAGTACATCAGTGATGGCCCATAGTACATCAGTGATGATCCATATTACACCAGTGATGATCCATAGTACACCAGGGATGACCCATAGTACATCAGTGATGATCCACACTACATCAGTGATGGTCCATAGTAAATCAGTGATGGTCCATAGTACACCAGTGATGATCCATAGTTCACCAGTGATGGCCCATAGTACATCAGTGATGATCCATAGTACACCAGGGATGGCCCATAGTACATCAGTGATGGCTCATAGTACATCAGTGATGATCCATAGTACATCAGTGATGATCCATAGTACACCAGTGATGATCCATAGTACATCAGTGATGGCTCATAGTACATCAGTGATGATCCATAGTACATCAGTGATGATCCATAGTACACCAGTGATGATCCATAGTACATCAGTGATGGCTCATAGTACATCAGTGATGATCCATAATACATCAGTGATGATCCATAGTACACCAGTGATGGCCCATAGTACTTCAGTGATGATCTATAGTACATCAGTGATGATCCACAGTACATCAGTGATGATCCACAGTACATCAGTGATGATCCACGGTACATCAGTGATGATCCATAGTACATCAGTGATGATCCTCAGTACATCAATGATGATCCACAGTACATCAGTGATGATCCACAGTACATCAGTGATGATCCACAGGACATCAGGGATGGTCCACAGTACATCAGTGATGATCCATAGTAAACCAGTCATGATCCATAGTACATCAGTGATGATCCATAGTACATCAGTGATGATCCATAGTACACCAGTGATGGCCCATAGTACACCAGTGATGATCCATAGTACACCAGTGATGGCCCATAGTACTTCAGTGATGATCTATAGTACATCAGTGATGATCCACAGTACATCAGTGATGATCCACAATACATCAGGGATTGTCCACAGTATATCAGTGATGATCCATAGTACATCAGTGATGGCCCACAGTACATCAGTGATGATCCACAGTACATCAGTGATGATCCATAGTACACCAGTGATGGTCCATAGTACACCAGTGATGGTCCATAGTACATCAGTGATGATCCATAGTACATCAGTGATGATCCACAGTACATCAGGGATGGTCCACAGTACATCAGTGATGATCCATAGTACACCAGTGATGGCCCAAAGCACATCAGTGATGGTCCATAGTACACCAGGGATGATCCATAGTAATCCAGTGATGATCCATAGTACACCAGTGATGGCCCATAGTACACCAGTGATGGCCCATAGTACATCAGTGATGATCCACAGTACATCAGTGATGATCTATAGTACATCAGGGATGGTCCACAGTACATCAGTGATGATCCATAGTACACCAGTGATGATCCATAGTACATCAGTGATGCTCCATAGTACACCTGTGATGGCCCACAGTACACCTGTGATGGCCCACAGTAGATCAGTGATGATCCACAGTACATCAGGGATGATCCACAGTATATCAGGGATGGTCCACAGTATATCAGTGATGAGCCATAGTACATCAGTGATGGTCCATAGTACACCAGTGATGATCCATAGTACACCAGTGATGGCCCATAGTACACCAGTGATGGTCCACAGTACATCAGTGATGATCCATAGTACACCAGTGATGATCCATAGTACATCAGTGATGCTCCATAGTACACCTGTGATGGCCCACAGTACACCTGTGATGGTCCACAGTATATCAGTGATGATCCACAGTACATCAGTGATGATCCATAGTACACCAGGGATGGCCCATAGTACATCAGTAATGGCTCATAGTACATCAGTGATGATCCATAGTACATCAGTGATGATCCATAGTACACCAGTGATGATCCATAGTACACCAGTGATGTCCCATAGTACATCAGTGATGATCCACAGTACATCAGTGATGATCCATAGTACACCAGGGATGGCCCATAGTACATCAGTAATGGCTCATAGTACATCAGTGATGATCCATAGTACATCAGTGATGATCCATAGTACACCAGTGATGATCCATAGTACATCAGTGATGGCTCATAGTACATCAGTGATGATCCATAGTACACCAGTGATGATCCATAGTACATCAGTGATGGCTCAGAGTACATCAGTGATGATCCATAATACATCAGTGATGATCCATAGTACATCAGTGATGATCCATAGTACACCAGTCATGGCCCATAGTACTACAGTGATGATCTATAGTACATCAGTGATGATCCACAGTACATCAGTGATGATCCACAGTACATCAGTGATGATCCAAGGTACATCAGTGATGATCCAGAGTACATCAGTGATGATCCTCAGTACATCAGTGATGATCCACAGTACATCAGTGATGATCCACAGTACATCAGTGATGATCCACAGTACATCAGGGATGGTCCACAGTACATCAGTGATGATCCATAGTACACCAGTCATGATCCATAGTACATCAGTGATGATCCATAGTACATCAGTGATGATCCATAGTACACCAGTGATGATCCATAGTACACCAGTGATGGCCCATAGTACATCAGTGATGAACAATAGTACATCAGTGATGATCCACAGTACATCAGTGATGATCCATAGTACATCAGTGATGATCCACAGTACATCAGTGATGATCCACAGTACATCAGGGATGGTCCATAGTACATCAGTGATGATCCATAGTACACCAGTGATGATCCATAGTACACCAGTGATGGCCTATAGTACATCAGTGATGAACTATAGTACATCAGTGATGATCCACAGTACATCAGTGATGATCCACAGTACATCAGGGATGGTCCATAGTACACCAGTGATGATCCACAGTACACCAGTGATGATCCATAGTACACCAGTGATGGTCCATAGTACATCAGTGATGATCTATAGTACATCAGTGATGGTCCATAGTACATCAGTGATGATCTATAGTACATCAGTGATGATCCACAGTACATCAGTTATGATACACAGTACATCAGTGATGATCCACAGTACATCAGTGATGATCCACAATACTTCAGTGATGATCCACAGTACATCAGTGATGATCCATAGTACATCAGTGATGATCCACAGTACATCAGTGATGATCCACAGTACATCAGGGATGGTCCATAGTACATCAGTGATGATCCATAGTACACCAGTGATGATCCATAGTACACCAGTGATGGCCCATAGTACATCAGTGATGAACTATAGTACATCAGTGATGATCCACAGTACATCAGTGATGATCCACAGTACATCAGGGATGGTCCATAGTACACCAGTGATGATCCACAGTACACCAGTGATGATCCATAGTACACCAGTGATGGTCCATAGTACATCAGTGATGATCTATAGTACATCAGTGATGGTCCATAGTACATCAGTGATGAGCTATAGTACATCAGTGATGATCTATAGTACATCAGTGATGATCCATAGTACACCAGTGATGATCCATAGTACACCAGTGATGGCCCATAGTACATCAGTGATGATCCATAGTACACCAGTGATGATCCATAGTACACCAGTGATGGCCCATAGTACATCAGTGATGAACTATAGTACATCAGTGATGATCCACAGTACATCAGTGATGATCCATAGTACATCAGTGATGATCCACAGTACATCAGTGATGATCCACAGTACATCAGGGATGGTCCATAGTACATCAGTGATGATCCATAGTACACCAGTGATGATCCATAGTACACCAGTGATGGCCCACAGTATATCAGTGATGAACTATAGTACATCAGTGATGATCCACAGTACATCAGTGATGATCCACAGTACATCAGGGATGGTCCATAGTACACCAGTGATGATCCACAGTACACCAGTGATGATCCATAGTACACCAGTGATGGTCCATAGTACATCAGTGATGATCTATAGTACATCAGTGATGGTCCATAGTACATCAGTGATGATCTATAGTACATCAGTGATGATCTATAGTACATCAGTGATGATCCAGAGTACATCAGTGATGATCCACAGTACATCAGTGATGGTCCACAGTACATCAGGGATGGTCCACAGTACATCGGTGATGATCCATAGTACACCAGTGATGGCCCATAGTACATCAGTGATGGTCCATAGTACACCAGTGATGATCTATAGTACATCAGTGATGATCCATAGTACACCAGTGATGGCCCATAGTACATCAGTGATGATCCATAGTACATCAGTGATGATCCACAGTACATCAGTGATGATCCACAGTACATCAGGGATGGTCCATAGTACATCAGTGATGATCCATAGTACACCAGTGATGATCCATAGTACACCAGTGATGGCCCATAGTACATCAGTGATGAACTATAGTACATCAGTGATGATCCACAGTACATCAGTGATGATCCACAGTACATCAGGGATGGTCCATAGTACACCAGTGATGATCCACAGTACATCAGTTATGATCCACAGTACATTAGTGATGATCCACAGTACATCAGTGATGATCCACAGTATATCAGTGATGATCCACAATACTTCAGTGATGATCCACAGTACATCAGGGATGGTCCACAGTACATCAGTGATGGTCCACAGTATATCAGTGATGATCCATAGTACATCAGTGATGGTCCATAGTACATCAGTGATGGTCCATAGTACACCAGTGATGATCCATAGTACACCAGTGATGGCCCATAGTACACCAGTGATGGCCCATAGTACATCAGTGATGATCCATAGTACATCAGTGATGATCCACAGTACATCAGTGATGATCCACAGTACATCAGGGATGGTCCATAGTACATCAGTGATGATCCATAGTACACCAGTGATGATCCATAGTACACCAGTGATGGCCCATAGTACATCAGTGATGAACTATAGTACATCAGAGATGATCCACAGTACATCAGGGATGGTCCATAGTACATCAGTCATGATCCATAGTACACCAGTGATGATCCATAGTACACCAGTGATGGCCCATAGTACATCAGTGATGAACTATAGTACATCAGTGATGATCCACAGTACATCAGTGATGATCCATAGTACATCAGTGATGATCCACAGTACATCAGGAATGGTCCATAGTACACCAGTGATGGCCCATAGTACATCAGTGATGATCCACAGTACATCAGTGATGATCTATAGTACATCAGTGATGATCCACAGTACACCAGTGATGATTCACAGTACATAAGGGATGGTCCATAGTACATCAGGGATGGTCCATAGTACATCAGTGATGATCCACAGTACATCAGGGATGGTCCACAGTACATCAGTGATGATCCATAGTACATCAGTGATGGCCCATAGTACATCAGTGATGATCCATATTACACCAGTGATGATCCATAGTACACCAGGGATGACCCACAGTACATCAGTGATGATCCACAGTACATCAGTGATGGTCCATAGTAAATCAGTGATGGTCCATAGTACACCAGTGATGATCCATAGTTCACCAGTGATGGCCCATAGTACACCAGTGATGATCCATAGTACACCAGAGATGGCCCATAGTATACCAGTGATGTCCCATAGTACATCAGTGATGATCCACAGTACATCAGTGATGATCCATAGTACACCAGGGATGGCCCATAGTACATCAGTGATGGCTCATAGTACATCAGTGATGATCCATAGTACATCAGTGATGATCCATAGTACACCAGTGATGATCCATAGTACATCAGTGATGGCTCATAGTACATCAGTGATGATCCATAGTACATCAGTGATGATCCATAGTACACCAGTGATGATCCATAGTACATCAGTGATGGCTCATAGTACATCAGTGATGATCCATAATACATCAGTGATGATCCATAGTACACCAGTGATGGCCCATAGTACTTCAGTGATGATCTATAGTACATCAGTGATGATCCACAGTACATCAGTGATGATCCACAGTACATCAGTGATGATCCACGGTACATCAGTGATGATCCATAGTACATCAGTGATTATCCTCAGTACATCAATGATGATCCACAGTACATCAGTGATGATCCACAGTACATCAGTGATGATCCACAGTACATCAGTGATGATCCACAGGACATCAGGGATGGTCCACAGTACATCAGTGATGATCCATAGTAAACCAGTCATGATCCATAGTACATCAGTAATGATCCATAGTACATCAGTGATGATCCATAGTACACCAGTGATGGCCCATAGTACACCAGTGATGATCCATAGTACACCAGTGATGGCCCATAGTACTTCAGTGATGATCTATAGTACATCAGTGATGATCCACAGTACATCAGTGATGATCCACAATACATCAGGGATTGTCCACAGTATATCAGTGATGATCCATAGTACATCAGTGATGGCCCACAGTACATCAGTGATGATCCACAGTACATCAGTGATGATTCATAGTACACCAGTGATGGTCCATAGTACACCAGTGATGGTCCATAGTACATCAGTGATGATCCATAGTACATCAGTGATGATCCACAGTACATCAGGGATGGTCCACAGTACATCGGTGATGATCCATAGTACACCAGTGATGGCCCATAGTACATCAGTGATGGTCCATAGTACATCAGTGATGATCCATAGTACATCAGTGATGATCCATAGTACACCAGTGATGGCCCATAGTCAGTGCCGGCCGAAGACATTGTGCTGCCTGGTACCAAGAATGAAATGCTGCCCCCCCCCCAAAAAAAAATAAAAAATCACGCCCACCAAAATGCCCCCACATCCATCATTTTATATCATGATAACTAAAGTGGACCTGTCATGGCTCTATAAAAAGGACCTGTTATGGCTCTATTCATGTATATAGGAGTATAAAGAGGACCTTCCATGGCTCTATACATGTATATAGAAGTATAATGAGGACCTGTCATGGCTCTATACATGTACCGTATTTTCCCGGTCTATAAGACGCCCCCATATACAAGACGCCCCCCACTTTTCCAACCCAAAATTAAGAAATCAATATTTTACACATAGGTAAAACAGAACACATTTTTATTTAGTAATTACCGCAGGTAACGTTTAAATACTAGTATATTATGCAGGGGTTGTTCTTCCTGTTTTCTCCACTGTCTATCATACACTCTGCGGAGGCAAGTCCAAACTGTTTCTCTGCAGCTCTATTCCCACGCTCTTTTGTGCATAGCTGGCTACATTTGGTTTGATTTGGCAGAGTAAGACAATCACTTACTTTTATTATTTTCTGACATCTTGGTCCCAGAACACTCCGGTCCCTGTTGCATCTGTGCATCTCCACTTCCAACAGGATCGCATCTGCTCACTCTCCACCTCCACCCCCAGCTTTAGCTGACGTCAGTAACATACGGCTCGTGATTGGAGAAAGCCACTTGACAAGCTATGGGCCGCGACGCACCTTCGCGGATGTCTCCCAGGCTGACCAACCGTGTATAAGACGCTGTTCGATTTACAGGCTATTATTTTAGGAAAAAATAGCGTCTTATCCACGGAAAAATACGGTTTATAGAAATATAAAGAGGACCTGTCATGGCTCTATACATGTATGTAGGAGTATAAAGAGGACCTGTCATGGCTCTATACATGTATGTAGGAGTATAAAGAGGACCTGTCATGGCTATATACATGTATATAGAAGTATAAAGAGGACCTGCCATGGCTCTATACATGTATGTAGGAGTATAAAGAGGACCTGTCATGGCTCTATACATGTATATAGGAGTATAAAAGGACCTGTGCGTAGCCGGCGGCCGCGATGTCACCGGCCACACATAGTGGATTGTCACTTGCCACAACGTCACCTGCCACACGTTGCAGATTGTCACTTGCCACAACGTCACCTGCCACACATTGCGGATTGTCACTTGCCACAACGTCACCTGCCACACGTTGCAGATTGTCACTTGCTGTGTCCCAGAGTAAAGGCAGGCAGCAGAGAGCTAATGTAATCTCTCTGCTGCCCGCACAGTGGGGGCGGAACTGCAGTGATGCAGGGCGGGCAGTGAGAGATGATGTCATCTCTCTGCTCCCCCGCCCGCTGTTTGGCCAGCAAGCCCGCTCACTTGCTGACTGTCCCGCCCGCTGACTGTTCCTCTGTTCTGCCCGCATGCTCCATTCACCTTGGCCCAACGCCCAGGTGAATGGAGCGCGCGGGGAGCGGAGCGGGCTGGCTGGCGGGCGGGCGTCAATTTGCCTCACAGCGGAGCGGGCGGAACGGGTTAGCGACAATTTGCCTCACAGTGCAGAGTAGGGTTGCCACCTTTTCGTCAAGCCAAACCCGAACACATTAGCAGCACACGCCAATATATATTTTTTTTTGTAGTACATTAAATTCATTACCTCTGTACAAAGCAATGCACAGCTATTTTTTTTTATTTAGTATACCCTGTACATATATTTTTGTGATTAAATAAAATTTCTAATCATATGGAGTTAATCACAAGAGTCCCCCTTTATATCAGAGTCAACAGAGTTCTCCTTTAGATCTGAATCTGCAGAGTTCCCCTTTACATCTGAATGCACAGGGTTCTGCAGAAGAGGAGTGCAGAGGGTAAGATGGGGGCAGTATGTACAGGAGAGGAGTGCAGAGGGTATAATGGGGGCAGTATGCATAAGAGAGAAGTGTGGAGGGTATGATGGAGCAGTATGTATAGAAGAGGAGTTGAGAGGGTATGAGGGGGGCGGTTTGTACAGGAGAGGAGTGTGGAGGGTATGATGGGGCGGTATGTACAGGAGAGGAGTTTGGAGGGTATGAGGGGGGCAGTATGTACAGGAGAGGAGTGTGAAGGGTATGATAGGTGCAGTTAGTACAGGAGAGGAGTTCGGAGGGTATGATGGGTGCAGTTAGTACAGGGGAGGAGTTCGGAGGGTATGATGGGTGCGGTTAGTACAGGGGAGGGGTTCAGGGGGTATGATGGGTGCAGTTGGTACAGGAGAGGAGTTCGGAGGGTATGATGGGTGCAGTTAGTACAGGGGAGGAGTTCGGAGGGTATGATGGGTGCAGTTGGTACAGGAGAGGACTTCGGAGGGTATGGCGGTGGCAGAATGGGGAGGGATTTCTTGCTGTGTCTATGGGGTGACCAGGGAGTGATGTTGGGAAGATAGGGGAAGGAAAGTGACCATGAAATGATGGGGGGGGGGTAGGAAGCAGCTCTGAGTGACGTCTGTATGAAGTGGTCTGGGGGGGTGATGCAAGCTGGGGGGAGTTGGGGGCTGAGAAGTGGTCAGATAGCGATGTATATAATAAAAAAAAAACTCATCCACTAAAAACATACAACAATAAATCATACAACAGTACTACAGATCTATGTAATGGAGCTCCCAGCACTCTGTATACCCAGATAATGTGAAGGTAATTGATGACCATTCATATAACCCTGTGGTATCCAGGCTCTGAGTCTGTACAATCAGAGGTGTGAACTCACCACATATATACAGGTTACATGAATGGTTATAAATGACTTCACATTATCTAGTCTGAACAATTGGATTGGAGGATGTTTGCACAGACTTTTCATGCTAAGAAGTGATCTGTCAAATGTGATCGGGCTGCTGCAGACCCCCCCTCCCCCCCCCACACTCACTATCTCCTCCGATTCTTCTGTCAACTTCTGTTAACCCTTCACTGCATCTCCTGAAGAAAAAACCACCTTGAAAGCAACTACTATCCACCCTAGGAAACTTCTCCCAGAAAAAATCAGCTCACCTCCTCCCTTCCTCTGGCCAGCCTGACAGGAGACAGTGAGCTCCGCCCCCCAGTTCTCACAACACTCCGCACTGGTGATTGGAGGGGGGAGGTTGATGTCGGAGATAACAGGGACCCCGCACTGCACGAGACTGGAGGGAGGGGGAAGAGACAGAAAGGAGTTTTTTAAATCCAGAACACACACCGCAGCCGCAGGCACAGTGTATTCTTTACAATGCCGCTGCTGCTGTTTCACAGTGAAAGGTGGAGTGGGGGAGAGGAACGGGCGGAATGGGATGGCGGGCAGGCGGCAATTTGCCACCCCCCTAAAAGTGCCGCCTGGTACAATGGTACCATCGGGTCCCATGGTAGGGCCGGCCCTGCCCATAGTACATCAGTGATGATCCATAGTACATCAGTGATGATCCACAGTACATCAGTGATGATCCAAAGTACATCAGGGATGGTCCATAGTACATCAGTGATGATCCATAGTACACCAGTGATGATCCATAGTACACCAGTGATGGCCCATAGTACATCAGTGATGAACTATAGTAAATCAGTGATGATCCACAGTACATCAGTGATAATCCACAGTACATCAGGGATGGTCCATAGTACACCAGTGATGATCCACAGTACATCAGTTATGATCCACAGTACATTAGTGATGATCCACAGTACATCAGTGATGATCCACAGTACATCAGTGATGATCCACAATACTTCAGTGATGATCCACAGTACATCAGGGATGGTCCACAGTACATCAGTGATGGTCCACAGTATATCAGTGATGATCCATAGTACATCAGTGATGGTCCATAGTACATCAGTGATGGTCCATAGTACATCAGTGATGATCCATAGTACACCAGTGATGGCCCATAGTACACCAGTGATGGCCCATAGTACATCAGTGATGATCCATAGTACATCAGTTATGATCCACAGTACATCAGTGATGATCCACAGTACATCAGGGATGGTCCATAGTACATCAGTGATGATCCATAGTACACCAGTGATGATCCATAGTACACCAGTGATGGCCCATAGTACATCAGTGATGAACTATAGTACATCAGAGATGATCCACAGTACATCAGGGATGGTCCACAGTACATCAGTCATGATCCATAGTACACCAGTGATGATCCATAGTACACCAGTGATGGCCCATAGTACATCAGTGATGAACTATAGTACATCAGTGATGATCCACAGTACATCAGTGATGATCCATAGTACATCAGTGATGATCCACAGTACATCAGGGATGGTCCATAGTACACCAGTGATGGCCCATAGTACATCAGTGATGATGCACAGTACATCAGTGATGATCTATAGTACATCAGTGATGATCCACAGTACACCAGTGATGATTCACAGTACATCAGGGATGGTCCATAGTACATCAGGAATGGTCCATAGTACATCAGTGATGATCCACAGTACATCAGGGATGGTCCACAGTACATCAGTGATGATCCATAGTACATCAGTGATGGCCCATAGTACATCAGTGATGATCCATATTACACCAGTGATGATCCATAGTACACCAGGGATGACCCATAGTACATCAGTGATGATCCACACTACATCAGTGATGGTCCATAGTAAATCAGTGATGGTCCATAGTACACCAGTGATGATCCATAGTTCACCAGTGATGGCCCATAGTACATCAGTGATGATCCATAGTACACCAGGGATGGCCCATAGTACATCAGTGATGGCTCATAGTACATCAGTGATGATCCATAGTACATCAGTGATGATCCATAGTACACCAGTGATGATCCATAGTACATCAGTGATGGCTCATAGTACATCAGTGATGATCCATAGTACATCAGTGATGATCCATAGTACACCAGTGATGATCCATAGTACATCAGTGATGGCTCATAGTACATCAGTGATGATCCATAATACATCAGTGATGATCCATAGTACACCAGTGATGGCCCATAGTACTTCAGTGATGATCTATAGTACATCAGTGATGATCCACAGTACACCAGTGATGATCCACAGTACATCAGTGATGATCCACGGTACATCAGTGATGATCCATAGTACATCAGTGATGATCCTCAGTACATCAATGATGATCCACAGTACATCAGTGATGATCCACAGTACATCAGTGATGATCCACAGGACATCAGGGATGGTCCACAGTACATCAGTGATGATCCATAGTAAACCAGTCATGATCCATAGTACATCAGTGATGATCCATAGTACATCAGTGATGATCCATAGTACACCAGTGATGGCCCATAGTACACCAGTGATGATCCATAGTACACCAGTGATGGCCCATAGTACTTCAGTGATGATCTATAGTACATCAGTGATGATCCACAGTACATCAGTGATGATCCACAATACATCAGGGATTGTCCACAGTATATCAGTGATGATCCATAGTACATCAGTGATGGCCCACAGTACATCAGTGATGATCCACAGTACATCAGTGATGATCCATAGTACACCAGTGATGGTCCATAGTACACCAGTGATGGTCCATAGTACATCAGTGATGATCCATAGTACATCAGTGATGATCCACAGTACATCAGGGATGGTCCACAGTACATCAGTGATGATCCATAGTACACCAGTGATGGCCCAAAGCACATCAGTGATGGTCCATAGTACACCAGGGATGATCCATAGTAATCCAGTGATGATCCATAGTACACCAGTGATGGCCCATAGTACACCAGTGATGGCCCATAGTACATCAGTGATGATCCACAGTACATCAGTGATGATCTATAGTACATCAGGGATGGTCCACAGTACATCAGTGATGCTCCATAGTACACCTGTGATGGCCCACAGTACACCTGTGATGGCCCACAGTAGATCAGTGATGATCCACAGTACATCAGGGATGATCCACAGTATATCAGGGATGGTCCACAGTATATCAGTGATGAGCCATAGTACATCAGTGATGGTCCATAGTACACCAGTGATGATCCATAGTACACCAGTGATGGCCCATAGTACACCAGTGATGGTCCACAGTACATCAGTGATGATCCATAGTACACCAGTGATGATCCATAGTACATCAGTGATGCTCCATAGTACACCTGTGATGGCCCACAGTACACCTGTGATGGTCCACAGTATATCAGTGATGATCCACAGTACATCAGTGATGATCCATAGTACACCAGGGATGGCCCATAGTACATCAGTAATGGCTCATAGTACATCAGTGATGATCCATAGTACATCAGTGATGATCCATAGTACACCAGTGATGATCCATAGTACACCAGTGATGTCCCATAGTACATCAGTGATGATCCACAGTACATCAGTGATGATCCATAGTACACCAGGGATGGCCCATAGTACATCAGTAATGGCTCATAGTACATCAGTGATGATCCATAGTACATCAGTGATGATCCATAGTACACCAGTGATGATCCATAGTACATCAGTGATGGCTCATAGTACATCAGTGATGATCCATAGTACACCAGTGATGATCCATAGTACATCAGTGATGGCTCAGAGTACATCAGTGATGATCCATAATACATCAGTGATGATCCATAGTACATCAGTGATGATCCATAGTACACCAGTCATGGCCCATAGTACTACAGTGATGATCTATAGTACATCAGTGATGATCCACAGTACATCAGTGATGATCCACAGTACATCAGTGATGATCCAAGGTACATCAGTGATGATCCAGAGTACATCAGTGATGATCCTCAGTACATCAGTGATGATCCACAGTACATCAGTGATGATCCACAGTACATCAGTGATGATCCACAGTACATCAGGGATGGTCCACAGTACATCAGTGATGATCCATAGTACACCAGTCATGATCCATAGTACATCAGTGATGATCCATAGTACATCAGTGATGATCCATAGTACACCAGTGATGATCCATAGTACACCAGTGATGGCCCATAGTACTTCAGTGATAATTAATAGTACATCAGTGATGATCCACAGTACATCAGTGATGATCCACAATACATCAGGGATGGTCCACAGTATATCAGTGATGATCCATAGTACATCAGTGATGGCCCACAGTACATCAGTGATGATCCACAGTACATCAGTGATGATCCATAGTACACCAGTGATGGCCCATAGTACATCAGTGATGGTCCATAGTACATCAGTGATGATCCATAGTACATCAGTGATGATCCATAGTACACCAGTGATGATCCACAGTACATCAGTTATGATCCACAGTACATCAGTGATGATCCACAGTACATCAGTGATGATCCACAATACTTCAGTGATGATCCACAGTACATCAGTGATGATCCACAGTACATCAGGGATGGTCCACAGTATATCAGTGATGATCCATAGTACATCAGTGATGGCCCATAGTACATCAGTGATGATCCATAGTACACCAGTTATGATCCATAGTACACCAGTAATGTTCCATAGTACACCAGGGATGATCCACAGTACATCAGTGATGATCCACAGTACATCAGTGGTGGTCCACAGTACATCAGTGATGGTCCATAGTACACCAGTGATGATCCATAGTACACCAGTGATGATCCATAGTACACCAGTGATGGCCCGTAGTACACCAGTGATGGCCCATAGTACATCAGTGATGATCCATAGTACATCAATGATGATCCACAGTACATCAGTGATGATCTATAGTACATCAGGGATGGTCCATAGTACATCAGTGATGATCCATAGTACACCAGTGATGATCCATAGTACACCAGTGATGGCCCATAGTACATCACTGATGAACTATAGTACATCAGTGATGATCCACAGTACATCAGGGATGGTCCATAGTACATCAGTGATGATCCATAGTACACCAGTGATGATCCATAGTACACCAGTGATGGCCCATAGTACATCAGTGATGAACTATAGTACATCAGTGATGATCCACAGTACATCAGTGATGATCCACAGTACATCAGGGATGGTCCATAGTACACCAGTGATGATCCACAGTACACCAGTGATGATCCATAGTACACCAGTGATGGTCCATAGTACATCAGTGATGATCTATAGTACATCAGTGATGGTCCATAGTACATCAGTGATGATCTATATACATAGTACACCAGTGATGATCTATAGTACATCAGTGATGATCTACAGTACATCAGTTATGATCCACAGTACATTAGTGATGATCAACAGTACATCAGTGATGATCCACAATACTTCAGTGATGATCCACAGTACATCAGTGATGATCCACAGTACATCAGGGATGGTCCACAGTATATCAGTGATGATCCATAGTACATCAGTGATGGTCCATAGTACACCAGTGATGATCCATAGTACACCAGTGATGATCCATAGTACACCAGTGATGGCCCATAGTACACCAGTGAGGGCCCATAGTACATCAGTGATGACCCATAGTACATCAGTGATGATCCACAGTACATCAGTGATGATCCACAGTACATCAGGGATGGTCCATAGTATATCAGTGATGATCCATAGTACACCAGTGATGATCCATAGTACACCAGTGATGGCCCATAGTACATCAGTGATGAACTATAGTACATCAGTGATGATCCACAGTACATCAGGGATGGTCCATAGTACATCAGTGATGATCCATAGTACACCAGGGATGGTCCATAGTACATCAGTGATGGCCCATAGTACATCAGTGATGAACAATAGTACATCAGTGATGATCCATAGTACATCAGTGATGATCCATAGTACATCAGTGATGATCCACAGTACATCAGTGATGATCCACAGTACATCAGGGATTGTCCATAGTACATCAGTGATGATCCATAGTACACCAGTGATGATCCATAGTACACCAGTGATGGCCCATAGTACATCGGTGATGAACTATAGTACATCAGTGATGATCCACAGTACATCAGTGATGATCCACAGTACATCAGGGATGGTCCATAGTACACCAGTGATGATCCACAGTACACCAGTGATGATCCATAGTACACCAGTGATGGTCCATAGTACATCAGTGATGATCTATAGTACATCAGTGATGGTCCATAGTACATCAGTGATGATCTATAGTACATCAGTGATGATCCACAGTACATCAGTTATGATACACAGTACATCAGTGATGATCCACAGTACATCAGTGATGATCCACAATACTTCAGTGATGATCCACAGTACATCAGTGATGATCCACAGTACATCAGGGATGGTCCACAGTATATCAGTGATGATCCATAGTACATCAGTGATGGTCCATAGTACACCAGTGATGATCTATAGTACACCAGTGATGGCCCATAGTACACCAGTGATGGCCCATAGTACATCAGTGATGATCCATAGTACATCAGTGATGATCCACAGTACATCAGTGATGATCCACAGTACATCAGGGATGGTCCATAGTACATCAGTGATGATCCATAGTACACCAGTGATGATCCATAGTACACCAGTGATGGCCCATAGTACATCAGTGATGAACTATAGTACATCAGTGATGATCCACAGTACATCAGGGATGGTCCATAGTACATCAGTGATGATCCATAGTACACCAGTGATGATCCATAGTACACCAGTGATGGCCCATAGTACATCAGTGATGAACTATAGTACATCAGTGATGATCCACAGTACATCAGTGATGATCCATAGTACATCAGTGATGATCCACAGTATATCAGTGATGATCCACAGTACATCAGGGATGGTCCATAGTACATCAGTGATGATCCATAGTACACCAGTGATGATCCATAGTACACCAGTGATGGCCCATAGTACATCAGTGATGAACTATAGTACATCAGTGATGATCCACAGTACATCAGTGATGATCCACAGTACACCAGTGATGATCCACAGTACACCAGTGATGATCCATAGTACACCAGTGATGGTCCATAGTACATCAGTGATGATCTATAGTACATCAGTGATGGTCCATAGTACATCAGTGATGAGCTATAGTACATGAGTGATGATCCATAGTACACCAGTGATGATCCATAGTACACCAGTGATGGCCCATAGTACATCAGTGATGAACTATAGTACATCAGTGATGATCCACAGTACATCAGGGATGGTCCATAGTACATCAGTGATGATCCATAGTACACCAGTGATGGCCCATAGTACATCAGTGATGAACTATAGTACATCAGTGATGATCCACAGTACATCAGTGATGATCCACAGTACATCAGGGATGGTCCATAGTACACCAGTGATGATCCACAGTACACCAGTGATGATCCATAGTACACCAGTGATGGTCCATAGTACATCAGTGATGATCTATAGTACATCAGTGATGGTCCATAGTACATCAGTGATGATCTATAGTACACCAGTGATGATCTATAGTACATCAGTGATGATCTACAGTACATCAGTTATGATCCACAGTACATTAGTGATGATCCACAGTACATCAGTGATGATCCACAATACTTCAGTGATGATCCACAGTACATCAGTGATGATCCACAGTACATCAGGGATGGTCCACAGTATATCAGTGATGATCCATAGTACATCAGTGATGGTCCATAGTACATCAGTGATGGTCCATAGTACACCAGTGATGATCCATAGTACACCAGTGATGGCCCATAGTACACCAGTGATGGCCCATAGTACATCAGTGATGATCCATAGTACATCAGTGATGATCCACAGTACATCAGTGATGATCCACAGTACATCAGGGATGGTCCATAGTACATCAGTGATGATCCATAGTACACCAGTGATGATCCATAGTACACCAGTGATGGCCCATAGTACATCAGTGATGAACTATAGTACATCAGTGATGATCCACAGCACATCAGGGATGGTCCATAGTACATCAGTGATGATCCATAGTACACCAGTGATGATCCATAGTACACCAGTGATGGCCCATAGTACATCAGTGATGAACAATAGTACATCAGTGATGATCCACAGTACATCAGTGATGATCCATAGTACATCAGTGATGATCCACAGTACATCAGTGATGATCCACAGTACATCAGGGATGGTCCATAGTACATCAGTGATGATCCATAGTACACCAGTGATGATCCATAGTACACCAGTGATGGCCTATAGTACATCAGTGATGAACTATAGTACATCAGTGATGATCCACAGTACATCAGTGATGATCCACAGTACATCAGGGATGGTCCATAGTACACCAGTGATGATCCACAGTACACCAGTGATGATCCATAGTACACCAGTGATGGTCCATAGTACATCAGTGATGATCTATAGTACATCAGTGATGGTCCATAGTACATCAGTGATGATCTATAGTACATCAGTGATGATCCACAGTACATCAGTTATGATACACAGTACATCAGTGATGATCCACAGTACATCAGTGATGATCCACAATACTTCAGTGATGATCCACAGTACATCAGTGATGATCCACAGTACATCAGGGATGGTCCACAGTATATCAGTGATGATCCATAGTACATCAGTGATGGTCCATAGTACACCAGTGATGATCTATAGTACACCAGTGATGGCCCATAGTACACCAGTGATGGCCCATAGTACATCAGTGATGATCCATAGTACATCAGTGATGATCCACAGTACATCAGTGATGATCCACAGTACATCAGGGATGGTCCATAGTACAACAGTGATGATCCATAGTACACCAGTGATGATCCATAGTACACCAGTGATGGCCCATAGTACATCAGTGATGAACTATAGTACATCAGTGATGATCCACAGTACATCAGGGATGGTCCATAGTACATCAGTGATGATCCATAGTACACCAGTGATGATCCATAGTACACCAGTGATTGCCCATAGTACATCAGTGATGAACTATAGTACATCAGTGATGATCCACAGTACATCAGTGATGATCCACAGTACACCAGTGATGATCCACAGTACACCAGTGATGATCCATAGTACACCAGTGATGGTCCATAGTACATCAGTGATGATCTATAGTACATCAGTGATGGTCCATAGTACATCAGTGATGAGCTATAGTACATGAGTGATGATCTATAGTACATCATTGATGATCCATAGTACACCAGTGATGATCCATAGTACACCAGTGATGGTCCATAGTACATCAGTGATGAACTATAGTACATCAGTGATGATCCACAGTACATCAGGGATGGTCCATAGTACATCAGTGATGATCCATAGTACACCAGTGATGGCCCATAGTACATCAGTGATGAACTATAGTACATCAGTGATGATCCACAGTACATCAGTGATGATCCACAGTACATCAGGGATGGTCCATAGTACACCAGTGATGATCCACAGTACACCAGTGATGATCCATAGTACACCAGTGATGGTCCATAGTACATCAGTGATGATCTATAGTACATCAGTGATGGTCCATAGTACATCAGTGATGATCTATATACATAGTACACCAGTGATGATCTATAGTACATCAGTGATGATCTACAGTACATCAGTTATGATCCACAGTACATTAGTGATGATCCACAGTACATCAGTGATGATCCACAATACTTCAGTGATGATCCACAGTACATCAGTGATGATCCACAGTACATCAGGGATGGTCCACAGTATATCAGTGATGATCCATAGTACATCAGTGATGGTCCATAGTACATCAGTGATGGTCCATAGTACACCAGTGTTGATCCATAGTACACCAGTGATGGCCCATAGTACACCAGTGATGGCCCATAGTACATCAGTGATGATCCATAGTACATCAGTGATGATCCACAGTACATCAGTGATGATCCACAGTACATCAGGGATGGTCCATAGTACATCAGTGATGATCCATAGTACACCAGTGATGATCCATAGTACACCAGTGATGGCCCATAGTACATCAGTGATGAACTATAGTACATCAGTGATGATCCACAGTACATCAGGGATGGTCCATAGTACGTCAGTGATGATCCATAGTACACCAGTGATGATCCATAGTACACCAGTGATGGCCCATAGTACATCAGTGATGAACAATAGTACATCAGTGATGATCCACAGTACATCAGTGATGATCCATAGTACATCAGTGATGATCCACAGTACATCAGTGATGATCCACAGTACATCAGGGATGGTCCATAGTACATCAGTGATGATCCATAGTACACCAGTGATGATCCATAGTACACCAGTGATGGCCTATAGTACATCAGTGATGAACTATAGTACATCAGTGATGATCCACAGTACATCAGTGATGATCCACAGTACATTAGGGATTATCCATAGTACACCAGTGATGATCCACAGTACACCAGTGATGATCCATAGTACACCAGTGATGGTCCAGAGTACATCAGTGATGATCTATAGTACATCAGTGATGGTCCATAGTACATCAGTGATGATCTATAGTACATCAGTGATGATCCACAGTACATCAGTTATGATACACAGTACATCAGTGATGATCCACAGTACATCAGTGATGATCCACAATACTTCAGTGATGATCCACAGTACATCAGCGATGATCCACAGTACATCAGGGATGGTCCACAGTATATTAGTGATGATCCATAGTACATCAGTGATGGTCCATAGTACACCAGTGATGATCTATAGTACACCAGTGATGGCCCATAGTACACCAGTGATGGCCTATAGTACATCAGTGATGATCCATAGTACATCAGTGATGATCCACAGTACATCAGGGATGGTCCATAGTACATCAGTGATGATCCATAGTACACCAGTGATGATCCATAGTACACCAGTGATGATCCATAGTACACCAGTGATGGCCCATAGTACATCAGTGATGAACTATAGTACATCAGTGATGATCCACAGTACATCAGGGATGGTCCATAGTACATCAGTGATGATCCATAGTACACCAGTGATGATCCATAGTACACCAGTGATGGCCCATAGTACATCAGTGATGAACTATAGTACATCAGTGATGATCCACAGTACATCAGTGATGATCCATAGTACATCAGTGATGATTCACAGTATATCAGTGATGATCCACAGTACATCAGGGATGGTCCATAGTACATCAGTGATGATCCATAGTACACCAGTGATGATCCATAGTACACCAGTGATGGCCCATAGTACATCAGTGATGAACTATAGTACATCAGTGATGATCCACAGTACATCAGTGATGATCCATAGTACATCAGTGATGATCCACAGTACATCAGTGATGATCCATAGTACACCAGTGATGATCCATAGTACACCAGTGATGGCCCATAGTACATCAGTGATGAACTATAGTACATCAGTGATGATCCACAGTACATCAGTGATGATCCATAGTACATCAGTGATGATTCACAGTATATCAGTGATGATCCACAGTACTTTAGGGATGGTCCATAGTACATCAGTGATGATCCATAGTACACCAGTGATGATCCATAGTACACCAGTGATGGCCCATAGTACATCAGTGATGAACTATAGTACATCAGTGATGATCCACAGTACATCAGTGATGATCCATAGTACATCAGTGATGATCCACAGTACATCAGGGATGGTCCATAGTACATCAGTGATGATCCATAGTACACCAGTGATGATCCATAGTACACCAGTGATGGTCCATAGTACATCAGTGATGATCTATAGTACACCAGTGATGGTCCATAGTACATCAGTGATGATCTATAGTACATCAGTGATGATCTATAGTACATCAGTGATGATCCACAGTACATCAGTTATGATACACAGTACATCAGTGATGATCCACAGTACATCAGTGATGATCCACAATACTTCAGTGATGATCCACAGTACATCAGTGATGATCCACAGTACATCAGGGATGGTCCACAGTACATCAGTGATGATCCACAGTACATCAGGGATGGTCCATAGTACATCAGTGATGATCCATAGTACACCAGTGATGATCCATAGTACACCAGTGATGGTCCATAGTACTTCAGTGATGAACTATAGTACATCAGTGATGATCCACAGTACATCAGTGATGATCCACAGTACATCAGGGATGGTCCATAGTACACCAGTGATGATCCACAGTACACCAGTGATGATCCATAGTACACCAGTGAGGGTCCATAGTACATCAGGGATGGTCCATAGTACATCAGTGATGATCCATAGTACATCAGAGATGATCCACAGTACATCAGTGATGATCCACAGTACATCAGGGATGGTCCATAGTACATCAGTGATGATCCATAGTACACCAGTGATGATCCATAGTACACCAGTGATGGCCCATAGTACATCAGTGATGAACTATAGTACATCAGTGATGATCCACAGTACATCAGGGATGGTCCATAGTACATCAGTGATGATCCATAGTACAGCAGTGATGATCCATAGTACACCAGTGATGGCCCATAGTACATCAGTGATGAACTATAGTACATCAGTGATGATCCACAGCACATCAGTGATGATCCACAGTACATCAGTGATGATCCACAGTACATCAGGGATGGTCCATAGTACATCAGTGATGATCCATAGTACACCAGTGATGATCCATAGTACACCAGTGATGGTCCATAGTACATCAGTGATGATCTATAGTACATCAGTGATGATCTATAGTACATCAGTGATGATCCACAGTACATCAGTTATGATACACAGTACATCAGTGATGATCCACAGTACATCAGTGATGATCCACAATACTTCAGTGATGATCCACAGTACATCAGTGATGATCCACAGTACATCAGGGATGGTCCACAGTATATCAGTGATGATCCATAGTACATCAGTGATGGTCCATAGTACATCAGTGATGGTCCATAGTACATCAGTGATGGTCCATAGTACACCAGTGATGATCCATAGTACACCAGTGATGGCCCATAGTACACCAGTGATGGCCCATTGTACATCAGTGATGATCCATAGTACATCAGAGATGATCCACAGTACATCAGTGATGATCCACAGTACATCAGGGATGGTCCATAGTACACCAGTGATGATCCATAGTACACCAGTGATGATCCATAGTACACCAGTGATGGCCCATAGTACATCAGTGATGAACTATAGTACATCAGTGATGATCCACAGTACATCAGGGATGGTCCATAGTACATCAGTGATGATCCATAGTACACCAGTGATGATCCATAGTACACCAGTGATGGCCCATAGTACATCAGTGATGAACTATAGTACATCAGTGATGATCCACAGTACATCAGTGATGATCCATAGTACATCAGTGATGATCCACAGTACATCAGTGATGATCCACAGTACATCAGGGATGGTCCATAGTACATCAGTGATGATCCATAGTACACCAGTGATGATCCATAGTACACCAGTGATGGCCCATAGTACATCAGTGATGAACTATAGTACATCAGTGATGATCCACAGTACATCAGTGATGATCCACAGTACATCAGGGATGGTCCATAGTACACCAGTGATGATCCACAGTACACCAGTGATGATCCATAGTACACCAGTGATGGTCCATAGTACATCAGTGATGATCTATAGTACATCAGTGATGGTCCATAGTACATCAGTGATGAGCTATAGTACATCAGTGATGATCTATAGTACATCACCGATGATCCATAGTACACCAGTGATGATCCATAGTACACCAGTGATGGCCCATAGTACATCAGTGATGAACTATAGTACATCAGTGATGATCCACAGTACATCAGGGATGGTCCATAGTACATCAGTGATGATCCATAGTACATCAGTGATGATCCATAGTACACCAGTGATGGCCCATAGTACATCAGTGATGAACTATAGTACATCAGTGATGATCCACAGTACATCAGTGATGATCCATAGTACATCAGTGATGATCCACAGTACATCAGTGATGATCCACAGTACATCAGGGATGGTCCATAGTACATCAGTGATGATCCATAGTACACTAGTGATGATCCATAGTACACCAGTGATAGCCCATAGTACATCAGTGATGAACTATAGTACATCAGTGATGATCCACAGTACATCAGTGATGATCCACAGTACATCAGGGATGGTCCATAGTACACCAGTGATGATCCACAGTACACCAGTGATGATCCATAGTACACCAGTGATGGTCCATAGTACATCAGTGATGATCTATAGTACATCAGTGATGGTCCATAGTACATCAGTGATGATCTATAGTACATCAGTGATGATCCATAGTACATCAGTGATGATCCACAGTACATCAGTGATGGTCCACAGTACATCAGGGATGGTCCACAGTACATCAGGGATGATCCATAGTACACCAGTGATGGCCCATAGTACATCAGTGATGGTCCATAGTATATCAGTGATGATCCATAGTAGATCAGTGATGATCCATAGTACACCAGTGATGGCCCATAGTACACCAGTGATGGCCCATAGTACATCAGTGATGATCCACAGTACATCAGTGATGATCCATAGTACATCAGTGATGATCCACAGTACATAAGTGATGATCCACAGTACATCAGGGATGGTCCATAGTACATCAGTGATGATCCATAGTACACTAGTGATGATCCATAGTACACCAGTGATGGCCCATAGTACATCAGTGATGAACTATAGTACATCAGTGATGATCCACAGTACATCAGTGATGATCCACAGTACATCAGGGATGGTCCATAGTACACCAGTGATGATCCACAGTACACCAGTGATGATCCATAGTACACCAGTGATGGTCCATAGTACATCAGTGATGATCTATAGTACATCAGTGATGGTCCATAGTACATCAGTGATGATCTATAGTACATCAGTGATGATCTATAGTACATCAGTGATGATCCACAGTACATCAGTTATGATACACAGTACATCAGTGATGATCCACAGTACATCAGTGATGATCCACAATACTTCAGTGATGATCCACAGTACATCAGTGATGATCCACAGTACATCAGGGATGGTCCACAGTATATCAGTGATGATCCATAGTACATCAGTGATGGTCCATAGTACATCAGTGATGGTCCATAGTACACCAGTGATGATCCATAGTACACCAGTGATGGCCCATAGTACATCAGTGATGAACTATAGTACATCAGTGATGATCCACAGTACATCAGTGATGATCCATAGTACATCAGTGATGATCCACAGTACATCAGTGATGATCCACAGTACATCAGGGATGGTCCATAGTACATCAGTGATGATCCATAGTACACCAGTGATGATCCATAGTACACCAGTGATGGCCCATAGTACTTCAGTGATGAACTATAGTACATCAGTGATGATCCACAGTACATCAGTGATGATCCACAGTACATCAGGGATGGTCCATAGTACACCAGTGATGATCCACAGTACACCAGTGATGATCCATAGTACACCAGTGAGGGTCCATAGTACATCAGGGATGGTCCATAGTACATCAGTGATGATCCATAGTACACCAGTGATGATCCATAGTACACCAGTGATGGCCCATAGTACATCAGTGATGAACTATAGTACATCAGTGATGATCCACAGTACATCAGTGATGATCCACAGTACATCAGGGATGGTCCATAGTACACCAGTGATGATCCACAGTACACCAGTGATGATCCATAGTACACCAGTGATGGTCCATAGTACATCAGTGATGATCTATAGTACATCAGTGATGGTCCATAGTACATCAGTGATGATCTATAGTACATCAGTGATGATCTATAGTACATCAGTGATGATTCACAGTACATCAGTTATGATACACAGTACATCAGTGATGATCCACAGTACATCAGTGATGATCCACAATACTTCAGTGATGATCCACAGTACATCAGTGATGATCCACAGTACATCAGGGATGGTCCACAGTATATCAGTGATGATCCACAGTACATCAGTGATGGTCCATAGTACATCAGTGATGGTCCATAGTACACCAGTGATGATCCATAGTACACCAGTGATGGCCCATAGTACACCAGTGATGGCCCATAGTACATCAGTGATGAACTATAGTACATCAGTGATGATCCACAGTACATCAGGGATGGTCCATAGTACATCAGTGATGGTCCATAGTACACCAGTGATGATCCATAGTACACCAGTGATGGTCCATAGTACACCAGTGATGGCCCATAGTACATCAGTGATGATCCATAGTACATCAGAGATGATCCACAGTACATCAGTGATGATCCACAGTACATCAGGGATGGTCCATAGTACATCAGTGATGATCCATAGTACACCAGTGATGATACATAGTACACCAGTGATGGCCCATAGTACATCAGTGATGAACTATAGTACATCAGTGATGATCCACAGTACATCAGGGATGGTCCATAGTACATCAGTGATGATCCATAGTACACCAGTGATGATCCATAGTACACCAGTGATGGCCCATAGTACATCAGTGATGAACTATAGTACATCAGTGATGATCCACAGTACATCAGTGATGATCCATAGTACATCAGTGATGATCCACAGTACATCAGTGATGATCCACAGTACATCAGGGATGGTCCATAGTACATCAGTGATGATCCATAGTACACCAGTGATGATCCATAGTACACCAGTGATGGCCCATAGTACATCAGTGATGAACTATAGTACATCAGTGATGATCCACAGTACATCAGTGATGATCCACAGTACATCAGGGATGGTCCATAGTTCACCAGTGATGATCCACAGTACACCAGTGATGATCTATAGTACACCAGTGATGGTCCATAGTACATCAGTGATGATCTATAGTACATCAGTGATGGTCCATAGTACATCAGTGATGAGCTATAGTACATCAGTGATGATCTATAGTACATCACTGATGATCCATAGTACACCAGTGATGATCCATAGTACACCAGTGATGGCCCATAGTACATCAGTGATGAACTATAGTACATCAGTGATGATCCACAGTACATCAGGGATGGTCCATAGTACATCAGTGATGATCCATAGTACATCAGTGATGATCCATAGTACACCAGTGATGACCCATAGTACATCAGTGATGAACTATAGTACATCAGTGATGATCCACAGTACATCAGTGATGATCCATAGTACATCAGTGATGATCCACAGTACATCAGTGATGATCCACAGTACATCAGGGATGGTCCATAGTACATCAGTGATGATCCATAGTACACCAGTGATGATCCATAGTACACCAGTGATGGCCCATAGTACATCAGTGATGAACTATAGTACATCAGTGATGATCCACAGTACATCAGTGATGATCCACAGTACATCAGGGATGGTCCATAGTACACCAGTGATGATCCACAGTACACCAGTGATGATCCATAGTACACCAGTGATGGTCCATAGTACATCAGTGATGATCTATAGTACATCAGTGATGGTCCATAGTACATCAGTGATGATCTATAGTACATCAGTGATGATCTATAGTACATCAGTGATGATCCATAGTACATCAGTGATGATCCACAGTACATCAGTGATGGTCCACAGTACATCAGGGATGGTCCACAGTACATCGGGGATGATCCATAGTACACCAGTGATGGCCCATAGTACATCAGTGATGGTCCATAGTATATCAGTGATGATCCATAGTAGATCAGTGATGATCCATAGTACACCAGTGATGGCCCATAGTACACCAGTGATGGCCCATAGTACATCAGTGATGATCCACAGTACATCAGTGATGATCCATAGTACATCAGTGATGATCCACAGTACATAAGTGATGATCCACAGTACATCAGGGATGGTCCATAGTACATCAGTGATGATCCATAGTACACCAGTGATGATCCATAGTACACCAGTGATGGCCCATAGTACATCAGTGATGAACTATAGTACATCAGTGATGATCCACAGTACATCAGTGATGATCCACAGTACATCAGGGATGGTCCATAGTACACCAGTGATGATCCACAGTACACCAGTGATGATCCATAGTACACCAGTGATGGTCCATAGTACATCAGTGATGATCTATAGTACATCAGTGATGGTCCATAGTACATCAGTGATGATCTATAGTACATCAGTGATGATCTATAGTACATCAGTGATGATCCACAGTACATCAGTTATGATACACAGTACATCAGTGATGATCCACAGTACATCAGTGATGATCCACAATACTTCAGTGATGATCCACAGTACATCAGTGATGATCCACAGTACATCAGGGATGGTCCACAGTATATCAGTGATGATCCATAGTACATCAGTGATGGTCCATAGTACATCAGTGATGGTCCATAGTACACCAGTGATGATCCATAGTACACCAGTGATGGCCCATAGTACATCAGTGATGAACTATAGTACATCAGTGATGATCCACAGTACATCAGTGATGATCCATAGTACATCAGTGATGATCCACAGTACATCAGTGATGATCCACAGTACATCAGGGATGGTCCATAGTACATCAGTGATGATCCATAGTACACCAGTGATGATCCATAGTACACCAGTGATGGCCCATAGTACTTCAGTGATGAACTATAGTACATCAGTGATGATCCACAGTACATCAGTGATGATCCACAGTACATCAGGGATGGTCCATAGTACACCAGTGATGATCCACAGTACACCAGTGATGATCCATAGTACACCAGTGAGGGTCCATAGTACATCAGGGATGGTCCATAGTACATCAGTGATGATCCATAGTACACCAGTGATGATCCATAGTACACCAGTGATGGCCCATAGTACATCAGTGATGAACTATAGTACATCAGTGATGATCCACAGTACATCAGTGATGATCCACAGTACATCAGGGATGGTCCATAGTACACCAGTGATGATCCACAGTACACCAGTGATGATCCATAGTACACCAGTGATGGTCCATAGTACATCAGTGATGATCTATAGTACATCAGTGATGGTCCATAGTACATCAGTGATGATCTATAGTACATCAGTGATGATCTATAGTACATCAGTGATGATTCACAGTACATCAGGTATGATACACAGTACATCAGTGATGATCCACAGTACATCAGTGATGATCCACAATACTTCAGTGATGATCCACAGTACATCAGTGATGATCCACAGTACATCAGGGATGGTCCATAGTACACCAGTGATGATCCACAGTACACCAGTGATGATCCATAGTACACCAGTGATGGTCCATAGTACATCAGTGATGATCTATAGTACATCAGTGATGGTCCATAGTACATCAGTGATGATCTATAGTACATCAGTGATGATCTATAGTACATCAGTGATGATCCATAGTACATCAGTGATGATCCACAGTACATCAGTGATGGTCCACAGTACATCAGGGATGGTCCACAGTACATCGGGGATGATCCATAGTACACCAGTGATGGCCCATAGTACATCAGTGATGGTCCATAGTATATCAGTGATGATCCATAGTAGATCAGTGATGATCCATAGTACACCAGTGATGGCCCATAGTACACCAGTGATGGCCCATAGTACATCAGTGATGATCCACAGTACATCAGTGATGATCCATAGTACATCAGTGATGATCCACAGTACATAAGTGATGATCCACAGTACATCAGGGATGGTCCATAGTACATCAGTGATGATCCATAGTACACCAGTGATGATCCATAGTACACCAGTGATGGCCCATAGTACATCAGTGATGAACTATAGTACATCAGTGATGATCCACAGTACATCAGTGATGATCCACAGTACATCAGTGATGGCCCATAGTACACCAGTGATGGCCCATAGTACATCAGTGATGATCCACAGTACATCAATGATGATCCATAGTACATCAGTGATGATCCACAGTACATAAGTGATGATCCACAGTACATCAGGGATGGTCCATAGTACATCAGTGATGATCCATAGTACACCAGTGATGATCCATAGTACACCAGTGATGGCCCATAGTACATCAGTGATGAACTATAGTACATCAGTGATGATCCACAGTACATCAGTGATGATCCACAGTACATCAGGGATGGTCCATAGTACACCAGTGATGATCCACAGTACACCAGTGATGATCCATAGTACACCAGTGATGGTCCATAGTACATCAGTGATGATCTATAGTACATCAGTGATGGTCCATAGTACATCAGTGATGATCTATAGTACATCAGTGATGATCTATAGTACATCAGTGATGATCCACAGTACATCAGTTATGATACACAGTACATCAGTGATGATCCACAGTACATCAGTGATGATCCACAATACTTCAGTGATGATCCACAGTACATCAGTGATGATCCACAGTACATCAGGGATGGTCCACAGTATATCAGTGATGATCCATAGTACATCAGTGATGGTCCATAGTACATCAGTGATGGTCCATAGTACACCAGTGATGATCCATAGTACACCAGTGATGGCCCATAGTACATCAGTGATGAACTATAGTACATCAGTGATGATCCACAGTACATCAGTGATGATCCATAGTACATCAGTGATGATCCACAGTACATCAGTGATGATCCACAGTACATCAGGGATGGTCCATAGTACATCAGTGATGATCCATAGTACACCAGTGATGATCCATAGTACACCAGTGATGGCCCATAGTACTTCAGTGATGAACTATAGTACATCAGTAATGATCCACAGTACATCAGTGATGATCCACAGTACATCAGGGATGGTCCATAGTACACCAGTGATGATCCACAGTACACCAGTGATGATCCATAGTACACCAGTGAGGGTCCATAGTAATCAGGGATGGTCCATAGTACATCAGTGATGATCCATAGTACACCAGTGATGATCCATAGTACACCAGTGATGGCCCATAGTACATCAGTGATGAACTATAGTACATCAGTGATGATCCACAGTACATCAGTGATGATCCACAGTACATCAGGGATGGTCCATAGTACACCAGTGATGATCCACAGTACACCAGTGATGATCCATAGTACACCAGTGATGGTCCATAGTACATCAGTGATGATCTATAGTACATCAGTGATGGTCCATAGTACATCAGTGATGATCTATAGTACATCAGTGATGATCTATAGTACATCAGTGATGATTCACAGTACATCAGGTATGATACACAGTACATCAGTGATGATCCACAGTACATCAGTGATGATCCACAATACTTCAGTGATGATCCACAGTACACCAGTGATGATCCACAGTACACCAGTGATGATCCATAGTACACCAGTGATGGTCCATAGTACATCAGTGATGATCTATAGTACATCAGTGATGGTCCATAGTACATCAGTGATGATCTATAGTACATCAGTGATGATCTATAGTACATCAGTGATGATCCATAGTACATCAGTGATGATCCACAGTACATCAGTGATGGTCCACAGTACATCAGGGATGGTCCACAGTACATCGGGGATGATCCATAGTACACCAGTGATGGCCCATAGTACATCAGTGATGGTCCATAGTATATCAGTGATGATCCATAGTAGATCAGTGATGATCCATAGTACACCAGTGATGGCCCATAGTACACCAGTGATGGCCCATAGTACATCAGTGATGATCCACAGTACATCAGTGATGATCCATAGTACATCAGTGATGATCCACAGTACATAAGTGATGATCCAAAGTACATCAGGGATGGTCCATAGTACATCAGTGATGATCCATAGTACACCAGTGATGATCCATAGTACACCAGTGATGGCCCATAGTACATCAGTGATGAACTATAGTACATCAGTGATGATCCACAGTACATCAGTGATGATCCACAGTACATCAGGGATGGTCCATAGTACACCAGTGATGATCCACAGTACACCAGTGATGATCCATAGTACACCAGTGATGGTCCATAGTACATCAGTGATGATCTATAGTACATCAGTGATGGTCCATAGTACATCAGTGATGATCTATAGTACATCAGTGATGATTTATAGTACATCAGTGATGATCCACAGTACATCAGTGATGATACACAGTACATCAGTGATGATCCACAGTACATCAGTGATGATCCACAATACTTCAGTGATGATCCACAGTACATCAGTGATGATCCACAGTACATCAGGGATGGTCCACAGTATATCAGTGATGATCCATAGTACATCAGTGATGGTCCATAGTACATCAGTGATGGTCCATAGTACACCAGTGATGATCCATAGTACACCAGTGATGGCCCATAGTA
Organism: Rana muscosa; assembly: GCA_029206835.1. Taxonomy (NCBI): domain Eukaryota; kingdom Metazoa; phylum Chordata; class Amphibia; order Anura; family Ranidae; genus Rana; species Rana muscosa. Next base: position 624,671 of record CM055127.1, on the reverse strand, counting down.
CATCAGTGATGAACTATAGTACATCAGTGATGATCCACAGTACATCAGTGATGATCCATAGTACATCAGTGATGATCCACAGTACATCAGTGATGATCCACAGTACATCAGGGATGGTCCATAGTACATCAGTGATGATCCATAGTACACCAGTGATGATCCATAGTACACCAGTGATGGCCCATAGTACTTCAGTGATGAACTATAGTACATCAGTGATGATCCACAGTACATCAGTGATGATCCACAGTACATCAGGGATGGTCCATAGTACACCAGTGATGATCCACAGTACACCAGTGATGATCCATAGTACACCAGTGAGGGTCCATAGTACATCAGGGATGGTCCATAGTACATCAGTGATGATCCATAGTACACCAGTGATGATCCATAGTACACCAGTGATGGCCCATAGTACATCAGTGATGAACTATAGTACATCAGTGATGATCCACAGTACATCAGTGATGATCCACAGTACATCAGGGATGGTCCATAGTACACCAGTGATGATCCACAGTACACCAGTGATGATCCATAGTACACCAGTGATGGTCCATAGTACATCAGTGATGATCTATAGTACATCAGTGATGGTCCATAGTACATCAGTGATGATCTATAGTACATCAGTGATGATCTATAGTACATCAGTGATGATTCACAGTACATCAGTTATGATACACAGTACATCAGTGATGATCCACAGTACATCAGTGATGATCCACAATACTTCAGTGATGATCCACAGTACATCAGTGATGATCCACAGTACATCAGGGATGGTCCACAGTATATCAGTGATGATCCACAGTACATCAGTGATGGTCCATAGTACATCAGTGATGGTCCATAGTACACCAGTGATGATCCATAGTACACCAGTGATGGCCCATAGTACACCAGTGATGGCCCATAGTACATCAGTGATGAACTATAGTACATCAGTGATGATCCACAGTACATCAGGGATGGTCCATAGTACATCAGTGATGGTCCATAGTACACCAGTGATGATCCATAGTACACCAGTGATGGCCCATAGTACACCAGTGATGGCCCATAGTACATCAGTGATGATCCATAGTACATCAGAGATGATCCACAGTACATCAGTGATGATCCACAGTACATCAGGGATGGTCCATAGTACATCAGTGATGATCCATAGTACACCAGTGATGATCCATAGTACACCAGTGATGGCCCATAGTACATCAGTGATGAACTATAGTACATCAGTGATGATCCACAGTACATCAGGGATGGTCCATAGTACATCAGTGATGATCCATAGTACACCAGTGATGATCCATAGTACACCAGTGATGGCCCATAGTACATCAGTGATGAACTATAGTACATCAGTGATGATCCACAGTACATCAGTGATGATCCATAGTACATCAGTGATGATCCACAGTACATCAGTGATGATCCACAGTACATCAGGGATGGTCCATAGTACATCAGTGATGATCCATAGTACACCAGTGATGATCCATAGTACACCAGTGATGGCCCATAGTACATCAGTGATGAACTATAGTACATAAGTGATGATCCACAGTACATCAGTGATGATCCACAGTACATCAGGGATGGTCCATAGTACACCAGTGATGATCCACAGTACACCAGTGATGATCCATAGTACACCAGTGATGGTCCATAGTACATCAGTGATGATCTATAGTACATCAGTGATGGTCCATAGTACATCAGTGATGAGCTATAGTACATCAGTGATGATCTATAGTACATCACTGATGATCCATAGTACACCAGTGATGATCCATAGTACACCAGTGATGGCCCATAGTACATCAGTGATGAACTATAGTACATCAGTGATGATCCACAGTACATCAGGGATGGTCCATAGTACATCAGTGATGATCCATAGTACATCAGTGATGATCCATAGTACACCAGTGATGGCCCATAGTACATCAGTGATGAACTATAGTACATCAGTGATGATCCACAGTACATCAGTGATGATCCATAGTACATCAGTGATGATCCACAGTACATCAGTGATGATCCACAGTACATCAGGGATGGTCCATAGTACATCAGTGATGATCCATAGTACACCAGTGATGATCCATAATACACCAGTGATGGCCCATAGTATTTCAGTGATGAACTATAGTACATCAGTGATGATCCACAGTACATCAGTGATGATCCACAGTACATCAGGGATGGTCCATAGTACACCAGTGATGATCCACAGTACACCAGTGATGATCCATAGTACACCAGTGATGGTCCATAGTACATCAGTGATGATCTATAGTACATCAGTGATGGTCCATAGTACATCAGTGATGATCTATAGTACATCAGTGATGATCCATAGTACACCAGTGATGATCCATAGTACACCAGTGATGGCCCATAGTACATCAGTGATGAACTATAGTACATCAGTGATGATCCACAGTACATCAGTGATGATCCACAGTACATCAGGGATGGTCCATAGTACACCAGTGATGATCCACAGTACACCAGTGATGATCCATAGTACACCAGTGATGGTCCATAGTACATCAGTGATGATCTATAGTACATCAGTGATGGTCCATAGTACATCAGTGATGATCTATAGTACATCAGTGATGATCTATAGTACATCAGTGATGATCCATAGTACATCAGTGATGATCCACAGTACATCAGTGATGGTCCACAGTACATCAGGGATGGTCCACAGTACATCGGGGATGATCCATAGTACACCAGTGATGGCCCATAGTACATCAGTGATGGTCCATAGTATATCAGTGATGATCCATAGTAGATCAGTGATGATCCATAGTACACCAGTGATGGCCCATAGTACACCAGTGATGGCCCATAGTACATTAGTGATGACCCACAGTACATCAGTGATGATCCATAGTACATCAGTGATGATCCACAGTACACCAGTGATGATCCATAGTACACCAGTGATGGTCCATAGTACATCAGTGATGATCTATAGTACATCAGTGATGGTCCATAGTACATCAGTGATGATCTATAGTACATCAGTGATGATCTATAGTACATCAGTGATGATTCACAGTACATCAGGTATGATACACAGTACATCAGTGATGATCCACAGTACATCAGTGATGATCCACAATACTTCAGTGATGATCCACAGTACATCAGTGATGATCCACAGTACATCAGGGATGGTCCATAGTACACCAGTGATGATCCACAGTACACCAGTGATGATCCATAGTACACCAGTGATGGTCCATAGTACATCAGTGATGATCTATAGTACATCAGTGATGGTCCATAGTACATCAGTGATGATCTATAGTACATCAGTGATGATCTATAGTACATCAGTGATGATCCATAGTACATCAGTGATGATCCACAGTACATCAGTGATGGTCCACAGTACATCAGGGATGGTCCACAGTACATCGGGGATGATCCATAGTACACCAGTGATGGCCCATAGTACATCAGTGATGGTCCATAGTATATCAGTGATGATCCATAGTAGATCAGTGATGATCCATAGTTCACCAGTGATGGCCCATAGTACACCAGTGATGGCCCATAGTACATCAGTGATGATCCACAGTACATCAGTGATGATCCATAGTACATCAGTGATGATCCACAGTACATAAGTGATGATCCAAAGTACATCAGGGATGGTCCATAGTACATCAGTGATGATCCATAGTACACCAGTGATGATCCATAGTACACCAGTGATGGCCCATAGTACATCAGTGATGAACTATAGTACATCAGTGATGATCCACAGTACATCAGTGATGATCCACAGTACATCAGGGATGGTCCATAGTACACCAGTGATGATCCACAGTACACCAGTGATGATCCATAGTACACCAGTGATGGTCCATAGTACATCAGTGATGATCTATAGTACATCAGTGATGGTCCATAGTACATCAGTGATGATCTATAGTACATCAGTGATGATTTATAGTACATCAGTGATGATCCACAGTACATCAGTGATGATACACAGTACATCAGTGATGATCCACAGTACATCAGTGATGATCCACAATACTTCAGTGATGATCCACAGTACATCAGTGATGATCCACAGTACATCAGGGATGGTCCACAGTATATCAGTGATGATCCATAGTACATCAGTGATGGTCCATAGTACATCAGTGATGGTCCATAGTACACCAGTGATGATCCATAGTACACCAGTGATGGCCCATAGTACATCAGTGATGAACTATAGTACATCAGTGATGATCCACAGTACATCAGTGATGATCCATAGTACATCAGTGATGATCCACAGTACATCAGTGATGATCCACAGTACATCAGGGATGGTCCATAGTACATCAGTGATGATCCATAGTACACCAGTGATGATCCATAGTACACCAGTGATGGCCCATAGTACTTCAGTGATGAACTATAGTACATCAGTGATGATCCACAGTACATCAGTGATGATCCACAGTACATCAGGGATGGTCCATAGTACACCAGTGATGATCCACAGTACACCAGTGATGATCCATAGTACACCAGTGAGGGTCCATAGTACATCAGGGATGGTCCATAGTACATCAGTGATGATCCATAGTACACCAGTGATGATCCATAGTACACCAGTGATGGCCCATAGTACATCAGTGATGAACTATAGTACATCAGTGATGATCCACAGTACATCAGTGATGATCCACAGTACATCAGGGATGGTCCATAGTACACCAGTGATGATCCACAGTACACCAGTGATGATCCATAGTACACCAGTGATGGTCCATAGTACATCAGTGATGATCTATAGTACATCAGTGATGGTCCATAGTACATCAGTGATGATCTATAGTACATCAGTGATGATCTATAGTACATCAGTGATGATTCACAGTACATCAGTTATGATACACAGTACATCAGTGATGATCCACAGTACATCAGTGATGATCCACAATACTTCAGTGATGATCCACAGTACATCAGTGATGATCCACAGTACATCAGGGATGGTCCACAGTATATCAGTGATGATCCACAGTACATCAGTGATGGTCCATAGTACATCAGTGATGGTCCATAGTACACCAGTGATGATCCATAGTACACCAGTGATGGCCCATAGTACACCAGTGATGGCCCATAGTACATCAGTGATGAACTATAGTACATCAGTGATGATCCACAGTACATCAGGGATGGTCCATAGTACATCAGTGATGGTCCATAGTACACCAGTGATGATCCATAGTACACCAGTGATGGCCCATAGTACACCAGTGATGGCCCATAGTACATCAGTGATGATCCATAGTACATCAGAGATGATCCACAGTACATCAGTGATGATCCACAGTACATCAGGGATGGTCCATAGTACATCAGTGATGATCCATAGTACACCAGTGATGATCCATAGTACACCAGTGATGGCCCATAGTACATCAGTGATGAACTATAGTACATAAGTGATGATCCACAGTACATCAGTGATGATCCACAGTACATCAGGGATGGTCCATAGTACACCAGTGATGATCCACAGTACACCAGTGATGATCCATAGTACACCAGTGATGGTCCATAGTACATCAGTGATGATCTATAGTACATCAGTGATGGTCCATAGTACATCAGTGATGAGCTATAGTACATCAGTGATGATCTATAGTACATCACTGATGATCCATAGTACACCAGTGATGATCCATAGTACACCAGTGATGGCCCATAGTACATCAGTGATGAACTATAGTACATCAGTGATGATCCACAGTACATCAGGGATGGTCCATAGTACATCAGTGATGATCCATAGTACATCAGTGATGATCCATAGTACACCAGTGATGGCCCATAGTACATCAGTGATGAACTATAGTACATCAGTGATGATCCACAGTACATCAGTGATGATCCATAGTACATCAGTGATGATCCACAGTACATCAGTGATGATCCACAGTACATCAGGGATGGTCCATAGTACATCAGTGATGATCCATAGTACACCAGTGATGATCCATAATACACCAGTGATGGCCCATAGTACATCAGTGATGAACTATAGTACATCAGTGATGATCCACAGTACATCAGTGATGATCCACAGTACATCAGGGATGGTCCATAGTACACCAGTGATGATCCACAGTACACCAGTGATGATCCATAGTACACCAGTGATGGTCCATAGTACATCAGTGATGATCTATAGTACATCAGTGATGGTCCATAGTACATCAGTGATGATCTATAGTACATCAGTGATGATCCATAGTACACCAGTGATGATCCATAGTACACCAGTGATGGCCCATAGTACATCAGTGATGAACTATAGTACATCAGTGATGATCCACAGTACATCAGTGATGATCCACAGTACATCAGGGATGGTCCATAGTACACCAGTGATGATCCACAGTACACCAGTGATGATCCATAGTACACCAGTGATGGTCCATAGTACATCAGTGATGATCTATAGTACATCAGTGATGGTCCATAGTACATCAGTGATGATCTATAGTACATCAGTGATGATCTATAGTACATCAGTGATGATCCATAGTACATCAGTGATGATCCACAGTACATCAGTGATGGTCCACAGTACATCAGGGATGGTCCACAGTACATCGGGGATGATCCATAGTACACCAGTGATGGCCCATAGTACATCAGTGATGGTCCATAGTATATCAGTGATGATCCATAGTAGATCAGTGATGATCCATAGTACACCAGTGATGGCCCATAGTACACCAGTGATGGCCCATAGTACATTAGTGATGACCCACAGTACATCAGTGATGATCCATAGTACATCAGTGATGATCCACAGTACATAAGTGATGATCCACAGTACATCAGGGATGGTCCATAGTACATCAGTGATGATCCATAGTACACCAGTGATGATCCATAGTACACCAGTGATGGCCCATAGTACATCAGTGATGAACTATAGTACATCAGTGATGATCCACAGTACATCAGTGATGATCCACAGTACATCAGGGATGGTCCATAGTACACCAGTGATGATCCACAGTACACCAGTGATGATCCATAGTACACCAGTGATGGTCCATAGTACATCAGTGATGATCTATAGTACATCAGTGATGGTCCATAGTACATCAGTGATGATCTATAGTACATCAGTGATGATCTATAGTACATCAGTGATGATCCACAGTACATCAGTTATGATACACAGTACATCAGTGATGATCCACAGTACATCAGTGATGATCCACAATACTTCAGTGATGATCCACAGTACATCAGTGATGATCCACAGTACATCAGGGATGGTCCACAGTATATCAGTGATGATCCATAGTACATCAGTGATGGTCCATAGTACATCAGTGATGGTCCATAGTACACCAGTGATGATCCATAGTACACCAGTGATGGCCCATAGTACATCAGTGATGAACTATAGTACATCAGTGATGATCCACAGTACATCAGTGATGATCCATAGTACATCAGTGATGATCCACAGTACATCAGTGATGATCCACAGTACATCAGGGATGGTCCATAGTACATCAGTGATGATCCATAGTACACCAGTGATGATCCATAGTACACCAGTGATGGCCCATAGTACTTCAGTGATGAACTATAGTACATCAGTGATGATCCACAGTACATCAGTGATGATCCACAGTACATCAGGGATGGTCCATAGTACACCAGTGATGATCCACAGTACACCAGTGATGATCCATAGTACACCAGTGAGGGTCCATAGTACATCAGGGATGGTCCATAGTACATCAGTGATGATCCATAGTACACCAGTGATGATCCATAGTACACCAGTGATGGCCCATAGTACATCAGTGATGAACTATAGTACATCAGTGATGATCCACAGTACATCAGTGATGATCCACAGTACATCAGGGATGGTCCATAGTACACCAGTGATGATCCACAGTACACCAGTGATGATCCATAGTACACCAGTGATGGTCCATAGTACATCAGTGATGATCTATAGTACATCAGTGATGGTCCATAGTACATCAGTGATGATCTATAGTACATCAGTGATGATCTATAGTACATCAGTGATGATTCACAGTACATCAGGTATGATACACAGTACATCAGTGATGATCCACAGTACATCAGTGATGATCCACAATACTTCAGTGATGATCCACAGTACATCAGTGATGATCCACAGTACATCAGGGATGGTCCATAGTACACCAGTGATGATCCACAGTACACCAGTGATGATCCATAGTACACCAGTGATGGTCCATAGTACATCAGTGATGATCTATAGTACATCAGTGATGGTCCATAGTACATCAGTGATGATCTATAGTACATCAGTGATGATCTATAGTACATCAGTGATGATCCATAGTACATCAGTGATGATCCACAGTACATCAGTGATGGTCCACAGTACATCAGGGATGGTCCACAGTACATCGGGGATGATCCATAGTACACCAGTGATGGCCCATAGTACATCAGTGATGGTCCATAGTATATCAGTGATGATCCATAGTAGATCAGTGATGATCCATAGTACACCAGTGATGGCCCATAGTACACCAGTGATGGCCCATAGTACATCAGTCATGATCCACAGTACATCAGTGATGATCCATAGTACATCAGTGATGATCCACAGTACATAAGTGATGATCCACAGTACATCAGGGATGGTCCATAGTACATCAGTGATGATCCATAGTACACCAGTGATGATCCATAGTACACCAGTGATGGCCCATAGTACATCAGTGATGAACTATAGTACATCAGTGATGATCCACAGTACATCAGTGATGATCCACAGTACATCAGGGATGGTCCATAGTACACCAGTGATGATCCAAAGTACACCAGTGATGATCCATAGTACACCAGTGATGGTCCATAGTACATCAGTGATGATCTATAGTACATCAGTGATGGTCCATAGTACATCAGTGATGATCTATAGTACATCAGTGATGATCTATAGTACATCAGTGATGATCCACAGTACATCAGTGATGATACACAGTACATCAGTGATGATCCACAGTACATCAGTGATGATCCACAATACTTCAGTGATGATCCACAGTACATCAGTGATGATCCACAGTACATCAGGGATGGTCCACAGTATATCAGTGATGATCCATAGTACATCAGTGATGGTCCATAGTACATCAGTGATGGTCCATAGTACACCAGTGATGATCCATAGTACACCAGTGATGGCCCATAGTACATCAGTGATGAACTATAGTACATCAGTGATGATCCACAGTACATCAGTGATGATCCATAGTACATCAGTGATGATCCACAGTACATCAGTGATGATCCACAGTACATCAGGGATGGTCCATAGTACATCAGTGATGATCCATAGTACACCAGTGATGATCCATAGTACACCAGTGATGGCCCATAGTACTTCAGTGATGAACTATAGTACATCAGTGATGATCCACAGTACATCAGTGATGATCCACAGTACATCAGGGATGGTCCATAGTACACCAGTGATGATCCACAGTACACCAGTGATGATCCATAGTACACCAGTGAGGGTCCATAGTACATCAGGGATGGTCCATAGTACATCAGTGATGATCCATAGTACACCAGTGATGATCCATAGTACACCAGTGATGGCCCATAGTACATCAGTGAGGAACTATAGTACATCAGTGATGATCCACAGTACATCAGTGATGATCCACAGTACATCAGGGATGGTCCATAGTACACCAGTGATGATCCACAGTACACCAGTGATGATCCATAGTACACCAGTGATGGTCCATAGTACATCAGTGATGATCTATAGTACATCAGTGATGGTCCATAGTACATCAGTGATGATCTATAGTACATCAGTGATGATCTATAGTACATCAGTGATGATTCACAGTACATCAGGTATGATACACAGTACATCAGTGATGATCCACAGTACATCAGTGATGATCCACAATACTTCAGTGATGATCCACAGTACATCAGTGATGATCCACAGTACATCAGGGATGGTCCACAGTATATCAGTGATGATCCACAGTACATCAGTGATTGTCCATAGTACATCAGTGATGGTCCATAGTACACCAGTGATGATCCATAGTACACCAGTGATGGCCCATAGTACACCAGTGATGGCCCATAGTACATCAGTGATGAACTATAGTACATCAGTGATGATCCACATTACATCAGGGATGGTCCATAGTACATCAGTGATGATCCATAGTACACCAGTGATGATCCATAGTACACCAGTGATGGCCCATAGTACATCAGTGATGAACTATAGTACATTAGTGATGATCCACAGTACATCAGTGATGATCCATAGTACATCAGTGATGATCCACAGTACATCAGTGATGATCCACAGTACATCAGGGATAGTCCATAGTACATCAGTGATGATCCATAGTACACCAGTGATGATCCATAGTACACCAGTGATGGCCCATAGTACATCAGTGATGAACTATAGTACATCAGTGATGATCCACAGTACATCAGTGATGATCCACAGTACATCAGGGATGGTCCATAGTACACCAGTGATGATCCACAGTACACCAGTGATGATCCATAGTACACCAGTGATGGTCCATAGTACATCAGTGATGATCTATAGTACATCAGTGATGGTCCTCAGTACATCAGTGATGATCCACAGTACATCAGTGATGATCCACAGTACATCAGTGATGATCCACAGTACATCAGTGATGATCCACAGTACATCAGTGATGTTCCACAGTACATCAGGGATGGTCCACAGTACATTGGTGATGATCCATAGTACACCAGTGATGGCCCATAGTACATCAGTGATGGTCCATAGTACATCAGTGATGATCCATAGTACATCAGTGATGATCCATAGTACACCAGTGATGATCCATAGTACATCAGTGATGATCCATAGTACATCAGTGATGATCCACAGTACATCAGTGATGATCCACAGTACATCAGGGATGGTCCATAGTACATCAGTGATGATCCATAGTACACCAGTGATGATCCATAGTACACCAGTGATGGCCCATAGTACATCAGTGATGAACTATAGTACATCAGTGATGATCCACAGTACATCAGTGATGATCCACAGTACATCAGGGATGGTCCATAGTACACGAGTGATGATCCACAGTACATCAGTTATGATCCACAGTACATTAGTGATGATCCACAGTACATCAGTGATGATCCACAGTACATCAGTGATGATCCACAATACTTCAGTGATGATCCACAGTACATCAGGGATGGGCCACAGTACATCAGTGATGGTCCACAGTATATCAGTGATGATCCATAGTACATCAGTGATGGTCCATAGTACATCAGTGATGGTCCATAGTACACCAGTGATGATCCATAGTACACCAGTGATGGCCCATAGTACACCAGTGATGGCCCATAGTACATCAGTGATGATCCATAGTACATCAGTGATGATCCACAGTACATCAGTGATGATCCACAGTACATCAGGGATGGTCCATGTACATCAGTGATGATCCATAGTACACCAGTGATGATCCATAGTACACCAGTGATGGCCCATAGTACATCAGTGATGAACTATAGTACATCAGAGATGATCCACAGTACATCAGGGATGGTCCATAGTACATCAGTCATGATCCATAGTACACCAGTGATGATCTATAGTACACCAGTGATGGCCCATAGTACATCAGTGATGAACTATAGTACATCAGTGATGATCCACAGTACATCAGTGATGATCCATAGTACATCAGTGATGATCCACAGTACATCAGGGATGGTCCATAGTACATCAGTGATGATCCATAGTACACCAGTGATGATCCATAGTACACCAGTGATGGCCCATAGTACATCAGTGATGAACTATAGTACATCAGTGATGATCCACAGTACATCAGTGATGATCCACAGTACATCAGGGATGGTCCATAGTACACCAGTGATGATCCACAGTACACCAGTGATGGTCCATAGTACATCAGTGATGATCTATAGTACATCAGTGATGATCTATAGTACATCAGTGATGATCCACAGTACATCAGTTATGATACACAGTACATCAGTGATGATCCACAGTACATCAGTGATGATACACAATACTTCAGTGATGATCCACAGTAGATCAGTGATGATCCACAGTACATCAGGGATGGTCCACAGTATATCAGTGATGATCCATAGTACATCAGTGAAGGTCCATAGTACATCAGTGATGGTCCATAGTACACCAGTGATGATCCATAGTACACCAGTGATGGCCCATAGTACACCAGTGATGGCCCATAGTACATCAGTGATGATCCATAGTACATCAGTGATGATCCACAGTACATCAGTGATGATCCACAGTACATCAGGGATGGTCCATAGTACATCAGTGATGATCCATAGTACACCAGTGATGATCCATAGTACACCAGTGATGGCCCATAGTACATCAGTGATGAACTATAGTACATCAGTGATGATCCACAGTACATCAGGGATGGTCCATAGTACATCAGTGATGATCCATAGTACACCAGTGATGATCCATAGTACACCAGTGATGGCCCATAGTACATCAGTGATGAACTATAGTACATCAGTGATGATCCACAGTACATCAGTGATGATCCATAGTACATCAGTGATGATCCACAGTACATCAGTGATGATCCACAGTACATCAGGGATGGTCCATAGTACATCAGTGATGATCCATAGTACACCAGTGATGATCCATAGTACACCAGTGATGGCCCATAGTACATTAGTGATGAACTATAGTACATCAGTGATGATCCACAGTACATCAGTGATGATCCACAGTACATCAGGGATGGTCCATAGTACACCAGTGATGATCCACAGTACACCAGTGATGATCCATAGTACACCAGTGATGGTCCATAGTACATCAGTGATGATCTATATTACATCAGTGATGGTCCATAGTACATCAGTGATGAGCTATAGTACATCAGTGATGATCTATAGTACATCAGTGATGATCCATAGTACACCAGTGATGATCCATAGTACACCAGTGATGGCCCATAGTACATCAGTGATGAACTATAGTACATCAGTGATGATCCACAGTACATCAGGGATGGTCTATAGTACATCAGTGATGATCCATAGTACATCAGTGATGATCCATAGTACACCAGTGATGGCCCATAGTACATCAGTGATGAACTATAGTACATCAGTGATGATCCACAGTACATCAGTGATGATCCATAGTACATCAGTGATGATCCACAGTACATCAGGGATGGTCCATAGTACATCAGTGATGATCCATAGTACACCAGTGATGATCCATAGTACACCAGTGATGGCCCATAGTACATCAGTGATGAACTATAGTACATCAGTGATGATCCACAGTACATCAGTGATGATCCAAAGTACATCAGGGATGGTCCATAGTACACCAGTGATGATCCACAGTTCACCAGTGATGATCCATAGTACACCAGTGATGGTCCATAGTACATCAGTGATGATCTATAGTACATCAGTGATGGTCCATAGTACATCAGTGATGATCTATAGTACATCAGTGATGATCTATAGTACATCAGTGATGATCCATAGTACATCAGTGATGATCCATAGTACACCAGTGATGGCCCATAGTACATCAGTGATGATCCATAGTACATCAGTGATGATCCACAGTACATCAGTGATGATCCACAGTACATCAGGGATGGTCCATAGTACATCAGTGATGATCCATAGTACACCAGTGATGATCCATAGTACACCAGTGATGGCCCATAGTACATCAGTGATGAACTATAGTACATCAGTGATGATCCACAGTACATCAGTGATGATCCACAGTACATCAGGGATGGTCCACAGTACACCAGTGATGATCCACAGTACATCAGTTATGATCCACAGTACATTAGTGATGATCCACAGTACATCAGTGATGATCCACAGTACATCAGTGATGATCCACAATACTTCAGTGATGATCCACAGTACATCAGGGATGGTCCACAGTACATCAGTGATGGTCCACAGTATATCAGTGATGATCCATAGTACATCAGTGATGGTCCATAGTACATCAGTGATGGTCCATAGTACACCAGTGATGATCCATAGTACACCAGTGATGGCCCATAGTACACCAGTGATGGCCCATAGTACATCAGTGATGATCCATAGTACATCAGTGATGATCCACAGTACATCAGTGATGATCCACAGTACATCAGGGATGGTCCATAGTACATCAGTGATGATCCATAGTACACCAGTGATGATCCATAGTACACCAGTGATGGCCCATAGTACATCAGTGATGAACTATAGTACATCAAAGATGATCCACAGTACATCAGGGATGGTCCATAGTACATCAGTCATGATCCATAGTACACCAGTGATGATCCATAGTACACCAGTGATGGCCCATAGTACATCAGTGATGAACTATAGTACATCAGTGATGATCCACAGTACATCAGTGATGATCCATAGTACATCAGTGATGATCCACAGTACATCAGGGATGGTCCATAGTACATCAGTGATGATCCATAGTACACCAGTGATGATCCATAGTACACCAGTGATGGCCCATAGTACATCAGTGATGAACTATAGTACATCAGTGATGATCCACAGTACATCAGTGATGATCCACAGTACATCAGGGATGGTCCATAGTACACCAGTGATGATCCACAGTACACCAGTGATGGTCCATAGTACATCAGTGATGATCTATAGTACATCAGTGATGATCTATAGTACATCAGTGATGATCCACAGTACATCAGTTATGATACACAGTACATCAGTGATGATCCACAGTACATCAGTGATGATCCACAATACTTCAGTGATGATCCACAGTAGATCAGTGATGATCCACAGTACATCAGGGATGGTCCACAGTATATCAGTGATGATCCATAGTACATCAGTGAAGGTCCATAGTACATCAGTGATGGTCCATAGTACACCAGTGATGATCCATAGTACACCAGTGATGGCCCATAGTACACCAGTGATGGCCCATAGTACATCAGTGATGATCCATAGTACATCAGTGATGATCCACAGTACATCAGTGATGATCCACAGTACATCAGGGATGGTCCATAGTACATCAGTGATGATCCATAGTACACCAGTGATGATCCATAGTACACCAGTGATGGCCCATAGTACATCAGTGATGAACCATAGTACATCAGTGATGATCCACAGTACATCAGGGATGGTCCATAGTACATCAGTGATGATCCATAGTACACCAGTGATGATCCATAGTACACCAGTGATGGCCCATAGTACATCAGTGATGAACTATAGTACATCAGTGATGATCCACAGTACATCAGTGATGATCCACAGTACATCAGTGATGATCCACAGTACATCAGTGATGATCCACAGTACATCAGGGATGGTCCATAGTACATCAGTGATGATCCATAGTACACCAGTGATGATCCATAGTACACCAGTGATGGCCCATAGTACATTAGTGATGAACTATAGTACATCAGTGATGATCCACAGTACATCAGTGATGATCCACAGTACATCAGGGATGGTCCATAGTACACCAGTGATGATCCACAGTACACCAGTGATGATCCATAGTACACCAGTGATGGTCCATAGTACATTAGTGATGATCTATAGTACATCAGTGATGGTCCATAGTACATCAGTGATGAGCTATAGTACATCAGTGATGATCTATAGTACATCAGTGATGATCCATAGTACACCAGTGATGATCCATAGTACACCAGTGATGGCCCATAGTACATCAGTGATGAACTATAGTACATCAGTGATGATCCACAGTACATCAGGGATGGTCCATAGCACATCAGTGATGATCCATAGTACATCAGTGATGATCCATAGTACACCAGTGATGGCCCATAGTACATCAGTGATGAACTATAGTACATCAGTGATGATCCACAGTACATCAGTGATGATCCACAGTACATCAGTGATGATCCACAGTACATCAGTGATGATCCACAGTACATCAGGGATGGTCCATAGTACATCAGTGATGATCCATAGTACACCAGTGATGATCCATAGTACACCAGTGATGGCCCATAGTACATCAGTGATGAACTATAGTACATCAGTGATGATCCACAGTACATCAGTGATGATCCAAAGTACATCAGGGATGGTCCATAGTACACCAGTGATGATCCACAGTACACCAGTGATGATCCATAGTACACCAGTGATGGTCCATAGTACATCAGTGATGATCTATAGTACATCAGTGATGGTCCATAGTACATCAGTGATGATCTATAGTACATCAGTGATGATCTATAGTACATCAGTGATGATCCATAGTACATCAGTGATGATCCACAGTACATCAGTGATGGTCCACAGTACATCAGGGATGGTCCACAGTACATCGGTGATGATCCATAGTACACCAGTGATGGCCCATAGTACATCAGTGATGGTCCATAGTACATCAGTGATGATCCATAGTAGATCAGTGATGATCCATAGTACACCAGTGATGGCCCATAGTACACCAGTGATGGCCCATAGTACATCAGTGATGATCCACAGTACATCAGTGATGATCCATAGTACATCAGTGATGATCCACAGTACATCAGTGATGATCCACAGTACATCAGGGATGGTCCATAGTACATCAGTGATGATCCATAGTACACCAGTGATGATCCATAGTACACCAGTGATGGCCCATAGTACATCAGTGATGAACTATAGTACATCAGTGATGATCCACAGTACATCAGTGATGATCCACAGTACATCAGGGATGGTCCATAGTACACCAGTGATGATCCACAGTACACCAGTGATGATCCATAGTACACCAGTGATGGTCCATAGTACATCAGTGATGATCTATAGTACATCAGTGATGGTCCATAGCACATCAGTGATGATCTATAGTACATCAGTGATGATCCACAGTACATCAGTTATGATACACAGTACATCAGTGATGATCCACAGTACATCAGTGATGATCCACAATACTTCAGTGATGATCCACAGTACATCAGTGATGATCCACAGTACATCAGGGATGGTCCACAGTATATCAGTGATGATCCATAGTACATCAGTGATGGTCCATAGTACATCAGTGATGGTCCATAGTACACCAGTGATGATCCATAGTACACCAGTGATGATCCATAGTACACCAGTGATGGCCCATAGTACACCAGTGATGGCCCATAGTACATCAGTGATGATCCATAGTACATCAGTGATGATCCACAGTACATCAGTGATGATCCACTGTACATCAGGGATGGTCTATAGTACATCAGTGATGATCCATAGTACACCAGTGATGATCCATAGTACACCAGTGATGGCCCATAGTACATCAGTGATGAACTATAGTACATCAGTGATGATCCACAGTACATCAGGGATGGTCCATAGTACATCAGTGATGATCCATAGTACACCAGTGATGATCCATAGTACACCAGTGATGGCCCATAGTACATCAGTGATGAACTATAGTACATCAGTGATGATCCACAGTACATCAGGGATGGTCCATAGTACATCAGTGATGATCCATAGTACACCAGTGATGATCCATAGTACACCAGTGATGGCCCATAGTACATCAGTGATGAACTATAGTACATCAGTGATGATCCACAGTACATCAGTGATGATCCATAGTACATCAGTGATGATCCACAGTACATCAGTGATGATCCATAGTACACCAGTGATGATCCATAGAACACCAGTGATGGCCCATAGTACATCAGTGATGATCTATAGTACATCAGTGATGATCCACAGTACATCAGGGATGGTCCATAGTACATCAGGGATGATCCATAGTACATCAGTGATGATCCACAGTACATCAGTGATGATCCACAGTACATCAGTGATGATCCACAGTACATCAGTGATGATCCACAGTACATCAGGGATGGTCCACAGTACATCAGTGATGATCCATAGTACACCAGTCATGATCCATAGTACATCAGTGATGATCCATAGTACATCAGTGATGGCCCACAGTACATCAGGGATGATCCACAGTACATCAGTGATGATCCATAGTACACCAGTGATGGCCCATAGTACACCAGTGATGGCCCATAGTACATCAGTGATGATCCACAGTACATCAGTGATGATCTATAGTACATCAGTGATGATCCACAGTACACCAGTGATGATTCACAGTACATCAGGGATGGTCCATAGTACATCAGGGATGGTCCATAGTACATCAGTGATGATCCACAGTACATCAGGGATGGTCCACAGTACATCAGTGATGATCCATAGTACATCAGTGATGGCCCATAGTACATCAGTGATGATCCATATTACACCAGTGATGATCCATAGTACACCAGGGATGACCCACAGTACATCAGTGATGATCCACAGTACATCAGTGATGGTCCATAGTAAATCAGTGATGGTCCATAGTACACCAGTGATGATCCATAGTTCACCAGTGATGGCCCATAGTACACCAGTGATGATCCATAGTACACCAGAGATGGCCCATAGTATACCAGTGATGTCCCATAGTACATCAGTGATGATTCACAGTACATCAGTGATGATCCATAGTACACCAGGGATGGCCCATAGTACATCAGTGATGGCTCATAGTACATCAGTGATGATCCATAGTACATCAGTGATGATCCATAGTACACCAGTGATGATCCATAGTACATCAGTGATGGCTCATAGTACATCAGTGATGATCCATAGTACATCAGTGATGATCCATAGTACACCAGTGATGATCCATAGTACATCAGTGATGGCTCATAGTACATCAGTGATGATCCATAATACATCAGTGATGATCCATAGTACACCAGTGATGGCCCATAGTACTTCAGTGATGATCTATAGTACATCAGTGATGATCCACAGTACATCAGTGATGATCCACAGTACATCAGTGATGATCCACGGTACATCAGTGATGATCCATAGTACATCAGTGATGATCCTCAGTACATCAATGATGATCCACAGTACATCAGTGATGATCCACAGTACATCAGTGATGATCCACAGTACATCAGTGATGATCCACAGGACATCAGGGATGGTCCACAGTACATCAGTGATGATCCATAGTAAACCAGTCATGATCCATAGTACATCAGTGATGATCCATAGTACATCAGTGATGATCCATAGTACACCAGTGATGGCCCATAGTACACCAGTGATGATCCATAGTACACCAGTGATGGCCCATAGTACTTCAGTGATGATCTATAGTACATCAGTGATGATCCACAGTACATCAGTGATGATCCACAATACATCAGGGATGGTCCACAATATATCAGTGATGATCCATAGTACATCAGTGATGGCCCACAGTACATCAGTGATGATCCACAGTACATCAGTGATGATCCATAGTACACCTGTGATGGTCCATAGTACACCAGTGATGGTCCATAGTACATCAGTGATGATCCACAGTACATCAGGGATGGTCCACAGTACATCAGTGATGATCCATAGTACACCAGTGATGGCCCAAAGCACATCAGTGATGGTCCATAGTACACCAGGGATGATCCATAGTAATCCAGTGATGATCCATAGTACACCAGTGATGGCCCATAGTACACCAGTGATGGCCCATAGTACATCAGTGATGATCCACAGTACATCAGTGATGATCTATAGTAGATCAGGGATGGTCCACAGTACATCAGTGATGATCCATAGTACACCAGTGATGATCCATAGTACATCAGTGATGCTCCATAGTACACCTGTGATGGCCCACAGTACACCTGTGATGGCCCACAGTAGATCAGTGATGATCCACAGTACATCAGGGATGATCCACAGTATATCAGGGATGGTCCACAGTATATCAGTGATGAGCCATAGTACATCAGTGATGGTCCATAGTACACCAGTGATGATCCATAGTACACCAGTGATGGCCCATAGTACACCAGTGATGGCCCATAGTACACCAGTGATGATCCATAGTACACCAGTGATGGCCCATAGTACACCAGTGATGTCCCATAGTACATCAGTGATGATCCACAGTACATCAGTGATGATCCATAGTACACCAGGGATGGCCCATAGTACATCAGTGATGGCTCATAGTACATCAGTGATGATCCATAGTACATCAGTGATGATCCATAGTACACCAGTGATGATCCATAGTACATCAGTGATGGCTCATAGTACATCAGTGATGATCCATAGTACACCAGTGATGATCCATAGTACATCAGTGATGGCTCATAGTACATCAGTGATGATCCATAATACATCAGTGATGATCCATAGTACATCAGTGATGATCCATAGTACACCAGTCATGGCCCTTAGTACTACAGTGATGATCTATAGTACATCAGTGATGATCCACAGTACATCAGTGATGATCCACAGTACTTCAGTGATGATCCAAGGTACATCAGTGATGATCCATAGTACATCAGTGATGATCCTCAGTACATCAGTGATGATCCACAGTACATCAGTGATGATCCACAGTACATCAGTGATGATCCACAGTACATCAGGGATGGTCCACAGTACATCAGTGATGATCCATAGTACACCAGTCATGATCCATAGTACATCAGTGATGATCCATAGTACATCAGTGATGATCCATAGTACACCAGTGATGATCCATAGTACACCAGTGATGGCCCATAGTACTTCAGTGATAATTAATAGTACATCAGTGATGATCCACAGTACATCAGTGATGATCCAAAATACATCAGGGATGGTCCACAGTATATCAGTGATGATCCATAGTACATCAGTGATGGCCCACAGTACATCAGTGATGATCCACAGTACATCAGTGATGATCCATAGTACACCAGTGATGGCCCATAGTACATCAGTGATGGTCCATAGTACATCAGTGATGATCCATAGTACATCAGTGATGATCCACAGTACATCAGTGATGATCCACAGTACATCAGGGATGGTCCATAGTATATCAGTGATGATCCATAGTACATCAGTGATGAACTATAGTACATCAGTGATGATCCACAGTACATCAGTGATGATCCACAGTACATCAGGGATGGTCCATAGTACACCAGTGATGATCCACAGTACACCAGTGATGGTCCATAGTACATCAGTGATGATCTATAGTACATCAGTGATGATCTATAGTACATCAGTGATGATCCACAGTACATCAGTTATGATACACAGTACATCAGTGATGATCCACAGTACATCAGTGATGATCCACAATACTTCAGTGATGATCCACAGTAGATCAGTGATGATCCACAGTACATCAGGGATGGTCCACAGTATATCAGTGATGATCCATAGTACATCAGTGAAGGTCCATAGTACATCAGTGATGGTCCATAGTACACCAGTGATGATCCATAGTACACCAGTGATGGCCCATAGTACACCAGTGATGGCCCATAGTACATCAGTGATGATCCATAGTACATCAGTGATGATCCACAGTACATCAGTGATGATCCACAGTACATCAGGGATGGTCCATAGTACATCAGTGATGATCCATAGTACACCAGTGATGATCCATAGTACACCAGTGATGGCCCATAGTACATCAGTGATGAACCATAGTACATCAGTGATGATCCACAGTACATCAGGGATGGTCCATAGTACATCAGTGATGATCCATAGTACACCAGTGATGATCCATAGTACACCAGTGATGGCCCATAGTACATCAGTGATGAACTATAGTACATCAGTGATGATCCACAGTACATCAGTGATGATCCATAGTACATCAGTGATGATCCACAGTACATCAGTGATGATCCACAGTACATCAGGGATGGTCCATAGTACATCAGTGATGATCCATAGTACACCAGTGATGATCCATAGTACACCAGTGATGGCCCATAGTACATTAGTGATGAACTATAGTACATCAGTGATGATCCACAGTACATCAGTGATGATCCACAGTACATCAGGGATGGTCCATAGTACACCAGTGATGATCCACAGTACACCAGTGATGATCCATAGTACACCAGTGATGGTCCATAGTACATTAGTGATGATCTATAGTACATCAGTGATGGTCCATAGTACATCAGTGATGAGCTATAGTACATCAGTGATGATCTATAGTACATCAGTGATGATCCATAGTACACCAGTGATGATCCATAGTACACCAGTGATGGCCCATAGTACATCAGTGATGAACTATAGTACATCAGTGATGATCCACAGTACATCAGGGATGGTCCATAGCACATCAGTGATGATCCATAGTACATCAGTGATGATCCATAGTACACCAGTGATGGCCCATAGTACATCAGTGATGAACTATAGTACATCAGTGATGATCCACAGTACATCAGTGATGATCCATAGTACATCAGTGATGATCCACAGTACATCAGTGATGATCCACAGTACATCAGGGATGGTCCATAGTACATCAGTGATGATCCATAGTACACCAGTGATGATCCATAGTACACCAGTGATGGCCCATAGTACATCAGTGATGAACTATAGTACATCAGTGATGATCCACAGTACATCAGTGATGATCCAAAGTACATCAGGGATGGTCCATAGTACACCAGTGATGATCCACAGTACACCAGTGATGATCCATAGTACACCAGTGATGGTCCATAGTACATCAGTGATGATCTATAGTACATCAGTGATGGTCCATAGTACATCAGTGATGATCTATAGTACATCAGTGATGATCTATAGTACATCAGTGATGATCCATAGTACATCAGTGATGATCCACAGTACATCAGTGATGGTCCACAGTACATCAGGGATGGTCCACAGTACATCGGTGATGATCCATAGTACACCAGTGATGGCCCATAGTACATCAGTGATGGTCCATAGTACATCAGTGATGATCCATAGTAGATCAGTGATGATCCATAGTACACCAGTGATGGCCCATAGTACACCAGTGATGGCCCATAGTACATCAGTGATGATCCACAGTACATCAGTGATGATCCATAGTACATCAGTGATGATCCACAGTACATCAGTGATGATCCACAGTACATCAGGGATGGTCCATAGTACATCAGTGATGATCCATAGTACACCAGTGATGATCCATAGTACACCAGTGATGGCCCATAGTACATCAGTGATGAACTATAGTACATCAGTGATGATCCACAGTACATCAGTGATGATCCACAGTACATCAGGGATGGTCCATAGTACACCAGTGATGATCCACAGTACACCAGTGATGATCCATAGTACACCAGTGATGGTCCATAGTACATCAGTGATGATCTATAGTACATCAGTGATGGTCCATAGCACATCAGTGATGATCTATAGTACATCAGTGATGATCCACAGTACATCAGTTATGATACACAGTACATCAGTGATGATCCACAGTACATCAGTGATGATCCACAATACTTCAGTGATGATCCACAGTACATCAGTGATGATCCACAGTACATCAGGGATGGTCCACAGTATATCAGTGATGATCCATAGTACATCAGTGATGGTCCATAGTACATCAGTGATGGTCCATAGTACACCAGTGATGATCCATAGTACACCAGTGATGATCCATAGTACACCAGTGATGGCCCATAGTACATCAGTGATGACCCATAGTACATCAGTGATGATCCACAGTACATCAGTGATGATCCACTGTACATCAGGGATGGTCTATAGTACATCAGTGATGATCCATAGTACACCAGTGATGATCCATAGTACACCAGTGATGGCCCATAGTACATCAGTGATGAACTATAGTACATCAGTGATGATCCACAGTACATCAGGGATGGTCCATAGTACATCAGTGATGATCCATAGTACACCAGTGATGATCCATAGTACACCAGTGATGGCCCATAGTACATCAGTGATGAACTATAGTACATCAGTGATGATCCACAGTACATCAGTGATGATCCATAGTACATCAGTGATGATCCACAGTACATCAGTGATGATCCACAGTACATCAGGGATGGTCCATAGTATATCAGTGATGATCCATAGTACACCAGTGATGATCCATAGTACACCAGTGATGGCCCATAGTACATCAGTGATGATCTATAGTACATCAGTGATGATCCACAGTACATCAGGGATGGTCCATAGTACATCAGGGATGATCCATAGTACATCAGTGATGATCCACAGTACATCAGTGATGATCCACAGTACATCAGTGATGATCCACAGTACATCAGTGATGATCCACAGTACATCAGGGATGGTCCACAGTACATCAGTGATGATCCATAGTACACCAGTCATGATCCATAGTACATCAGTGATGATCCATAGTACATCAGTGATGGCCCACAGTACATCAGGGATGATCCACAGTACATCAGTGATGATCCATAGTACACCAGTGATGGCCCATAGTACACCAGTGATGGCCCATAGTACATCAGTGATGATCCACAGTACATCAGTGATGATCTATAGTACATCAGTGATGATCCACAGTACACCAGTGATGATTCACAGTACATCAGGGATGGTCCATAGTACATCAGGGATGGTCCATAGTACATCAGTGATGATCCACAGTACATCAGGGATGGTCCACAGTACATCAGTGATGATCCATAGTACATCAGTGATGGCCCATAGTACATCAGTGATGATCCATATTACACCAGTGATGATC
Source organism: Rana muscosa (assembly GCA_029206835.1). Lineage (NCBI taxonomy): Eukaryota > Metazoa > Chordata > Amphibia > Anura > Ranidae > Rana > Rana muscosa. Next base: position 599,857 of record CM055127.1, on the reverse strand, counting down.
CATAGTACACCAGGGATGACCCACAGTACATCAGTGATGATCCACAGTACATCAGTGATGGTCCATAGTAAATCAGTGATGGTCCATAGTACACCAGTGATGATCCATAGTTCACCAGTGATGGCCCATAGTACACCAGTGATGATCCATAGTACACCAGAGATGGCCCATAGTATACCAGTGATGTCCCATAGTACATCAGTGATGATCCACAGTACATCAGTGATGATCCATAGTACACCAGGGATGGCCCATAGTACATCAGTGATGGCTCATAGTACATCAGTGATGATCCATAGTACATCAGTGATGATCCATAGTACACCAGTGATGATCCATAGTACATCAGTGATGGCTCATAGTACATCAGTGATGATCCATAGTACATCAGTGATGATCCATAGTACACCAGTGATGATCCATAGTACATCAGTGATGGCTCATAGTACATCAGTGATGATCCATAATACATCAGTGATGATCCATAGTACACCAGTGATGGCCCATAGTACTTCAGTGATGATCTATAGTACATCAGTGATGATCCACAGTACATCAGTGATGATCCACAGTACATCAGTGATGATCCACGGTACATCAGTGATGATCCATAGTACATCAGTGATGATCCTCAGTACATCAGTGATGATCCACAGTACATCAGTGATGATCCACAGTACATCAGTGATGATCCACAGGACATCAGGGATGGTCCACAGTACATCAGTGATGATCCATAGTAAACCAGTCATGATCCATAGTACATCAGTGATGATCTATAGTACATCAGTGATGATCCATAGTACACCAGTGATGGCCCATAGTACACCAGTGATGATCCATAGTACACCAGTGATGGCCCATAGTACTTCAGTGATGATCTATAGTACATCAGTGATGATCCACAGTACATCAGTGATGATCCACAATACATCAGGGATGGTCCACAATATATCAGTGATGATCCATAGTACATCAGTGATGGCCCACAGTACATCAGTGATGATCCACAGTACATCAGTGATGATCCATAGTACACCTGTGATGGTCCATAGTACACCAGTGATGGTCCATAGTACATCAGTGATGATCCACAGTACATCAGGGATGGTCCACAGTACATCAGTGATGATCCATAGTACACCAGTGATGGCCCAAAGCACATCAGTGATGGTCCATAGTACACCAGGGATGATCCATAGTAATCCAGTGATGATCCATAGTACACCAGTGATGGCCCATAGTACACCAGTGATGGCCCATAGTACATCAGTGATGATCCACAGTACATCAGTGATGATCTATAGTAGATCAGGGATGGTCCACAGTACATCAGTGATGATCCATAGTACACCAGTGATGATCCATAGTACATCAGTGATGCTCCATAGTACACCTGTGATGGCCCACAGTACACCTGTGATGGCCCACAGTAGATCAGTGATGATCCACAGTACATCAGGGATGATCCACAGTATATCAGGGATGGTCCACAGTATATCAGTGATGAGCCATAGTACATCAGTGATGGTCCATAGTACACCAGTGATGATCCATAGTACACCAGTGATGGCCCATAGTACACCAGTGATGGCCCATAGTACACCAGTGATGATCCATAGTACACCAGTGATGGCCCATAGTACACCAGTGATGTCCCATAGTACATCAGTGATGATCCACAGTACATCAGTGATGATCCATAGTACACCAGGGATGGCCCATAGTACATCAGTGATGGCTCATAGTACATCAGTGATGATCCATAGTACATCAGTGATGATCCATAGTACACCAGTGATGATCCATAGTACATCAGTGATGGCTCATAGTACATCAGTGATGATCCATAGTACACCAGTGATGATCCATAGTACATCAGTGATGGCTCATAGTACATCAGTGATGATCCATAATACATCAGTGATGATCCATAGTACATCAGTGATGATCCATAGTACACCAGTCATGGCCCTTAGTACTACAGTGATGATCTATAGTACATCAGTGATGATCCACAGTACATCAGTGATGATCCACAGTACTTCAGTGATGATCCAAGGTACATCAGTGATGATCCATAGTACATCAGTGATGATCCTCAGTACATCAGTGATGATCCACAGTACATCAGTGATGATCCACAGTACATCAGTGATGATCCACAGTACATCAGGGATGGTCCACAGTACATCAGTGATGATCCATAGTACACCAGTCATGATCCATAGTACATCAGTGATGATCCATAGTACATCAGTGATGATCCATAGTACACCAGTGATGATCCATAGTACACCAGTGATGGCCCATAGTACTTCAGTGATAATTAATAGTACATCAGTGATGATCCACAGTACATCAGTGATGATCCAAAATACATCTGGGATGGTCCACAGTATATCAGTGATGATCCATAGTACATCAGTGATGGCCCACAGTACATCAGTGATGATCCACAGTATATCAGGGATGGTCCACAGTATATCAGTGATGAGCCATAGTACATCAGTGATGGTCCATAGTACACCAGTGATGATCCATAGTACACCAGTGATGGCCCATAGTACACCAGTGATGGCCCATAGTACACCAGTGATGATCCATAGTACACCAGTGATGGCCCATAGTACACCAGTGATGTCCCATAGTACATCAGTGATGATCCACAGTACATCAGTGATGATCCATAGTACACCAGGGATGGCCCATAGTACATCAGTGATGGCTCATAGTACATCAGTGATGATCCATAGTACATCAGTGATGATCCATAGTACACCAGTGATGATCCATAGTACATCAGTGATGGCTCATAGTACATCAGTGATGATCCATAGTACACCAGTGATGATCCATAGTACATCAGTGATGGCTCATAGTACATCAGTGATGATCCATAATACATCAGTGATGATCCATAGTACATCAGTGATGATCCATAGTACACCAGTCATGGCCCTTAGTACTACAGTGATGATCTATAGTACATCAGTGATGATCCACAGTACATCAGTGATGATCCACAGTACTTCAGTGATGATCCAAGGTACATCAGTGATGATCCATAGTACATCAGTGATGATCCTCAGTACATCAGTGATGATCCACAGTACATCAGTGATGATCCACAGTACATCAGTGATGATCCACAGTACATCAGGGATGGTCCACAGTACATCAGTGATGATCCATAGTACACCAGTCATGATCCATAGTACATCAGTGATGATCCATAGTACATCAGTGATGATCCATAGTACACCAGTGATGATCCATAGTACACCAGTGATGGCCCATAGTACTTCAGTGATAATTAATAGTACATCAGTGATGATCCACAGTACATCAGTGATGATCCAAAATACATCAGGGATGGTCCACAGTATATCAGTGATGATCCATAGTACATCAGTGATGGCCCACAGTACATCAGTGATGATCCACAGTACATCAGTGATGATCCATAGTACACCAGTGATGGCCCATAGTACATCAGTGATGGTCCATAGTACATCAGTGATGATCCATAGTAGATCAGTGATGATCCATAGTACACCAGTGATGGCCCATAGTACACCAGTGATGGCCCATAGTACATCAGTGATGATCCACAGTACATCAGTGATGATCCATAGTACATCAGTGATGATCCACAGTACATCAGTGATGATCCACAGTACATCAGGGATGGTCCATAGTACATCAGTGATGATCCATAGTACACCAGTGATGATCCATAGTACACCAGTGATGGCCCATAGTACATCAGTGATGAACTATAGTACATCAGTGATGATCCACAGTACATCAGTGATGATCCACAGTACATCAGGGATGGTCCATAGTACACCAGTGATGATCCACAGTACACCAGTGATGATCCATAGTACACCAGTGATGGTCCATAGTACATCAGTGATGATCTATAGTACATCAGTGATGGTCCATAGCACATCAGTGATGATCTATAGTACATCAGTGATGATCCACAGTACATCAGTTATGATACACAGTACATCAGTGATGATCCACAGTACATCAGTGATGATCCACAATACTTCAGTGATGATCCACAGTACATCAGTGATGATCCACAGTACATCAGGGATGGTCCACAGTATATCAGTGATGATCCATAGTACATCAGTGATGGTCCATAGTACATCAGTGATGGTCCATAGTACACCAGTGATGATCCATAGTACACCAGTGATGATCCATAGTACACCAGTGATGGCCCATAGTACACCAGTGATGGCCCATAGTACATCAGTGATGATCCATAGTACATCAGTGATGATCCACAGTACATCAGTGATGATCCACTGTACATCAGGGATGGTCTATAGTACATCAGTGATGATCCATAGTACACCAGTGATGATCCATAGTACACCAGTGATGGCCCATAGTACATCAGTGATGAACTATAGTACATCAGTGATGATCCACAGTACATCAGGGATGGTCCATAGTACATCAGTGATGATCCATAGTACACCAGTGATGATCCATAGTACACCAGTGATGGCCCATAGTACATCAGTGATGAACTATAGTACATCAGTGATGATCCACAGTACATCAGGGATGGTCCATAGTACATCAGTGATGATCCATAGTACACCAGTGATGATCCATAGTACACCAGTGATGGCCCATAGTACATCAGTGATGAACTATAGTACATCAGTGATGATCCACAGTACATCAGTGATGATCCATAGTACATCAGTGATGATCCACAGTACATCAGTGATGATCCATAGTACACCAGTGATGATCCATAGAACACCAGTGATGGCCCATAGTACATCAGTGATGATCTATAGTACATCAGTGATGATCCACAGTACATCAGGGATGGTCCATAGTACATCAGGGATGATCCATAGTACATCAGTGATGATCCACAGTACATCAGTGATGATCCACAGTACATCAGTGATGATCCACAGTACATCAGTGATGATCCACAGTACATCAGGGATGGTCCACAGTACATCAGTGATGATCCATAGTACACCAGTCATGATCCATAGTACATCAGTGATGATCCATAGTACATCAGTGATGGCCCACAGTACATCAGGGATGATCCACAGTACATCAGTGATGATCCATAGTACACCAGTGATGGCCCATAGTACACCAGTGATGGCCCATAGTACATCAGTGATGATCCACAGTACATCAGTGATGATCTATAGTACATCAGTGATGATCCACAGTACACCAGTGATGATTCACAGTACATCAGGGATGGTCCATAGTACATCAGGGATGGTCCATAGTACATCAGTGATGATCCACAGTACATCAGGGATGGTCCACAGTACATCAGTGATGATCCATAGTACATCAGTGATGGCCCATAGTACATCAGTGATGATCCATATTACACCAGTGATGATCCATAGTACACCAGGGATGACCCACAGTACATCAGTGATGATCCACAGTACATCAGTGATGGTCCATAGTAAATCAGTGATGGTCCATAGTACACCAGTGATGATCCATAGTTCACCAGTGATGGCCCATAGTACACCAGTGATGATCCATAGTACACCAGAGATGGCCCATAGTATACCAGTGATGTCCCATAGTACATCAGTGATGATTCACAGTACATCAGTGATGATCCATAGTACACCAGGGATGGCCCATAGTACATCAGTGATGGCTCATAGTACATCAGTGATGATCCATAGTACATCAGTGATGATCCATAGTACACCAGTGATGATCCATAGTACATCAGTGATGGCTCATAGTACATCAGTGATGATCCATAGTACATCAGTGATGATCCATAGTACACCAGTGATGATCCATAGTACATCAGTGATGGCTCATAGTACATCAGTGATGATCCATAATACATCAGTGATGATCCATAGTACACCAGTGATGGCCCATAGTACTTCAGTGATGATCTATAGTACATCAGTGATGATCCACAGTACATCAGTGATGATCCACAGTACATCAGTGATGATCCACGGTACATCAGTGATGATCCATAGTACATCAGTGATGATCCTCAGTACATCAATGATGATCCACAGTACATCAGTGATGATCCACAGTACATCAGTGATGATCCACAGTACATCAGTGATGATCCACAGGACATCAGGGATGGTCCACAGTACATCAGTGATGATCCATAGTAAACCAGTCATGATCCATAGTACATCAGTGATGATCCATAGTACATCAGTGATGATCCATAGTACACCAGTGATGGCCCATAGTACACCAGTGATGATCCATAGTACACCAGTGATGGCCCATAGTACTTCAGTGATGATCTATAGTACATCAGTGATGATCCACAGTACATCAGTGATGATCCACAATACATCAGGGATGGTCCACAATATATCAGTGATGATCCATAGTACATCAGTGATGGCCCACAGTACATCAGTGATGATCCACAGTACATCAGTGATGATCCATAGTACACCTGTGATGGTCCATAGTACACCAGTGATGGTCCATAGTACATCAGTGATGATCCACAGTACATCAGGGATGGTCCACAGTACATCAGTGATGATCCATAGTACACCAGTGATGGCCCAAAGCACATCAGTGATGGTCCATAGTACACCAGGGATGATCCATAGTAATCCAGTGATGATCCATAGTACACCAGTGATGGCCCATAGTACACCAGTGATGGCCCATAGTACATCAGTGATGATCCACAGTACATCAGTGATGATCTATAGTAGATCAGGGATGGTCCACAGTACATCAGTGATGATCCATAGTACACCAGTGAAGATCCATAGTACATCAGTGATGCTCCATAGTACACCTGTGATGGCCCACAGTACACCTGTGATGGCCCACAGTAGATCAGTGATGATCCACAGTACATCAGGGATGATCCACAGTATATCAGGGATGGTCCACAGTATATCAGTGATGAGCCATAGTACATCAGTGATGGTCCATAGTACACCAGTGATGATCCATAGTACACCAGTGATGGCCCATAGTACACCAGTGATGGCCCATAGTACACCAGTGATGATCCATAGTACACCAGTGATGGCCCATAGTACACCAGTGATGTCCCATAGTACATCAGTGATGATCCACAGTACATCAGTGATGATCCATAGTACACCAGGGATGGCCCATAGTACATCAGTGATGGCTCATAGTACATCAGTGATGATCCATAGTACATCAGTGATGATCCATAGTACACCAGTGATGATCCATAGTACATCAGTGATGGCTCATAGTACATCAGTGATGATCCATAGTACACCAGTGATGATCCATAGTACATCAGTGATGGCTCATAGTACATCAGTGATGATCCATAATACATCAGTGATGATCCATAGTACATCAGTGATGATCCATAGTACACCAGTCATGGCCCTTAGTACTACAGTGATGATCTATAGTACATCAGTGATGATCCACAGTACATCAGTGATGATCCACAGTACTTCAGTGATGATCCAAGGTACATCAGTGATGATCCATAGTACATCAGTGATGATCCTCAGTACATCAGTGATGATCCACAGTACATCAGTGATGATCCACAGTACATCAGTGATGATCCACAGTACATCAGGGATGGTCCACAGTACATCAGTGATGATCCATAGTACACCAGTCATGATCCATAGTACATCAGTGATGATCCATAGTACATCAGTGATGATCCATAGTACACCAGTGATGATCCATAGTACACCAGTGATGGCCCATAGTACTTCAGTGATAATTAATAGTACATCAGTGATGATCCACAGTACATCAGTGATGATCCAAAATACATCAGGGATGGTCCACAGTATATCAGTGATGATCCATAGTACATCAGTGATGGCCCACAGTACATCAGTGATGATCCACAGTACATCAGTGATGATCCATAGTACACCAGTGATGGCCCATAGTACATCAGTGATGGTCCATAGTACATCAGTGATGATCCATAGTACATCAGTGATGATCCACAGTACATCAGTGATGATCCACAGTACATCAGGGATGGTCCATAGTATATCAGTGATGATCCATAGTACATCAGTGATGAACTATAGTACATCAGTGATGATCCACAGTACATCAGTGATGATCCACAGTACATCAGGGATGGTCCATAGTACACCAGTGATGATCCACAGTACACCAGTGATGGTCCATAGTACATCAGTGATGATCTATAGTACATCAGTGATGATCTATAGTACATCAGTGATGATCCACAGTACATCAGTTATGATACACAGTACATCAGTGATGATCCACAGTACATCAGTGATGATCCACAATACTTCAGTGATGATCCACAGTAGATCAGTGATGATCCACAGTACATCAGGGATGGTCCACAGTATATCAGTGATGATCCATAGTACATCAGTGAAGGTCCATAGTACATCAGTGATGGTCCATAGTACACCAGTGATGATCCATAGTACACCAGTGATGGCCCATAGTACACCAGTGATGGCCCATAGTACATCAGTGATGATCCATAGTACATCAGTGATGATCCACAGTACATCAGTGATGATCCACAGTACATCAGGGATGGTCCATAGTACATCAGTGATGATCCATAGTACACCAGTGATGATCCATAGTACACCAGTGATGGCCCATAGTACATCAGTGATGAACCATAGTACATCAGTGATGATCCACAGTACATCAGGGATGGTCCATAGTACATCAGTGATGATCCATAGTACACCAGTGATGATCCATAGTACACCAGTGATGGCCCATAGTACATCAGTGATGAACTATAGTACATCAGTGATGATCCACAGTACATCAGTGATGATCCATAGTACATCAGTGATGATCCACAGTACATCAGTGATGATCCACAGTACATCAGGGATGGTCCATAGTACATCAGTGATGATCCATAGTACACCAGTGATGATCCATAGTACACCAGTGATGGCCCATAGTACATTAGTGATGAACTATAGTACATCAGTGATGATCCACAGTACATCAGTGATGATCCACAGTACATCAGGGATGGTCCATAGTACACCAGTGATGATCCACAGTACACCAGTGATGATCCATAGTACACCAGTGATGGTCCATAGTACATTAGTGATGATCTATAGTACATCAGTGATGGTCCATAGTACATCAGTGATGAGCTATAGTACATCAGTGATGATCTATAGTACATCAGTGATGATCCATAGTACACCAGTGATGATCCATAGTACACCAGTGATGGCCCATAGTACATCAGTGATGAACTATAGTACATCAGTGATGATCCACAGTACATCAGGGATGGTCCATAGCACATCAGTGATGATCCATAGTACATCAGTGATGATCCATAGTACACCAGTGATGGCCCATAGTACATCAGTGATGAACTATAGTACATCAGTGATGATCCACAGTACATCAGTGATGATCCATAGTACATCAGTGATGATCCACAGTACATCAGTGATGATCCACAGTACATCAGGGATGGTCCATAGTACATCAGTGATGATCCATAGTACACCAGTGATGATCCATAGTACACCAGTGATGGCCCATAGTACATCAGTGATGAACTATAGTACATCAGTGATGATCCACAGTACATCAGTGATGATCCAAAGTACATCAGGGATGGTCCATAGTACACCAGTGATGATCCACAGTACACCAGTGATGATCCATAGTACACCAGTGATGGTCCATAGTACATCAGTGATGATCTATAGTACATCAGTGATGGTCCATAGTACATCAGTGATGATCTATAGTACATCAGTGATGATCTATAGTACATCAGTGATGATCCATAGTACATCAGTGATGATCCACAGTACATCAGTGATGGTCCACAGTACATCAGGGATGGTCCACAGTACATCGGTGATGATCCATAGTACACCAGTGATGGCCCATAGTACATCAGTGATGGTCCATAGTACATCAGTGATGATCCATAGTAGATCAGTGATGATCCATAGTACACCAGTGATGGCCCATAGTACACCAGTGATGGCCCATAGTACATCAGTGATGATCCACAGTACATCAGTGATGATCCATAGTACATCAGTGATGATCCACAGTACATCAGTGATGATCCACAGTACATCAGGGATGGTCCATAGTACATCAGTGATGATCCATAGTACACCAGTGATGATCCATAGTACACCAGTGATGGCCCATAGTACATCAGTGATGAACTATAGTACATCAGTGATGATCCACAGTACATCAGTGATGATCCACAGTACATCAGGGATGGTCCATAGTACACCAGTGATGATCCACAGTACACCAGTGATGATCCATAGTACACCAGTGATGGTCCATAGTACATCAGTGATGATCTATAGTACATCAGTGATGGTCCATAGCACATCAGTGATGATCTATAGTACATCAGTGATGATCCACAGTACATCAGTTATGATACACAGTACATCAGTGATGATCCACAGTACATCAGTGATGATCCACAATACTTCAGTGATGATCCACAGTACATCAGTGATGATCCACAGTACATCAGGGATGGTCCACAGTATATCAGTGATGATCCATAGTACATCAGTGATGGTCCATAGTACATCAGTGATGGTCCATAGTACACCAGTGATGATCCATAGTACACCAGTGATGATCCATAGTACACCAGTGATGGCCCATAGTACACCAGTGATGGCCCATAGTACATCAGTGATGACCCATAGTACATCAGTGATGATCCACAGTACATCAGTGATGATCCACTGTACATCAGGGATGGTCTATAGTACATCAGTGATGATCCATAGTACACCAGTGATGATCCATAGTACACCAGTGATGGCCCATAGTACATCAGTGATGAACTATAGTACATCAGTGATGATCCACAGTACATCAGGGATGGTCCATAGTACATCAGTGATGATCCATAGTACACCAGTGATGATCCATAGTACACCAGTGATGGCCCATAGTACATCAGTGATGAACTATAGTACATCAGTGATGATCCACAGTACATCAGTGATGATCCATAGTACATCAGTGATGATCCACAGTACATCAGTGATGATCCACAGTACATCAGGGATGGTCCATAGTATATCAGTGATGATCCATAGTACACCAGTGATGATCCATAGTACACCAGTGATGGCCCATAGTACATCAGTGATGATCTATAGTACATCAGTGATGATCCACAGTACATCAGGGATGGTCCATAGTACATCAGGGATGATCCATAGTACATCAGTGATGATCCACAGTACATCAGTGATGATCCACAGTACATCAGTGATGATCCACAGTACATCAGTGATGATCCACAGTACATCAGGGATGGTCCACAGTACATCAGTGATGATCCATAGTACACCAGTCATGATCCATAGTACATCAGTGATGATCCATAGTACATCAGTGATGGCCCACAGTACATCAGGGATGATCCACAGTACATCAGTGATGATCCATAGTACACCAGTGATGGCCCATAGTACACCAGTGATGGCCCATAGTACATCAGTGATGATCCACAGTACATCAGTGATGATCTATAGTACATCAGTGATGATCCACAGTACACCAGTGATGATTCACAGTACATCAGGGATGGTCCATAGTACATCAGGGATGGTCCATAGTACATCAGTGATGATCCACAGTACATCAGGGATGGTCCACAGTACATCAGTGATGATCCATAGTACATCAGTGATGGCCCATAGTACATCAGTGATGATCCATATTACACCAGTGATGATCCATAGTACACCAGGGATGACCCACAGTACATCAGTGATGATCCACAGTACATCAGTGATGGTCCATAGTAAATCAGTGATGGTCCATAGTACACCAGTGATGATCCATAGTTCACCAGTGATGGCCCATAGTACACCAGTGATGATCCATAGTACACCAGAGATGGCCCATAGTATACCAGTGATGTCCCATAGTACATCAGTGATGATCCACAGTACATCAGTGATGATCCATAGTACACCAGGGATGGCCCATAGTACATCAGTGATGGCTCATAGTACATCAGTGATGATCCATAGTACATCAGTGATGATCCATAGTACACCAGTGATGATCCATAGTACATCAGTGATGGCTCATAGTACATCAGTGATGATCCATAGTACATCAGTGATGATCCATAGTACACCAGTGATGATCCATAGTACATCAGTGATGGCTCATAGTACATCAGTGATGATCCATAATACATCAGTGATGATCCATAGTACACCAGTGATGGCCCATAGTACTTCAGTGATGATCTATAGTACATCAGTGATGATCCACAGTACATCAGTGATGATCCACAGTACATCAGTGATGATCCACGGTACATCAGTGATGATCCATAGTACATCAGTGATGATCCTCAGTACATCAATGATGATCCACAGTACATCAGTGATGATCCACAGTACATCAGTGATGATCCACAGTACATCAGTGATGATCCACAGGACATCAGGGATGGTCCACAGTACATCAGTGATGATCCATAGTAAACCAGTCATGATCCATAGTACATCAGTGATGATCTATAGTACATCAGTGATGATCCATAGTACACCAGTGATGGCCCATAGTACACCAGTGATGATCCATAGTACACCAGTGATGGCCCATAGTACTTCAGTGATGATCTATAGTACATCAGTGATGATCCACAGTACATCAGTGATGATCCACAATACATCAGGGATGGTCCACAATATATCAGTGATGATCCATAGTACATCAGTGATGGCCCACAGTACATCAGTGATGATCCACAGTACATCAGTGATGATCCATAGTACACCTGTGATGGTCCATAGTACACCAGTGATGGTCCATAGTACATCAGTGATGATCCACAGTACATCAGGGATGGTCCACAGTACATCAGTGATGATCCATAGTACACCAGTGATGGCCCAAAGCACATCAGTGATGGTCCATAGTACACCAGGGATGATCCATACTAATCCAGTGATGATCCATAGTACACCAGTGATGGCCCATAGTACACCAGTGATGGCCCATAGTACATCAGTGATGATCCACAGTACATCAGTGATGATCTATAGTAGATCAGGGATGGTCCACAGTACATCAGTGATGATCCATAGTACACCAGTGATGATCCATAGTACATCAGTGATGCTCCATAGTACACCTGTGATGGCCCACAGTACACCTGTGATGGCCCACAGTAGATCAGTGATGATCCACAGTACATCAGGGATGATCCACAGTATATCAGGGATGGTCCACAGTATATCAGTGATGAGCCATAGTACATCAGTGATGGTCCATAGTACACCAGTGATGATCCATAGTACACCAGTGATGGCCCATAGTACACCAGTGATGGCCCATAGTACACCAGTGATGATCCATAGTACACCAGTGATGGCCCATAGTACACCAGTGATGTCCCATAGTACATCAGTGATGATCCACAGTACATCAGTGATGATCCATAGTACACCAGGGATGGCCCATAGTACATCAGTGATGGCTCATAGTACATCAGTGATGATCCATAGTACATCAGTGATGATCCATAGTACACCAGTGATGATCCATAGTACATCAGTGATGGCTCATAGTACATCAGTGATGATCCATAGTACACCAGTGATGATCCATAGTACATCAGTGATGGCTCATAGTACATCAGTGATGATCCATAATACATCAGTGATGATCCATAGTACATCAGTGATGATCCATAGTACACCAGTCATGGCCCTTAGTACTACAGTGATGATCTATAGTACATCAGTGATGATCCACAGTACATCAGTGATGATCCACAGTACTTCAGTGATGATCCAAGGTACATCAGTGATGATCCATAGTACATCAGTGATGATCCTCAGTACATCAGTGATGATCCACAGTACATCAGTGATGATCCACAGTACATCAGTGATGATCCACAGTACATCAGGGATGGTCCACAGTACATCAGTGATGATCCATAGTACACCAGTCATGATCCATAGTACATCAGTGATGATCCATAGTACATCAGTGATGATCCATAGTACACCAGTGATGATCCATAGTACACCAGTGATGGCCCATAGTACTTCAGTGATAATTAATAGTACATCAGTGATGATCCACAGTACATCAGTGATGATCCAAAATACATCTGGGATGGTCCACAGTATATCAGTGATGATCCATAGTACATCAGTGATGGCCCACAGTACATCAGTGATGATCCACAGTATATCAGGGATGGTCCACAGTATATCAGTGATGAGCCATAGTACATCAGTGATGGTCCATAGTACACCAGTGATGATCCATAGTACACCAGTGATGGCCCATAGTACACCAGTGATGGCCCATAGTACACCAGTGATGATCCATAGTACACCAGTGATGGCCCATAGTACACCAGTGATGTCCCATAGTACATCAGTGATGATCCACAGTACATCAGTGATGATCCATAGTACACCAGGGATGGCCCATAGTACATCAGTGATGGCTCATAGTACATCAGTGATGATCCATAGTACATCAGTGATGATCCATAGTACACCAGTGATGATCCATAGTACATCAGTGATGGCTCATAGTACATCAGTGATGATCCATAGTACACCAGTGATGATCCATAGTACATCAGTGATGGCTCATAGTACATCAGTGATGATCCATAATACATCAGTGATGATCCATAGTACATCAGTGATGATCCATAGTACACCAGTCATGGCCCTTAGTACTACAGTGATGATCTATAGTACATCAGTGATGATCCACAGTACATCAGTGATGATCCACAGTACTTCAGTGATGATCCAAGGTACATCAGTGATGATCCATAGTACATCAGTGATGATCCTCAGTACATCAGTGATGATCCACAGTACATCAGTGATGATCCACAGTACATCAGTGATGATCCACAGTACATCAGGGATGGTCCACAGTACATCAGTGATGATCCATAGTACACCAGTCATGATCCATAGTACATCAGTGATGATCCATAGTACATCAGTGATGATCCATAGTACACCAGTGATGATCCATAGTACACCAGTGATGGCCCATAGTACTTCAGTGATAATTAATAGTACATCAGTGATGATCCAAAATACATCAGGGATGGTCCACAGTATATCAGTGATGATCCATAGTACATCAGTGATGGCCCACAGTACATCAGTGATGATCCACAGTACATCAGTGATGATCCATAGTACACCAGTGATGGCCCATAGTACATCAGTGATGGTCCATAGTACATCAGTGATGATCCATAGTACATCAGTGATGATCCATAGTACACCAGTGATGATCCACAGTACATCAGTTATGATCCACAGTACATCAGTGATGATCCACAGTGCATCAGTGATGATCCACAATACTTCAGTGATGATCCACAGTACATCAGTGATGATCCACAGTACATCAGGGATGGTCCACAGTATATCAGTGATGATCCATAGTACATCAGTGATGGCTCATAGTACATCAGTGATGATCCATAGTACACCAGTGATGATCCATAGTACACCAGTAATGTTCCATAGTACACCAGGGATGATCCACAGTACATCAGTGATGATCCACAGTACATCAGTGGTGGTCCACAGTACATCAGTGATGGTCCATAGTACACCAGTGATGATCCATAGTACACCAGTGATGATCCATAGTACACCAGTGATGGCCCGTAGTACACCAGTGATGTCCCATAGTACATCAGTGATGATCCATAGTACATCAATGATGATCCACAGTACATCAGTGATGATCCACAGTACATCAGGGATGGTCCATAGTACATCAGTGATGATCCATAGTACACCAGTGATGATCCATAGTACACCAGTGATGGCCCATAGTACATCAGTGATGAACTATAGTACATCAGTGATGATCCACAATACATCAGGGATGGTCCATAGTACACCAGTGATGATCCATAGTACACCAGTGATGATCCATAGTACACCAGTGATGGCCCATAGTACATCAGTGATGAACTATAGTACATCAGTGATGATCCACAGTACATCAGTGATGATCCACAGTACATCAGGGATGGTCCATAGTACACCAGTGATGATCCACAGTACACCAGTGATGATCCATAGTACACCAGTGATGGTCCATAGTACATCAGTGATGATCTATAGTACATCAGTGAGGGTCCATAGTACATCAGTGATGATCTATATACATAGTACACCAGTGATGATCTATAGTACATCAGTGATGATCTACAGTACATCAGTTATGATCCACAGTACATTAGTGATGATCCACAGTACATCAGTGATGATCCACAATACTTCAGTGATGATCCACAGTACATCAGTGATGATCCACAGTACATCAGGGATGGTCCACAGTATATCAGTGATGATCCATAGTACATCAGTGATGGTCCATAGTACATCAGTGATGGTCCATAGTACACCAGTGATGATCCATAGTACACCAGTGATGATCCATAGTACACCAGTGATGGCCCATAGTACACCAGTGATGGCCCATAGTACATCAGTGATGATCCATAGTACATCAGTGATGATCCACAGTACATCAGTGATGATCCACAGTACATCAGGGATGGTCCATAGTACATCAGTGATGATCCATAGTACACCAGTGATGATCCATAGTACACCAGTGATGGCCCATAGTACATCAGTGATGAACTATAGTACATCAGTGATGATCCACAGTACATCAGGGATGGTCCATAGTACATCAGTGATGATCCATAGTACCCCAGTGATGATCCATAGTACACCAGTGTTGGCCCATAGTACATCAGTGATGAACAATAGTACATCAGTGATGATCCACAGTACATCAGTGATGATCCATAGTACATCAGTGATGATCCACAGTACATCAGTGATGATCCACAGTACATCAGGGATGGTCCATAGTACATCAGTGATGATCCATAGTACACCAGTGATGATCCATAGTACACCAGTGATGGCCCATAGTACATCAGTGATGAACTATAGTACATCAGTGATGATCCACAGTACATCAGTGATGATCCACAGTACATCAGGGATGGTCCATAGTACACCAGTGATGATTCACAGTACACCAGTGATGATCCATAGTACACCAGTGATGGTCCATAGTACATCAGTGATGATCTATAGTACATCAGTGATGGTCCATAGTACATCAGTGATGATCTATAGTACATCAGTGATGATCCACAGTACATCAGTTATGATACACAGTACATCAGTGATGATCCACAGTACATCAGTGATGATCCACAATACTTCAGTGATGATCCACAGTACATCAGTGATGATCCACAGTACATCAGGGATGGTCCACAGTATATCAGTGATGATCCATAGTACATCAGTGATGGTCCATAGTACACCAGTGATGATCTATAGTACATCAGTGATGATCTATAGTACATCAGTGATGGTCCATAGTACATCAGTGATGATCTATAGTACATCAGTGATGATCCACAGTACATCAGTTATGATACACAGTACATCAGTGATGATCTATAGTACATCAGTGATGATCCACAGTACACCAGTGATGATTCACAGTACATCAGTGATGATCTATAGTACATCAGTGATGATCCATAGTACACCAGTGATGGTCCATAGTACACCAGTGATGGCCCATAGTACATCAGTGATGATCAGTGATGATCCATATTACACCAGTGATGATCCATAGTACACCAGGGATGACCCACAGTACATCAGTGATGATCCACAGTACATCAGTGATGGTCCATAGTAAATCAGTGATGGTCCATAGTACACCAGTGATGATCCATAGTTCACCAGTGATGGCCCATAGTACACCAGTGATGATCCATAGTACACCAGAGATGGCCCATAGTATACCAGTGATGTCCCATAGTACATCAGTGATGATCCACAGTACATCAGTGATGATCCATAGTACACCAGGGATGGCCCATAGTACATCAGTGATGGCTCATAGTACATCAGTGATGATCCATAGTACATCAGTGATGATCCATAGTACACCAGTGATGATCCATAGTACATCAGTGATGGCTCATAGTACATCAGTGATGATCCATAGTACATCAGTGATGATCCATAGTACACCAGTGATGATCCATAGTACATCAGTGATGGCTCATAGTACATCAGTGATGATCCATAATACATCAGTGATGATCCATAGTACACCAGTGATGGCCCATAGTACTTCAGTGATGATCTATAGTACATCAGTGATGATCCACAGTACATCAGTGATGATCCACAGTACATCAGTGATGATCCATGGTACATCAGTGATGATCCATAGTACATCAGTGATGATCCTCAGTACATCAATGATGATCCACAGTACATCAGTGATGATCCACAGTACATCAGTGATGATCCACAGTACATCAGTGATGATCCACAGGACATCAGGGATGGTCCACAGTACATCAGTGATGATCCATAGTAAACCAGTCATGATCCATAGTACATCAGTGATGATCCATAGTACATCAGTGATGATCCATAGTACACCAGTGATGGCCCATAGTACACCAGTGATGATCCATAGTACACCAGTGATGGCCCATAGTACTTCAGTGATGATCTATAGTACATCAGTGATGATCCACAGTACATCAGTGATGATCCACAATACATCAGGGATTGTCCACAGTATATCAGTGATGATCCATAGTACATCAGTGATGGACCACAGTACATCAGTGATGATCCACAGTACATCAGTGATGATCCATAGTACACCAGTGATGGTCCATAGTACACCAGTGATGGTCCATAGTACATCAGTGATGATCCATAGTACATCAGTGATGATCCACAGTACATCAGGGATGGTCCACAGTACATCATTGATGATCCATAGTACACCAGTGATGGCCCAAAGCACATCAGTGATGGTCCATAGTACACCAGGGATGATCCATAGTAATCAAGTGAAGATCCATAGTACACCAGTGATGGCCCATAGTACACCAGTGATGGCCCATAGTACATCAGTGATGATCCACAGTACATCAGTGATGATCTATAGTACATCAGGGATGGTCCACAGTACATCAGTGATGATCCATAGTACACCAGTGATGATCCATAGTACATCAGTGATGCTCCATAGTACACCTGTGATGGCCCACAGTACACCTGTGATGGCCCACAGTAGATCAGTGATGATCCACAGTACATCAGGGATGATCCACAGTATATCAGGGATGGTCCACAGTATATCAGTGATGAGCCATAGTACATCAGTGATGGTCCATAGTACACCAGTGATGATCCATAGTACACCAGTGATGGCCCATAGTACACCAGTGATGATCCATAGTACACCAGTGATGGCCCATAGTACACCAGTGATGTCCCATAGTACATCAGTGATGATCCACAGTATATCAGTGATGGTCCATAGTACATCAGTGATGGTCCATAGTACACCAGTGATGATCCATAGTACACCAGTGATGATCCATAGTACACCAGTGATGGCCCATAGTACACCAGTGATGGCCCATAGTACATCAGTGATGATCCATAGTACATCAGTGATGATCCACAGTACATCAGTGATGATCCACAGTACATCAGGGATGGTCCATACTACATCAGTGATGATCCATAGTACACCAGTGATGATCCATAGTACACCAGTGATGGCCCATAGTACATCAGTGATGAACTATAGTACATCAGTGATGATCCACAGTACATCAGGGATAGTCCATAGTACATCAGTGATGATCCATAGTACACCAGTGATGATCCATAGTACACCAGTGATGGCCCATAGTACATCAGTGATGAACAATAGTACATCAGTGATGATCCACAGTACATCAGTGATGATCCATAGTACATCAGTGATGATCCACAGTACATCAGTGATGATCCACAGTACATCAGGGATGGTCCATAGTACATCAGTGATGATCCATAGTACACCAGTGATGATCCATAGTACACCAGTGATGGCCAATAGTACATCAGTGATGAACTATAGTACATCAGTGATGATCCACAATACATCAGTGATGATCCACAGTACATCAGGGATGGTCCATAGTACACCAGTGATGATCCACAGTACACCAGTGATGATCCATAGTACACCAGTGATGGTCCATAGTACATCAGTGATGATCTATAGTACATCAGTGATGGTCCATAGTACATCAGTGATGATCTATAGTACATCAGTGATGATCCACAGTACATCAGTTATGATACACAGTACATCAGTGATGATCCACAGTACATCAGTGATGATCCACAATACTTCAGTGATGATCCACAGTACATCAGTGATGATCCACAGTACATCAGGGATGGTCCACAGTATATCAGTGATGATCCATAGTACATCAGTGATGGTCCATAGTACACCAGTGATGATCTATAGTACACCAGTGATGGCCCATAGTACACCAGTGATGGCCCATAGTACATCAGTGATGATCCATAGTACATCAGTGATGATCCACAGTACATCAGTGATGGCCCACAGTACATCAGGGATGATCCACAATACATCAGTGATGATCCATAGTACACCAGTGATGGCCCATAGTACACCAGTGATGGCCCATAGTACATCAGTGATGATCCACAGTACATCAGTGATGATCTATAGTACATCAGTGATGATCCACAGTACACCAGTGATGATTCACAGTACATCAGGGATGGTCCATAGTACATCAGGGATGGTCCATAGTACATCAGTGATGATCCACAGTACATCAGGGATGGTCCACAGTACATCAGTGATGATCCATAGTACATCAGTGATGGCCCATAGTACATCAGTGATGATCCATATTACACCAGTGATGATCCATAGTACACCAGGGATGACCCACAGTACATCAGTGATGATCCACAGTACATCAGTGATGGTCCATAGTAAATCAGTGATGGTCCATAGTACACCAGTGATGATCCATAGTTCACCAGTGATGGCCCATAGTACACCAGTGATGATCCATAGTACACCAGAGATGGCCCATAGTATACCATTGATGTCCCATAGTACATCAGTGATGATCCACAGTACATCAGTGATGATCCATAGTACACCAGGGATGGCCCATAGTACATCAGTGATGGTTCATAGTACATCAGTGATGATCCATAGTACATCAGTGATGATCCATAGTACACCAGTGATGATCCATAGTACATAAGTGATGGCTCATAGTACATCAGTGATGATCCATAGTACATCAGTGATGATCCATAGTACACCAGTGATGATCCATAGTACATCAGTGATGGCTCATAGTACATCAGTGATGATCCATAATACATCAGTGATGATCCATAGTACACCAGTGATGGCCCATAGTACTTCAGTGATGATCTATAGTACATCAGTGATGATCCACAGTACATCAGTGATGATCCACAGTACATCAGTGATGATCCACGGTACATCAGTGATGATCCATAGTACATCAGTGATGATCCTCAGTACATCAATGATGATCTACAGTACATCAGTGATGATCCACAGTACATCAGTGATGATCCACAGGACATCAGGGATGGTCCACAGTACATCAGTGATGATCCATAGTAAACCAGTCATGATCCATAGTACATCAGTGATGATCCATAGTACATCAGTGATGATCCATAGTACACCAGTGATTGCCCATAGTACACCAGTGATGATCCATAGTACACCAGTGATGGCCCATAGTACTTCAGTGATGATCTATAGTACATCAGTGATGATCCACAGTACATCAGTGATGATCCACAATACATCAGGGATTGTCCACAGTATATCAGTGATGATCCATAGTACATCAGTGATGGCCCACAGTACATCAGTGATGATCCACAGTACATCAGTGATGATCCATAGTACACCAGTGATGGTCCATAGTACACCAGTGATGGTCCATAGTACATCAGTGATGATCCATATGTGACAGCAGGAAGGTAAAGTCACCTGGTTGCATCCAGGGGGGTAGATATATTTCGCCCAGATTCAGGCTTTACGCCGACTTATACAACTAGGTGGAGAGTTGTATAAGCCCAGCTAAGGCTAGTGGGCTCATGGATGACTCATACCTCTAGAGAGAGTGTGGGGCGTCGTGCAGACAGGGAGTTGATGAGACCAGCTGAAGCTTGTCAGCTCGTTTAAGGCCTCTATAAAAACTCCCAGATTCATTAGGTGTTAGCTCATGCCTGGACCCAGACCTGTGTGGACTGTCTAGGGAGAGTGAACCCCTGTGCGGTGAGACAAAGCCTGTGTGGCTATTTGCTTGGACATTTAAAACCAGGGACTTAGGGACTAGGACAGCACTAGGCTGATCCCAGTTGTTAGTTAGGAAACCTGTATGTTTAGTCAGAGGTCAAGTTGACCAGGATTTATTTTGTTTATGTTTCTTTTGCTTTGCTGTGTTTTGTCACTGTAAATAGAAAATAAACCGCACCTTTTTGATTTTGAAAACCACAACCTCCGTTTGCTGGGCCTGTTTTTGTGTGGGGAGCCCATCCCGGGGGTCACACACACCCGCTGCCGAGCTAACCCCCTCACAGTTGGTGGAGAACCAGTGGCAGTTTTTTTTTAAGCCAGCATGGAGGAGATACTGAAGCAGCTGGCTCTAGCAAATGCCAATCAACAGCAGACAAATGCAGGTTTGCAAAAGAGCCTTGCAGCTCATCAACAGAGCCTTGCAGCTCAACAACAGAACTTTGCAGCCCAGCAGCAAGCTCATCAACAGAGCCTTGCAGCCCAGCAGCAGACAAACGCAACTTTGCAACAGAGTCTGGAGGCTCAGCAACAAGCCCAGCAGCAATCTGAGGCCCGCTTCATAGACCTGTTGCAGAAGCAAGAGCAGAGACTACAACAACAGATGGAAGCAGTAATGCAGCAACGTCCGCAGACCAGTGAGGAAAGCCGTCCCACTAATACCGCGTCCTTTGGGGTGAGTCGTTTATTGACAAAAATGACTGGAGAGGATGATCCAGAGGTATTTTTGACCACATTTGAAAGGACCGCTGAAAGAGAAAAGTGGCCTGAGGAGCAGTGGGCTGGACTGGTGGCTCCTCTGTTAACTGGTGAATCGCAGAAAGCTTACTATGACCTAGAGCCTAACCAAGCAAAAGACTATGTGATGCTAAAAGCTGAAATTTTGGCAAGGCTGGGTGTCACCCAGGCTGTCCGGGCTCAGCGTGTGCATAACTGGACTTTCCAGCTTGGAAAACCCCCCAGGTCTCAAATGTATGATCTCATTCACCTGAGCAGAAAGTGGCTACAGCCAGAGACTTTGTCCGCACCAAAGATTGTGGAACGTGTTGTAATGGATCGGTTTTTGAGAGCTCTTCCTACTGCCATCCAAAAGTGGGTAAGCCATGGAGACCCAGAGACGGCCGATGGTCTTGTGGATCGTGTGGAGAAATACTTGGCTAACCTGACGGCCTCTTCCAGAGACACTCGGACTTTCCACCCTAAGACCAGACCATCCCCAGGGGCGGATAAGAGGATTCCAAGGGGTGAGGGTGGAGAGAGTGAGAGGGTGGGAGCTCTACCCCAAGTTTGGCGAGAACAGCCTGGGAAATCAGCGGCTCAAGAGGCGGCAAGAAGGATCGTTTGCTACCGCTGCCGGCAAGCGGGACATATTGCAGCCAATTGCCCGGTTGTGGAGGAACCCATGCAGTGTGACTTTCTGACGGGCAGACGTCAGTCGCTGTGTGCGACAGTCGCATGCACTGCCATTCGAGGAACTGAGAAACATTTATGCAAAATGTGTGTTAATGGTAGAAATGTTGTGGTATTGCTGGATTCAGGTAGCCTTGTGACCCTGATAAAGGCTGAGTTAGTTAAAACAGAGGTCTCTGGGAATAGCAAGGTAGCTGTTATTTGTGTGCATGGGGACACCCGAGAGTATCCAGTGACTACAGTGTGTTTCGAGACCCCCAAAGGTACCCTCTCTCATCCAGTGGGCTTAGTATCTCAGGTACCGCATGTGGGAAGGGATTTTCCGAAGTTCTGGGAACTGTGGGATGATCCTGAGCCCCCCACTGGTGCCCCTATGTACCAGGAATGTGATAGCCAGAACTCCCCTGAGAGTGGTGAGGACTCTCCGGAATTTCCCTTATCAGTATTGGCAGGGGAGACTCAAGAAACTGGAGAGGAGCCCACCTCCTCAGACGAAAACCTACCGTCTGTGGAGTTTTCTGATCTTGAGGTTCACAGGGAAAACTTTGCCACAGAACAGTTGAAAGACCCCGCCCTAATAAAGGCACGGGAAAACGTAGTGAAAATAGATGGCGAGTTAGTGAACCCAGATAATACCTGCACTTACCCATACTTCAGCGTAGAGAAGGACCTATTGTATCGGGTGGCAAAAAGGGCAGAAGAAACCGTTGAGCAGCTTGTGGTGCCCAAACCTTACAGGAAGTTGGTGTTGGAGTTGGCCCATGGGCACATTCTTGGAGGTCATCTGGGGACAGAGAAAACCCGAGAAAGGGTATTACAGAGATTCTATTGGCCGGGGGTGATGAAGGACATAGAAAATTATTGTTCCTCCTGCCCTGTGTGTCAGAGGTCGGCCCTGATGCCACATTTCCGTAGCCCGCTGGTCCCTCTACCCATCATTGAGGTCCCGTTTGAGAGGATCGCCATGGATTTGGTAGGTCCTATAATCAAGTCCGCTAGGGGGCACCAGTACATATTAGTTATAATGGACTATGCCACCCGTTATCCAGAAGCGATCCCTCTCCGAAATACCTCGGCCAAAACCATAGCCAAAGAGCTATCTCTTGTGTTTAGCCGGGTGGGTATTTGTAAAGAACTGCTTACGGACCAAGGTACACCCTTTATGTCCCGGGTTATGAAGGAGCTGTGTAAATTGTTCAAAGTGACGCAATTACGTACATCTGTGTATCACCCCCAAACCGATGGGCTGGTTGAAAGATTCAACAAAACCCTAAAACAAATGTTGAAGAAAGTGGTGGATAGAGATGGAAAGGATTGGGACTGTCTACTTCCTTATCTGATGTTTGCTATTAGGGAGGTGCCCCAATCCTCTACGGGATTCTCCCCCTTTGAGTTACTGTATGGGAGACACCCAAGAGGGCTGTTGGATATTGCCAAGGAAACTTGGGAAAGTGAGAGTTCTCCCCACAGGAGTGTGATTGAGCATGTCGCCCTGATGCAAGACCGAATTGCACAGGTAATGCCCATCGTGAAGGAACATTTGGCCCAAGCGCAGTTAGCACAGCAGAGAGTGTACAACCGTGGAGCCAAGACCCGTACCTTTTCCCCGGGGGATAGGATACTGGTACTTGTCCCTACGGTTGAAAGTAAATTCCTTGCCAAATGGCAAGGCCCCTATGAGATAATGGAAAAAGTGAGCGAAGTGAATTACAAGGTCAGACAACCAGGAAGGCGAAAGCCCGAACAGATCTATCACGTTAATCTGTTGAAAGCCTGGAGGGATAGAGAGTCCCTAGTCGCAGACACTTGGTCACCAGCTCAAACTGGTTGCATCATTCCTGAGGTTGGAATAGCAGCCACCTTGTCACAACCCCAACAACAGGAGGTTAAGGAGTTTGTGCTTCGCAACAAGGAGGTATTCTCTGAGCTGCCGGGACAAACATCTGGGGTAGAGCATGACATCATTACCCCGCCCGGTGAAAGGGTGAAGTTAAAACCCTATCGGATCCCAGAGGCCCGACGGGAGGCAATACGGGAGGAAGTACAGAAAATGCTGAACTTAGGGGTGATAGAGGAGTCCCAAAGTGATTGGTCTAGTCCCATTGTGTTGGTGCCTAAACCGGATGGGAGCTGGCGATTTTGTAACGATTTTCGTCAGTTGAACAAAGTTACAAAATTTGACACCTACCCCATGCCACGTATAGATGAGTTGATCGACCGGCTGGGAACAGCCCGATACATGACGACTCTTGACCTCACAAAAGGGTATTGGCAAATCCCCCTGGCCAAGTCGGCCAAAGAGAAAACCGCATTTGTAACCCCAGACGGGGCGTTCCAATATAAAAGAATGCCGTTCGGGTTACAGAATGCGCCGGCCACATTCCAGCGGAAAATGGACCAGATGCTGAGGCCCCATCGGAAGTATGCTGCGGCTTACCTGGATGACGTAATTGTCCATAGCACAGATTGGGCCTCACATCTGCCAAAAGTGCAAGCAGTCCTGGACTCTGTTCGGGAAGCGGGGTTTACGGCTAACCCCAAGAAGTGTACCATTGGGCAGGAGGAGGCCAAATACCTTGGGTACACCATTGGGAGGGGAGTAATAAAACCCCAACTCAACAAAGTCGAGGCCATCCAGAGTTGGCCACGTCCCAACAGCAAGAAGCAGGTACGGGCCTTTCTGGGAATCGCTGGGTATTATCGGCGATTCATTCCCCACTTTGCTTCTAAGGCTGTGCCCCTAACCAACCTGACGAAGGGGAAAGGGTCGGTCATGATTAAATGGACCCCCGAGGCTGAGGCAGCATTCCAATTCTTGAAACAAGCCTTATGTAGCCAGCCAGTGTTGTACTCACCCGACTTCTCTAAAGACTTTGTCGTACAAAGTGATGCGTCAGATGTGGGGTTAGGAGCAGTATTGTCCCAGGTCTGGAACGGGGAAGAGCACCCAGTCATTTACCTCAGCAGGAAGTTGAAGTCCCATGAGGTAAATTACGCCACCGTTGAAAAGGAGTGTTTAGCGGTGAAGTGGGCTCTAGATTCCCTTCGGTACTACCTGCTAGGTAGGCACTTTGACATGGTTACGGATCACGCTCCGTTAAAGTGGATGGCTCAAAACAAGGAAACAAATAGAAGAGTGAATAGGTGGTTCCTGGCCCTCCAGGAATTCAACTTCACAGTAAAGCATCGCCCTGGCGTTCAAATGGGGAATGTGGATGCTTTGTCGCGAGTACATGAATGCCTGATTGCTGGTGTTCCAACCCCGAGGTTAAAACAAGAGGGGGGGTATGTGACAGCAGGAAGGTAAAGTCACCTGGTTGCATCCAGGGGGGTAGATATATTTCGCCCAGATTCAGGCTTTACGCCGACTTATACAACTAGGTGGAGAGTTGTATAAGCCCAGCTAAGGCTAGTGGGCTCATGGATGACTCATACCTCTAGGGAGAGTGTGGGGCGTCGTGCAGACAGGGAGTTGATGAGACCAGCTGAAGCTTGTCAGCTCGTTTAAGGCCTCTATAAAAACTCTCAGATTCATTAGGTGTTAGCTCATGCCTGGACCCAGACCTGTGTGGACTGTCTAGGGAGAGTGAACCCCTGTGCGGTGAGACAAAGCCTGTGTGGCTATTTGCTTGGACATTTAAAACCAGGGACTTAGGGACTAGGACAGCACTAGGCTGATCCCAGTTGTTAGTTAGGAAACCTGTATGTTTAGTCAGAGGTCAAGTTGACCAGGATTTATTTTGTTTATGTTTCTTTTGCTTTGCTGTGTTTTGTCACTGTAAATAGAAAATAAACCGCACCTTTTTGATTTTGAAAACCACAACCTCCGTTTGCTGGGCCTGTTTTTGTGTGGGGAGCCCATCCCGGGGGTCACACACACCCGCTGCCGAGCTAACCCCATCACACATAGTACATCAGTGATGATCCACAGTACATCAGGGATGGTCCACAGTACATCAGTGATGATCCATAGTACACCAGTGATGGCCCAAAGCACATCAGTGATGGTCCATAGTACACCAGGGATGATCCATAGTAATCCAGTGATGATCCATAGTACACCAGTGATGGCCCATAGTACACCAGTGATGGCCCATAGTACATCAGTGATGATCCACAGTACATCAGTGATGATCTACAGTACATCAGGGATGGTCCACAGTACATCAGTGATGATCCATAGTACACCAGTGATGATCCATAGTACATCAGTGATGCTCCATAGTACACCTGTGATGGCCCATAGTACACCTGTGATGGCCCACAGTAGATCAGTGATGATCCACAGTACATCAGGGATGATCCACAGTATATCAGGGATGGTCCACAGTATATCAGTGATGAGCCATAGTACATCAGTGATGGTCCATAGTACACCAGTGATGATCCATAGTACACCAGTGATGGCCCATAGTACACCAGTGATGATCCATAGTACACCAGTGATGGCCCATAGTACACCAGTGATGTCCCATAGTACATCAGTGATGATCCACAGTACATCAGTGATGATCCATAGTACACCAGGGATGGCCCATAGTACATCAGTGATGGCTCATAGTACATCAGTGATGATCCATAGTACATCAGTGATGATCCATAGTACACCAGTGATGATCCATAGTACATCAGTGATGGCTCATAGTACATCAGTGATGATCCATAGTACACCAGTGATGATCCATAGTACATCAGTGATGGCTCATAGTACATCAGTGATGATCCATAATACATCAGTGATGATCCATAGTACATCAGTGATGATCCATAGTACACCAGTCATGGCCCATAGTACTACAGTGATGATCTATAGTACATCAGTGATGATCCACAGTACATCAGTGATGATCCACAGTACATCAGTGATGATCCAAGGTACATCAGTGATGATCCATAGTACATCAGTGATGATCCTCAGTACATCAGTGATGATCCACAGTACATCAGTGATGATCCACAGTACATCAGTGATGATCCACAGTACATCAGGGATGGTCCACAGTACATCAGTGATGATCCATAGTACACCAGTCATGATCCATAGTACATCAGTGATGATCCATAGTACATCAGTGATGATCCATAGTACACCAGTGATGATCCATAGTACACCAGTGATGGCCCATAGTACTTCAGTGATAATTAATAGTACATCAGTGATGATCCACAGTACATCAGTGATGATCCACAATACATCAGGGATGGTCCACAGTATATCAGTGATGATCCATAGTACATCAGTGATGGCCCACAGTACATCAGTGATGATGCACAGTACATCAGTGATGATCCATAGTACACCAGTGATGGCCCATAGTACATCAGTGATGGTCCATAGTACATCAGTGATGATCCATAGTACATCAGTGATGATCCATAGTACACCAGTGATGATCCACAGTACATCAGTTAAGATCCACAGTACATCAGTGATGATCCACAGTACATCAGTGATGATCCACAATACTTCAGTGATGATCCACAGTACATCAGTGATGATCCACAGTACATCAGGGATGGTCCACAGTATATCAGTGATGATCCATAGTACATCAGTGATGGCCCATAGTACATCAGTGATGATCCATAGTACACCAGTGATGATCCATAGTACACCAGTAATGTTCCATAGTACACCAGGGATGATCCACAGTACATCAGTGATGATCCACAGTACATCAGTGGTGGTCCACAGTACATCAGTGATGGTCCATAGTACACCAGTGATGATCCATAGTACACCAGTGATGATCCATAGTACACCAGTGATGGCCCGTAGTACACCAGTGATGGCCCATAGTACATCAGTGATGATCCATAGTACATCAATGATGATCCACAGTACATCAGTGATGATCCACAGTACATCAGGGATGGTCCATAGTACATCAGTGATGATCCATAGTACACCAGTGATGATCCATAGTACACCAGTGATGGCCCATAGTACATCAGTGATGAACTATAGTACATCAGTGATGATCCACAGTACATCAGGGATGGTCCATAGTACATCAGTGATGATCCATAGTACACCAGTGATGATCCATAGTACACCAGTGATGGCCCATAGTACATCAGTGATGAACTATAGTACATCAGTGATGATCCACAGTACATCAGTGATGATCCACAGTACATCAGGGATGGTCCATAGTACACCAGTGATGATCCACAGTACACCAGTGATGATCCATAGTACACCAGTGATGGTCCATAGTACATCAGTGATGATCTATAGTACATCAGTGATGGTCCATAGTACATTAGTGATGATCTATATACATAGTACACCAGTGATGATCTACAGTACATCAGTTATGATCCACAGTACATTAGTGATGATCCACAGTACATCAGTGATGATCCACAATACTTCAGTGATGATCCACAGTACATCAGTGATGATCCACAGTACATCAGGGATGGTCCACAGTATATCAGTGATGATCCATTGTACATCAGTGATGGTCCATAGTACATCAGTGATGGTCCATAGTACACCAGTGATGATCCATAGTACACCAGTGATGATCCATAGTACACCAGTGATGGCCCATAGTACACCAGTGATGGCCCATAGTACATCAGTGATGATCCATAGCACATCAGTGATGATCCACAGTACATCAGTGATGATCCACAGTACATCAGGGATGGTCCATAGTACATCAGTGATGATCCATAGTACACCAGTGATGATCCATAGTACACCAGTGATGGCCCATAGTACATCAGTGATGAACTATAGTACATCAGTGATGATCCACAGTACATCAGGGATGGTCCATAGTACATCAGTGATGATCCATAGTACACCAGTGATGATCCATAGTACACCAGTGATGGCCCATAGTACATCAGTGATGAACAATAGTACAT
Source organism: Rana muscosa (assembly GCA_029206835.1). Classification (NCBI taxonomy): domain Eukaryota; kingdom Metazoa; phylum Chordata; class Amphibia; order Anura; family Ranidae; genus Rana; species Rana muscosa. The sequence continues at coordinate 569,248 of CM055127.1, read as the reverse complement.
CAGTGATGATCCACAGTACATCAGTGATGATCCATAGTACATCAGTGATGATCCACAGTACATCAGTCATGATCCACAGTACATCAGGGATGGTCCATAGTACATCAGTGATGATCCATAGTACACCAGTGATGATCCATAGTACACCAGTGATGGCCCATAGTACATCAGTGATGAACTATAGTACATCAGTGATGATCCACAGTACATCAGTGATGATCCACAGTACATCAGGGAGGATCCATAGTACACCAGTGATGATCCACAGTACACCAGTGATGATCCATAGTACACCAGTGATGGTCCATAGTACATCAGTGATGATCTATAGTACATCAGTGATGGTCCATAGTACATCAGTGATGATCTATAGTACATCAGTGATGATCCACAGTACATCAGTTATGATACACAGTACATCAGTGATGATCCACAGTACATCAGTGATGATCCACAATACTTCAGTGATGATCCACAGTACATCAGTGATGATCCACAGTACATCAGGGATGGTCCACAGTATATCAGTGATGATCCATAGTACATCAGTGATGGTCCATAGTACACCAGTGATGATCTATAGTACACCAGTGATGGCCCATAGTACACCAGTGATGGCCCATAGTACATCAGTGATGATCCATAGTACATCAGTGATGATCCACAGTACATCAGGGATGGTCCATAGTACATCAGTGATGATCCATAGTACACCAGTGATGATCCATAGTACACCAGTGATGGCCCATAGTACATCAGTGATGAACTATAGTACATCAGTGATGATCCACAGTACATCAGGGATGGTCCATAGTACATCAGTGATGATCCATAGTACACCAGTGATGATCCATAGTACACCAGTGATGGCCCATAGTACATCAGTGATGAACTATAGTACATCAGTGATGATCCACAGTACATCAGTGATGATCCATAGTACATCAGTGATGATCCACAGTATATCAGTGATGATCCACAGTACATCAGGGATGGTCCATAGTACATCAGTGATGATCCATAGTACACCAGTGATGATCCATAGTACACCAGTGATGGCCCATAGTACATCAGTGATGAACTATAGTACATCAGTGATGATCCACAGTACATCAGTGATGATCCACAGTACACCAGTGATGATCCACAGTACACCAGTGATGATCCATAGTACACCAGTGATGGTCCATAGTACATCAGTGATGATCTATAGTACATCAGTGATGGTCCATAGTACATCAGTGATGAGCTATAGTACATGAGTGATGATCTATAGTACATCAGTGATGATCCATAGTACACCAGTGATGATCCATAGTACACCAGTGATGGCCCATAGTACATCAGTGATGAACTATAGTACATCAGTGATGATCCACAGTACATCAGGGATGGTCCATAGTACATCAGTGATGATCCATAGTACACCAGTGATGGCCCATAGTACATCAGTGATGAACTATAGTACATCAGTGATGATCCACAGTACATCAGTGATGATCCACAGTACATCAGGGATGGTCCATAGTACACCAGTGATGATCCACAGTACACCAGTGATGATCCATAGTACACCAGTGATGGTCCATAGTACATCAGTGATGATCTATATACATAGTACACCAGTGATGATCTATAGTACATCAGTGATGATCTACAGTACATCAGTTATGATCCACAGTACATTAGTGATGATCCACAGTACATCAGTGATGATCCACAATACTTCAGTGATGATCCACAGTACATCAGTGATGATCCACAGTACATCAGGGATGGTCCACAGTATATCAGTGATGATCCATAGTACATCAGTGATGGTCCATAGTACATCAGTGATGGTCCATAGTACACCAGTGATGATCCATAGTACACCAGTGATGGCCCATAGTACACCAGTGATGGCCCATAGTACATCAGTGATGATCCATAGTACATCAGTGATGATCCACAGTACATCAGTGATGACCCACAGTACATCAGGGATGGTCCATAGTACATCAGTGATGATCCATAGTACACCAGTGATGATCCATAGTACACCAGTGATGGCCCATAGTACATCAGTGATGAACTATAGTACATCAGTGATGATCCACAGTACATCAGGGATGGTCCATAGTACATCAGTGATGATCCATAGTACACCAGTGATGATCCATAGTACACCAGTGATGGCCCATAGTACATCAGTGATGAACAATAGTACATCAGTGATGATCCATAGTACACCAGTGATGATCCATAGTACACCAGTGATGGCCTATAGTACATCAGTGATGAACTATAGTACATCAGTGATGATCCACAGTACATCAGTGATGATCTACAGTACATCAGGGATGGTCCATAGTACACCAGTGATGATCCACAGTACACCAGTGATGATCCATAGTACACCAGTGATGGTCCATAGTACATCAGTGATGATCTATAGTACATCAGTGATGGTCCATAGTACATCAGTGATGATCTATAGTACATCAGTGATGATCCACAGTACATCAGTTATGATACACAGTACATCAGTGATGATCCACAGTACATCAGTGATGATCCACAATACTTCAGTGATGATCCACAGTACATCAGTGATGATCCACAGTACATCAGGGATGGTCCACAGTATATCAGTGATGATCCATAGTACATCAGTGATGGTCCATAGTACACCAGTGATTATCTATAGTACACCAGTGATGGCCCATAGTACACCAGTGATGGCCCATAGTACATCAGTGATGATCCATAGTACATCAGTGATGATCCACAGTACATCAGTGATGATCCACAGTACATCAGGGATGGTCCATAGTACATCAGTGATGATCCATAGTACACCAGTGATGATCCATAGTACACCAGTGATGGCCCATAGTACATCAGTGATGAACTATAGTACATCAGTGATGATCCACAGTACATCAGGGATGGTCCATAGTACATCAGTGATGATCCATAGTACACCAGTGATGATCCATAGTACACCAGTGATGGCCCATAGTACATCAGTGATGAACTATAGTACATCAGTGATGATCCACAGTACATCAGTGATGATCCATAGTACATCAGTGATGATCCACAGTATATCAGTGATGATCCACAGTACATCAGGGATGGTCCATAGTACATCAGTGATGATCCATAGTACACCAGTGATGATCCATAGTACACCAGTGATGGCCCATAGTACATCAGTGATGAACTATAGTACATCAGTGATGATCCACAGTACATCAGTGATGATCCACAGTACACCAGTGATGATCCACAGTACACCAGTGATGATCCATAGTACACCAGTGATGGTCCATAGTACATCAGTGATGATCTATAGTACATCAGTGATGGTCCATAGTACATCAGTGATGAGCTATAGTACATGAGTGATGATCTATAGTACATCAGTGATGATCCATAGTACACCAGTGATGATCCATAGTACACCAGTGATGGCCCATAGTACATCAGTGATGAACTATAGTACATCAGTGATGATCCACAGTACATCAGGGATGGTCCATAGTACATCAGTGATGATCCATAGTACACCAGTGATGGCCCATAGTACATCAGTGATGAACTATAGTACATCAGTGATGATCCACAGTACATCAGTGATGATCCACAGTACATCAGGGATGGTCCATAGTACACCAGTGATGATCCACAGTACACCAGTGATGATCCATAGTACACCAGTGATGGTCCATAGTACATCAGTGATGATCTATATACATAGTACACCAGTGATGATCTATAGTACATCAGTGATGATCTACAGTACATCAGTTATGATCCACAGTACATTAGTGATGATCCACAGTACATCAGTGATGATCCACAATACTTCAGTGATGATCCACAGTACATCAGTGATGATCCACAGTACATCAGGGATGGTCCACAGTATATCAGTGATGATCCATAGTACATCAGTGATGGTCCATAGTACATCAGTGATGGTCCATAGTACACCAGTGATGATCCATAGTACACCAGTGATGGCCCATAGTACACCAGTGATGGCCCATAGTACATCAGTGATGATCCATAGTACATCAGTGATGATCCACAGTACATCAGTGATGACCCACAGTACATCAGGGATGGTCCATAGTACATCAGTGATGATCCATAGTACACCAGTGATGATCCATAGTACACCAGTGATGGCCCATAGTACATCAGTGATGAACTATAGTACATCAGTGATGATCCACAGTACATCAGGGATGGTCCATAGTACATCAGTGATGATCCATAGTACACCAGTGATGATCCATAGTACACCAGTGATGGCCCATAGTACATCAGTGATGAACAATAGTACATCAGTGATGATCCATAGTACACCAGTGATGATCCATAGTACACCAGTGATGGCCTATAGTACATCAGTGATGAACTATAGTACATCAGTGATGATCCACAGTACATCAGTGATGATCTACAGTACATCAGGGATGGTCCATAGTACACCAGTGATGATCCACAGTACACCAGTGATGATCCATAGTACACCAGTGATGGTCCATAGTACATCAGTGATGATCTATAGTACATCAGTGATGGTCCATAGTACATCAGTGATGATCTATAGTACATCAGTGATGATCCACAGTACATCAGTTATGATACACAGTACATCAGTGATGATCCACAGTACATCAGTGATGATCCACAATACTTCAGTGATGATCCACAGTACATCAGTGATGATCCACAGTACATCAGGGATGGTCCACAGTATATCAGTGATGATCCATAGTACATCAGTGATGGTCCATAGTACACCAGTGATGATCTATAGTACACCAGTGATGGCCCATAGTACACCAGTGATGGCCCATAGTACATCAGTGATGATCCATAGTACATCAGTGATGATCCACAGTACATCAGTGATGATCCACAGTACATCAGGGATGGTCCATAGTACATCAGTGATGATCCATAGTACACCAGTGATGATCCATAGTACACCAGTGATGGCCCATAGTACATCAGTGATGAACTATAGTACATCAGTGATGATCCACAGTACATCAGGGATGGTCCATAGTACATCAGTGATGATCCATAGTACACCAGTGATGATCCATAGTACACCAGTGATGGCCCATAGTACATCAGTGATGAACTATAGTACATCAGTGATGATCCACAGTACATCAGTGATGATCCATAGTACATCAGTGATGATCCACAGTATATCAGTGATGATCCACAGTACATCAGGGATGGTCCATAGTACATCAGTTATGATCCATAGTACACCAGTGATGATCCATAGTACACCAGTGATGGCCCATAGTACATCAGTGATGAACTATAGTACATCAGTGATGATCCACAGTACATCAGTGATGATCCACAGTACACCAGTGATGATCCACAGTACACCAGTGATGATCCAAAGTACACCAGTGATGGTCCATAGTACATCAGTGATGATCTATAGTACATCAGTGATGGTCCATAGTACATCAGTGATGAGCTATAGTACATGAGTGATGATCTATAGTACATCAGTGATGATCCATAGTACACCAGTGATGATCCATAGTACACCAGTGATGGCCCATAGTACATCAGTGATGAACTATAGTACATCAGTGATGATCCACAGTACATCAGGGATGGTCCATAGTACATCAGTGATGATCCATAGTACATCAGTTATGATACACAGTACATCAGTGATGATCCACAGTACATCAGTGATGATCCACAATACTTCAGTGATGATCCACAGTACATCAGTGATGATCCACAGTACATCAGGGATGGTCCACAGTATATCAGTGATGATCCATAGTACATCAGTGATGGTCCATAGTACACCAGTGATGATCTATAGTACACCAGTGATGGCCCATAGTACACCAGTGATGGCCCATAGTACATCAGTGATGATCCATAGTACATCAGTGATGATCCACAGTACATCAGTGATGATCCACAGTACATCAGGGATGGTCCATAGTACATCAGTGATGATCCATAGTACACCAGTGATGATCCATAGTACGCCAGTGATGGCCCATAGTACATCAGTGATGAACTATAGTACATCAGTGATGATCCACAGTACATCAGGGATGGTCCATAGTACATCAGTGATGATCCATAGTACACCAGTGATGATCCATAGTACACCAGTGATGGCCCATAGTACATCAGTGATGAACTATAGTACATCAGTGATGATCCACAGTACATCAGTGATGATCCATAGTACATCAGTGATGATCCACAGTATATCAGTGATGATCCACAGTACATCAGGGATGGTCCATAGTACATCAGTGATGATCCATAGTACACCAGTGATGATCCATAGTACACCAGTGATGGCCCATAGTACATCAGTGATGAACTATAGTACATCAGTGATGATCCACAGTACATCAGTGATGATCCACAGTACACCAGTGATGATCCACAGTACACCAGTGATGATCCAAAGTACACCAGTGATGGTCCATAGTACATCAGTGATGATCTATAGTACATCAGTGATGGTCCATAGTACATCAGTGATGAGCTATAGTACATGAGTGATGATCTATAAGACATCAGTGATGATCCATAGTACACCAGTGATGATCCATAGTACACCAGTGATGGCCCATAGTACATCAGTGATGAACTATAGTACATCAGTGATGATCCACAGTACATCAGTGATGATCCATAGTACTTCAGTGATGATCCACAGTACATCAGTGATGATCCACAGTACATCAGGGATGGTCCATAGTACATCAGTGATGATCCATAGTACACCAGTGATGATCCATAGTACACCAGTGATGGCCCATAGTACATCAGTGATGAACTATAGTACATCAGTGATGATCCACAGTACATCAGTGATGATCCACAGTACACCAGGGATGGTCCATAGTACACCAGTGATGATCCACAGTACACCAGTGATGATCCATAGTACACCAGCGATGGTCCATAGTACATCAGTGATGATCTATAGTACATCAGTGATGGTCCATAGTACATCAGTGATGATCTATAGTACATCAGTGATGATCTATAGTACATCAGTGATGATCCATAGTACATCAGTGATGATCCACAGTACATCAGTGATGGTCCACAGTACATCAGGGATGGTCCACAGTACATCGGTGATGATCCATAGTACACCAGTGATGGCCCATAGTACATCAGTGATGGTCCATAGTACATCAGTGATGATCCATAGTACATCAGTGATGATCCATAGTACATCAGTGATGATCCACAGTACATCAGGGATGGTCCATAGTACATCACTGATGATCCATAGTACACCAGTGATGATCCATAGTACACCAGTGATGGCCCATAGTACATCAGTGATGAACTATAGTACATCAGTGATGATCCACAGTACATCAGTGATGATCCACAGTACATCAGGGATGGTCCATAGTACACCAGTGATGATCCACAGTACACCAGTGATGATCCATAGTACATCAGTGATGGTCCATAGTACATCAGTGATGATCCATAGTAGATCAGTGATGATCCATAGTACACCAGTGATGGCCCATAGTACACCAGTGATGGCCCATAGTACATCAGTGATGATCCACAGTACATCAGTGATGGTCCACAGTACATCAGGGATGGTCCACAGTACATCGGTGATGATCCATAGTACACCAGTGATGGCCCATAGTACATCAGTGATGGTCCATAGTACATCAGTGATGATCCATAGTAGATCAGTGATGATCCATAGTACACCAGTGATGGCCCATAGTACACCAGTGATGGCCCATAGTACATCAGTGATGATCCACAGTACATCAGTGATGATCCATAGTACATCAGTGATGATCCACAGTACATCAGTGATGATCCATAGTACATCAGTGATGATCCACAGTACATCAGGGATGGTCCATAGTACATCAGTGATGATCCATAGTACACCAGTGATGATCCATAGTACACCAGTGATGGCCCATAGTACATCAGTGATGAACTATAGTACATCAGTGATGATCTACAGTACATCAGTGATGATCCACAGTACATCAGGGATGGTCCATAGTACACCAGTGATGATCCACAGTACACCAGTGATGATCCATAGTACACCAGTGATGGTCCATAGTACATCAGTGATGATCTATAGTACATCAGTGATGGTCCATAGTACATCAGTGATGATCTATAGTACATCAGTGATGATCCACAGTACATCAGTTATGATACACAGTACATCAGTGATGATCCACAGTACATCAGTGATGATCCACAATACTTCAGTGATGATCCACAGTACATCAGTGATGATCCACAGTACATCAGGGATGGTCCACAGTATATCAGTGATGATCCATAGTACATCAGTGATGGTCCATAGTACATCAGTGATGGTCCATAGTACACCAGTGATGATCCATAGTACACCAGTGATGATCCATAGTACACCAGTGATGGCCCATAGTACACCAGTGATGGCCCATAGTACATCAGTGATGATCTATAGTACATCAGTGATGATCCATAGTACATCAGTGATGATCCACAGTACATCAGTGATGGTCCACAGTACATCAGGGATGGTCCACAGTACATCGGTGATGATCCATAGTACACCAGTGATGGCCCATAGTACATCAGTGATGGTCCATAGTACATCAGTGATGATCCATAGTACATCAGTGATGATCCATAGTACATCAGTGATGATCCACAGTACATCAGGGATGGTCCATAGTGCATCAGTGATGATCCATAGTACACCAGTGATGATCCATAGTACACCAGTGATGGCCCATAGTACATCAGTGATGAACTATAGTACATCAGTGATGATCCACAGTACATCAGTGATGATCCACAGTACATCAGGGATGGTCCATAGTACACCAGTGATGATCCACAGTACACCAGTGATGATCCATAGTACATCAGTGATGGTCCATAGTACATCAGTTATGATCCATAGTAGATCAGTGATGATCCATAGTACACCAGTGATGGCCCATAGTACACCAGTGATGGCCCATAGTACATCAGTGATGATCCACAGTACATCAGTGATGGTCCACAGTACATCAGGGATGGTCCACAGTACATCGGTGATGATCCATAGTACACCAGTGATGGCCCATAGTACATCAGTGATGGTCCATAGTACATCAGTGATGATCCATAGTAGATCAGTGATGATCCATAGTACACCAGTGATGGCCCATAGTACACCAGTGATGGCCCATAGTACATCAGTGATGATCCACAGTACATCAGTGATGATCCATAGTACATCAGTGATGATCCACAGTACATCAGGGATGGTCCATAGTACATCAGTGATGATCCATAGTACACCAGTGATGATCCATAGTACACCAGTGATGGCCCATAGTACATCAGTGATGAACTATAGTACATCAGTGATGATCTACAGTACATCAGTGATGATCCACAGTACATCAGGGATGGTCCATAGTACACCAGTGATGATCCACAGTACACCAGTGATGATCCATAGTACACCAGTGATGGTCCATAGTACATCAGTGATGATCTATAGTACATCAGTGATGGTCCATAGTACATCAGTGATGATCTATAGTACATCAGTGATGATCCACAGTACATCAGTTATGATACACAGTACATCAGTGATGATCCACAGTACATCAGTGATGATCCACAATACTTCAGTGATGATCCACAGTACATCAGTGATGATCCACAGTACATCAGGGATGGTCCACAGTATATCAGTGATGATCCATAGTACATCAGTGATGGTCCATAGTACATCAGTGATGGTCCATAGTACACCAGTGATGATCCATAGTACACCAGTGATGGCCCATAGTACACCAGTGATGGCCCATAGTACATCAGTGATGATCCATAGTACATCAGTGATGATCCACAGTACATCAGTGATGATCCACAGTACATCAGGGATGGTCCATAGTACATCAGTGATGATCCATAGTACACCAGTGATGATCCATAGTACACCAGTGATGGCCCATAGTACATCAGTGATGAACTATAGTACATCAGTGATGATCCACAGTACATCAGGGATGGTCCATAGTACATCAGTGATGATCCATAGTACACCAGTGATGATCCATAGTACACCAGTGATGGCCCATAGTACATCAGTGATGAACTATAGTACATCAGTGATGATCCACAGTACATCAGTGATGATCCATAGTACATCAGTGATGATCCACAGTACATCAGTGATGATCCACAGTACATCAGGGATGGTCCATAGTACATCAGTGATGATCCATAGTACACCAGTGATGATCCATGGTACACCAGTGATGGCCCATAGTACATCAGTGATGATCTATAGTACATCAGTGATGATCCACAGTACATCAGGGATGGTCCATAGTACATCAGGGATGATCCACAGTACATCAGTGATGATCCACAGTACATCAGTGATGATCCACAGTACATCAGTGATGATCCACAGTACATCAGTGATGATCCACAGTACATCAGTGATGATCCACAGTACATCAGGGATGGTCCACAGTACATCAGTGATGATCCATAGTACACCAGTCATGATCCATAGTACATCAGTGATGATCCATAGTACATCAGTGATGGCCCACAGTACATCAGGGATGATCCACAGTACATCAGTGATGATCCATAGTACACCAGTCATGATCCATAGTACATCAGTGATGATCCATAGTACATCAGTGATGGCCCACAGTACATCAGGGATGATCCACAGTACATCAGTGATGATCCATAGTACACCAGTGATGGCCCATAGTACATCAGTGATGATCCACAGTACATCAGTGATGATCTATAGTACATCAGTGATGATCCACAGTACACCCGTGATGATTCACAGTACATCAGGAATGGTCCATAGTACATCAGGGATGGTACATAGTACATCAGTGATGATCCACAGTACATCAGGGATGGTCCACAGTACATCAGTGATGATCCATAGTACATCAGTGATGGCCCATAGTACATCAGTGATGATCCATATTACACCAGTGATGATCCATAGTACACCAGGGATGACCCACAGTACATCAGTGATGATCCACAGTACATCAGTGATGGTCCATAGTAAATCAGTGATGGTCCATAGTACACCAGTGATGATCCATAGTTCACCAGTGATGGCCCATAGTACACCAGTGATGATCCATAGTACACCAGAGATGGCCCATAGCATACCAGTGATGTCCCATAGTACATCAGTGATGATCCACAGTACATCAGTGATGATCCATAGTACACCAGGGATGGCCCATAGTACATCAGTGATGGCTCATAGTACATCAGTGATGATCCATAGTACATCAGTGATGATCCATAGTACACCAGTGATGATCCATAGTACATCAGTGATGGCTCATAGTACATCAGTGATGATCCATAGTACATCAGTGATGATCCATAGTACACCAGTGATGATCCATAGTACATCAGTGATGGCTCATAGTACATCAGTGATGATCCATAATACATCAGTGATGATCCATAGTACACCAGTGATGGCCCATAGTACTTCAGTGATGATCTATAGTACATCAGTGATGATCCACAGTACATCAGTGATGATCCACAGTACATCAGTGATGATCCACGGTACATCAGTGATGATCCATAGTACATCAGTGATGATCCTCAGTACATCAATGATGATCCACAGTACATCAGTGATGATCCACAGTACATCAGTGATGATCCACAGTACATCAGTGATGATCCACAGGACATCAGGGATGGTCCACAGTACATCAGTGATGATCCATAGTAAACCAGTCATGATCCATAGTACATCAGTGATGATCCATAGTACATCAGTGATGATCCATAGTACACCAGTGATGGCCCATAGTACACCAGTGATGATCCATAGTACACCAGTGATGGCCCATAGTACTTCAGTGATGATCTATAGTACATCAGTGATGATCCACAGTACATCAGTGATGATCCACAATACATCAGGGATGGTCCACAGTATATCAGTGATGATCCATAGTACATCAGTGATGGCCCACAGTACATCAGTGATGATCCACAGTACATCAGTGATGATCCATAGTACACCAGTGATGGTCCATAGTACACCAGTGATGGTCCATAGTACATCAGTGATGATCCATAGTACATCAGTGATGATCCACAGTACATCAGGGATGGTCCACAGTACATCAGTGATGATCCACAGTACATCAGTGATGATCCATAGTACACCAGGGATGGCCCATAGTACATCAGTGATGGCTCATAGTACATCAGTGATGATCCATAGTACATCAGTGATGATCCATAGTACACCAGTGATGATCCATAGTACATCAGTGATGGCTCATAGTACATCAGTGATGATCCATAGTACATCAGTGATGATCCATAGTACACCAGTGATGATCCATAGTACATCAGTGATGGCTCATAGTACATCAGTGATGATCCATAATACATCAGTGATGATCCATAGTACACCAGTGATGGCCCATAGTACTTCAGTGATGATCTATAGTACATCAGTGATGATCCACAGTACATCAGTGATGATCCACAGTACATCAGTGATGATCCATAGTACATCAGTGATGGCCCACAGTACATCAGGGATGATCCACAGTACATCAGTGATGATCCATAGTACACCAGTAGGGATGAGCTTCGTGTTCGAGTCGAACATACGTTCGACTCGAACATCGGCTGTTCGATCGTTCGACGAAGATCGAACGATTTGGGCCGTTCGCGCCAAATTCGAGTGACGCGAACGGCCCACAATGCACTACGCCATCGCAGTGTCATCCAGGCGCTGTGATTGGCCAAGCATGCACTGTGACCCCGCATGCTTGGCCAATCACAGCGCCGGCAGCGAGGAGAGCAATGATTGGCCACAGGCAGGATGCCTGTGGCCAATTATTGCTGAGGGTGTTTAGTACACGCCCCACACTATAAAAGGCCGCCAGCACGGCGGCCTAGTGTAGTGTGTTCCGGAGCAGGGATAGAGCAGCATAGGCAGGGACAGTGACTGTTATTTCTTTCTTGCTTAACCTGGATTCCTTTAGTTTAGGGAAAGAGAAGGATAGGTAGGGAGAGTGTCAGTGTGTTTTGTGCTTGTGCTATAGTGTGCTTAAAAAAAACATTTATTCTAGGGACAGAAAACTGTAGGTAGGGACAGTGTCAGTTTCTTTCACTCTGCAAGTCCTTGTTTCCAGGGACCTGGAAGGACAGTGAGTGAATTGTCCTTGTGCTATATTGTGCTTAAAAAAACATTTATTCTAGGGACAGAAAACTGTAGGTAGGGAGAGTGTCAGTTTCTTTCACTCTGCAAGTCCTTGTTTCCAGGGACCTGTAAGGACAGTGAGTGAATTGTCCTTGTGCTATATTGTGATTAAAAAAAACATTTTTTCTAGGGACAGAAAACTGTAGGTAGGGAGAGTGTTTTTTTTCTTTCACTCTGCAAGTCCTTGTTTCCAGGGACCTGGAAGGACAGTGAGTGAATTGTCCTTGTGCTATATTGTGCTTAGAAAAAAACATTTTTTCTAGGGACAGAAAACTGTAGGTAGGGAGAGTGTTTATTTTCTTTCACTCTGCAAGTCCTTGTTTCCAGGGACCTCTAAGGACAGTGAGTGAATTGTCCTTGTGCTATATTGTGCTTAAAAAAACATTTATTCTAGGGACAGAAAACTGTAGGTAGGGACAGTGTCAGTTTCTTTCACTCTGCAAGTCCTTGTTTCCAGGGACCTGGAAGGACAGTGAGTGAATTGTCCTTGTGCTATATTGTGATTAAAAAAAACATTTTTTCTAGGGACAGAAAACTGTAGGTAGGGAGAGTGTTTTTTTTCTTTCACTCTGCAAGTCCTTGTTTCCAGGGACCTGGAAGGACAGTGAGTGAATTGTCCTTGTGCTATATTGTGCTTAAAAAAAAACATTTTTTCTAGGGACAGAAAACTGTAGGTAGGGAGAGTGTTTATTTTCTTTCACTCTGCAAGTCCTTGTTTCCAGGGACCTCTAAGGACAGTGAGTGAATTGTCCTTGTGCTATATTGTGCTTAAAAAAAACATTTATTCTAGGGACAGAAAACTGTAGGTAGGGAGAGTGTCAGTTTATTTCACTCTGCAAGTCCTTGTTTCCAGGGACCTGTAAGGACAGTGAGTGAATTGTCCTTGTGCTATATTGTGCTTAAAAAAAACATTTATTCTAGGGACAGAAAACTGTAGGTAGGGAGAGTGTCAGTTTATTTCACTCTGCAAGTCCTTGTTTCCAGGGACCTGGAAGGACAGTGAGTGAATTGTCCTTGTGCTATATTGTGCTTAAAAAAAACATTTATTCTAGGGACAGAAAACTGTAGGTAGGGAGAGTGTCAGTTTATTTCACTCTGCAAGTCCTTGTTTCCAGGGACCTGGAAGGACAGTGAGTGAATTGTCCTTGTGCTATATTGTGATTAAAAAAAACATTTTTTCTAGGGACAGAAAACTGTAGGTAGGGAGAGTGTTTTTTTTCTTTCACTCTGCAAGTCCTTGTTTCCAGGGACCTGGAAGGACAGTGAGTGAATTCTCCTTGTGCTATATTGTGCTTAAAAAAAACATTTATTCTAGGGACAGAAAACTGTAGGTAGGGAGAGTGTCAGTTTATTTCACTCTGCAAGTCCTTGTTTCCAGGGACCTGGAAGGACAGTGAGTGAATTCTCCTTGTGCTATATTGTGCTTAAAAAAAACATTTATTCTAGGGACAGAAAACTGTAGGTAGGGAGAGTGTCAGTTTATTTCACTCTGCAAGTCCTTGTTTCCAGGGACCTGTAAGGACAGTGAGTGAATTGTCCTTGTGCTATATTGTGATTAAAAAAAACATTTTTTCTAGGGACAGAAAACTGTAGGTAGGGAGAGTGTTTTTTTTCTTTCACTCTGCAAGTCCTTGTTTCCAGGGACCTGTAAGGACAGTGAGTGAATTGTCCTTGTGCTATATTGTGCTTAAAAAAAACATTTATTCTAGGGACAGAAAACTGTAGGTAGGGAGAGTGTCAGTTTATTTCACTCTGCAAGTCCTTGTTTCCAGGGACCTGGAAGGACAGTGAGTGAATTCTCCTTGTGCTATATTGTGCTTAAAAAAAACATTTATTCTAGGGACAGAAAACTGTAGGTAGGGAGAGTGTCAGTTTATTTCACTCTGCAAGTCCTTGTTTCCAGGGACCTGTAAGGACAGTGAGTGAATTGTCCTTGTGCTATATTGTGATTAAAAAAAACATTTTTTCTAGGGACAGAAAACTGTAGGTAGGGAGAGTGTTTTTTTTCTTTCACTCTGCAAGTCCTTGTTTCCAGGGACCTGTAAGGACAGTGAGTGAATTGTCCTTGTGCTATATTGTGCTTAAAAAAAACATTTATTCTAGGGACAGAAAACTGTAGGTAGGGACAGTGTCAGTTTCTTTCACTCTGCAAGTCCTTGTTTCCAGGGACCTGGAAGGACAGTGAGTGAATTGTCCTTGTGCTATATTGTGATTAAAAAAAACATTTTTTCTAGGGACAGAAAACTGTAGGTAGGGAGAGTGTTTTTTTTCTTTCACTCTGCAAGTCCTTGTTTCCAGGGACCTGTAAGGACAGTGAGTGAATTGTCCTTGTGCTATAGTGTGCTTAAAAAAAACATTTATTCTAGGGACAGAAAACTGTAGGTAGGGACAGTGTCAGTTTCTTTCACTCTGCAAGTCCTTGTTTCCAGGGACCTGGAAGGACAGTGAGTGAATTGTCCTTGTGCTATATTGTGATTAAAAAAAACATTTTTTCTAGGGACAGAAAACTGTAGGTAGGGAGAGTGTTTTTTTTCTTTCACTCTGCAAGTCCTTGTTTCCAGGGACCTGTAAGGACAGTGAGTGAATTGTCCTTGTGCTATATTGTGCTTAAAAAAAACATTTATTCTAGGGACAGAAAACTGTAGGTAGGGACAGTGTCAGTTTCTTTCACTCTGCAAGTCCTTGTTTCCAGGGACCTGGAAGGACAGTGAGTGAATTGTCCTTGTGCTATATTGTGATTAAAAAAAACATTTTTTCTAGGGACAGAAAACTGTAGGTAGGGAGAGTGTTTTTTTTCTTTCACTCTGCAAGTCCTTGTTTCCAGGGACCTGTAAGGACAGTGAGTGAATTGTCCTTGTGCTATAGTGTGCTTAAAAAAAACATTTATTCTAGGGACAGAAAACTGTAGGTAGGGACAGTGTCAGTTTCTTTCACTCTGCAAGTCCTTGTTTCCAGGGACCTGGAAGGACAGTGAGTGAATTGTCCTTGTGCTATATTGTGATTAAAAAAAACATTTTTTCTAGGGACAGAAAACTGTAGGTAGGGAGAGTGTTTTTTTTCTTTCACTCTGCAAGTCCTTGTTTCCAGGGACCTGTAAGGACAGTGAGTGAATTGTCCTTGTGCTATATTGTGATTAAAAAAAACATTTTTTCTAGGGACAGAAAACTGTAGGTAGGGAGAGTGTTTTTTTTCTTTCACTCTGCAAGTCCTTGTTTCCAGGGACCTGTAAGGACAGTGAGTGAATTGTCCTTGTGCTATATTGTGCTTAAAAAAACATTTATTCTAGGGACAGAAAACTGTAGGTAGGGAGAGTGTCAGTTTATTTCACTCTGCAAGTCCTTGTTTCCAGGGACCTGGAAGGACAGTGAGTGAATTCTCCTTGTGCTATATTGTGATTAAAAAAAACATTTTTTCTAGGGACAGAAAACTGTAGGTAGGGAGAGTGTTTTTTTTCTTTCACTCTGCAAGTCCTTGTTTCCAGGGACCTGTAAGGACAGTGAGTGAATTGTCCTTGTGCTATATTGTGCTTAAAAAAAACATTTATTCTAGGGACAGAAAACTGTAGGTAGGGAGAGTGTCAGTTTATTTCACTCTGCAAGTCCTTGTTTCCAGGGACCTGGAAGGACAGTGAGTGAATTGTCCTTGTGCTATATTGTGATTAAAAAAAACATTTTTTCTAGGGACAGAAAACTGTAGGTAGGGAGAGTGTTTTTTTTCTTTCACTCTGCAAGTCCTTGTTTCCAGGGACCTGTAAGGACAGTGAGTGAATTGTCCTTGTGCTATATTGTGATTAAAAAAAACATTTTTTCTAGGGACAGAAAACTGTAGGTAGGGAGAGTGTTTTTTTTCTTTCACTCTGCAAGTCCTTGTTTCCAGGGACCTGTAAGGACAGTGAGTGAATTGTCCTTGTGCTATATTGTGCTTAAAAAAAACATTTATTCTAGGGACAGAAAACTGTAGGTAGGGAGAGTGTCAGTTTATTTCACTCTGCAAGTCCTTGTTTCCAGGGACCTGGAAGGACAGTGAGTGAATTCTCCTTGTGCTATATTGTGATTAAAAAAAACATTTTTTCTAGGGACAGAAAACTGTAGGTAGGGAGAGTGTTTTTTTTCTTTCACTCTGCAAGTCCTTGTTTCCAGGGACCTGTAAGGACAGTGAGTGAATTGTCCTTGTGCTATATTGTGCTTAAAAAAAACATTTATTCTAGGGACAGAAAACTGTAGGTAGGGAGAGTGTCAGTTTATTTCACTCTGCAAGTCCTTGTTTCCAGGGACCTGGAAGGACAGTGAGTGAATTCTCCTTGTGCTATATTGTGCTTAAAAAAAACATTTATTCTAGGGACAGAAAACTGTAGGTAGGGAGAGTGTCAGTTTATTTCACTCTGCAAGTCCTTGTTTCCAGGGACCTGTAAGGACAGTGAGTGAATTGTCCTTGTGCTATATTGTGATTAAAAAAAACATTTTTTCTAGGGACAGAAAACTGTAGGTAGGGAGAGTGTTTTTTTTCTTTCACTCTGCAAGTCCTTGTTTCCAGGGACCTGTAAGGACAGTGAGTGAATTGTCCTTGTGCTATATTGTGCTTAAAAAAAAACATTTATTCTAGGGACAGAAAACTGTAGGTAGGGAGAGTGTCAGTTTATTTCACTCTGCAAGTCCTTGTTTCCAGGGACCTGGAAGGACAGTGAGTGAATTGTCCTTGTGCTATATTGTGATTAAAAAAAACATTTTTTCTAGGGACAGAAAACTGTAGGTAGGGAGAGTGTTTTTTTTCTTTCACTCTGCAAGTCCTTGTTTCCAGGGACCTGTAAGGACAGTGAGTGAATTGTCCTTGTGCTATATTGTGATTAAAAAAAACTTTTTTTCTAGGGACAGAAAACTGTAGGTAGGGAGAGTGTTTTTTTTCTTTCACTCTGCAAGTCCTTGTTTCCAGGGACCTGTAAGGACAGTGAGTGAATTGTCCTTGTGCTATATTGTGCTTAAAAAAAACATTTATTCTAGGGACAGAAAACTGTAGGTAGGGAGAGTGTCAGTTTATTTCACTCTGCAAGTCCTTGTTTCCAGGGACCTGGAAGGACAGTGAGTGAATTCTCCTTGTGCTATATTGTGATTAAAAAAAACATTTTTTCTAGGGACAGAAAACTGTAGGTAGGGAGAGTGTTTTTTTTCTTTCACTCTGCAAGTCCTTGTTTCCAGGGACCTGTAAGGACAGTGAGTGAATTGTCCTTGTGCTATATTGTGCTTAAAAAAAACATTTATTCTAGGGACAGAAAACTGTAGGTAGGGAGAGTGTCAGTTTATTTCACTCTGCAAGTCCTTGTTTCCAGGGACCTGGAAGGACAGTGAGTGAATTCTCCTTGTGCTATATTGTGCTTAAAAAAAACATTTATTCTAGGGACAGAAAACTGTAGGTAGGGAGAGTGTCAGTTTATTTCACTCTGCAAGTCCTTGTTTCCAGGGACCTGGAAGGACAGTGAGTGAATTGTCCTTGTGCTATATTGTGATTAAAAAAAACATTTTTTCTAGGGACAGAAAACTGTAGGTAGGGAGAGTGTTTTTTTTCTTTCACTCTGCAAGTCCTTGTTTCCAGGGACCTGGAAGGACAGTGAGTGAATTCTCCTTGTGCTATATTGTGCTTAAAAAAAACATTTATTCTAGGGACAGAAAACTGTAGGTAGGGAGAGTGTCAGTTTATTTCACTCTGCAAGTCCTTGTTTCCAGGGACCTGGAAGGACAGTGAGTGAATTCTCCTTGTGCTATATTGTGCTTAAAAAAAAACATTTTTTCTAGGGACAGAAAACTGTAGGTAGGGAGAGTGTTTTTTTTCTTTCACTCTGCAAGTCCTTGTTTCCAGGGACCTGGAAGGACAGTGAGTGAATTCTCCTTGTGCTATATTGTGCTTAAAAAAAACATTTATTCTAGGGACAGAAAACTGTAGGTAGGGAGAGTGTCAGTTTATTTCACTCTGCAAGTCCTTGTTTCCAGGGACCTGGAAGGACAGTGAGTGAATTGTCCTTGTGCTATATTGTGATTAAAAAAAACATTTTTTCTAGGGACAGAAAACTGTAGGTAGGAAGAGTGTTTTTTTTCTTTCACTCTGCAAGTCCTTGTTTCCAGGGACCTGTAAGGACAGTGAGTGAATTGTCCTTGTGCTATATTGTGCTTAAAAAAAATATTTTTTCTAAGGACAGAAAACTGTAGGTAGGGAGAGTGTTTTTTTTCTTTCACTCTGCAAGTCCTTGTTTCCAGGGACCTGTAAGGACAGTGAGTGAATTGTCCTTGTGCTATATTGTGCTTAAAAAAAATATTTTTTCTAGGGACAGAAAACTGTAGGTAGGGAGAGTGTCAGTTTCTTTCACTGTGAAAGTCCTTGTTTCAAGGGACAGAGAAGGACACCTGAAGGTAGCCCTTATTGCTTTTTTCCCATCTCCCTGCAGGCCATCTATTAGAATGTCTGGAAGGCAAACAAGGAGAGGCAGACAGTCAGGAGGCAATAAAAGAGGGCAAGCAGGCTCTGTGTCTGGGGGCAACAGTGCTGGTCGTGGACGCGGTGCATTGTCATCAGCACATGGCCATGGGACACGCTTGTCCTTCTTTTCGGCAGCTGGACATGTTGAGCCACATCATGCCGAAGACTTGGTAGAGTGGATGACCAAGCCCTCCTCCTCCTCCTCATCCTCTCTCACCCAGGCTCAGGGTACTGGAAAAGCAGCTGCCAAAGCGTCGTCTTCCCTGGTATCAATGTCAGACAAATCATCAGTCACTCCTTCCCTAGACCCACCATGTCCTCCTCCTGAGGAGTCCCCCGAACTGTTTCAGCACAGTGTTGGGTACATGCTCCAGGAGGATGCCCAGCGTTTCGAAGGGTCTGATGATGAAACCCAGCTAGAGGAAGGCAGTAGCGTGAGAGCAGACAGAGGGGATGCTCAAGAAGGACACCAATCTGGCAGTCATGTTCCAGCAGCTGCAGCATACTGCCAGATTGGCTCCAGTGATGAGGAGGGAGGGGATGATGAGGTCACTGACTCCACGTGGGTGCCTAATAGGAGAGAGGAGGAGGAGGAGGATGAGGAGGAGGCACATCTCCAACGAGGCAGGATGCCCTTTGGTGGCCAGCGTAAGGGCAGTACACCGACGGAATCACACCGCAGAGCTCCGCCTGTGCAGGGCGCTGCCTCTGCCCGTCATTCAAAAAGTTCTTTGGTGTGGGCCTTTTTTGAGGCTAGTGCATCAGATCGCACAGCTGCTGTTTGCAACATATGTCTCAAGCGTATATCGCGTGGCCAAAACATCAGCCGCTTGGGTACCACATGCCTGACCAGACATATGTTGACCTGCCATGCAGCTCGTTGGCAAGCCTACCTCAAAGACCCACACCAAAGAACAAAGCGGACCTCTCCTTGCACCGCATCAGCTGGGATCTCCAACCCCACTATAACTTCAGTCCTCTCTGAAACATGCACTGAGAGGAATGAAGGTGTAGAATTAGGTGTGTCACAGCCAAGTACTTGCGCCCACTCTGCTAGCAGTACACCGACGTCCGATTCTAGCAGGCAAATTTCCCTGCCCCAGCTGCTGGACCGTCGAAAGAAGTTCACTCCCAGCCATCCACATGCCCAGCGGTTGAATGCTAGCTTGGCTAAATTGCTAGCGCTTCAACTGCTGCCTTTTCAGTTGGTAGACTCGGCCCCCTTCCGTGAGTTTGTGCAATGTGCGGTTCCTCAGTGGCAGGTTCCCAAACGCCACTTTTTCTCACGGAAGGCTATTCCGGCTCTCTACCGGCATGTGGAAGGCAATGTCTTGGCCTCGCTGGACAGGGCGGTCAGCGGTAAGGTGCATATTACCGCTGACTCATGGTCCAGCAGGCATGGACAGGGACGTTACCTTTCTTTCACGGCCCATTGGGTCACTCTTTTGGCAGCTGGGAAGGATTCAGGACAAGGTGCAGTAGTGTTGGAGGTTGTCCCACCGCCACGCCTCCAAAATGCTACTACTGGTTGTGACACACCTCTCTCCTCCACCCCCTCCTCTTCTTCTTCCTCCATGGCCTCTTCCTGTGGTTTGTCCTATGAACCAGCGGTGCTCCGTAGCCGTTCACGGGGCTACGCAAGTACGCAGGCAAAAAGATGCCATGCCGTGCTTGCGCTGGTGTGTTTGGGGGACAGAAGCCACACTGGGGCAGAGGTCCTGTCTGCTCTGCAGGGCCAGGCCGAGAGGTGGTTGACGCCACGCCAGCTTAAGCCAGGAATGGTGGTTTGCGACAATGGCACCAACCTCCTCTCCGCCCTCCGACAGGGACAACTGACCCATGTGCCCTGTGTGGCTCACGTCCTTAACCTGGTGGTGCAGCGCTTCTTGGGCAGGTACCCGGGCTTACAGGATGTCCTGAGGCAGGCCAGGAAAGTCTGTGTGCATTTCCGCAGATCTTATAATGCCAGTGCTCGCCTGGCTGAGCTGCAAAAGGAGTTGAACCTGCCCAAGAACCGCCTTATATGTGACATGCCCACCAGGTGGAACTCAACGTTGGCCATGCTGCAGCGGCTGCACACGCAGCAGAGGGCCATCAATGAGTACCTGTGCGACTACGGCACCAGGACAGGGTCAGGGGAGCTTGGTTTTTTTTCTCCACGCCAGTGGGGCATGATCAGGGATGCATGCACTGTCCTGGCACCATTTGAGGAGGCCACGAGGATGGTGAGCAGTGACAGTGCATGCATCAGTGACACTGTACCTCTTGTCCACCTGTTGGAGCACACGCTGCGTGGAATAATGGACAGGGCACTTGAGGCAGAACAGAGGCAGGAAGAGGAGGACTTCCTTGCCTCTCAAGGCCCCCTTTACCCAGACAGTGTTCCTTCTGTCCCACCCATCGCACAGGAAGAGGAGGAGGAGGAGGAGGAGGAGGAGGAGGATTGTGTCAGCATGGAGGTGGAGGCTGGCACTCAGCATCATCAGCAGCAGTCTTTTAGGGATGATTTACAGTCCCAAGAAACCAGTGGACTTGTACGTGGCTGGGAGGAGGTGGCTGCGGATCATGTCGTCCTTAGTGACCCAGAGGACTCCGGAGCGAATGCCTCAGCAAACCTACGCTGCATGGCCTCCCTGATCCTGCAAAGTCTGCAGAAGGATCCTCGTATTCTTCGGATCAAGGAGAGGGACCATTACTGGCTGGCCACTCTCCTTGATCCACGGTACAAGGGTAAGGTTGCGGACCTTATGTTACCGTCGCAGAGGGAGCAGAGGATGAGACAACTCCGGGAGGCCTTGCAGAAAGGTCTGTGCAACGCGTTCCCAGAGACTGGGAGGTTGCAAACTCCTGGTCCTGGACAACGAGTTGCTGAGGCTTCGGCCAGTCAAAGAAGGAGCGGTGGGGAAGGTGGCCGTCTGACCGATGCGTTCAGACAATTCTTTAGTCCGCAGCCCCAAAGTATGATCGGTTCCAGCAACCATCGCCAGCGTCTGATAAACATGGTGCAGGAATATCTAGGGGCAAGGTCAGACTTGGACACCTTCCCCACCGAAAATCCTCTGGCTTACTGGGTCTTGAGGATGGATCACTGGCCAGAGCTTGCACAGTATGCAATTGAGCTACTGGCCTGTCCTGCATCCAGCGTTCTTTCGGAACGCACATTCAGTGCTGCTGGAGGATTTGTCACGGATCACAGGGTGCGCCTGTCCACCGACTCGGTTGATTGACTGACTTTCATCAAGATGAACCAGTCTTGGATCACCACCAGCTACCACACACCTGATGCTGATATAACAGACTAATTGATTTTAACATGTCACATCCCTTCAAGACTGATGCTGATGCTGAGTGCCTGTGCTGTTATGTTGACTGGCTATCCTCCTCCTCCGAGTCCTCAATGATACGATTGATGATGATAGCTTGGAAGATCATTTTTGTTTATGGGTGCCGCCACCAGTGCCTAACGCCCAATTTTTCAGCCCCTGTTTAACAGGGGCGTGTAATTACAATTTTTGAAGCAATACTTTGCAACAGGGCTCATTGCTGTGCTCCAAGTAAAGTATCTGTGAGGAGTTGCAGTGTTGTGCCACCAGTGCCTAAGGCCCAATTTTTCAGCCCCTGTTTAACAGGGGCGTGTCATTACAATTTTTGAAGCAATACTTTGCAACAGGGCTCATTGCTGTGCTCCAAGTACAGTATCTGTGAGGAGTTGCAGTGTTGTGCCACCAGTGCCTAAGGCCCAATTTTTCAGCCCCTGTTTAACAGGGGCGTGTCATTACAATTTTTGAAGCAATACTTTGCAACAGGGCTCATTGCTGTGCTCCAAGTACAGTATCTGTGAGGGGTTGCAGTGTTGTGCCACCAGTGCCTAAGGCCCAATTTTTCAGCCCCTGTTCAACAGGGGCATGTAATTACAATTCTTGATCTAATAATTCACAGCAGGGCCCATTGCTGCACCCACCAAGAGTAACTGTCAGGGCTTACAGTGTTGTGGCACCAGCACCACCATCAAAGGCCCAATTTTTACTACCACTGTTCAACAATTATATGTAATTAAAATTCCTGATATAATAGTTGACAGCAGGGCGTTCCAGCACCAACCAAGAGTAACTGTGAGTGCTTACAGTGTTGTGCCAACACCAACAACTAAGGGGCCTATTTCTGCAGAGTATATACGGCAGGTCCCTACTTTCAAACATCCAACTTACAAACGACTCCTACTTGCAAACGCAAGAAGACAACAGGAAGTGAGAGGAAATCTACCACTAGGAAGGAAAATTCTCTCCTGTAAGAATAAATATGGGAGAAAGGTGTCTCCTCTGTACTGATGCTTTATCAGCAATCCTTGTTTCAAGAAAAAGACCACATTTCAAAAAGAGTTGTCATTGGGACGGAAAGTGAGGTGAAATGTTCTGAACAGGGGCACAGACAGCAAAACAAATGTTACAGGGGTGATAACCCTTACCTATGTTTTCCAAAAAGTTTAAAAATAGATTTTTGGTCTGGAGCTACACTTCAACAATGTACCTGTTCAAAATTACAAACAGACTCTACATAAGAACAAACCTACAGTCCCTGTCTTGTATGCACCGCCTGTATAGGGCTGTTCAGAGTATATAGGGCCTTTTTTATTTTATGTGCGGGGTTCCCCTTAATATCCATACAAGACCCAAAGGGGCTGGTAATGGGCTGGGGTAGGGGGGGGGTCATGGGGTAGCTATGCCATTTTTCTTAAAGAATTTCATCCATATTACCGTGACCAGACATTACATTAAAGCCGCAAGCAGTTTTAAATGGCTTTTTTTTCCTTTAGAAGTGTCATTTTGTGCAGGGACAGTTCTAAACACGGGAAACACGTGGCACTTCACAGCCATACTTTAGACACCCCCCAGGTACGATATTTAAAGGAATATTTGACTTTTTTTTTTTCACTTTATGCATCATTAAAATGACTGCTCCCGAAAAACGACCGTTTTTAAAACTTCTTTTTGCATTGATACATGTCCCCTGGTGCAGAACCCGGGTTCCCAAACCCTTTTTAGGACAATAACATGCATAATAGTTGTTATAATTAGCACTTTAGAATTCGAACGTTCGCATCCATTGTATTTAATAGGGTTCTAATGTTCGTTCGAACTTTCGGTCCGTTCGCGGGTTCTGGTGCGAACCGAACCCGGGGGTGTTCGGCTCATCACTATACACCAGTGATGGCCCATAGTACATCAGTGATGATCCACAGTACATCAGTGATGATCTATAGTACATCAGTGATGATCCACAGTACACCCGTGATGATTCACAGTACATCAGGAATGGTCCATAGTACATCAGGGATGGTACATAGTACATCAGTGATGATCCACAGTACATCAGGGATGGTCCACAGTACATCAGTGATGATCCATAGTACATCAGTGATGGCCCATAGTACATCAGTGATGATCCATATTACACCAGTGATGATCCATAGTACACCAGGGATGACCCACAGTACATCAGTGATGATCCACAGTACATCAGTGATGGTCCATAGTAAATCAGTGATGGTCCATAGTACACCAGTGATGATCCATAGTTCACCAGTGATGGCCCATAGTACACCAGTGATGATCCATAGTACACCAGAGATGGCCCATAGTATACCAGTGATGTCCCATAGTACATCAGTGATGATCCACAGTACATCAGTGATGATCCATAGTACACCAGGGATGGCCCATAGTACATCAGTGATGGCTCATAGTACATCAGTGATGATCCATAGTACATCAGTGATGATCCATAGTACACCAGTGATGATCCATAGTACATCAGTGATGGCTCATAGTACATCAGTGATGATCCATAGTACATCAGTGATGATCCATAGTACACCAGTGATGATCCATAGTACATCAGTGATGGCTCATAGTACATCAGTGATGATCCATAATACATCAGTGATGATCCATAGTACACCAGTGATGGCCCATAGTACTTCAGTGATGATCTATAGTACATCAGTGATGATCCACAGTACATCAGTGATGATCCACAGTACATCAGTGATGATCCACGGTACATCAGTGATGATCCATAGTACATCAGTGATGATCCTCAGTACATCAATGATGATCCACAGTACATCAGTGATGATCCACAGTACATCAGTGATGATCCACAGTACATCAGTGATGATCCACAGGACATCAGGGATGGTCCACAGTACATCAGTGATGATCCATAGTAAACCAGTCATGATCCATAGTACATCAGTGATGATCCATAGTACATCAGTGATGATCCATAGTACACCAGTGATGGCCCATAGTACACCAGTGATGATCCATAGTACACCAGTGATGGCCCATAGTACTTCAGTGATGATCTATAGTACATCAGTGATGATCCACAGTACATCAGTGATGATCCACAATACATCAGGGATGGTCCACAGTATATCAGTGATGATCCATAGTACATCAGTGATGGCCCACAGTACATCAGTGATGATCCACAGTACATCAGTGATGATCCATAGTACACCAGTGATGGTCCATAGTACACCAGTGATGGTCCATAGTACATCAGTGATGATCCATAGTACATCAGTGATGATCCACAGTACATCAGGGATGGTCCACAGTACATCAGTGATGATCCATAGTACACCAGTGATGGCCCAAAGCACATCAGTGATGGTCCATAGTACACCAGGGATGATCCATAGTAATCCAGTGATGATCCATAGTACACCAGTGATGGCCCATATTACACCAGTGATGGCCCATAGTACATCAGTGATGATCCACAGTACATCAGTGATGATCTATAGTACATCAGGGATGGTCCACAGTACATCAGTGATGATCCATAGTACACCAGTGATGATCCATAGTACATCAGTGATGATCCATAGTCCACCTGTGATGGCCCACAGTACACCTGTGATGGCCCACAGTAGATCAGTGATGATCCACAGTACATCAGGGATGATCCACAGTATATCAGGGATGGTCCACAGTATATCAGTGATGAGCCATAGTACATCAGTTATGGTCCATAGTACACCAGTGATGATCCATAGTACACCAGTGATGGCCCATAGTACACCAGTGATGGCCCATAGTACACCAGTGATGATCCATAGTACACCAGTGATGGCCCATAGTACACCAGTGATGTCCCATAGTACATCAGTGATGATCCACAGTACATCAGTGATGATCCATAGTACACCAGGGATGGCCCATAGTACATCAGTGATGGCTCATAGTACATCAGTGATGATCCATAGTACATCAGTGATGATCCATAGTACACCAGTGATGATCCATAGTACATCAGTGATGGCTCATAGTACATCAGTGATGATCCATAGTACACCAGTGATGATCCATAGTACATCAGTGATGGCTCATAGTACATCAGTGATGATCCATAATACATCAGTGATGATCCATAGTACATCAGTGATGATCCATAGTACACCAGTCATGGCCCATAGTACTACAGTGATGATCTATAGTACATCAGTGATGATCCACAGTACATCAGTGATGATCCACAGTACATCAGTGATGATCCAAGGTACATCAGTGATGATCCATAGTACATCAGTGATGATCCTCAGTACATCAGTGATGATCCACAGTACATCAGTGATGATCCACAGTACATCAGTGATGATCCACAGAACATCAGGGATGGTCCACAGTACATCAGTGATGATCCATAGTACACCAGTCATGATCCATAATACATCAGTGATGATCCATAGTACATCAGTGATGATCCATAGTACACCAGTGATGATCCATAGTACACCAGTGATGGCCCATAGTACTTCAGTGATAATTAATAGTACATCAGTGATGATCCACAGTACATCAGTGATGATCCACAATGCATCAGGGATGGTCCACAGTATATCAGTGATGATCCAAAGTACATCAGTGATGGCCCACAGTACATCAGTGATGATCCACAGTACATCAGTGATGATCCATAGTACACCAGTGATGGCCCATAGTACATCTGTGATGGTCCATAGTACATCAGTGATGATCCATAGTACATCAGTGATGATCCATAGTACACCAGTGATGATCCACAGTACATCAGTTATGATCCACAGTACATCAGTGATGATCCACAGTACATCAGTGATGATCCACAATACTTCAGTGATGATCCACAGTACATCAGTGATGATCCACAGTACATCAGGGATGGTCCACAGTATATCAGTGATGATCCATAGTACATCAGTGATGGCCCATAGTACATCAGTGATGATCCATAGTACACCAGTGATGATCCATAGTACACCAGTAATGTTCCATAGTACACCAGGGATGATCCACAGTACATCAGTGATGATCCACAGTACATCAGTGGTGGTCCACAGTACATCAGTGATGGTCCATAGTACACCAGTGATGATCCATAGTACACCAGTGATGATCCATAGTACACCAGTGATGGCCCGTAGTACAACAGTGATGGCCCATAGTACACCAGTGATGGCCCATAGTACATCAGTGATGATCCATAGTACATCAATGATGATCCACAGTACATCAGTGATGATCCACAGTACATCAGGGATGGTCCATAGTACATCAGTGATGATCCATAGTACACCAGTGATGATCCATAGTACACCAGTGATGGCCCATAGTACATCAGTGATGAACTATAGTACATCAGTGATGATTCACAGTACATCAGGGATGGTCCATAGTACATCAGTGATGATCCATAGTACACCAGTGATGATCCATAGTACACCAGTGATGGCCCATAGTACATCAGTGATGAACTATAGTACATCAGTGATGATCCACAGTACATCAGTGATGATCCACAGTACATCAGGGATGGTCCATAGTACACCAGTGATGATCCACAGTACACCAGTGATGATCCATAGTACACCAGTGATGGTCCATAGTACATCAGTGATGATCTATAGTACATCAGTGATGGTCCATAGTACATCAGTGATGATCTATATACATAGTACACCAGTGATGAACTATAGTACATCAGTGATGATCTACAGTACATCAGTTATGATCCACAGTACATTAGTGATGATCCACAGTACATCAGTGATGATCCACAATACTTCAGTGATGATCCACAGTACATCAGTGATGATCCACAGTACATCAGGGATGGTCCACAGTATATCAGTGATGATCCATAGTACATCAGTGATGGTCCATAGTACATCAGTGATGGTCCATAGTACACCAGTGATGATCCATAGTACACCAGTGATGATCCATAGTACACCAGTGATGGCCCATAGTACATCAGTGATGATCCATAGTACATCAGTGATGATCCACAGTACATCAGTGATGATCCACAGTACATCAGGGATGGTCCATAGTACATCAGTGATGATCCATAGTACACCAGTGATGATCCATAGTACACCAGTGATGGCCCATAGTACATCAGTGATGAACTATAGTACATCAGTGATGATCCACAGTACATCAGGGATGGTCCATAGTACATCAGTGATGATCCATAGTACACCAGTGATGGCCCATAGTACATCAGTGATGAACAATAGTACATCAGTGATGATCCACAGTACATCAGTGATGATCCATAGTACATCAGTGATGATCCACAGTACATCAGTGATGATCCACAGTACATCAGGGATGGTCCATAGTACATCAGTGATGATCCATAGTACACCAGTGATGATCCATAGTACACCAGTGATGGCCCATAGTACATCAGTGATGAACTATAGTACATCAGTGATGATCCACAGTACATCAGTGATGATCCACAGTACATCAGGGATGGTCCATAGTACACCAGTGATGATCCACAGTACACCAGTGATGATCCATAGTACACCAGTGATGGTCCATAGTACATCAGTGATGATCTATAGTACATCAGTGATGGTCCATAGTACATCAGTGATGATCTATAGTACATCAGTGATGATCCACAGTAAATCAGTTATGATACACAGTACATCAGTGATGATCCACAGTACATCAGTGATGATCCACAATACTTCAGTGATGATCCACAGTACATCAGTGATGATCCACAGTACATCAGGGATGGTCCACAGTATATCAGTGATGATCCATAGTACATCAGTGATGGTCCACAGTACATCAGTGATGATCCATAGTACACCAGTGATGGCCCATAGTACACCAGTGATGGCCCATAGTACATCAGTGATGATCCACAGTACATCAGTGATGATCTATAGTACATCAGTGATGATCCACAGTACACCAGTGATGATTCACAGTACATCAGGGATGGTCCATAGTACATCAGGGATGGTCCATAGTACATCAGTGATGATCCACAGTACATCAGGGATGGTCCACAGTACATCAGTGATGATCCATAGTACATCAGTGATGGCCCATAGTACATCAGTGATGATCCATATTACACCAATGATGATCCATAGTACACCAGGGATGACCCACAGTACATCAGTGATGATCCACAGTACATCAGTGATGGTCCATAGTAAATCAGTGATGGTCCATAGTACACCAGTGATGATCCATAGTTCACCAGTGATGGCCCATAGTACACCAGTGATGATCCATAGTACACCAGAGATGGCCCATAGTATACCAGTGATGTCCCATAGTACATCAGTGATGATCCACAGTACATCAGTGATGATCCATAGTACACCAGGGATGGCCCATAGTACATCAGTGATGGCTCATAGTACATTAGTGATGATCCATAGTACATCAGTGATGATCCATAGTACACCAGTGATGATCCATAGTACATCAGTGATGGCTCATAGTACATCAGTGATGATCCAAAGTACATCAGTGATGATCCATAGTACACCAGTGATGATCCATAGTACATCAGTGATGGCTCATAGTACATCAGTGATGATCCATAATACATCAGTGATGATCCATAGTACACCAGTGATGGCCCATAGTACTTCAGTGATGATCTATAGTACATCAGTGATGATCCACAGTACATCAGTGATGATCCACAGTACATCAGTGATGATCCACGGTACATCAGTGATGATCCATAGTACATCAGTGATGATCCTCAGTACATCAATGATGATCCACAGTACATCAGTGATGATCCACAGTACATCAGTGATGATCCACAGGACATCAGGGATGGTCCACAGTACATCAGTGATGATCCATAGTAAACCAGTCATGATCCATAGTACATCAGTGATGATCCATAGTACATCAGTGATGATCCATAGTACACCAGTGATGGCCCATAGTACACCAGTGATGATCCATAGTACACCAGTGATGGCCCATAGTACTTCAGTGATGATCTATAGTACATCAGTGATGATCCACAGTACATCAGTGATGATCCACAATACATCAGGGATTGTCCACAGTATATCAGTGATGATCCATAGTACATCAGTGATGGCCCACAGTACATCAGTGATGATCCACAGTACATCAGTGATGATCCATAGTACACCAGTGATGGTCCATAGTACACCAGTGATGGTCCATAGTACATCAGTGATGATCCATAGTACATCAGTGATGATCCACAGTACATCAGGGATGGTCCACAGTACATCAGTGATGATCCATAGTACACCAGTGATGGCCAAAAGCACATCACTGATGGTCCATAGTACACCAGGGATGATCCATAGTAATCCAGTGATGATCCATAGTACACCAGTGATGGCCCATAGTACACCAGTGATGGCCCATAGTACATCAGTGATGATCCACAGTACATCAGTGATGATCTATAGTACATCAGGGATGGTCCACAGTACATCAGTGATGATCCATAGTACACCAGTGATGATCCATAGTACATCAGTGATGCTCCATAGTACACCTGTGATGGCCCACAGTACACCTGTGATGGCCCACAGTAGATCAGTGATGATCCACAGTACATCAGGGATGATCCACAGTATATCAGCGATGGTCCACAGTATATCAGTGATGAGCCATAGTACATCAGTGATGGTCCATAGTACACCAGTGATGATCCATAGTACACCAGTGATGGCCCATAGTACACCAGTGATGGCCCATAGTACACCAGTGATGATCCATAGTACACCAGTGATGGCCCATAGTACACCAGTGATGTCCCATAGTACATCAGTGATGATCCACAGTACATCAGTGATGATACATAGTACACCAGGGATGGCCCATAGTACATCAGTGATGGCTCATAGTACATCAGTGATGATCCATAGTACATCAGTGATGATCCATAGTACACCAGTGATGATCCATAGTACATCAATGATGGCTCATAGTACATCAGTGATGATCCATAGTACACCAGTGATGATCCATAGTACATCAGTGATGGCTCATAGTACATCAGTGATGATCCATAATACATCAGTGATGATCCATAGTACATCAGTGATGATCCATAGTACACCAGTCATGGCCCATAGTACTACAGTGATGATCTATAGTACATCAGTGATGATCCACAGTACATCAGTGATGATCCACAGTACATCAGTGATGATCCAAGGTACATCAGTGATGATCCATAGTACATCAGTGATGATCCTCAGTACATCAGTGATGATCCACAGTACATCAGTGATGATCCACAGTACATCAGGGATGGTCCACAGTACATCAGTGATGATCCATAGTACACCAGTCATGATCCATAGTACACCAGTGATGATCCATAGTACATCAGTGATGATCCATAGTACACCAGTGATGATCCATAGTACACCAGTGATGATCCATAGTACACCAGTGATGGCCCATAGTACTTCAGTGATAATTAATAGTACATCAGTGATGATCCACAGTACATCAGTGATGATCCACAATACATCAGGGATGGTCCACAGTATATCAGTGATGATCCATAGTACATCAGTGATGGCCCACAGTACATCAGTGATGATCCACAGTACATCAGTGATGATCCATAGTACACCAGTGATGGCCCATAGTACATCAGTGATGGTCCATAGTACATCAGTGATGATCCATAGTACATCAGTGATGATCCATAGTACACCAGTGATGATCCACAGTACATCAGTTATGATCCACAGTACATCAGTGATGATCCACAGTACATCAGTGATGATCCACAATACTTCAGTGATGATCCACAGTACATCAGTGATGATCCACAGTACATCAGGGATGGTCCACAGTATATCAGTGATGATCCATAGTACATCAGTGATGGCCCATAGTACATCAGTGATGATCCATAGTACACCAGTGATGATCCATAGTACACCAGTAATGTTCCATAGTACACCAGGGATGATCCACAGTACATCAGTGATGATCCACAGTACATCAGTGGTGGTCCACAGTACATCAGTGATGGTCCATAGTACACCAGTGATGATCCACAGTACATCAGTGATGATCCACAGTACATCAGGGATGGTCCATAGTACATCAGTGATGATCCATAGTACACCAGTGATGATCCATAGTACACCAGTGATGGCCCATAGTACATCAGTGATGAACTATAGTACATCAGTGATGATCCACAGTACATCAGTGATGATCCACAGTACATCAGGGATGGTCCATAGTACACCAGTGATGATCCACAGTACACCAGTGATGATCCATAGTACACCAGTGATGGTCCATAGTACATCAGTGATGATCTATAGTACATCAGTGATGGTCCATAGTACATCAGTGATGATCAATATACATAGTACACCAGTGATGAACTATAGTACATCAGTGATGATCTACAGTACATCAGTTATGATCCACAGTACATTAGTGATGATCCACAGTACATCAGTGATGATCCACAATACTTCAGTGATGATCCACAGTACATCAGTGATGATCCACAGTACATCAGGGATGGTCCACAGTATATCAGTGATGATCCATAGTACATCAGTGATGGTCCATAGTACATCAGTGATGGTCCATAGTACACCAGTGATGATCCATAGTACACCAGTGATGATCCATAGTACACCAGTGATGGCCCATAGTACACCAGTGATGGCCCATAGTACATCAGTGATGATCCATAGTACATCAGTGATGATCCACAGTACATCAGTGATGATCCACAGTACATCAGGGATGGTCCATAGTACATCAGTGATGATCCATAGTACACCAGTGATGATCCATAGTACACCAGTGATGGCCCATAGTACATCAGTGATGAACTATAGTACATCAGTGATGATCCACAGTACATCAGGGATGGTCCATAGTACATCAGTGATGATCCATAGTACACCAGTGATGGCCCATAGTACATCAGTGATGAACAATAGTACATCAGTGATGATCCACAGTACATCAGTGATGATCCATAGTACATCAGTGATGATCCACAGTACATCAGTGATGATCCACAGTACATCAGGGATGGTCCATAGTACATCAGTGATGATCCATAGTACACCAGTGATGATCCATAGTACACCAGTGATGGCCCATAGTACATCAGTGATGAACTATAGTACATCAGTGATGATCCACAGTACATCAGTGATGATCCACAGTACATCAGGGATGGTCCATAGTACACCAGTGATGATCCACAGTACACCAGTGATGATCCATAGTACACCAGTGATGGTCCATAGTACATCAGTGATGATCTATAGTACATCAGTGATGGTCCATAGTACATCAGTGATGATCTATAGTACATCAGTGATGATCCACAGTAAATCAGTTATGATACACAGTACATCAGTGATGATCCACAGTACATCAGTGATGATCCACAATACTTCAGTGATGATCCACAGTACATCAGTGATGATCCACAGTACATCAGGGATGGTCCACAGTATATCAGTGATGATCCATAGTACATCAGTGATGGTCCACAGTACATCAGTGATGATCCATAGTACACCAGTGATGGCCCATAGTACACCAGTGATGGCCCATAGTACATCAGTGATGATCCACAGTACATCAGTGATGATCTATAGTACATCAGTGATGATCCACAGTACACCAGTGATGATTCACAGTACATCAGGGATGGTCCATAGTACATCAGGGATGGTCCATAGTACATCAGTGATGATCCACAGTACATCAGGGATGGTCCACAGTACATCAGTGATGATCCATAGTACATCAGTGATGGCCCATAGTACATCAGTGATGATCCATATTACACCAATGATGATCCATAGTACACCAGGGATGACCCACAGTACATCAGTGATGATCCACAGTACATCAGTGATGGTCCATAGTAAATCAGTGATGGTCCATAGTACACCAGTGATGATCCATAGTTCACCAGTGATGGCCCATAGTACACCAGTGATGATCCATAGTACACCAGAGATGGCCCATAGTATACCAGTGATGTCCCATAGTACATCAGTGATGATCCACAGTACATCAGTGATGATCCATAGTACACCAGGGATGGCCCATAGTACATCAGTGATGGCTCATAGTACATTAGTGATGATCCATAGTACATCAGTGATGATCCATAGTACACCAGTGATGATCCATAGTACATCAGTGATGGCTCATAGTACATCAGTGATGATCCAAAGTACATCAGTGATGATCCATAGTACACCAGTGATGATCCATAGTACATCAGTGATGGCTCATAGTACATCAGTGATGATCCATAATACATCAGTGATGATCCATAGTACACCAGTGATGGCCCATAGTACTTCAGTGATGATCTATAGTACATCAGTGATGATCCACAGTACATCAGTGATGATCCACAGTACATCAGTGATGATCCACGGTACATCAGTGATGATCCATAGTACATCAGTGATGATCCTCAGTACATCAATGATGATCCACAGTACATCAGTGATGATCCACAGTACATCAGTGATGATCCACAGGACATCAGGGATGGTCCACAGTACATCAGTGATGATCCATAGTAAACCAGTCATGATCCATAGTACATCAGTGATGATCCATAGTACATCAGTGATGATCCATAGTACACCAGTGATGGCCCATAGTACACCAGTGATGATCCATAGTACACCAGTGATGGCCCATAGTACTTCAGTGATGATCTATAGTACATCAGTGATGATCCACAGTACATCAGTGATGATCCACAATACATCAGGGATTGTCCACAGTATATCAGTGATGATCCATAGTACATCAGTGATGGCCCACAGTACATCAGTGATGATCCACAGTACATCAGTGATGATCCATAGTACACCAGTGATGGTCCATAGTACACCAGTGATGGTCCATAGTACATCAGTGATGATCCATAGTACATCAGTGATGATCCACAGTACATCAGGGATGGTCCACAGTACATCAGTGATGATCCATAGTACACCAGTGATGGCCCAAAGCACATCACTGATGGTCCATAGTACACCAGGGATGATCCATAGTAATCCAGTGATGATCCATAGTACACCAGTGATGGCCCATAGTACACCAGTGATGGCCCATAGTACATCAGTGATGATCCACAGTACATCAGTGATGATCTATAGTAGATCAGGGATGGTCCACAGTACATCAGTGATGATCCATAGTACACCAGTGATGATCCATAGTACATCAGTGATGCTCCATAGTACACCTGTGATGGCCCACAGTACACCTGTGATGGCCCACAGTAGATCAGTGATGATCCACAGTACATCAGGGATGATCCACAGTATATCAGCGATGGTCCACAGTATATCAGTGATGAGCCATAGTACATCAGTGATGGTCCATAGTACACCAGTGATGATCCATAGTACACCAGTGATGGCCCATAGTACACCAGTGATGGCCCATAGTACACCAGTGATGATCCATAGTACACCAGTGATGGCCCATAGTACACCAGTGATGTCCCATAGTACATCAGTGATGATCCACAGTACATCAGTGATGATACATAGTACACCAGGGATGGCCCATAGTACATCAGTGATGGCTCATAGTACATCAGTGATGATCCATAGTACATCAGTGATGATCCATAGTACACCAGTGATGATCCATAGTACATCAATGATGGCTCATAGTACATCAGTGATGATCCATAGTACACCAGTGATGATCCATAGTACATCAGTGATGGCTCATAGTACATCAGTGATGATCCATAATACATCAGTGATGATCCATAGTACATCAGTGATGATCCATAGTACACCAGTCATGGCCCATAGTACTACAGTGATGATCTATAGTACATCAGTGATGATCCACAGTACATCAGTGATGATCCACAGTACATCAGTGATGATCCAAGGTACATCAGTGATGATCCATAGTACATCAGTGATGATCCTCAGTACATCAGTGATGATCCACAGTACATCAGTGATGATCCACAGTACATCAGGGATGGTCCACAGTACATCAGTGATGATCCATAGTACACCAGTCATGATCCATAGTACACCAGTGATGATCCATAGTACATCAGTGATGATCCATAGTACACCAGTGATGATCCATAGTACACCAGTGATGATCCATAGTACACCAGTGATGGCCCATAGTACTTCAGTGATAATTAATAGTACATCAGTGATGATCCACAGTACATCAGTGATGATCCACAATACATCAGGGATGGTCCACAGTATATCAGTGATGATCCATAGTACATCAGTGATGGCCCACAGTACATCAGTGATGATCCACAGTACATCAGTGATGATCCATAGTACACCAGTGATGGCCCATAGTACATCAGTGATGGTCCATAGTACATCAGTGATGATCCATAGTACATCAGTGATGATCCATAGTACACCAGTGATGATCCACAGTACATCAGTTATGATCCACAGTACATCAGTGATGATCCACAGTACATCAGTGATGATCCACAATACTTCAGTGATGATCCACAGTACATCAGTGATGATCCACAGTACATCAGGGATGGTCCACAGTATATCAGTGATGATCCATAGTACATCAGTGATGGCCCATAGTACATCAGTGATGATCCATAGTACACCAGTGATGATCCATAGTACACCAGTAATGTTCCATAGTACACCAGGGATGATCCACAGTACATCAGTGATGATCCACAGTACATCAGTGGTGGTCCACAGTACATCAGTGATGGTCCATAGTACACCAGTGATGATCCACAGTACATCAGTGATGATCCACAGTACATCAGGGATGGTCCATAGTACATCAGTGATGATCCATAGTACACCAGTGATGATCCATAGTACACCAGTGATGGCCCATAGTACATCAGTGATGAACTATAGTACATCAGTGATGATCCACAGTACATCAGGGATGGTCCATAGTACATCAGTGATGATCCATAGTACACCAGTGATGATCCATAGTACACCAGTGATGGCCCATAGTACATCAGTGATGAACTATAGTACATCAGTGATGATCCACAGTACATCAGTGATGATCCACAGTACATCAGGGATGGTCCATAGTACACCAGTGATGATCCACAGTACACCAGTGATGATCCATAGTACACCAGTGATGGTCCATAGTACATCAGTGATGATCTATAGTACATCAGTGATGGTCCATAGTACATCAGTGATGATCTATATACATAGTACACCAGTGATGATCTATAGTACATCAGTGATGATCTACAGTACATCAGTTATGATCCACAGTACATTAGTGATGATCCACAGTACATCAGTGATGATCCACAATACTTCAGTGATGATCCACAGTACATCAGTGATGATCCACAGTACATCAGGGATGGTCCACAGTATATCAGTGATGATCCATAGTACATCAGTGATGGTCCATAGTACATCAGTGATGGTCCATAGTACACCAGTGATGATCCATAGTACACCAGTGATGATCCATAGTACACCAGTGATGGCCCATAGTACACCAGTGATGGCCCATAGTACATCAGTGATGATCCATAGTACATCAGTGATGATCCACAGTACATCAGTGATGATCCACAGTACATCAGGGATGGTCCATAGTACATCAGTGATGATCCATAGTACACCAGTGATGATCCATAGTACACCAGTGATGGCCCATAGTACATCAGTGATGAACTATAGTACATCAGTGATGATCCACAGTACATCAGGGATGGTCCATAGTACATCAGTGATGATCCATAGTACACCAGTGATGATCCATAGTACACCAGTGATGGCCCATAGTACATCAGTGATGAACAATAGTACATCAGTGATGATCCACAGTACATCAGTGATGATCCATAGTACATCAGTGATGATCCACAGTACATCAGTGATGATCCACAGTACATCAGGGATGGTCCATAGTACATCAGTGATGATCCATAGTACACCAGTGATGATCCATAGTACACCAGTGATGGCCCATAGTACATCAGTGATGAACTATAGTACATCAGTGATGATCCACAGTACATCAGTGATGATCCACAGTACATCAGGGATGGTCCATAGTACACCAGTGATGATCCACAGTACACCAGTGATGATCCATAGTACACCAGTGATGGTCCATAGTACATCAGTGATGATCTATAGTACATCAGTGATGGTCCATAGTACATCAGTGATGATCTATAGTACATCAGTGATGATCCACAGTACATCAGTTATGATACACAGTACATCAGTGATGATCCACAGTACATCAGTGATGATCCACAATACTTCAGTGATGATCCACAGTACATCAGTGATGATCCACAGTACATCAGGGATGGTCCACAGTATATCAGTGATGATCCATAGTACATCAGTGATGGCCCATAGTACATCAGTGATGATCCATAGTACACCAGTGATGATCCATAGTACACCAGTAATGTTCCATAGTACACCAGGGATGATCCACAGTACATCAGTGATGATCCACAGTACATCAGTGGTGGTCCACAGTACATCAGTGATGGTCCATAGTACACCAGTGATGATCCACAGTACATCAGTGATGATCCACAGTACATCAGGGATGGTCCATAGTACATCAGTGATGATCCATAGTACACCAGTGATGATCCATAGTACACCAGTGATGGCCCATAGTACATCAGTGATGAACTATAGTACATCAGTGATGATCCAGAGTACATCAGGGATGGTCCATAGTACATCAGTGATGATCCATAGTACACCAGTGATGATCCATAGTACACCAGTGATGGCCCATAGTACATCAGTGATGAACTATAGTACATCAGTGATGATCCACAGTACATCAGTGATGATCCACAGAACATCAGGGATGGTCCATAGTACACCAGTGATGATCCACAGTACACCAGTGATGATCCATAGTACACCAGTGATGGTCCATAGTACATCAGTGATGATCTATAGTACATCAGTGATGGTCCATAGTACATC
This sequence comes from Rana muscosa, assembly GCA_029206835.1. NCBI lineage: Eukaryota > Metazoa > Chordata > Amphibia > Anura > Ranidae > Rana > Rana muscosa. Next base: position 529,136 of record CM055127.1, on the reverse strand, counting down.
AGTGATGATCTATATACATAGTACACCAGTGATGATCTATAGTACATCAGTGATGATCTACAGTACATCAGTTATGATCCACAGTACATTAGTGATGATCCACAATACATCAGTGATGATCCACAATACTTCAGTGATGATCCACAGTACATCAGTGATGATCCACAGTACATCAGGGATGGTCCACAGTATATCAGTGATGATCCATAGTACATCAGTGATGGTCCATAGTACATCAGTGATGGTCCATAGTACACCAGTGATGATCCATAGTACACCAGTGATGATCCATAGTACACCAGTGATGGCCCATAGTACACCAGTGATGGCCCATAGTACATCAGTGATGATCCATAGTACATCAGTGATGATCCACAGTACATCAGTGATGATCCACAGTACATCAGGGATGGTCCATAGTACATCAGTGATGATCCATAGTACACCAGTGATGATCCATAGTACACCAGTGATGGCCCATAGTACATCAGTGATGAACTATAGTACATCAGTGATGATCCACAGTACATCAGGGATGGTCCATAGTACATCAGTGATGATCCATAGTACACCAGTGATGATCCATAGTACACCAGTGATGGCCCATAGTACATCAGTGATGAACAATAGTACATCAGTGATGATCCACAGTACATCAGTGATGATCCATAGTACATCAGTGATGATCCACAGTACATCAGTGATGATCCACAGTACATCAGGGATGGTCCATAGTACATCAGTGATGATCCATAGTACACCAGTGATGATCCATAGTACACCAGTGATGGCCCATAGTACATCAGTGATGAACTATAGTACATCAGTGATGATCCACAGTACATCAGTGATGATCCACAGTACATCAGGGATGGTCCATAGTACACCAGTGATGATCCACAGTACACCAGTGATGATCCATAGTACACCAGTGATGGTCCATAGTACATCAGTGATGATCTATAGTACATCTGTGATGGTCCATAGTACATCAGTGATGATCTATAGTACATCAGTGATGATCCACAGTACATCAGTTATGATACACAGTACATCAGTGATGATCCACAGTACATCAGTGATGATCCACAATACTTCAGTGATGATCCACAGTACATCAGTGATGATCCACAGTACATCAGGGATGGTCCACAGTATATCAGTGATGATCCATAGTACATCAGTGATGGTCCATAGTACACCAGTGATGATCTATAGTACACCAGTGATGGCCCATAGTACACCAGTGATGGCCCATAGTACATCAGTGATGATCCATAGTACATCAGTGATGATCCACAGTACATAAGTGATGATCCACAGTACATCAGGGATGGTCCATAGTACATCAGTGATGATCCATAGTACACCAGTGATGATCCATAGTACACCAGTGATGGCCCATAGTACATCAGTGATGAACTATAGTACATCAGTGATGATCCACAGTACATCAGGGATGGTCCATAGTACATCAGTGATGATCCATAGTACACCAGTGATGGCCCATAGTACATCAGTGATGAACTATAGTACATCAGTGATGTTCCACAGTACATCAGTGATGATCCATAGTACATCAGTGATGATCCACAGTATATCAGTGATGATCCACAGTACATCAGGGATGGTCCATAGTACATCAGTGATGATCCATAGTACACCAGTGATGATCCATAGTACACCAGTGATGGCCCATAGTACATCAGTGATGAACTATAGTACATCAGTGATGATCCACAGTACATCAGTGATGATCCACAGTACACCAGTGATGATCCACAGTACACCAGTGATGATCCATAGTACACCAGTGATGGTCCATAGTACATCAGTGATGATCTATAGTACATCAGTGATGGTCCATAGTACATCAGTGATGAGCTATAGTACATGAGTGATGATCTATAGTACATCAGTGATGATCCATAGTACACCAGTGATGATCCATAGTACACCAGTGATGGCCCATAGTACATCAGTGATGAACTATAGTACATCAGTGATGATCCACAGTACATCAGGGATGGTCCATAGTACATCAGTGATGATCCATAGTACACCAGTGATGGCCCATAGTACATCAGTGATGAACTATAGTACATCAGTGATGATCCACAGTACATCAGTGATGATCCACAGTACATCAGGGATGGTCCATAGTACACCAGTGATGATTCACAGTACACCAGTGATGATCCATAGTACACCAGTGATGGTCCATAGTACATCAGTGATGATCTATAGTACATCAGTGATGGTCTATAGTACATCAGTGATGATCTATATACATAGTACACCAGTGATGATCTATAGTACATCAGTGATGAACTACAGTACATCAGTTATGATCCACAGTACATTAGTGATGATCCACAGTACATCAGTGATGATCCACAATACTTCAGTGATGATCCACAGTACATCAGTGATGATCCACAGTACATCAGGGATGGTCCACAGTACATCAGTGATGAACTATAGTACATAAGTGATGATCCACAGTACATCAGGGATGGTCCATAGTACATCAGTGATGATCCATAGTACACCAGTGATGGCCCATAGTACATCAGTGATGAACTATAGTACATCAGTGATGATCCACAGTACATCAGTGATGATCCACAGTACATCAGGGATGGTCCATAGTACACCAGTGATGATCCACAGTACACCAGTGATGATCCATAGTACACCAGTGATGGTCCATAGTACATCAGTGATGATCTATAGTACATCAGTGATGGTCCATAGTACATCAGTGATGATCTATATACATAGTACACCAGTGATGATCTATAGTACATCAGTGATGATCTACAGTACATCAGTTATGATCCACAGTACATTAGTGATGATCCACAGTACATCAGTGATGATCCACAATACTTCAGTGATGATCCACAGTACATCAGTGATGATCCACAGTACATCAGGGATGGTCCACAGTATATCAGTGATGATCCATAGTACATCAGTGATGGTCCATAGAACATCAGTGATGGTCCATAGTACACCAGTGATGATCCATAGTACACCAGTGATGGCCCATAGTACACCAGTGATGGCCCATAGTACATCAGTGATGATCCATAGTACATCAGTGATGATCCACAGTACATCAGTGATGATCCACAGTACATCAGGGATGGTCCATAGTACATCAGTGATGATCCATAGTACACCAGTGATGATCCATAGTACACCAGTGATGGCCCATAGTACATCAGTGATGAACTATAGTACATCAGTGATGATCCACAGTACATCAGGGATGGTCCATAGTACATCAGTGATGATCCATAGTACACCAGTGATAATCCATAGTACACCAGTGATGGCCCATAGTACATCAGTGATGAACAATAGTACATCAGTGATGATCCACAGTACATCAGTGATGATCCATAGTACATCAGTGATGATCCACAGTACATCAGTGATGATCCACAGTACATCAGGGATGGTCCATAGTACATCAGTGATGATCCATAGTACACCAGTGATGATCCATAGTACACCAGTGATGGCCTATAGTACATCAGTGATGAACTATAGTACATCAGTGATGATCCACAGTACATCAGTGATGATCCACAGTACATCAGGGATGGTCCATAGTACACCAGTAATGATCCACAGTACACCAGTGATGATCCATAGTACACCAGTGATGGTCCATAGTACATCAGTGATGATCTATAGTACATCAGTGATGGTCCATAGTACATCAGTGATGATCCATAGTACATCAGTGATGATCCACAGTACATCAGTGGTGATCCACAGTACATCAGGGATGGTCCATAGTACATCAGTGATGATCCATAGTACACCAGTGATGATCCATAGTACTCCAGTGATGATCCACAGTACATCAGTGATGATCCACAGTACATCAGGGATGGTCCATAGTACACCAGTGATGATCCACAGTACACCAGTGATGATCCATAGTACACCAGTGATGGTCCATAGTACATCAGTGATGATCTATAGTACATCAGTGATGGTCCATAGTACATCAGTGATGATCTATAGTACATCAGTGATGATCCACAGTACATCAGGGATGGTCCATAGTACATCAGTGATGATCCATAGTACACCAGTGATGATCCATAGTACACCAGTGATGGCCCATAGTACATCAGTGATGAACAATAGTACATCAGTGATGATCCACAGTACATCAGTGATGATCCATAGTACATCAGTGATGATCCACAGTACATCAGTGATGATCCACAGTACATCAGGGATGGTCCATAGTACATCAGTGATGATCCATAGTACACCAGTGATGATCCATAGTACACCAGTGATGGCCCATAGTACATCAGTGATGAACTATAGTACATCAGTGATGATCCACAGTACATCAGTGATGATCCACAGTACATCAGGGATGGTCCATAGTACATCAGTGATGATCCATAGTACACCAGTGATGATCCATAGTCCATCAGTGATGGCTCATAGTACATCAGTGATGATCCACAGTACATCAGTGATGATCCACAGTACATCAGGGATGGTCCATAGTACACCAGTGATGATCCACAGTACACCAGTGATGATCCATAGTACACCAGTGATGGTCCATAGTACATCAGTGATGATCTATAGTACATCAGTGATGGTCCATAGTACATCAGTGATGATCTATAGTACATCAGTGATGATCCACAGTACATCAGTTATGATACACAGTACATCAGTGATGATCCACAGTACATCAGTGATGATCCACAATACTTCAGTGATGATCCACAGTACATCAGTGATGATCCACAGTACATCAGGGATGGTCCACAGTATATCAGTGATGATCCATAGTACATCAGTGATGGTCCATAGTACACCAGTGATGATCTATAGTACACCAGTAATGGCCCATAGTACACCAGTGATGGCCCATAGTACATCAGTGATGATCCATAGTACATCAGTGATGATCCACAGTACATCAGTGATGATCCACAGTACATCAGGGATGGTCCATAGTACATCAGTGATGATCCATAGTACACCAGTGATGATCCATAGTACACCAGTGATGGCCCATAGTACATCAGTGATGAACTTTAGTACATCAGTGATGATCCACAGTACATCAGGGATGGTCCATAGTACATCAGTGATGATCCATAGTACACCAGTGATGATCCATAGTACACCAGTGATGGCCCATAGTACATCAGTGATGAACTATAGTACATCAGTGATGATCCACAGTACATCAGTGATGATCCATAGTACATCAGTGATGATCCACAGTATATCAGTGATGATCCACAGTACATCAGGGATGGTCCATAGTACATCAGTGATGATCCATAGTACACCAGTGATGATCCATAGTACACCAGTGATGGCCCATAGTACATCAGTGATGAACTATAGTACATCAGTGATGATCCACAGTACATCAGTGATGATCCACAGTACACCAGTGATGATCCACAGTACACCAGTGATGATCCATAGTACACCAGTGATGGTCCATAGTACATCAGTGATGATCTATAGTACATCAGTGATGGTCCATAGTACATCAGTGATGAGCTATAGTACATGAGTGATGATCTATAGTACATCAGTGATGATCCATAGTACACCAGTGATGATCCATAGTACACCAGTGATGGCCCATAGTACATCAGTGATGAACTATAGTACATCAGTGATGATCCACAGTACATCAGGGATGGTCCATAGTACATCAGTGATGATCCATAGTACACCAGTGATGGCCCATAGTACATCAGTGATGAACTATAGTACATCAGTGATGATCCACAGTACATCAGTGATGATCCACAGTACATCAGTGATGGTCCATAGTACACCAGTGATGATCCACAGTACACCAGTGATGATCCATAGTACACCAGTGATGGTCCATAGTACATCAGTGATGATCTATATACATAGTACACCAGTGATGATCTATAGTACATCAGTGATGATCTACAGTACATCAGTTATGATCCACAGTACATTAGTGATTATCCACAGTACATCAGTGATGATCCACAATACTTCAGTGATGATCCACAGTACATCAGTGATGATCTACAGTACATCAGGGATGGTCCACAGTATATCAGTGATGATCCATAGTACATCAGTGATGGTCCATAGTACATCAGTGATGGTCCATAGTACACCAGTGATGATCCATAGTACACCAGTGATGGCCCATAGTACACCAGTGATGGCCCATAGTACATCAGTGATGATCCATAGTACATCAGTGATGATCCACAGTACATCAGTGATGATCCACAGTACATCAGGGATGGTCCATAGTACATCAGTGATGATCCATAGTACACCAGTGATGATCCATAGTACACCAGTGATGGCCTATAGTACATCAGTGATGAACTATAGTACATCAGTGTTGATCCACAGTACATCAGTGATGATCCACAGTACATCAGGGATGGTCCATAGTACACCAGTGATGATCCACAGTACACCAGTGATGATCCATAGTACACCAGTGATGGTCCATAGTACATCAGTGATGATCTATAGTACATCAGTGATGGTCCATAGTACATCAGTGATGATCTATAGTACATCAGTGATGATCCACAGTACATCAGTTATGATACACAGTACATCAGTGATGATCCACAGTACATCAGTGATGATCCACAATACTTCAGTGATGATCCACAGTACATCAGTGATGATCCACAGTACATCAGGGATGGTCCACAGTATTTCAGTGATGATCCATAGTACACCAGTGATGATCTATAGTACACCAGTGATGGCCCATAGTACACCAGTGATGGCCCATAGTACATCAGTTATGATCCATAGTACATCAGTGATGATCCACAGTACATCAGTGATGATCCACAGTACATCAGGGATGGTCCATAGTACATCAGTGATGATCCATAGTACACCAGTGATGATCCATAGTACACCAGTGATGGCCCATAGTACATCAGTGATGAACTATAGTACATCAGTGATGATCCACAGTACATCAGGGATGGTCCATAGTACATCAGTGATGATCCATAGTACACCAGTGATGATCCACAGTACATCAGTGATGGTCCACAGTACATCAGGGATGGTCCACAGTACATCGGTGATGATCCATAGTACACCAGTGATGGCCCATAGTACATCAGTGATGGTCCATAGTACATCAGTGATGATCCATAGTACATCAGTGATGATCCATAGTACACCAGTGATGGCCCATAGTACACCAGTGATGGCCCATAGTACATCAGTGATGATCCACAGTACATCAGTGATGATCCATAGTACATCAGTGATGATCTATAGTACATCAGTGATGATCCATAGTACACCAGTGATGATCCATAGTACACCAGTGATGGCCCATAGTACATCAGTGATGAACTATAGTACATCAGTGATGATCCACAGTACATCAGGGATGGTCCATAGTACATCAGTGATGATCCATAGTACATCAGGGATGGCCCATAGTACATCAGTGATGATCCATAGTACATCAGTGATGATCCATAGTACATCAGTGATAATCCACAGTATATCAGTGATGATCCACAGTACATCAGGGATGGTCCATAGTACATCAGTGATGATCCATAGTACACCAGTGATGATCCATAGTACACCAGTGATGGCCCATAGTACATCAGTGATGAACTATAGTACATCAGTGATGATCCACAGTACATCAGTGATGATCCACAGTACACCAGTGATGATCCACAGTACACCAGTGATGGTCCATAGTACATCAGTGATGAGCTATAGTACATGAGTGATGATCTATAGTACATCAGTGATGATCCATAGTACACCAGTGATGATCCATAGTACACCAGTGATGGCCCATAGTACATCAGTGATGAACTATAGTACATCAGTGATGATCCACAGTACATCAGGGATGGTCCATAGTACATCAGTGATGATCCATAGTACACCAGTGATGGCCCATAGTACATCAGTGATGAACTATGTACATCAGTGATGATCCACAGTACATCAGTGATGATCCACAGTACATCAGGGATGGTCCATAGTACACCAGTGATGATCCACAGTACACCAGTGATGATCCATAGTACACCAGTGATGGTCCATAGTACATCAGTGATGATCTATATACATAGTACACCAGTGATGATCTATAGTACATCAGTGATGATCTACAGTACATCAGTTATGATCCACAGTACATTAGTGATTATCCACAGTACATCAGTGATGATCCACAATACTTCAGTGATGATCCACAGTACATCAGTGATGATCTACAGTACATCAGGGATGGTCCACAGTATATCAGTGATGATCCATAGTACATCAGTGATGGTCCATAGTACATCAGTGATGGTCCATAGTACACCAGTGATGATCCATAGTACACCAGTGATGGCCCATAGTACACCAGTGATGGCCCATAGTACATCAGTGATGATCCATAGTACATCAGTGATGATCCACTGTACATCAGTGATGATCCACAGTACATCAGGGATGGTCCATAGTACATCAGTGATGATCCATAGTACACCAGTGATGATCCATAGTACACCAGTGATGGCCTATAGTACATCAGTGATGAACTATAGTACATCAGTGTTGATCCACAGTACATCAGTGATGATCCACAGTACATCAGGGATGGTCCATAGTACACCAGTGATGATCCACAGTACACCAGTGATGATCCATAGTACACCAGTGATGGTCCATAGTACATCAGTGATGATCTATAGTACATCAGTGATGGTCCATAGTACATCAGTGATGATCTATAGTACATCAGTGATGATCCACAGTACATCAGTTATGATACACAGTACATCAGTGATGATCCACAGTACATCAGTGATGATCCACAATACTTCAGTGATGATCCACAGTACATCAGTGATGATCCACAGTACATCAGGGATGGTCCACAGTATTTCAGTGATGATCCATAGTACATCAGTGATGGTCCATAGTACACCAGTGATGATCTATAGTACACCAGTGATGGCCCATAGTACACCAGTGATGGCCCATAGTACATCAGTTATGATCCATAGTACATCAGTGATGATCCACAGTACATCAGTGATGATCCACAGTACATCAGGGATGGTCCATAGTACATCAGTGATGATCCATAGTACACCAGTGATGATCCATAGTACACCAGTGATGGCCCATAGTACATCAGTGATGAACTATAGTACATCAGTGATGATCCACAGTACATCAGGGATGGTCCATAGTACATCAGTGATGATCCATAGTACACCAGTGATGATCCACAGTACATCAGTGATGGTCCACAGTACATCAGGGATGGTCCACAGTACATCGGTAATGATCCATAGTACACCAGTGATGGCCCATAGTACATCAGTGATGGTCCATAGTACATCAGTGATGATCCATAGTACATCAGTGATGATCCATAGTACACCAGTGATGGCCCATAGTACACCAGTGATGGCCCATAGTACATCAGTGATGATCCACAGTACATCAGTGATGATCCATAGTACATCAGTGATGATCTATAGTACATCAGTGATGATCCATAGTACACCAGTGATGATCCATAGTACACCAGTGATGGCCCATAGTACATCAGTGATGAACTATAGTACATCAGTGATGATCCACAGTACATCAGGGATGGTCCATAGTACATCAGTGATGATCCATAGTACATCAGGGATGGCCCATAGTACATCAGTGATGAACTATAGTACATCAGTGATGATCCACAGTACATCAGTGATGATCCACAGTACATCAGGGATGGTCCATAGTACACCAGTGATGATCCACAGTACACCAGTGATGATCCATAGTACACCAGTGATGGCCTATAGTACATCAGTGATGAACTATAGTACATCAGTGATGATCCACAGTACATCAGGGATGGTCCATAGTACATCAGTTAAGATCCATAGTACACCAGTGATAATCCATAGTACACCAGTGATGGCCCATAGTACATCAGTGATGAACAATAGTACATCAGTGATGATCCACAGTACATCAGTGATGATCCATAGTACATCAGTGATGATCCACAGTACATCAGTGATGATCCACAGTACATCAGGGATGGTCCATAGTACATCAGTGATGATCCATAGTACACCAGTGATGATCCATAGTACACCAGTGATGGCCTATAGTACATCAGTGATGAACTATAGTACATCAGTGATGATCCACAGTACATCAGTGATGATCCACAGTACATCAGGGATGGTCCATAGTACACCAGTAATGATCCACAGTACACCAGTGATGATCCATAGTACACCAGTGATGGTCCATAGTACATCAGTGATGATCTATAGTACATCAGTGATGGTCCATAGTACATCAGTGATGATCCATAGTACATCAGTGATGATCCACAGTACATCAGTGGTGATCCACAGTACATCAGGGATGGTCCATAGTACATCAGTGATGATCCATAGTACACCAGTGATGATCCATAGTACACCAGTGATGATCCACAGTACATCAGTGATGATCCACAGTACATCAGGGATGGTCCATAGTACACCAGTGATGATCCACAGTACACCAGTGATGATCCATAGTACACCAGTGATGGTCCATAGTACATCAGTGATGATCTATAGTACATCAGTGATGGTCCATAGTACATCAGTGATGATCTATAGTACATCAGTGATGATCCACAGTACATCAGGGATGGTCCATAGTACATCAGTGATGATCCATAGTACACCAGTGATGATCCATAGTACACCAGTGATGGCCCATAGTACATCAGTGATGAACAATAGTACATCAGTGATGATCCACAGTACATCAGTGATGATCCATAGTACATCAGTGATGATCCACAGTACATCAGTGATGATCCACAGTACATCAGGGATGGTCCATAGTACATCAGTGATGATCCATAGTACACCAGTGATGATCCATAGTACACCAGTGATGGCCCATAGTACATCAGTGATGAACTATAGTACATCAGTGATGATCCACAGTACATCAGTGATGATCCACAGTACATCAGGGATGGTCCATAGTACATCAGTGATGATCCATAGTACACCAGTGATGATCCATAGTACATCAGTGATGGCTCATAGTACATCAGTGATGATCCACAGTACATCAGTGATGATCCACAGTACATCAGGGATGGTCCATAGTACACCAGTGATGATCCACAGTACACCAGTGATGATCCATAGTACACCAGTGATGGTCCATAGTACATCAGTGATGATCTATAGTACATCAGTGATGGTCCATAGTACATCAGTGATGATCTATAGTACATCAGTGATGATCCACAGTACATCAGTTATGATACACAGTACATCAGTGATGATCCACAGTACATCAGTGATGATCCACAATACTTCAGTGATGATCCACAGTACATCAGTGATGATCCACAGTACATCAGGGATGGTCCACAGTATATCAGTGATGATCCATAGTACATCAGTGATGGTCCATAGTACACCAGTGATGATCTATAGTACACCAGTAATGGCCCATAGTACACCAGTGATGGCCCATAGTACATCAGTGATGATCCATAGTACATCAGTGATGATCCACAGTACATCAGTGATGATCCACAGTACATCAGGGATGGTCCATAGTACATCAGTGATGATCCATAGTACACCAGTGATGATCCATAGTACACCAGTGATGGCCCATAGTACATCAGTGATGAACTTTAGTACATCAGTGATGATCCACAGTACATCAGGGATGGTCCATAGTACATCAGTGATGATCCATAGTACACCAGTGATGATCCATAGTACACCAGTGATGGCCCATAGTACATCAGTGATGAACTATAGTACATCAGTGATGATCCACAGTACATCAGTGATGATCCATAGTACATCAGTGATGATCCACAGTATATCAGTGATGATCCACAGTACATAAGGGATGGTCCATAGTACATCAGTGATGATCCATAGTACACCAGTGATGATCCATAGTACACCAGTGATGGCCCATAGTACATCAGTGATGAACTATAGTACATCAGTGATGATCCACAGTACATCAGTGATGATCCACAGTACACCAGTGATGATCCACAGTACACCAGTGATGATCCATAGTACACCAGTGATGGTCCATAGTACATCAGTGATGATCTATAGTACATCAGTGATGGTCCATAGTACATCAGTGATGAGCTATAGTACATGAGTGATGATCTATAGTACATCAGTGATGATCCATAGTACACCAGTGATGATCCATAGTACACCAGTGATGGCCCATAGTACATCAGTGATGAACTATAGTACATCAGTGATGATCCACAGTACATCAGGGATGGTCCATAGTACATCAGTGATGATCCATAGTACACCAGTGATGGCCCATAGTACATCAGTGATGAACTATAGTACATCAGTGTTGATCCACAGTACATCAGTGATGATCCACAGTACATCAGGGATGGTCCATAGTACACCAGTGATGATCCACAGTACACCAGTGATGATCCATAGTACACCAGTGATGGTCCATAGTACATCAGTGATGATCTATATACATAGTACACCAGTGATGATCTATAGTACATCAGTGATGATCTACAGTACATCAGTTATGATCCACAGTACATTAGTGATTATCCACAGTACATCAGTGATGATCCACAATACTTCAGTGATGATCCACAGTACATCAGTGATGATCTACAGTACATCAGGGATGGTCCACAGTATATCAGTGATGATCCATAGTACATCAGTGATGGTCCATAGTACATCAGTGATGGTCCATACTACACCAGTGATGATCCATAGTACACCAGTGATGGCCCATAGTACACCAGTGATGGCCCATAGTACATCAGTGATGATCCATAGTACATCAGTGATGATCCACAGTACATCAGTGATGATCCACAGTACATCAGGGATGGTCCATAGTACATCAGTGATGATCCATAGTACACCAGTGATGATCCATAGTACACCAGTGATGGCCTATAGTACATCAGTGATGAACTATAGTACATCAGTGTTGATCCACAGTACATCAGTGATGATCCACAGTACATCAGGGATGGTCCATAGTACACCAGTGATGATCCACAGTACACCAGTGATGATCCATAGTACACCAGTGATGGTCCATAGTACATCAGTGATGATTTATAGTACATCAGTGATGGTCCATAGTACATCAGTGATGATCTATAGTACATCAGTGATGATCCACAGTACCTCAGTTATGATACACAGTACATCAGTGATGATCCACAGTACATCAGTGATGATCCACAATACTTCAGTGATGATCCACAGTACATCAGTGATGATCCACAGTACATCAGGGATGGTCCACAGTATATCAGTGATGATCCATAGTACATCAGTGATGGTCCATAGTACACCAGTGATGATCTATAGTACACCAGTGATGGCCCATAGTACACCAGTGATGGCCCATAGTACATCAGTGATGATCCATAGTACATCAGTGATGATCCACAGTACATCAGTGATGATCCACAGTACATCAGGGATGGTCCATAGTACATCAGTGATGATCCATAGTACACCAGTGATGATCCATAGTACACCAGTGATGGCCCATAGTACATCAGTGATGAACTATAGTACATCAGTGATGATCCACAGTACATCAGGGATGGTCCATAGTACATCAGTGATGATCCATAGTACACCAGTGATGATCCACAGTATATCAGTGATGGTCCACAGTACATCAGGGATGGTCCACAGTACATCGGTGATGATCCATAGTACACCAGTGATGGCCCATAGTACATCAGTGATGGTCCATAGTACATCAGTGATGATCCATAGTACATCAGTGATGATCCATAGTACACCAGTGATGGCCCATAGTACACCAGTGATGGCCCATAGTACATCAGTGATGATCCACAGTACATCAGTGATGATCCATAGTACATCAGTGATGATCTATAGTACATCAGTGATGATCCATAGTACACCAGTGATGATCCATAGTACACCAGTGATGGCCCATAGTACATCAGTGATGAACTATAGTACATCAGTGATGATCCACAGTACATCAGGGATGGTCCATAGTACATCAGTGATGATCCATAGTACATCAGGGATGGCCTATAGTACATCAGTGATGAACTATAGTACATCAGTGATGATCCACAGTACATCAGTGATGATCCACAGTACATCAGGGATGGTCCATAGTACACCAGTGATGATCCACAGTACACCAGTGATGATCCATAGTACACCAGTGATGGCCTATAGTACATCAGTGATGAACTATAGTACATCAGTGTTGATCCACAGTACATCAGTGATGATCCACAGTACATCAGCGATGGTCCATAGTACACCAGTGATGATCCACAGTACATCAGTGATGATCCATAGTACACCAGTGATGGTCCATAGTACATCAGTGATGATCTATAGTACATCAGTGATGGTCCATAGTACATCAGTGATGATCTATAGTACATCAGTGATGATCCACAGTACATCAGTTATGATACACAGTACATCAGTGATGATCCACAGTACATCAGTGATGATCCACAATACTTCAGTGATGATCCACAGTACATCAGTGATGATCCACAGTACATCAGGGATGGTCCACAGTATATCAGTGATGATCCATAGTACATCAGTGATGGTCCATAGTACACCAGTGATGATCTATAGTACACCAGTGATGGCCCATAGTACACCAGTGATGGCCCATAGTACATCAGTGATGATCCATAGTACATCAGTGATGATCCACAGTACATCAGTGATGATCCACAGTACATCAGGGATGGTCCATAGTACATCAGTGATGATCCATAGTACACCAGTGATGATCCATAGTACACCAGTGATGGCCCATAGTACATCAGTGATGAACTATAGTACATCAGTGATGATCCACAGTACATCAGGGATGGACCATAGTACATCAGTGATGATCCATAGTACACCAGTGATGATCCACAGTACATCAGTGATGGTCCACAGTACATCAGGGATGGTCCACAGTACATCGGTGATGATCCATAGTACACCAGTGATGGCCCATAGTACATCAGTGATGGTCCATAGTACATCAGTGATGATCCATAGTACATCAGTGATGATCCATAGTACACCAGTGATGGCCCATAGTACACCAGTGATGGCCCATAGTACATCAGTGATGATCCACAGTACATCAGTGATGATCCATAGTACATCAATGATGATCTATAGTACATCAGTGATGATCCATAGTACACCAGTGATGATCCATAGTACACCAGTGATGGCCCATAGTACATCAGTGATGAACTATAGTACATCAGTGATGATCCACAGTACATCAGGGATGGTCCATAGTACATCAGTGATGATCCATAGTACATCAGGGATGGCCCATAGTACATCAGTGATGAACTATAGTACATCAGTGATGATCCACAGTACATCAGTGATGATCCACAGTACATCAGGGATGGTCCATAGTACACCAGTGATGATCCACAGTACACCAGTGATGATCCATAGTACACCAGTGATGGTCCATAGTACATCAGTGATGATCTATAGTACATCAGTGATGGTCCATAGTACATCAGTGATGATCTATAGTACATCAGTGATGATCCACAGTACATCAGTTATGATACACAGTACATCAGTGATGATCCACAGTACATCAGTGATGATCCACAATACTTCAGTGATGATCCACAGTACATCAGTGATGATCCACAGTACATCAGGGATGGTCCACAGTATATCAGTGATGATCCATAGTACATCAGTGATGGTCCATAGTACACCAGTGATGATCTATAGTACACCAGTGATGGCCCATAGTACACCAGTGATGGCCCATAGTACATCAGTGATGATCCATAGTACATCAGTGATGATCCACAGTACATCAGTGATGATCCACAGTACATCAGGGATGGTCCATAGTACATCAGTGATGATCCATAGTACACCAGTGATGATCCATAGTACACCAGTGATGGCCCATAGTACATCAGTGATGAACTATAGTACATCAGTGATGATCCACAGTACATCAGGGATGGTCCATAGTACATCAGTGATGATCCATAGTACACCAGTGATGATCCATAGTACACCAGTGATGGCCCATAGTACATCAGTGATGAACTATAGTACATCAGTGATGATCCACAGTACATCAGTGATGATCCATAGTACATCAGTGATGATCCACAGTATATCAGTGATGATCCACAGTACATCAGGGATGGTCCATAGTACATCAGTGATGATCCATAGTACACCAGTGATGATCCATAGTACACCAGTGATGGCCCATAGTACATCAGTGATGAACTATAGTACATCAGTGATGATCCACAGTACATCAGTGATGATCCACAGTACACCAGTGATGATCCACAGTACACCAGTGATGATCCAAAGTACACCAGTGATGGTCCATAGTACATCAGTGATGATCTATAGTACATCAGTGATGGTCCATAGTACATCAGTGATGAGCTATAGTACATGAGTGATGATCTATAGTACATCAGTGATGATCCATAGTACACCAGTGATGATCCATAGTACACCAGTGATGGCCCATAGTTCATCAGTGATGAACTATAGATCATCAGTGATGATCCACAGTACATCAGGGATGGTCCATAGTACATCAGTGATGATCCATAGTACACCAGTGATGGCCCATAGTACATCAGTGATGAACTATAGTACATCAGTGATGATCCACAGTACATCAGTGATGATCCATAGTACATCAGTGATGATCCACAGTACATCAGTGATGATCCACAGTACATCAGGGATGGTCCATAGTACATCAGTGATGATCCATAGTACACCAGTGATGATCCATAGTACACCAGTGATGGCCCATAGTACATCAGTGATGAACTATAGTACATCAGTGATGATCCACAGTATATCAGTGATGATCCACAGTACACCAGGGATGGTCCATAGTACACCAGTGATGATCCACAGTACAACAGTGATGATCCATAGTACACCAGTGATGGTCCATAGTACATCAGTGATGATCTATAGTACATCAGTGATGGTCCATAGTACATCAGTGATGATCTATAGTACATCAGTGATGATCTATAGTACATCAGTGATGATCCATAGTACATCAGTGATGATCCACAGTACATCAGTGATGGTCCACAGTACATCAGGGATGGTCCACAGTACATCGGTGATGAACCATAGTACACCAGTGATGGCCCATAGTACATCAGTGATGGTCCATAGTACATCAGTGATGATCCATAGTACACCAGTGATGATCCATAGTACACCAGTGATGGCCCATAGTACATCAGTGATGAACAATAGTACATCAGTGATGATCCACAGTACATCAGTGATGATCCATAGTACATCAGTGATGATCCACAGTACATCAGTGATGATCCACAGTACATCTGGGATGGTCCATAGTACATCAGTGATGATCCATAGTACACCAGTGATGATCCATAGTACACCAGTGATGGCCCATAGTACATCAGTGATGAACTATAGTACATCAGTGATGATCCACAGTACATCAGTGATGATCCACAGTACATCAGGGATGGTCCATAGTACACCAGTGATGATCCACAGTACACCAGTGATGATCCATAGTACACCAGTGATGGTCTATAGTACATCAGTGATGATCTATAGTACATCAGTGATGAGCTATAGTACATCAGTGATGATCTATAGTACATCAGTGATGATCCATAGTACATCAGTGATGGTCCATAGTACATCAGTGATGATCTATAGTACATCAGTGATGAGCTATAGTACATCAGTGATGATCTATAGTACATCAGTGATGATCCATAGTACACCAGTGATGATCCATAGTACACCAGTGATGGCCCATAGTACATCAGTGATGAACTATAGTACATCAGTGATGATCCACAGTACATCAGGGATGGTCCATAGTACATCAGTGATGATCCATAGTACATCAGTGATGATCCATAGAACACCAGTGATGGCCCATAGTACATCAGTGATGAACTATAGTACATCAGTGATGATCCACAGTACATCAGTGATGATCCATAGTACATCAGTGATGATCCACAGTACATCAGTGATGATCCACAGTACATCAGGGATGGTCCATAGTACATCAGTGATGATCCATAGTACACCAGTGATGATCCATAGTACACCAGTGATGATCCATAGTACACCAGTGATGGCCCATAGTACATCAGTGATGAACTATAGTACATCAGTGATGATCCACAGTACATCAGTGATGATCCACAGTACATCAGGGATGGTCCATAGTACACCAGTGATGATCCACAGTACACCAGTGATGATCCATAGTACACCAGTGATGGTCCATAGTACATCAGTGATGATCTATAGTACATCAGTGATGGTCCATAGTACATCAGTGATGATCTATAGTACATCAGTGATGATCTATAGTACATCAGTGATGATCCATAGTACATCAGTGATGATCCACAGTACATCAGTGATGGTCCACAGTACATCAGGGATGGTCCACAGTACATCAGTGATGATCCATAGTACACCAGTGATGGCCCATAGTACATCAGTGATGGTCCATAGTACATCAGTGATGATCCATAGTAGATCAGTGATGATCCATAGTACACCAGTGATGGCCCATAGTACAACAGTGATGGCCCATAGTACATCAGTGATGATCCACAGTACATCAGTGATGATCCATAGTACATCAGTGATGATCCACAGTACATCAGTGATGATCCATAGTACATCAGTGATGATCCACAGTACATCAGGGATGGTCCATAGTACATCAGTGATGATCCATAGTACACCAGTGATGATCCATAGTACACCAGTGATGGCCCATAGTACATCAGTGATGAACTATAGTACATCAGTGATGATCCACAGTACATCAGTGATGATCCACAGTACATCAGTGATGATCCACAGTACATCAGGGATGGTCCATAGTACACCAGTGATGATCCACAGTACACCAGTGATGATCCATAGTACACCAGTGATGGTCCATAGTACATCAGTGATGATCTATAGTACATCAGTGATGGTCCATAGTACATCAGTGATGATCTATAGTACATCAGTGATGATCCACAGTACATCAGTTATGATACACAGTACATCAGTGATGATCCACAGTACATCAGTGATGATCCACAATACTTCAGTGATGATCCACAGTACATCAGTGATGATCCACAGTACATCAGGGATGGTCCACAGTATATCAGTGATGATCCATAGTTCATCAGTGATGGTCCATAGTACATCAGTGATGGTCCATAGTACACCAGTGATGATCCATAGTAGATCAGTGATGATCCATAGTACACCAGTGATGGCCCATAGTACACCAGTGATGGCCCATAGTACATCAGTGATGATCCACAGTACATCAGTGATGATCCATAGTACATCAGTGATGATCCACAGTACATCAGTGATGATCCATAGTACATCAGTGATGATCCACAGTACATCAGGGATGGTCCATAGTACATCAGTGATGATCCATAGTACACCAGTGATGATCCATAGTACACCAGTGATGGCCCATAGTACATCAGTGATGAACTATAGTACATCAGTGATGATCCACAGTACATCAGTGATGATCCACAGTACATCAGGGATGGTCCATAGTACACCAGTGATGATCCACAGTACATCAGTGATGATCCATAGTACACCAGTGATGGTCCATAGTACATCAGTGATGATCTATAGTACATCAGTGATGGTCCATAGTACATCAGTGATGATCTATAGTACATCAGTGATGATCCACAGTACATCAGTTATGATACACAGTACATCAGTGATGATCCACAGTACATCAGTGATGATCCACAATACTTCAGTGATGATCCACAGTACATCAGTGATGATCCACAGTACATCAGGGATGGTCCACAGTATATCAGTGATGATCCATAGTTCATCAGTGATGGTCCATAGTACATCAGTGATGGTCCATAGTACACCAGTGATGATCCATAGTACACCAGTGATGATCCATAGTACAACAGTGATGGCCCATAGTACACCAGTGATGGCCCATAGTACATCAGTGATGATCCATAGTACATCAGTGATGATCCACAGTACATCAGTGATGATCCACAGTACATCAGGGATGGTCCATAGTACATCAGTGATGATCCATAGTACACCAGTGATGATCCATAGTACACCAGTGATGGCCCATAGTACATCAGTGATGAACTATAGTCCATCAGTGATGATCCACAGTACATCAGGGATGGTCCATAGTACATCAGTGATGATCCATAGTACACCAGTGATGATCCATAGTACACCAGTGATGGCCCATAGTACATCAGTGATGAACTATAGTACATCAGTGATGATCCACAGTACATCAGTGATGATCCACAGTACATCAGGGATGGTCCATAGTACATCAGTGATGATCCATAGTACACCAGTGATGATCCATAGTACACCAGTGATGGCCCATAGTACATCAGTGATGATCTATAGTACATCAGTGATGATCCACAGTACATCAGGGATGGTCCATAGTACATCAGGGATGATCCATAGTACATCAGTGATGATCCACAGTACATCAGTGATGATCCACAGTACATCAGTGATGATCCACAGTACATCAGTGATGATCCACAGTACATCAGGGATGGTCCACAGTACATCAGTGATGATCCATAGTACACCAGTCATGATCCATAGTACATCAGTGATGATCCATAGTACATCAGTGATGGCCCACAGTACATCAGGGATGATCCACAGTACATCAGTGATGATCCATAGTACACCAGTGATGGCCCATAGTACACCAGTGATGGCCCATAGTACATCAGTGATGATCCACAGTACATCAGTGATGATCTATAGTACATCAGTGATGATCCACAGTACACCAGTGATGATTCACAGTACATCAGGGATGGTCCATAGTACATCAGGGATGGTCCATAGTACATCAGTGATGATCCACAGTACATCAGGGATGGTCCACAGTACATCAGTGATGATCCATAGTACATCAGTGATGGCCCATAGTACATCAGTGATGATCCATATTACACCAGTGATGATCCATAGTACACCAGGGATGACCCACAGTACATCAGTGATGATCCACAGTACATCAGTGATGGTCCATAGTAAATCAGTGATGGTCCATAGTACACCAGTGATGATCCATAGTTCACCAGTGATGGCCCATAGTACACCAGTGATGATCCATAGTACACCAGAGATGGCCCATAGTATACCAGTGATGTCCCATAGTACATCAGTGATGATCCACAGTACATCAGTGATGATCCATAGTACACCAGGGATGGCCCATAGTACATCAGTGATGGCTCATAGTACATCAGTGATGATCCATAGTACATCAGTGATGATCCATAGTACACCAGTGATGATCCATAGTACATCAGTGATGGCTCATAGTACATCAGTGATGATCCATAGTACATCAGTGATGATCCATAGTACACCAGTGATGATCCATAGTACATCAGTGATGGCTCATAGTACATCAGTGATGATCCATAATACATCAGTGATGATCCATAGTACACCAGTGATGACCCATAGTACTTCAGTGATGATCTATAGTACATCAGTGATGATCCACAGTACATCAGTGATGATCCACAGTACATCAGTGATGATCCACGGTACATCAGTGATGATCCATAGTACATCAGTGATGATCCTCAGTACATCAATGATGATCCACAGTACATCAGTGATGATCCACAGTACATCAGTGATGATCCACAGTACATCAGTGATGATCCACAGGACATCAGGGATGGTCCACAGTACATCAGTGATGATCCATAGTAAACCAGTCATGATCCATAGTACATCAGTGATGATCCATAGTACATCAGTGATGATCCATAGTACACCAGTGATGGTCCATAGTACACCAGTGATGGTCCATAGTACATCAGTGATGATCCATAGTACATCAGTGATGATCCACAGTACATCAGGGATGGTCCACAGTACATCAGTGATGATCCATAGTACACCAGTGATGGCCCAAAGCACATCAGTGATGGTCCATAGTACACCAGGGATGATCCATAGTAATCCAGTGATGATCCATAGTACACCAGTGATGGCCCATAGTACACCAGTGATGGCCCATAGTACATCAGTGATGATCCACAGTACATCAGTGATGATCTATAGTACATCAGGGATGGTCCACAGTACATCAGTGATGATCCATAGTACACCAGTGATGATCCATAGTACATCAGTGATGCTCCATAGTACACCTGTGATGGCCCACAGTACACCTGTGATGGCCCACAGTAGATCAGTGATGATCCACAGTACATCAGGGATGATCCACAGTATATCAGGGATGGTCCACAGTATATCAGTGATGAGCCATAGTACATCAGTGATGGTCCATAGTACACCAGTGATGATCCATAGTACACCAGTGATGGCCCATAGTACACCAGTGATGGCCCATAGTACACCAGTGATGATCCATAGTACACCAGTGATGGCCCATAGTACACCAGTGATGTCCCATAGTACATCAGTGATGATCCACAGTACATCAGTGATGATCCATAGTACACCAGGGATGGCCCATAGTACATCAGTGATGGCTCATAGTACATCAGTGATGATCCATAGTACATCAGTGATGATCCATAGTACACCAGTGATGATCCATAGTACATCAGTGATGGCTCATAGTACATCAGTGATGATCCATAGTACACCAGTGATGATCCATAGTACATCAGTGATGGCTCATAGTACATCAGTGATGATCCATAATACATCAGTGATGATCCATAGTACACCAGTCATGGCCCATAGTACTACAGTGATGATCTATAGTACATCAGTGATGATCCACAGTACATCAGTGATGATCCACGGTACATCAGTGATGATCCAAGGTACATCAGTGATGATCCATAGTACATCAGTGATGATCCTTAGTACATCAGTGATGATCCACAGTACATCAGTGATGATCCACAGTACATCAGTGATGATCCACAGTACATCAGGGATGGTCCACAGTACATCAGTGATGATCCATAGTACACCAGTCATGATCCATAGTACATCAGTGATGATCCATAGTACATCAGTGATGATCCATAGTACACCAGTGATGATCCATAGTACACCAGTGATGGCCCATAGTCCTTCAGTGATAATTAATAGTACATCAGTGATGATCCACAGTACATCAGTGATGATCCACAATACATCAGGGATGGTCCACAGTATATCAGTGATGATCCATAGTACATCAGTGATGGCCCACAGTACATCAGTGATGATCCACAGTACATCAGTGATGATCCATAGTACACCAGTGATGGCCCATAGTACATCAGTGATGGTCCATAGTACATCAGTGATGATCCATAGTACATCAGTGATGATCCATAGTACACCAGTGATGATCCACAGTACATCAGTTATGATCCACAGTACATCAGTGATGATCCACAGTACATCAGTGATGATCCACAATACTTCAGTGATGATCCACAGTACATCAGTGATGATCCACAGTACATCGGGGATGGTCCACAGTATATCAGTGATGATCCATAGTACATCAGTGATGGCCCATAGTACATCAGTGATGATCCATAGTACACCAGTGATGATCCATAGTACAACAGTAATGTTCCATAGTACACCAGGGATGATCCACAGTACATCAGTGATGATCCACAGTACATCAGTGGTGGTCCACAGTACATCAGTGATGGTCCATAGTACACCAGTGATGATCCATAGTACACCAGTGATGATCCATAGTACACCAGTGATGGCCCGTAGTACACCAGTGATGGCCCATAGTACATCAGTGATGATCCATAGTACATCAATGATGATCCACAGTACATCAGTGATGATCCACAGTACATCAGGGATGGTCCATAGTACATCAGTGATGATCCATAGTACACCAGTGATGATCCATAGTACACCAGTGATGGCCCATAGTACATCAGTGATGAACTATAGTACATCAGTGATGATCCACAGTACATCAGGGATGGTCCATAGTACATCAGTGATGATCCATAGTACACCAGTGATGATCCATAGTACACCAGTGATGGCCCATAGTACATCAGTGATGAACTATAGTACATCAGTGATGATCCACAGTACATCAGTGATGATCCACAGTACATCAGGGATGGTCCATAGTACACCAGTGATGATCCACAGTACACCAGTGATGATCCATAGTACACCAGTGATGGTCCATAGTACATCAGTGATGATCTATAGTACATCAGTGATGGTCCATAGTACATCAGTGATGATCTATATACATAGTACACCAGTGATGATCTATAGTACATCAGTGATGATCCACAGTACATCAGTGATGGCCCACAGTACATCAGGGATGATCCACAGTACATCAGTGATGATAAATAGTACACCAGTGATGGCCCATAGTACACCAGTGATGGCCCATAGTACATCAGTGATGATCCACAGTACATCAGTGATGATCTATAGTACATCAGTGATGATCCACAGTACACCAGTGATGATTCACAGTACATCAGGTATGGTCCATAGTACATCAGGGATGGTCCATAGTACATCAGTGATGATCCACAGTACATCAGGGATGGTCCACAGTACATCAGTGATGATCCATAGTACATCAGTGATGGCCCATAGTACATCAGTGATGATCCATATTACACCAATGATGATCCATAGTACACCAGGGATGACCCACAGTACATCAGTGATGATCCACAGTACATCAGTGATGGTCCACAGTAAATCAGTGATGGTCCATAGTACACCAGTGATGATCCATAGTTCACCAGTGATGGCCCATAGTACACCAGTGATGATCCATAGTACACCAGAGATGGCCCACAGTATACCAGTGATGTCCCATAGTACATCAGTGATGATCCACAGTACATCAGTGATGATCCATAGTACACCAGGGATGGCCCATAGTACATCAGTGATGGCTCATAGTACATCAGTGATGATCCATAGTACATCAGTGATGATCCATAGTACACCAGTGATGATCCATAGTACATCAGTGATGGCTCATAGTACATCAGTGATGATCCATAGTACATCAGTGATGATCCATAGTACACCAGTGATGATCCATAGTACATCAGTGATGGCTCATAGTACATCAGTGATGATCCATAATACATCAGTGATGATCCATAGTACACCAGTGATGGCCCATAGTACTTCAGTGATGATCTATAGTACATCAGTGATGATCCACAGTACATCAGTGATGATCCACAGTACATCAGTGATGATCCACGGTACATCAGTGATGATCCATAGTACATCAGTGATGATCCTCAGTACATCAATGATGATCCACAGTACATCAGTGATGATCCACAGTACATCAGTGATGATCCACAGTACATCAGTGATGATCCACAGGACATCAGGGATGGTCCACAGTACATCAGTGATGATCCATAGTAAACCAGTCATGATCCATAGTACATCAGTGATGATCCATAGTACATCAGTGATGATCCATAGTACACCAGTGATGGCCCATAGTACACCAGTGATGATCCATAGTACACCAGTGATGGCCCATAGTACTTCAGTGATGATCTATAGTACATCAGTGATGATCCACAGTACATCAGTGATGATCCACAATACATCAGGGATTGTCCACAGTATATCAGTGATGATCCATAGTACATCAGTGATGGCCCACAGTACATCAGTGATGATCCACAGTACATCAGTGATGATCCATAGTACACCAGTGATGGTCCATAGTACACCAGTGATGGTCCATAGTACATCAGTGATGATCCATAGTACATCAGTGATGATCCACAGTACATCAGGGATGGTCCACAGTACATCAGTGATGATCCATAGTACACCAGTGATGGCCCAAAGCACATCACTGATGGTCCATAGTACACCAGGGATGATCCATAGTAATCCAGTGATGATCCATAGTACACCAGTGATGGCCCATAGTACACCAGTGATGGCCCATAGTACATCAGTGATGATCCACAGTACATCAGTGATGATCTATAGTACATCAGGGATGGTCCACAGTACATCAGTGATGATCCATAGTACACCAGTGATGATCCATAGTACATCAGTGATGCTCCATAGTACACCTGTGATGGCCCACAGTACACCTGTGATGGCCCACAGTAGATCAGTGATGATCCACAGTACATCAGGGATGATCCACAGTATATCAGGGATGGTCCACAGTATATCAGTGATGAGCCATAGTACATCAGTGATGGTCCATAGTACACCAGTGATGATCCATAGTACACCAGTGATGGCCCATAGTACACCAGTGATGGCCCATAGTACACCAGTGATGATCCATAGTACACCAGTGATGGCCCATAGTACACCAGTGATGTCCCATAGTACATCAGTGATGATCCACAGTACATCAGTGATGATCCATAGTACACCAGGGATGGCCCATAGTACATCAGTGATGGCTCATAGTACATCAGTGATGATCCATAGTACATCAGTGATGATCCATAGTACACCAGTGATGATCCATAGTACATCAGTGATGGCTCATAGTACATCAGTGATGATCCATAGTACACCAGTGATGATCCATAGTACATCAGTGATGGCTCATAGTACATCAGTGATGATCCATAATACATCAGTGATGATCCATAGTACATCAGTGATGATCCATTGTACACCAGTCATGGCCCATAGTACTACAGTGATGATCTATAGTACATCAGTGATGATCCACAGTACATCAGTGATGATCCACAGTACATCAGTGATGATCCAAGGTACATCAGTGATGATCCATAGTACATCAGTGATGATCCTCAGTACATCAGTGATGATCCACAGTACATCAGTGATGATCCACAGTACATCAGTGATGATCCACAGTACATCAGGGATGGTCCACAGTACATCAGTGATGATCCATAGTACACCAGTGATGATCCATAGTACACCAGTGATGATCCATAGTACATTAGTGATGGCCCATAGTACTTCAGTGATAATTAATAGTACATCAGTGATGATCCACAGTACATCAGTGATGATCCACAATACATCAGGGATGGTCCACAGTATATCAGTGATGATCCATAGTACATCAGTGATGGCCCACAGTACATCAGTGATGGCCCACAGTACATCAGTGATGATCCACAGTACATCAGTGATGATCCATAGTACACCAGTGATGGCCCATAGTACATCAGTGATGGTCCATAGTACATCAGTGATGATCCATAGTACATCAGTGATGATCCATAGTACACCAGTGATGATCCACAGTACATCAGTTATGACCCACAGTACATCAGTGATGATCCACAATACTTCAGTGATGATCCACAGTACATCAGTGATGATCCACAGTACATCAGGGATGGTCCACAGTATATCAGTGATGATCCATAGTACATCAGTGATGGCCCATAGTACATCAGTGATGATCCATAGTACACCAGTGATGATCCATAGTACACCAGTAATGTTCCATAGTACACCAGGGATGATCCACAGTACATCAGTGATGATCCACAGTACATCAGTGGTGGTCCACAGTACATCAGTGATGGTCCATAGTACACCAGTGATGATCCACAGTACATCAGTGATGATCCACAGTACATCAGGGATGGTCCATAGTACATCAGTGATGATCCATAGTACACCAGTGATGATCCATAGTACACCAGTGATGGCCCATAGTACATCAGTGATGAACTATAGTACATCAGTGATGATCCACAGTACATCAGGGATGGTCCATAGTACATCAGTGATGATCCATAGTACACCAGTGATGATCCATAGTACACCAGTGATGGCCCATAGTACATCAGTGATGAACTATAGTACATCAGTGATGATCCACAGTACATCAGTGATGATCCACAGTACATCAGGGATGGTCCATAGTACACCAGTGATGATCCACAGTACACCAGTGATGATCCATAGTACACCAGTGATGGTCCATAGTACATCAGTGATGATCTATAGTACATCAGTGATGGTCCATAGTACATCAGTGATGATCTATATACATAGTACACCAGTGATGATCTATAGTACATCAGTGATGATCTACAGTACATCAGTTATGATCCACAGTACATTAGTGATGATCCACAGTACATCAGTGATGATCCGCAATACTTCAGTGATGATCCACAGTACATCAGTGATGATCCACAGTACATCAGGGATGGTCCAAAGTATATCAGTGATGATCCATAGTACATCAGTGATGGTCCATAGTACATCAGTGATGGTCCATAGTACACCAGTGATGATCCATAGTACACCAGTGATGATCCATAGTACACCAGTGATGGCCCATAGTACACCAGTGATGGCCCATAGTACATCAGTGATGATCCATAGTACATCAGTGATGATCCACAGTACATCAGTGATGATCCACAGTACATCAGGGATGGTCCATAGTACATCAGTGATGATCCATAGTACACCAGTGATGATCCATAGTACACCAGTGATGGCCCATAGTACATCAGTGATGAACTATAGTACATCAGTGATGATCCACAGTACATCAGGGATGGTCCATAGTACATCAGTGATGATCCATAGTACACCAGTGATGATCCATAGTACACCAGTGATGGCCCATAGTACATCAGTGATGAACAATAGTACATCAGTGATGATCCACAGTACATCAGTGATGATCCATAGTACATCAGTGATGATCCACAGTACATCAGTGATGATCCACAGTACATCAGGGATGGTCCATAGTACATCAGTGATGATCCATAGTACACCAGTGATGATCCATAGTACACCAGTGATGGCCCATAGTACATCAGTGATGAACTATAGTACATCAGTGATGATCCACAGTACATCAGTGATGATCCACAGTACATCAGGGATGGTCCATAGTACACCAGTGATGATCCACAGTACACCAGTGATGATCCATAGTACACCAGTGATGGTCCATAGTACATCAGTGATGATCTATAGTACATCAGTGATGGTCCATAGTACATCAGTGATGATCTATAGTACATCAGTGATGATCCACAGTACATCAGTTATGATACACAGTACATCAGTGATGATCCACAGTACATCAGTGATGATCCACAATACTTCAGTGATGATCCACAGTACATCAGTGATGATCCACAGTACATCAGGGATGGTCCACAGTATATCAGTGATGATCCATAGTACATCAGTGATGGTCCATAGTACACCAGTGATGATCTATAGTACACCAGTGATGGCCCATAGTACACCAGTGATGGCCCATAGTACATCAGTGATGATCCATAGTACATCAGTGATGATCCACAGTACATCAGTGATGATCCACAGTACATCAGGGATGGTCCATAGTACATCAGTCATGACCCATAGTACACCAGTGATGATCCATAGTACACCAGTGATGGCCCATAGTACATCAGTGATGAACTATAGTACATCAGTGATGATCCACAGTACATCAGGGATGGTCCATAGTACATCAGTGATGATCCATAGTACACCAGTGATGATCCATAGTACACCAGTGATGGCCCATAGTACATCAGTGATGAACTATAGTACATCAGTGATGATCCACAGTACATCAGTGATGATCCATAGTACATCAGTGATGATCCACAGTATATCAGTGATGATCCACAGTACATCAGGGATGGTCCATAGTACATCAGTGATGATCCATAGTACACCAGTGATGGCCCATAGTACATCAGTGATGAACTATAGTACATCAGTGATGATCCACAGTACATCAGTGATGATCCACAGTACACCAGTGATGATCCACAGTACACCAGTGATGATCCATAGTACACCAGTGATGGTCCATAGTACATCAGTGATGATCTATAGTACATCAGTGATGGTCCATAGTACATCAGTGATGAGCTATAGTACATGAGTGATGATCTATAGTACATCAGTGATGATCCATAGTACACCAGTGATGATCCATAGTACACCAGTGATGGCCCATAGTACATCAGTGATGAACTATAGTACATCAGTGATGATCCACAGTACATCAGGGATGGTCCATAGTACATCAGTGATGATCCATAGTACACCAGTGATGGCCCATAGTACATCAGTGATGAACTATAGTACATCAGTGATGATCCACAGTACATCAGTGATGATCCACAGTACATCAGGGATGGTCCATAGTACACCAGTGATGATCCACAGTACACCAGTGATGATCCATAGTACACCAGTGATGGTCCATAGTACATCAGTGATGATCTATAGTACATCAGTGATGGTCCATAGTACATCAGTGATGATCTATATACATAGTACACCAGTGATGATCTATAGTACATCAGTGATGATCTACAGTACATCAGTTATGATCCACAGTACATTAGTGATGATCCACAGTACATCAGTGATGATCCACAATACTTCAGTGATGATCCACAGTACATCAGTGATGATCCACAGTACATCAGGGATGGTCCACAGTATATCAGTGATGATCCATAGTACACCAGTGATGGTCCATAGAACATCAGTGATGGTCCATAGTACACCAGTGATGATCCATAGTACACCAGTGATGGCCCATAGTACACCAGTGATGGCCCATAGTACATCAGTGATGATCCATAGTACATCAGTGATGATCCACAGTACATCAGTGATGATCCACAGTACATCAGGGATGGTCCATAGTACATCAGTGATGATCCATAGTACACCAGTGATGATCCATAGTACACCAGTGATGGCCCATAGTACATCAGTGATGAACTATAGTACATCAGTGATGATCCACAGTACATCAGGGATGGTCCATAGTACATCAGTGATGATCCATAGTACACCAGTGATGATCCATAGTACACCAGTGATGGCCCATAGTACATCAGTGATGAACAATAGTACATCAGTGATGATCCACAGTACATCAGGGATGGTCCATAGTACATCAGTGATGATCCATAGTACACCAGTGATGATCCATAGTACACCAGTGATGGCCTATAGTACATCAGTGATGAACTATAGTACATCAGTGATGATCCACAGTACATCAGTGATGATCCACAGTACATCAGGGATGGTCCATAGTACACCAGTGATGATCCACAGTACACCAGTGATGATCCATAGTACACCAGTGATGGTCCATAGTACATCAGTGATGATCTATAGTACATCAGTGATGGTCCATAGTACATCAGTGATGATCCATAGTACATCAGTGATGATCCACAGTACATCAGTGATGATCCACAGTACATCAGGGATGGTCCATAGTACATCAGTGATGATCCATAGTACACCAGTGATGATCCATAGTGATGGCCCATAGTACATCAGTGATGAACTATAGTACATCAGTGATGATCCACAGTACATCAGTGATGATCCACAGTACATCAGGGATGGTCCATAGTACACCAGTGATGATCCACAGTACACCAGTGATGATCCATAGTACACCAGTGATGGTCCATAGTACATCAGTGATGATCTATAGTACATCAGTGATGGTCCATAGTACATCAGTGATGATCTATAGTACATCAGTGATGATCCACAGTACATCAGTTATGATACACAGTACATCAGTGATGATCCACAGTACATCAGTGATGATCCACAATACTTCAGTGATGATCCACAGTACATCAGTGATGATCCACAGTACATCAGGGATGGTCCACAGTATATCAGTGATGATCCATAGTACATCAGTGATGGTCCATAGTACACCAGTGATGATCTATAGTACACCAGTGATGGCCCATAGTACACCAGTGATGGCCCATAGTACATCAGTGATGATCCATAGTACATCAGTGATGATCCACAGTACATCAGTGATGATCCACAGTACATCAGGGATGGTCCATAGTACATCAGTGATGATCCATAGTACACCAGTGATGATCCATAGTACACCAGTGATGGCCCATAGTACATCAGTGATGAACTATAGTACATCAGTGATGATCCACAGTACATCAGGGATGGTCCATAGTACATCAGTGATGATCCATAGTACACCAGTGATGATCCATAGTACACCAGTGATGGCCCATAGTACATCAGTGATGAACTATAGTACATCAGTGATGATCCACAGTACATCAGTGATGATCCATAGTACATCAGTGATGATCCACAGTATATCAGTGATGATCCACAGTACATCAGGGATGGTCCATAGTACATCAGTGATGATCCATAGTACACCAGTGATGATCCATAGTACACCAGTGATGGCCCATAGTACATCAGTGATGAACTATAGTACATCAGTGATGATCCACAGTACATCAGTGATGATCCACAGTACACCAGTGATGATCCACAGTACACCAGTGATGATCCATAGTACACCAGTGATGGTCCATAGTACATCAGTGATGATCTATAGTACATCAGTGATGGTCCATAGTACATCAGTGATGAGCTATAGTACATGAGTGATGATCTATAGTACATCAGTGATGATCCATAGTACACCAGTGATGGCCCATAGTACATCAGTGATGAACTATAGTACATCAGTGATGATCCACAGTACATCAGTGATGATCCACAGTACATCAGGGATGGTCCATAGTACACCAGTGATGATCCACAGTACACCAGTGATGATCCATAGTACACCAGTGATGGTCCATAGTACATCAGTGATGAACTATAGTACATCAGTGATGATCCACAGTACATCAGGGATGGTCCATAGTACATCAGTGATGATCCATAGTACACCAGTGATGATCCATAGTACACCAGTGATGGCCCATAGTACATCAGTGATGAACTATAGTACATCAGTGATGACCCACAGTACATCAGTGATGATCCATAGTACATCAGTGATGATCCACAGTATATCAGTGATGATCCACAGTACATCAGGGATGGTCCATAGTACATCAGTGATGATCCATAGTACACCAGTGATGATCCATAGTACACCAGTGATGGCCCATAGTACATCAGTGATGAACTATAGTACATCAGTGATGATCCACAGTACATCAGTGATGATCCACAGTACACCAGTGATGATCCACAGTACACCAGTGATGATCCATAGTACACCAGTGATGATCTATAGTACACCAGTGATGGCCCATAGTACACCAGTGATGGCCCATAGTACATCAGTGATGATCCATAGTACATCAGTGATGATCCACAGTACATCAGTGATGATCCACAGTACATCAGGGATGGTCCATAGTACATCAGTGATGATCCATAGTACACCAGTGATGATCCATAGTACACCAGTGATGGCCCATAGTACATCAGTGATGAACTATAGTACATCAGTGATGATCCACAGTACATCAGGGATGGTCCATAGTACATCAGTGATGATCCATAGTACACCAGTGATGATCCACAGTACATCAGTGATGATCCACAGTACACCAGTGATGATCCACAGTACACCAGTGATGATCCATAGTACACCAGTGATGGTCCATAGTACATCAGTGATGATCTATAGTACATCAGTGATGGTCCATAGTACATCAGTGATGAGCTATAGTACATGAGTGATGATCTATAGTACATCAGTGATGATCCATAGTACACCAGTGATGGCCCATAGTACATCAGTGATGAACTATAGTACATCAGTGATGATCCACAGTACATCAGTGATGATCCACAGTACATCAGGGATGGTCCATAGTACACCAGTGATGATCCACAGTACACCAGTGATGATCCATAGTACACCAGTGATGGTCCATAGTACATCAGTGATGAACTATAGTACATCAGTGATGATCCACAGTACATCAGGGATGGTCCATAGTACATCAGTGATGATCCATAGTACACCAGTGATGATCCATAGTACACCAGTGATGGCCCATAGTACATCAGTGATGAACTATAGTACATCAGTGATGACCCACAGTACATCAGTGATGATCCATAGTACATCAGTGATGATCCACAGTATATCAGTGATGATCCACAGTACATCAGGGATGGTCCATAGTACATCAGTGATGATCCATAGTACACCAGTGATGATCCATAGTACACCAGTGATGGCCCATAGTACATCAGTGATGAACTATAGTACATCAGTGATGATCCACAGTACATCAGTGATGATCCACAGTACACCAGTGATGATCCACAGTACACCAGTGATGATCCATAGTACACCAGTGATGATCTATAGTACACCAGTGATGGCCCATAGTACACCAGTGATGGCCCATA
Organism: Rana muscosa; assembly: GCA_029206835.1. Taxonomy (NCBI): domain Eukaryota; kingdom Metazoa; phylum Chordata; class Amphibia; order Anura; family Ranidae; genus Rana; species Rana muscosa. Next base: position 494,742 of record CM055127.1, on the reverse strand, counting down.
GTACATCAGTGATGATCCATAGTACATCAGTGATGATCCACAGTACATCAGTGATGATCCACAGTACATCAGGGATGGTCCATAGTACATCAGTGATGATCCATAGTACACCAGTGATGATCCATAGTACACCAGTGATGGCCCATAGTACATCAGTGATGAACTATAGTACATCAGTGATGATCCACAGTACATCAGGGATGGTCCATAGTACATCAGTGATGATCCATAGTACACCAGTGATGATCCATAGTACACCAGTGATGGCCCATAGTACATCAGTGATGAACTATAGTACATCAGTGATGATCCACAGTACATCAGTGATGATCCATAGTACATCAGTGATGATCCACAGTATATCAGTGATGATCCACAGTACATCAGGGATGGTCCATAGTACATCAGTGATGATCCATAGTACACCAGTGATGATCCATAGTACACCAGTGATGGCCCATAGTACATCAGTGATGAACTATAGTACATCAGTGATGATCCACAGTACATCAGTGATGATCCACAGTACACCAGTGATGATCCACAGTACACCAGTGATGATCCATAGTACACCAGTGATGGTCCATAGTACATCAGTGATGATCTATAGTACATCAGTGATGGTCCATAGTACATCAGTGATGAGCTATAGTACATGAGTGATGATCTATAGTACATCAGTGATGATCCATAGTACATCAGTGATGATCCATAGTACACCAGTGATGGCCCATAGTACATCAGTGATGAACTATAGTACATCAGTGATGATCCACAGTACATCAGTGATGATCCACAGTACATCAGGGATGGTCCATAGTACACCAGTGATGATCCACAGTACACCAGTGATGATCCATAGTACACCAGTGATGGTCCATAGTACATCAGTGATGAACTATAGTACATCAGTGATGATCCACAGTACATCAGGGATGGTCCATAGTACATCAGTGATGATCCATAGTACACCAGTGATGATCCATAGTACACCAGTGATGGCCCATAGTACATCAGTGATGAACTATAGTACATCAGTGATGACCCACAGTACATCAGTGATGATCCATAGTACATCAGTGATGATCCACAGTATATCAGTGATGATCCACAGTACATCAGGGATGGTCCATAGTACATCAGTGATGATCCATAGTACACCAGTGATGATCCATAGTACACCAGTGATGGCCCATAGTACATCAGTGATGAACTATAGTACATCAGTGATGATCCACAGTACATCAGTGATGATCCACAGTACACCAGTGATGATCCACAGTACACCAGTGATGATCCATAGTACACCAGTGATGGTCCATAGTACATCAGTGATGATCTATAGTACATCAGTGATGGTCCATAGTACATCAGTGATGAGCTATAGTACATGAGTGATGATCTATAGTACATCAGTGATGATCCATAGTACATCAGTGATGATCCATAGTACACCAGTGATGGCCCATAGTACATCAGTGATGAACTATAGTACATCAGTGATGATCCACAGTACATCAGTGATGATCCACAGTACATCAGGGATGGTCCATAGTACACCAGTGATGATCCACAGTACACCAGTGATGATCCATAGTACACCAGTGATGGTCCATAGTACATCAGTGATGAACTATAGTACATCAGTGATGATCCACAGTACATCAGGGATGGTCCATAGTACATCAGTGATGATCCATAGTACACCAGTGATGATCCATAGTACACCAGTGATGGCCCATATTACATCAGTGATGAACTATAGTACATCAGTGATGATCCACAGTACATCAGTGATGATCCATAGTACATCAGTGATGATCCACAGTATATCAGTGATGATCCACAGTACATCAGGGATGGTCCATAGTACATCAGTGATGATCCATAGTACACCAGTGATGCTCCATAGTACACCAGTGATGGCCCATAGTACATCAGTGATGAACTATAGTACATCAGTGATGATCCACAGTACATCAGTGATGATCCACAGTACACCAGTGATGATCCACAGTACACCAGTGATGATCCATAGTACACCAGTGATGGTCCATAGTACATCAGTGATGATCTATAGTACATCAGTGATGGTCCATAGTACATCAGTGATGAGCTATAGTACATGAGTGATGATCTATAGTACATCAGTGATGATCCATAGTACACCAGTGATGATCCATAGTACACCAGTGATGGCCCATAGTACATCAGTGATGAACTATAGTACATCAGTGATGATCCACAGTACATCAGGGATGGTCCATAGTACATCAGTGATGATCCATAGTACACCAGTGATGGCCCATAGTACATCAGTGATGAACTATAGTACATCAGTGATGATCCACAGTACATCAGTGATGATCCACAGTACATCAGGGATGGTCCATAGTACACCAATGATGATCCACAGTACACCAGTGATGGCCCATAGTACATCAGTGATGAACTATAGTACATCAGTGATGATCCACAGTACATCAGTGATGATCCATAGTACATCAGTGATGATCCACAGTATATCAGTGATGATCCACAGTACATCAGGGATGGTCCATAGTACATCAGTGATGATCCATAGTACACCAGTGATGATCCATAGTACACCAGTGATGGCCCATAGTACATCAGTGATGAACTATAGTACATCAGTGATGATCCACAGTACATCAGTGATGATCCACAGTACACCAGTGATGATCCACAGTACACCAGTGATGATCCATAGTACACCAGTGATGGTCCATAGTGCATCAGTGATGATCTATAGTACATCAGTGATGGTCCATAGTACATCAGTGATGAGCTATAGTACATGAGTGATGATCTATAGTACATCAGTGATGATCCATAGTACACCAGTGATGATCCATAGTACACCAGTGATGGCCCATAGTACATTAGTGATGAACTATAGTACATCAGTGATGATCCACAGTACATCAGGGATGGTCCATAGTACATCAGTGATGATCCATAGTACACCAGTGATGGCCCATAGTACATCAGTGATGAACTATAGTACATCAGTGATGATCCACAGTACATCAGTGATGATCCACAGTACATCAGGGATTGTCCATAGTACACCAGTGATGATCCACAGTACACCAGTGATGATCCATAGTACACCAGTGATGGTCCATAGTACATCAGTGATGATCTATAGTACATCAGTGATGGTCCATAGTACATCAGTGATGATCTATATACATAGTACACCAGTGATGATCTATAGTACATCAGTGATGATCTACAGTACATCAGTTATGATCCACAGTACATTAGTGATGATCCACAGTACATCAGTGATGATCCACAATACTTCAGTGATGATCCACAGTACATCAGTGATGATCCACAGTACATCAGGGATGGTCCACAGTATATCAGTGATGATCCATAGTACATCAGTGATGGTCCATAGTACATCAGTGATGGTCCATAGTACACCAGTGATGATCCAAAGTACACCAGTGATGGCCCATAGTACACCAGTGATGGCCCATAGTACATCAGTGATGATCCATAGTACATCAGTGATGATCCACAGTACATCAGTGATGATCCACAGTACATCAGGGATGGTCCATAGTACATCAGTGATGATCCATAGTACACCAGTGATGATCCATAGTACACCAGTGATGGCCCATAGTACATCAGTGATGAACTATAGTACATCAGTGATGATCCACAGTACATCAGGGATGGTCCATAGTACATCAGTGATGATCCATAGTACACCAGTGATGATCCATAGTACACCAGTGATGGCCCATAGTACATCAGTGATGAACAATAGTACATCAGTGATGATCCACAGTACATCAGTGATGATCCATAGTACATCAGTGATGATCCACAGTACATCAGTGATGATCCACAGTACATCAGGGATGGTCCATAGTACATCAGTGATGATCCATAGTACACCAGTGATGATCCATAGTACACCAGTGATGGCCTATAGTACATCAGTGATGAACTATAGTACATCAGTGATGATCCACAGTACATCAGTGATGATCCACAGTACATCAGGGATGGTCCATAGTACACCAGTGATGATCCACAGTACACCAGTGATGATCCATAGTACACCAGTGATGGTCCATAGTACATCAGTGATGATCTATAGTACATCAGTGATGGTCCATAGTACATCAGTGATGATCTATAGTACATCAGTGATGATCCACAGTACATCAGTTATGATACACAGTACATCAGTGATGATCCACAGTACATCAGTGATGATCCACAGTACATCAGTGATGATCCACAGTACATCAGGGATGGTCCATAGTACATCAGTGATGATCCATAGTACACCAGTGATGACACATAGTACACCAGTGATGGCCCATAGTACATCAGTGATGAACTATAGTACATCAGTGATGATCCACAGTACATCAGGGATGGTCCATAGTACATCAGTGATGATCCATAGTACACCAGTGATGATCCATAGTACACCAGTGATGGCCCATAGTACATCAGTGATGAACTATAGTACATCAGTGATGATCCACAGTACATCAGTGATGATCCATAGTACATCAGTGATGATCCACAGTATATCAGTGATGATCCACAGTACATCAGGGATGGTCCATAGTACATCAGTGATGATCCATAGTACACCAGTGATGATCCATAGTACACCAGTGATGGCCCATAGTACATCAGTGATGAACTATAGTACATCAGTGATGATCCACAGTACATCAGTGATGATCCACAGTACACCAGTGATGATCCATAGTACACCAGTGATGGTCCATAGTACATCAGTGATGATCTATAGTACATCAGTGATGGTCCATAGTACATCAGTGATGAGCTATAGTACATGAGTGATGATCTATAGTACATCAGTGATGATCCATAGTACACCAGTGATGATCCATAGTACACCAGTGATGGCCCATAGTACATCAGTGATGAACTATAGTACATCAGTGATGATCCACAGTACATCAGGGATGGTCCATAGTACATCAGTGATGATCCATAGTACACCAGTGATGGCCCATAGTACATCAGTGATGAACTATAGTACATCAGTGATGATCCACAGTACATCAGTGATGATCCACAGTACATCAGGGATGGTCCATAGTACACCAGTGATGATCCACAGTACACCAGTGATAATCCATAGTACACCAGTGATGGTCCATAGTACATCAGTGATGATCTATAGTACATCAGTGATGGTCCATAGTACATCAGTGATGATCTATATACATAGTACACCAGTGATGATCTATAGTACATCAGTGATGATCTACAGTACATCAGTTATGATCCACAGTACATTAGTGATGATCCACAGTACATCAGTGATGATCCACAATACTTCAGTGATGATCCACAGTACATCAGTGATGATCCACAGTACATCAGGGATGGTCCACAGTATATCAGTGATGATCCATAGTACATCAGTGATGGTCCATAGTACATCAGTGATGGTCCATAGTACACCAGTGATGATCCATAGTACACCAGTGATGGCCCATAGTACACCAGTGATGGCCCATAGTACATCAGTGATGATCCATAGTACATCAGTGATGATCCACAGTACATCAGTGATGATCCACAGTACATCAGGGATGGTCCATAGTACACCAGTGATGATCCACAGTACACCAGTGATGATCCATAGTACACCAGTGATGATCTATAGTACACCAGTGATGGCCCATAGTACACCAGTGATGGCCCATAGTACATCAGTGATGATCCATAGTACATCAGTGATGATCCACAGTACATCAGTGATGATCCACAGTACATCAGGGATGGTCCATAGTACATCAGTGATGATCCATAGTACACCAGTGATGATCCATAGTACACCAGTGATGGCCCATAGTACATCAGTGATGAACTATAGTACATCAGTGATGATCCACAGTACATCAGGGATGGTCCATAGTACATCAGTGATGATCCATAGTACACCAGTGATGATCCACAGTACATCAGTGATGATCCACAGTACACCAGTGATGATCCACAGTACACCAGTGATGATCCATAGTACACCAGTGATGGTCCATAGTACATCAGTGATGATCTATAGTACATCAGTGATGGTCCATAGTACATCAGTGATGAGCTATAGTACATGAGTGATGATCTATAGTACATCAGTGATGATCCATAGTACACCAGTGATGGCCCATAGTACATCAGTGATGAACTATAGTACATCAGTGATGATCCACAGTACATCAGTGATGATCCACAGTACATCAGGGATGGTCCATAGTACACCAGTGATGATCCACAGTACACCAGTGATGATCCATAGTACACCAGTGATGGTCCATAGTACATCAGTGATGAACTATAGTACATCAGTGATGATCCACAGTACATCAGGGATGGTCCATAGTACATCAGTGATGATCCATAGTACACCAGTGATGATCCATAGTACACCAGTGATGGCCCATAGTACATCAGTGATGAACTATAGTACATCAGTGATGACCCACAGTACATCAGTGATGATCCATAGTACATCAGTGATGATCCACAGTATATCAGTGATGATCCACAGTACATCAGGGATGGTCCATAGTACATCAGTGATGATCCATAGTACACCAGTGATGATCCATAGTACACCAGTGATGGCCCATAGTACATCAGTGATGAACTATAGTACATCAGTGATGATCCACAGTACATCAGTGATGATCCACAGTACACCAGTGATGATCCACAGTACACCAGTGATGATCCATAGTACACCAGTGATGATCTATAGTACACCAGTGATGGCCCATAGTACACCAGTGATGGCCCATAGTACATCAGTGATGATCCATAGTACATCAGTGATGATCCACAGTACATCAGTGATGATCCACAGTACATCAGGGATGGTCCATAGTACATCAGTGATGATCCATAGTACACCAGTGATGATCCATAGTACACCAGTGATGGCCCATAGTACATCAGTGATGAACTATAGTACATCAGTGATGATCCACAGTACATCAGGGATGGTCCATAGTACATCAGTGATGATCCATAGTACACCAGTGATGGCCCATAGTACATCAGTGATGAACTATAGTACATCAGTGATGATCCACAGTACATCAGTGATGATCCATAGTACATCAGTGATGATCCACAGTATATCAGTGATGATCCACAGTACATCAGGGATGGTCCATAGTACATCAGTGATGATCCATAGTACACCAGTGATGATCCATAGTACACCAGTGATGGCCCATAGTACATCAGTGATGAACTATAGTACATCAGTGATGATCCACAGTACATCAGTGATGATCCACAGTACACCAGTGATGATCCACAGTACACCAGTGATGATCCATAGTACACCAGTGATGGTCCATAGTACATCAGTGATGATCTATAGTACATCAGTGATGGTCCATAGTACATCAGTGATGAGCTATAGTACATGAGTGATGATCTATAGTACATCAGTGATGATCCATAGTACATCAGTGATGATCCATAGTACACCAGTGATGGCCCATAGTACATCAGTGATGAACTATAGTACATCAGTGATGATCCACAGTACATCAGTGATGATCCACAGTACATCAGGGATGGTCCATAGTACACCAGTGATGATCCACAGTACACCAGTGATGATCCATAGTACACCAGTGATGGTCCATAGTACATCAGTGATGAACTATAGTACATCAGTGATGATCCACAGTACATCAGGGATGGTCCATAGTACATCAGTGATGATCCATAGTACACCAGTGATGATCCATAGTACACCAGTGATGGCCCATAGTACATCAGTGATGAACTATAGTACATCAGTGATGACCCACAGTACATCAGTGATGATCCATAGTACATCAGTGATGATCCACAGTATATCAGTGATGATCCACAGTACATCAGGGATGGTCCATAGTACATCAGTGATGATCCATAGTACACCAGTGATGATCCATAGTACACCAGTGATGGCCCATAGTACATCAGTGATGAACTATAGTACATCAGTGATGATCCACAGTACATCAGTGATGATCCACAGTACACCAGTGATGATCCACAGTACACCAGTGATGATCCATAGTACACCAGTGATGGTCCATAGTACATCAGTGATGATCTATAGTACATCAGTGATGGTCCATAGTACATCAGTGATGAGCTATAGTACATGAGTGATGATCTATAGTACATCAGTGATGATCCATAGTACATCAGTGATGATCCATAGTACACCAGTGATGGCCCATAGTACATCAGTGATGAACTATAGTACATCAGTGATGATCCACAGTACATCAGTGATGATCCACAGTACATCAGGGATGGTCCATAGTACACCAGTGATGATCCACAGTACACCAGTGATGATCCATAGTACACCAGTGATGGTCCATAGTACATCAGTGATGAACTATAGTACATCAGTGATGATCCACAGTACATCAGGGATGGTCCATAGTACATCAGTGATGATCCATAGTACACCAGTGATGATCCATAGTACACCAGTGATGGCCCATAGTACATCAGTGATGAACTATAGTACATCAGTGATGATCCACAGTACATCAGTGATGATCCATAGTACATCAGTGATGATCCACAGTATATCAGTGATGATCCACAGTACATCAGGGATGGTCCATAGTACATCAGTGATGATCCATAGTACACCAGTGATGCTCCATAGTACACCAGTGATGGCCCATAGTACATCAGTGATGAACTATAGTACATCAGTGATGATCCACAGTACATCAGTGATGATCCACAGTACACCAGTGATGATCCACAGTACACCAGTGATGATCCATAGTACACCAGTGATGGTCCATAGTACATCAGTGATGATCTATAGTACATCAGTGATGGTCCATAGTACATCAGTGATGAGCTATAGTACATGAGTGATGATCTATAGTACATCAGTGATGATCCATAGTACACCAGTGATGATCCATAGTACACCAGTGATGGCCCATAGTACATCAGTGATGAACTATAGTACATCAGTGATGATCCACAGTACATCAGGGATGGTCCATAGTACATCAGTGATGATCCATAGTACACCAGTGATGGCCCATAGTACATCAGTGATGAACTATAGTACATCAGTGATGATCCACAGTACATCAGTGATGATCCACAGTACATCAGGGATGGTCCATAGTACACCAATGATGATCCACAGTACACCAGTGATGGCCCATAGTACATCAGTGATGAACTATAGTACATCAGTGATGATCCACAGTACATCAGTGATGATCCATAGTACATCAGTGATGATCCACAGTATATCAGTGATGATCCACAGTACATCAGGGATGGTCCATAGTACATCAGTGATGATCCATAGTACACCAGTGATGATCCATAGTACACCAGTGATGGCCCATAGTACATCAGTGATGAACTATAGTACATCAGTGATGATCCACAGTACATCAGTGATGATCCACAGTACACCAGTGATGATCCACAGTACACCAGTGATGATCCATAGTACACCAGTGATGGTCCATAGTGCATCAGTGATGATCTATAGTACATCAGTGATGGTCCATAGTACATCAGTGATGAGCTATAGTACATGAGTGATGATCTATAGTACATCAGTGATGATCCATAGTACACCAGTGATGATCCATAGTACACCAGTGATGGCCCATAGTACATTAGTGATGAACTATAGTACATCAGTGATGATCCACAGTACATCAGGGATGGTCCATAGTACATCAGTGATGATCCATAGTACACCAGTGATGGCCCATAGTACATCAGTGATGAACTATAGTACATCAGTGATGATCCACAGTACATCAGTGATGATCCACAGTACATCAGGGATTGTCCATAGTACACCAGTGATGATCCACAGTACACCAGTGATGATCCATAGTACACCAGTGATGGTCCATAGTACATCAGTGATGATCTATAGTACATCAGTGATGGTCCATAGTACATCAGTGATGATCTATATACATAGTACACCAGTGATGATCTATAGTACATCAGTGATGATCTACAGTACATCAGTTATGATCCACAGTACATTAGTGATGATCCACAGTACATCAGTGATGATCCACAATACTTCAGTGATGATCCACAGTACATCAGTGATGATCCACAGTACATCAGGGATGGTCCACAGTATATCAGTGATGATCCATAGTACATCAGTGATGGTCCATAGTACATCAGTGATGGTCCATAGTACACCAGTGATGATCCAAAGTACACCAGTGATGGCCCATAGTACACCAGTGATGGCCCATAGTACATCAGTGATGATCCATAGTACATCAGTGATGATCCACAGTACATCAGTGATGATCCACAGTACATCAGGGATGGTCCATAGTACATCAGTGATGATCCATAGTACACCAGTGATGATCCATAGTACACCAGTGATGGCCCATAGTACATCAGTGATGAACTATAGTACATCAGTGATGATCCACAGTACATCAGGGATGGTCCATAGTACATCAGTGATGATCCATAGTACACCAGTGATGATCCATAGTACACCAGTGATGGCCCATAGTACATCAGTGATGAACAATAGTACATCAGTGATGATCCACAGTACATCAGTGATGATCCATAGTACATCAGTGATGATCCACAGTACATCAGTGATGATCCACAGTACATCAGGGATGGTCCATAGTACATCAGTGATGATCCATAGTACACCAGTGATGATCCATAGTACACCAGTGATGGCCTATAGTACATCAGTGATGAACTATAGTACATCAGTGATGATCCACAGTACATCAGTGATGATCCACAGTACATCAGGGATGGTCCATAGTACACCAGTGATGATCCACAGTACACCAGTGATGATCCATAGTACACCAGTGATGGTCCATAGTACATCAGTGATGATCTATAGTACATCAGTGATGGTCCATAGTACATCAGTGATGATCTATAGTACATCAGTGATGATCCACAGTACATCAGTTATGATACACAGTACATCAGTGATGATCCACAGTACATCAGTGATGATCCACAGTACATCAGTGATGATCCACAGTACATCAGGGATGGTCCATAGTACATCAGTGATGATCCATAGTACACCAGTGATGACACATAGTACACCAGTGATGGCCCATAGTACATCAGTGATGAACTATAGTACATCAGTGATGATCCACAGTACATCAGGGATGGTCCATAGTACATCAGTGATGATCCATAGTACACCAGTGATGATCCATAGTACACCAGTGATGGCCCATAGTACATCAGTGATGAACTATAGTACATCAGTGATGATCCACAGTACATCAGTGATGATCCATAGTACATCAGTGATGATCCACAGTATATCAGTGATGATCCACAGTACATCAGGGATGGTCCATAGTACATCAGTGATGATCCATAGTACACCAGTGATGATCCATAGTACACCAGTGATGGCCCATAGTACATCAGTGATGAACTATAGTACATCAGTGATGATCCACAGTACATCAGTGATGATCCACAGTACACCAGTGATGATCCATAGTACACCAGTGATGGTCCATAGTACATCAGTGATGATCTATAGTACATCAGTGATGGTCCATAGTACATCAGTGATGAGCTATAGTACATGAGTGATGATCTATAGTACATCAGTGATGATCCATAGTACACCAGTGATGATCCATAGTACACCAGTGATGGCCCATAGTACATCAGTGATGAACTATAGTACATCAGTGATGATCCACAGTACATCAGGGATGGTCCATAGTACATCAGTGATGATCCATAGTACACCAGTGATGGCCCATAGTACATCAGTGATGAACTATAGTACATCAGTGATGATCCACAGTACATCAGTGATGATCCACAGTACATCAGGGATGGTCCATAGTACACCAGTGATGATCCACAGTACACCAGTGATAATCCATAGTACACCAGTGATGGTCCATAGTACATCAGTGATGATCTATAGTACATCAGTGATGGTCCATAGTACATCAGTGATGATCTATATACATAGTACACCAGTGATGATCTATAGTACATCAGTGATGATCTACAGTACATCAGTTATGATCCACAGTACATTAGTGATGATCCACAGTACATCAGTGATGATCCACAATACTTCAGTGATGATCCACAGTACATCAGTGATGATCCACAGTACATCAGGGATGGTCCACAGTATATCAGTGATGATCCATAGTACATCAGTGATGGTCCATAGTACATCAGTGATGGTCCATAGTACACCAGTGATGATCCATAGTACACCAGTGATGGCCCATAGTACACCAGTGATGGCCCATAGTACATCAGTGATGATCCATAGTACATCAGTGATGATCCACAGTACATCAGTGATGATCCACAGTACATCAGGGATGGTCCATAGTACATCAGTGATGATCCATAGTACACCAGTGATGATCCATAGTACACCAGTGATGGCCCATAGTACATCAGTGATGAACTATAGTACATCAGTGATGATCCACAGTACATCAGGGATGGTCCATAGTACATCAGTGATGATCCATAGTACACCAGTGATGATCCATAGTACACCAGTGATGGCCCATAGTACATCAGTGATGAACAATAGTACATCAGTGATGATCCACAGTACATCAGTGATGATCCATAGTACATCAGTGATGATCCACAGTACATGAGTGATGATCCACAGTACATCAGGGATGGTCCATAGTACATCAGTGATGATCCATAGTACACCAGTGATGATCCATAGTACACCAGTGATGGCCTATAGTACATCAGTGATGAACTATAGTACATCAGTGATGATCCACAGTACATCAGTGATGATCCACAGTACATCAGGGATGGTCCATAGTACACCAGTGATGATCCACAGTACACCAGTGATGATCCATAGTACACCAGTGATGGTCCATAGTACATCAGTGATGATCTATAGTACATCAGTGATGGTCCATAGTACATCAGTGATGATCTATAGTACATCAGTGATGATCCACAGTACATCAGTGATGATCCACAGTGCATCAGTTATGATACACAGTACATCAGTGATGATCCACAGTACATCAGTGATGATCCACAATACTTCAGTGATGATCCACAGTACATCAGTGATGATCCACAGTACATCAGGAATGGTCCACAGTATATCAGTGATGATCCATAGTACATCAGTGATGGTCCATAGTACACCAGTGATGATCTATAGTACACCAGTGATGGCCCATAGTACACCAGTGATGGCCCATAGTACATCAGTGATGATCCATAGTACACCAGTGATGGCCCATAGTACATCAGTGATGAACTATAGTACATTAGTGATGATCCACAGTACATCAGTGATGATCCACAGTACATCAGGGATGGTCCATAGTACACCAGTGATGATCCACAGTACACCAGTGATGATCCATAGTACACCAGTGATGGTCCATAGTACATCAGTGATGATCTATAGTACATCAGTGATGGTCCATAGTACATCAGTGATGATCTATATACATAGTACACCAGTGATGATCTATAGTACATCAGTGATGATCCACAGTACATCAGTGATGATCCACAGTACACCAGTGATGATCCACAGTACACCAGTGATGATCCATAGTACACCAGTGATGGTCCATAGTACATCAGTGATGATCTATAGTACATCAGTGATGGTCCATAGTACATCAGTGATGAGCTATAGTACATGAGTGATGATCTATAGTACATCAGTGATGATCCATAGTACACCAGTGATGATCCATAGTACACCAGTGATGGCCCATAGTACATCAGTGATGAACTATAGTACATCAGTGATGATCCACAGTACATCAGGGATGGTCCATAGTACATCAGTGATGATCCATAGTACACCAGTGATGGCCCATAGTACATCAGTGATGAACTATAGTACATCAGTGATGATCCACAGTACATCAGTGATGATCCACAGTACATCAGGGATGGTCCATAGTACACCAGTGATGATCCACAGTACACCAGTGATGATCCATAGTACACCAGTGATGGTCCATAGTACATCAGTGATGATCTATAGTACATCAGTGATGGTCCATAGTACATCAGTGATGATCTATATACATAGTACACCAGTGATGATCTATAGTACATCAGTGATGATCTACAGTACATCAGTTATGATCCACAGTACATTAGTGATGATCCACAGTACATCAGTGATGATCCACAATACTTCAGTGATGATCCACAGTACATCAGTGATGATCCACAGTACATCAGGGATGGTCCACAGTATATCAGTGATGATCCATAGTACATCAGTGATGGTCCATAGTACATCAGTGATGGTCCATAGTACACCAGTGATGATCCATAGTACACCAGTGATGGCCCATAGTACACCAGTGATGGCCCATAGTACATCAGTGATGATCCATAGTACATCAGTGATGATCCACAGTACATCAGTGATGATCCACAGTACATCAGGGATGGTCCATAGTACATCAGTGATGATCCATAGTACACCAGTGATGATCCATAGTACACCAGTGATGGCCCATAGTACATCAGTGATGAACTATAGTACATCAGTGATGATCCACAGTACATCAGGGATGGTCCATAGTACATCAGTGATGATCCATAGTACACCAGTGATGATCCATAGTACACCAGTGATGGCCCATAGTACATCAGTGATGAACAATAGTACATCAGTGATGATCCACAGTACATCAGTGATGATCCATAGTACATCAGTGATGATCCACAGTACATGAGTGATGATCCACAGTACATCAGGGATGGTCCATAGTACATCAGTGATGATCCATAGTACACCAGTGATGATCCATAGTACACCAGTGATGGCCTATAGTACATCAGTGATGAACTATAGTACATCAGTGATGATCCACAGTACATCAGTGATGATCCACAGTACATCAGGGATGGTCCATAGTACACCAGTGATGATCCACAGTACACCAGTGATGATCCATAGTACACCAGTGATGGTCCATAGTACATCAGTGATGATCTATAGTACATCAGTGATGGTCCATAGTACATCAGTGATGATCTATAGTACATCAGTGATGATACACAGTACATCAGTGATGATCCACAGTACATCAGTTATGATACACAGTACATCAGTGATGATCCACAGTACATCAGTGATGATCCACAATACTTCAGTGATGATCCACAGTACATCAGTGATGATCCACAGTACATCAGGAATGGTCCACAGTATATCAGTGATGATCCATAGTACATCAGTGATGGTCCATAGTACACCAGTGATGATCTATAGTACACCAGTGATGGCCCATAGTACACCAGTGATGGCCCATAGTACATCAGTGATGATCCATAGTACACCAGTGATGGCCCATAGTACATCAGTGATGAACTATAGTACATCAGTGATGATCCACAGTACATCAGTGATGATCCACAGTACATCAGGGATGGTCCATAGTACACCAGTGATGATCCACAGTACACCAGTGATGATCCATAGTACACCAGTGATGGTCCATAGTACATCAGTGATGATCTATAGTACATCAGTGATGGTCCATAGTACATCAGTGATGATCTATATACATAGTACACCAGTGATGATCTATAGTACATCAGTGATGATCTACAGTACATCAGTTATGATCCACAGTACATTAGTGATGATCCACAGTACATCAGTGATGATCCACAATACTTCAGTGATGATCCACAGTACATCAGTGATGATCCACAGTACATCAGGGATGGTCCACAGTATATCAGTGATGATCCATAGTACATCAGTGATGGTCCATAGTACATCAGTGATGGTCCATAGTACACCAGTGATGATCCATAGTACACCAGTGATGGCCCATAGTACACCAGTGATGGCCCATAGTACATCAGTGATGATCCATAGTACATCAGTGATGATCCACAGTACATCAGTGATGATCCACAGTACATCAGGGATGGTCCATAGTACATCAGTGATGATCCATAGTACACCAGTGATGATTCATAGTACACCAGTGATGGCCCATAGTACATCAGTGATGAACTATAGTACATCAGTGATGATCCACAGTACATCAGGGATGGTCCATAGTACATCAGTGATGATCCATAGTACACCAGTGATGATCCATAGTACACCAGTGATGGCCCATAGTACATCAGTGATGAACAATAGTACATCAGTGATGATCCACAGTACATCAGTGATGATCCATAGTACATCAGTGATGACCCACAGTACATCAGTGATGATCCACAGTACATCAGGGATGGTCCATAGTACATCAGTGATGATCCATAGTACACCAGTGATGATCCATAGTACACCAGTGATGGCCTATAGTACATCAGTGATGAACTATAGTACATCAGTGATGATCCACAGTACATCAGTGATGATCCACAGTACATCAGGGATGGTCCATAGTACACCAGTGATGATCCACAGTACACCAGTGATGATCCATAGTACACCAGTGATGGTCCATAGTACATCAGTGATGATCTATAGTACATCAGTGATGGTCCATAGTACATCAGTGATGATCTATAGTACATCAGTGATGATCCACAGTACATCAGTGATGATCCACAGTACATCAGTTATGATACACAGTACATCAGTGATGATCCACAGTACATCAGTGATGATCCACAATACTTCAGTGATGATCCACAGTACATCAGTGATGATCCACAGTACATCAGGAATGGTCCACAGTATATCAGTGATGATCCATAGTACATCAGTGATGGTCCATAGTACACCAGTGATGATCTATAGTACACCAGTGATGGCCCATAGTACACCAGTGATGGCCCATAGTACATCAGTGATGATCCATAGTACATCAGTGATGATCCACAGTACATCAGTGATGATCCACAGTACATCAGGGATGGTCCATAGTACATCAGTGATGATCCATAGTACACCAGTGATGATCCATAGTACACCAGTGATGGCCCATAGTACATCAGTGATGAACTATAGTACATCAGTGATGATCCACAGTACATCAGGGATGGTCCATAGTACATCAGTGATGATCCATAGTACACCAGTGATGATCCATAGTACACCAGTGATGGCCCATAGTACATCAGTGATGAACTATAGTACATCAGTGATGATCCACAGTACATCAGTGATGATCCATAGTACATCAGTGATGATCCACAGTATATCAGTGATGATCCACAGTACATCAGGGATGGTCCATAGTACATCAGTGATGATCCATAGTACACCAGTGATGATCCATAGTACACCAGTGATGGCCCATAGTACATCAGTGATGAACTATAGTACATCAGTGATGATCCACAGTACATCAGTGATGATCCACAGTACACCAGTGATGATCCACAGTACACCAGTGATGATCCATAGTACACCAGTGATGGTTCATAGTACATCAGTGATGATCTATAGTACATCAGTGATGGTCCATAGTACATCAGTGATGAGCTATAGTACATGAGTGATGATCTATAGTACATCAGTGATGATCCATAGTACACCAGTGATGATCCATAGTACACCAGTGATGGCCCATAGTACATCAGTGATGAACTATAGTACATCAGTGATGATCCATAGTACATCAGTGATGATCCACAGTACATCAGTGATGGTCCACAGTACATCAGGGATGGTCCAAAGTACATCGGTGATGATCCATAGTACACCAGTGATGGCCCATAGTACATCAGTGATGGTCCATAGTACATCAGTGATGATCCATAGTACATCAGTGATGATCCATAGTACACCAGTGATGGCCCATAGTACACCAGTGATGGCCCATAGTACATCAGTGATGATCCACAGTACATCAGTGATGATCCATAGTACATCAGTGATGATCCACAGTACATCAGTGATGATCCACAGTACATCAGGGATGGTCCATAGTACATCAGTGATGATCCATAGTACACCAGTGATGATCCATAGTACACCAGTGATGGCCCATAGTACATCAGTGATGAACTATAGTACATCAGTGATGATCCACAGTACATCAGTGATGATCCACAGTACATCAGGGATGGTCCATAGTACACCAGTGATGATCCACAGTACACCAGTGATGATCCATAGTACACCAGTGATGGTCCATAGTACATCAGTGATGATCTATAGTACATCAGTGATGGTCCATAGTACATCAGTGATGATCTATAGTACATCAGTGATGATCCACAGTACATCAGTTATGATACACAGTACATTAGTGATGATCCACAGTACATCAGTGATGATCCACAATACTTCAGTGATGATCCACAGTACATCAGTGATGATCCACAGTACATCAGGGATGGTCCACAGTATATCAGTGATGATCCATAGTACATCAGTGATGGTCCATAGAACATCAGTGATGGTCCATAGTACACCAGTGATGATCCATAGTACACCAGTGATGGCCCATAGTACACCAGTGATGGCCCATAGTACATCAGTGATGATCCATAGTACATCAGTGATGATCCACAGTACATCAGTGATGATCCACAGTACATCAGGGATGGTCCATAGTACATCAGTGATGATCCATAGTACACCAGTGATGATCCATAGTACACCAGTGATGGCCCATAGTACATCAGTGATGAACTATAGTACATCAGTGATGATCCACAGTACATCAGGGATGGTCCATAGTACATCAGTGATGATCCATAGTACACCAGTGATGATCCATAGTACACCAGTGATGGCCCATAGTACATCAGTGATGAACAATAGTACATCAGTGATGATCCACAGTACATCAGTGATGATCCATAGTACATCAGTGATGATCCACAGTACATCAGTGATGATCCACAGTACATCAGGGATGGTCCATAGTACATCAGTGATGATCCATAGTACACCAGTGATGATCCATAGTACACCAGTGATGGCCTATAGTACATCAGTGATGAACTATAGTACATCAGTGATGATCCACAGTACATCAGTGATGATCCACAGTACATCAGGGATGGTCCATAGTACACCAGTGATGATCCACAGTACACCAGTGATGATCCATAGTACACCAGTTATGGTCCATAGTACATCAGTGATGATCTATAGTACATCAGTGATGGTCCATAGTACATCAGTGATGATCCATAGTACATCAGTGATGATCCACAGTACATCAGTGATGATCCACAGTACATCAGGGATGGTCCATAGTACATCAGTGATGATCCATAGTACACCAGTGATGATCCATAGTACACCAGTGATGGCCCATAGTACATCAGTGATGAACTATAGTACATCAGTGATGATCCACAGTACATCAGTGATGATCCACAGTACATCAGGGATGGTCCATAGTACACCAGTGATGATCCACAGTACACCAGTGATGATCCATAGTACACCAGTGATGGTCCATAGTACATCAGTGATGATCTATAGTACATCAGTGATGGTCCATAGTACATCAGTGATGATGTATAGTACATCAGTGATGATCCACAGTACATCAGTTATGATACACAGTACATCAGTGATGATCCACAGTACATCAGTGATGATCCACAATACTTCAGTGATGATCCACAGTACATCAGTGATGATCCACAGTACATCAGGGATGGTCCACATTATATCAGTGATGATCCATAGTACATCAGTGATGGTCCATAGTACACCAGTGATGATCTATAGTACACCAGTGATGGCCCATAGTACACCAGTGATGGCCCATAGTACATCAGTGATGATCCATAGTACATCAGTGATGATCCACAGTACATCAGTGATGATCCACAGTACATCAGGGATGGTCCATAGTACATCAGTGATGATCCATAGTACACCAGTGATGATCCATAGTACACCAGTGATGGCCCATAGTACATCAGTGATGAACTATAGTACATCAGTGATGATCCACAGTACATCAGGGATGGTCCATAGTACATCAGTGATGATCCATAGTACACCAGTGATGATCCATAGTACACCAGTGATGGCCCATAGTACATCAGTGATGAACTATAGTACATCAGTGATGATCCACAGTACATCAGTGATGATCCATAGTATGTCAGTGATGATCCACAGTATATCAGTGATGATCCACAGTACATCAGGGATGGTCCATAGTACATCAGTGATGATCCATAGTACACCAGTGATGATCCATAGTACACCAGTGATGGCCCATAGTACATCAGTGATGAACTATAGTACATCAGTGATGATCCACAGTACATCAGTGATGATCCACAGTACACCAGTGATGATCCACAGTACACCAGTGATGATCCATAGTACACCAGTGATGGTCCATAGTACATCAGTGATGATCTATAGTACATCAGTGATGGTCCATAGTACATCAGTGATGAGCTATAGTACATGAGTGATGATCTATAGTACATCAGTGATGATCCATAGTACACCAGTGATGATCCATAGTACACCAGTGATGGCCCATAGTACATCAGTGATGTACTATAGTACATCAGTGATGATCCACAGTACATCAGGGATGGTCCATAGTACATCAGTGATGATCCATAGTACACCAGTGATGGCCCATAGTACATCAGTGATGAACTATAGTACATCAGTGATGATCCACAGTACATCAGTGATGATCCACAGTACATCAGGGATGGTCCATAGTACACCAGTGATGATCCACAGTACACCAGTGATGATCCATAGTACACCAGTGATGGTCCATAGTACATCAGTGATGATCTATAGTACATCAGTGATGGTCCATAGTACATCAGTGATGATCTATATACATAGTACACCAGTGATGATCTATAGTACATCAGTGATGATGTACAGTACATCAGTTATGATCCACAGTACATTAGTGATGATCCACAGTACATCAGTGATGATCCACAATACTTCAGTGATGATCCACAGTACATCAGTGATGATCCACAGTACATCAGGGATGGTCCACAGTATATCAGTGATGATCCATAGTACATCAGTGATGGTCCATAGAACATCAGTGATGGTCCATAGTACACCAGTGATGATCCATAGTACACCAGTGATGGCCCATAGTACACCAGTGATGGCCCATAGTACATCAGTGATGATCCATAGTACATCAGTGATGATCCACAGTACATCAGTGATGATCCACAGTACATCAGGGATGGTCCATAGTACATCAGTGATGATCCATAGTACACCAGTGATGATCCATAGTACACCAGTGATGGCCCATAGTACATCAGTGATGAACAATAGTACATCAGTGATGATCCACAGTACATCAGTGATGATCCATAGTACATCAGTGATGATCCACAGTACATCAGTGATGATCCACAGTACATCAGGGATGGTCCATAGTACATCAGTGATGATCCATAGTACACCAGTGATGATCCATAGTACACCAGTGATGGCCTATAGTACATCAGTGATGAACTATAGTACATCAGTGATGATCCACAGTACATCAGTGATGATCCACAGTACATCAGGGATGGTCCATAGTACATCAGTGATGATCCATAGTACACCAGTGATGATCCATAGTACACCAGTGATGGCCCATAGTACATCAGTGATGAACAATAGTACATCAGTGATGATCCACAGTACATCAGTGATGATCCATAGTACATCAGTGATGATCCACAGTACATCAGTGATGATCCACAGTACATCAGGGATGGTCCATAGTACATCAGTGATGATCCATAGTACACCAGTGATGATCCATAGTACACCAGTGATGGCCTATAGTACATCAGTGATGAACTATAGTACATCAGTGATGATCCACAGTACATCAGTGATGATCCACAGTACATCAGGGATGGTCCATAGTACACCAGTGATGATCCACAGTACACCAGTGATGATCCATAGTACACCAGTGATGGTCCATAGTACATCAGTGATGATCTATAGTACATCAGTGATGGTCCATAGTACATCAGTGATGATCCATAGTACATCAGTGATGATCCACAGTACATCAGTGATGATCCACAGTACATCAGGGATGGTCCATAGTACATCAGTGATGATCCATAGTACACCAGTGATGATCCATAGTACACCAGTGATGGCCCATAGTACATCAGTGATGAACTATAGTACATCAGTGATGATCCACAGTACATCAGTGATGATCCACAGTACATCAGGGATGGTCCATAGTACACCAGTGATGATCCACAGTACACCAGTGATGATCCATAGTACACCAGTGATGGTCCATAGTACATCAGTGATGATCTATAGTACATCAGTGATGGTCCATAGTACATCAGTGATGATCTATAGTACATCAGTGATGATCCACAGTACATCAGTTATGATACACAGTACATCAGTGATGATCCACAGTACATCAGTGATGATCCACAATACTTCAGTGATGATCCACAGTACATCAGTGATGATCCACAGTACATCAGGGATGGTCCACAGTATATCAGTGATGATCCATAGTACATCAGTGATGGTCCATAGTACACCAGTGATGATCTATAGTACACCAGTGATGGCCCATAGTACACCAGTGATGGCCCATAGTACATCAGTGATGATCCATAGTACATCAGTGATGATCCACAGTACATCAGTGATGATCCACAGTACATCAGGGATGGTCCATAGTACATCAGTGATGATCCATAGTACACCAGTGATGATCCATAGTACACCAGTGATGGCCCATAGTACATCAGTGATGAACTATAGTACATCAGTGATGATCCACAGTACATCAGGGATGGTCCATAGTACATCAGTGATGATCCATAGTACACCAGTGATGATCCATAGTACACCAGTGATGGCCCATAGTACATCAGTGATGAACTATAGTACATCAGTGATGATCCACAGTACATCAGTGATGATCCATAGTACATCAGTGATGATCCACAGTATATCAGTGATGATCCACAGTACATCAGGGATGGTCCATAGTACATCAGTGATGATCCATAGTACACCAGTGATGATCCATAGTACACCAGTGATGGCCCATAGTACATCAGTGATGAACTATAGTACATCAGTGATGATCCACAGTACATCAGTGATGATCCACAGTACACCAGTGATGATCCACAGTACACCAGTGATGATCCATAGTACACCAGTGATGGTCCATAGTACATCAGTGATGATCTATAGTACATCAGTGATGGTCCATAGTACATCAGTGATGAGCTATAGTACATGAGTGATGATCTATAGTACATCAGTGATGATCCATAGTACACCAGTGATGATCCATAGTACACCAGTGATGGCCCATAGTACATCAGTGATGAACTATAGTACATCAGTGATGATTTATACTAGTGCCTGTAGTTGCGTGCAGAACTTGTCAGCTGAGTTGCAGACGTGGAGATGCAGGCAGAGCATCTGGTAAGGAACTGGACTCAGGAAAGCTGGTAGGATGGACAGCTAGCACAGGCACTGGAGAAAGCGTTAAGCCAAGCAGGAGGCTGGTGCAGGATCACAAGGGTGGCCGGGTTCGGTAGCAGACGGGCAGCGAGGTACTGGAAAAGGTTCAAGATTCAAATTGCCTCTTCTCTTCTTGTCGAAGAACTTTTTATTATCTGCCTGGGTCTTGGAGATTGTATCCTGCAGTAATTGGTAGTTGGAGTTAAGGAAGTTCAACCTGTCTTGTACAGAAGAATCAATAGGCAGCTCAGGCAAGAAAGAAGGATGGTATCCATAATTGGCGAAAAAAGGTGACTGTTTGGTTGCCGAATGGGTGGAATTATTGTATGAAAATTCCGCGAGTGGGAGAAGTGATAGCCAGTCATCCTGTGCAAAAGAAGAAAAGCATCGTAGGTACTGTTCAAGGGTTTGATTGACCCTTTCAGTCTGTCCATTAGTTTGTGGGTGATAAGCTGTGGAGAGGCGGAGTTCAATGTTCAAAGTTTCACATAAGGCCCTCCAAAATCTAGAAGTGAACTGCACCCCTCGATCAGAAACTATGCTGTCAGGGATGCCATGCAACCTTACAATCTCCTTGATAAAAGTTGAGGCAGTCTCCGGGGCAGAAGTAGTTCCTTGCAGAGGTACAAAGTGGGCCATTTTGGTCAAACGATCAACCACAACGAAAATGGTAGTGAAGTCTTCAGATGGGGGAAGTTCTACTATAAAATCCATGGAGATCATGCTCCATGGTTTCTCAGGTACAGGAAGGGGCTTAAGTAGACCCCAAGTTCTGGCTCTGTCTGTCTTATTCCGAAGGCATGAAATACAAGATCTTACATATTTCTTGCAGTCGTTCATCAAGTTTGGCCACCAGAATGTACGGGAGATCAAATTAGCCGTCTTGTGAATCCCAAAGTGACCCGCTCTTGTAACTTCTGCACAATATTTGAGAGCGCAGAAATAGTTTGGTAAATGTCCTTCGGTGGAGAGGCCTCCCTTCCAGACTCCATCTCTGGCTGACTGGTACTGTCGCGTACCTGGTAGGAGTCTGGAATGACGAGGTCGGCCTCCCTTGTATCTCCAACCCAAGCCCCACTGAGGATGGGACAGACCTAGGGTGAGGAGTTACACGAGAGCCTGTAGTTGCGTGCAGAACTTGTCAGCTGAGTTGCAGACGTGGAGATGCAGGCAGAGCATCTGGTAAGGAACTGGACTCAGGAAAGCTGGTAGGATGGACAGCTAGCACAGGCACTGGAGACAGCGTTAAGCCAAGCAGGAGGCTGGTGCAGGATCACAAGGGTGGCCGGGTTCGGTAGCAGACGGGCAGCGAGGTACTGGAAAAGGCCCCAAAAATCTTGGGCCAAGCTTCCTCGAGGGGCAACTTAGTTTTTTGTTCGCTGTGGAAAGCCAGACCTTATCTCCAGGTTCAAGATTCAAATTGCCTCTTCTCTTCTTGTCGAAGAACTTTTTATTATCTGCCTGGGTCTTGGAGATTGTATCCTGCAGTAATTGGTAGTTGGAGTTAAGGAAGTTCAACCTGTCTTGTACGGCAGGTACAGAAGAATCAATAGGCAGCTCAGGCAAGAAAGAAGGATGGTATCCATAATTGGCGAAAAAAGGTGACTGTTTGGTTGACGAATGGGTGGAATTATTGTATGAAAATTCCGCGAGTGGGAGAAGTGATAGCCAGTCATCCTGTGCAAAAGAAGAAAAGCATCGTAGGTACTGTTCAAGGGTTTGATTGACCCTTTCAGTCTGTCCATTAGTTTGTGGGTGATAAGCTGTGGAGAGGCGGAGTTCAATGTTCAAAGTTTCACATAAGGCCCTCCAAAATCTAGAAGTGAACTGCACCCCTCGATCAGAAACTATGCTGTCAGGGATGCCATGCAACATTACAATCTCCTTGATAAAAGTTGAGGCAGTCTCCGGGGCAGAAGGAGTTCCTTGCAGAGGTACAAAGTGGGCCATTTTGGTCAAACGATCAACCACAACGAAAAAGGTAGTGAAGTCTTCAGATGGGGGAAGTTCTACTATAAAATCCATGGAGATCATGCTCCATGGTTTCTCAGGTACAGGAAGGGGCTCAAGTAGACCCCAAGTTCTGGCTCTGTCTGTCTTATTCCGAAGGCATGAAATACAAGATCTTACATATTTCTTGCAGTCGTTCATCAAATTTGGCAACCAGAATGTACGGGAGATCAAATTGGCCGTCTTGTGAATCCCAAAGTGACCCACTCTTGTAACTTCTGCACAATATTTGAGAGCGCAGAAATAGTTTGGTAAATGTCCTTCGGTGGAGAGGCCTCCCTTCCAGACTCCATCTCTGGCTGACTGGTACTGTCACGTACCTGGTAGGAGTCTGGAATGACGAGGTCGGCCTCCCTTGTATCTCCAACCCAAGCCCCACTGAGGTTGGGACAGACCTAGGGTGAGGAGTTACACGAGTGCCTGTAGTTGCGTGCAGAACTTGTCAGCTGAGTTGCAGACGTGGAGATGCAGGCAGAGCATCTGGTAAGGAACTGGACTCAGGAAAGCTGGTAGGATGGACAGCTAGCACAGGCACTGGAGACAGCGTTAAGCCAAGCAGGAGGCTGGTGCAGGATCACAAGGGTGGCCGGGTTCGGTAGCAGACGGGCAGCGAGGTACTGGAAAAGGCCCCAAAAATCTTGGGCCAAGCTTCCTCGAGGGGCAACTTAGTTTTTTGTTCGCTGTGGAAAGCCAGACCTTATCTCCAGGTTCAAGATTCAAATTGCCTCTTCTCTTCTTGTCGAAGAACTTTTTATTATCTGCCTGGGTCTTGGAGATTGTATCCTGCAGTAATTGGTAGTTGGAGTTAAGGAAGTTCAACCTGTCTTGTACGGCAGGTACAGAAGAATCAATAGGCAGCTCAGGCAAGAAAGAAGGATGGTATCCATAATTGGCGAAAAAAGGTGACTGTTTGGTTGACGAATGGGTGGAATTATTGTATGAAAATTCCGCGAGTGGGAGAAGTGATAGCCAGTCATCCTGTGCAAAAGAAGAAAAGCATCGTAGGTACTGTTCAAGGGTTTGATTGACCCTTTCAGTCTGTCCATTAGTTTGTGGGTGATAAGCTGTGGAGAGGCGGAGTTCAATGTTCAAAGTTTCACATAAGGCCCTCCAAAATCTAGAAGTGAACTGCACCCCTCGATCAGAAACTATGCTGTCAGGGATGCCATGCAACATTACAATCTCCTTGATAAAAGTTGAGGCAGTCTCCGGGGCAGAAGGAGTTCCTTGCAGAGGTACAAAGTGGGCCATTTTGGTCAAACGATCAACCACAACGAAAAAGGTAGTGAAGTCTTCAGATGGGGGAAGTTCTACTATAAAATCCATGGAGATCATGCTCCATGGTTTCTCAGGTACAGGAAGGGGCTCAAGTAGACCCCAAGTTCTGGCTCTGTCTGTCTTATTCCGAAGGCATGAAATACAAGATCTTACATATTTCTTGCAGTCGTTCATCAAATTTGGCAACCAGAATGTACGGGAGATCAAATTGGCCGTCTTGTGAATCCCAAAGTGACCCACTCTTGTAACTTCTGCACAATATTTGAGAGCGCAGAAATAGTTTGGTAAATGTCCTTCGGTGGAGAGGCCTCCCTTCCAGACTCCATCTCTGGCTGACTGGTACTGTCACGTACCTGGTAGGAGTCTGGAATGACGAGGTCGGCCTCCCTTGTATCTCCAACCCAAGCCCCACTGAGGATGGGACAGACCTAGGGTGAGGAGTTACACGAGTGCCTGTAGTTGCGTGCAGAACTTGTCAGCTGAGTTGCAGACGTGGAGATGCAGGCAGAGCATCTGGTAAGGAACTGGACTCAGGAAAGCTGGTAGGATGGACAGCTAGCACAGGCACTGGAGACAGCGTTAAGCCAAGCAGGAGGCTGGTGCAGGATCACAAGGGTGGCCGGGTTCGGTAGCAGACGGGCAGCGAGGTACTGGAAAAGGCCCCAAAAATCTTGGGCCAAGCTTCCTCGAGGGGCAACTTAGTTTCAAGTTCGCTGTGGAAAGCCAGACCTTATCTCCAGGTTCAAGATTCAAATTGCCTCTTCTCTTCTTGTCGAATAACTTTTTATTATCTGCCTGGGTCTTGGAGATTGTATCCTGCAGTAATTGGTAGTTGGAGTTAAGGAAGTTCAACCTGTCTTGTACGGCAGGTACAGAAGAATCAATAGGCAGCTCAGGCAAGAAAGAAGGATGGTATCCATAATTGGCGAAAAAAGGTGACTGTTTGGTTGCCGAATGGGTGGAATTATTGTATGAAAATTCCGCGAGTGGGAGAAGTGATAGCCAGTCATCCTGTGCAAAAGAAGAAAAGCATCGTAGGTACAGTTCAAGGGTTTGATTGACCCTTTCAGTCTGTCCATTAGTTTGTGGGTGATAAGCTGTGGAGAGGCGGAGTTCAATGTTCAAAGTTTCACATAAGGCCCTCCAAAATCTAGAAGTGAACTGCACCCCTCGATCAGAAACTATGCTGTCAGGGATGCCATGCAACCTTACAATCTCCTTGATAAAAGTTGAGGCAGTTTCCGGGGCAGAAGGAGTTCCTTGCAGAGGTACAAAGTGGGCCATTTTGGTCAAACGATCAACCACAACGAAAATGGTAGTGAAGTCTTCAGATGGGGGAAGTTCTACTATAAAATCCATGGAGATCATGCTCCATGGTTTCTCAGGTACAGGAAGGGGCTCAAGTAGACCCCAAGTTCTGGCTCTGTCTGTCTTATTCCGAAGGCATGAAATACAAGATCTTACATATTTCTTGCAGTCGTTCATCAAGTTTGGCCACCAGAATGTACAGGAGATCAAATTAGCCGTCTTGTGAATCCCAAAGTGACCCGCTAGGGGATGATCATGACATCGCCCTAGGACGGCAACTCTGAACTGTTCTGGGACCTGCAGTAATTGGTAGTTGGAGTTAAGGAAGTTCAACCTGTCTTGTACGGCAGGTACAGAAGAATCAATAGGCAGCTCAGGCAAGAAAGAAGGATGGTATCCATAATTGGCGAAAAAAGGTGACTGTTTGGTTACCGAATGGGTGGAATTATTGTATGAAAATTCCGCGAGTGGGAGAAGTGATAGCCAGTCATTCTGTGCAAAAGAAGAAAAGCATCATAGGTACTGTTCAAGGGTTTGATTGACCCTTTCAGTCTGTCCTTTAGTTTGTGGGTGATAAGCTGTGGAGAGGCGGAGTTCAATGTTCAAAGTTTCACATAAGGCCCTCCAAAATCTAGAAGTGAACTGCACCCCTCGATCAGAAACTATGCTGTCAGGGATGCCATGCAACCTTACAATCTCCTTGATAAAAGTTGAGGCAGTTTCCGGGGCAGAAGGAGTTCCTTGCAGAGGTACAAAGTGGGCCATTTTGGTCAAACGATCAACCACAACGAAAATGGTAGTAAAGTCTTCAGATGGGGGAAGTTCTACTATAAAATCCATGGAGATCATGCTCCATGGTTTCTCAGGTACAGGAAGGGGCTCAAGTAGACCCCAAGTTCTGGCTCTGTCTGTCTTATTCCGAAGGCATGAAATACAAGATCTTACATATTTCTTGCAGTCGTTCATCAAGTTTGGCCACTAGAATGTACGGGAGATCAAATTAGCCGTCTTGTGAATCCCAAAGTGACCCGCTCTTGTAACTTCTGCACAATATTTGAGAGCGCAGAAATAGTTTGGTAAATGTCCTTCGGTGGAGAGGCCTCCCTTCCAGACTCCATCTCTGGCTGACTGGTACTGTCACGTACCTGGTAGGAGTCTGGAATGACGAGGTCGGCCTCCCTTGTATCTCCAACCCAAGCCCCACTGAGGATGGGACAGACCTAGGGTGAGGAGTTACACGAGAGCCTGTAGTTGCGTGCAGAACTTTTTTAGCTGAATTGCAGATGTGGAGATGCAGGCAGAGCATCTGGTAAGGAACTGGACTCAGGAAAGCTGGTAGGATGGACAGCTAGCACAGGCACTGGAGACAGCGTTAAGCCAAGCAGGAGGCTGGTGCAGGATCACAAGGGTGGCCGGGTTCGGTAGCAGACGGGCAGCGAGGTACTGGAAAAGGCCCCAAAAATCTTGGGCCAAGCTTCCTCGAGGGGCAACTTAGTTTCAAGTTCGCTGTGGAAAGCCAGACCTTATCTCCAGGTTCAAGATTCAAATTGCCTCTTCTCTTCTTGTCGAATAACTTTTTATTATCTGCCTGGGTCTTGGAGATTGTATCCTGCAGTAATTGGTAGTTGGAGTTAAGGAAGTTCAACCTGTCTTGTACGGCAGGTACAGAAGAATCAATAGGCAGCTCAGGCAAGAAAGAAGGATGGTATCCATAATTGGCGAAAAAAGGTGACTGTTTGGTTGCCGAATGGGTGGAATTATTGTATGAAAATTCCGCGAGTGGGAGAAGTGATAGCCAGTCATCCTGTGCAAAAGAAGAAAAGCATCGTAGGTACTGTTCAAGGGTTTGATTGACCCTTTCAGTCTGTCCATTAGTTTGTGGGTGATAAGCTGTGGAGAGGCGGAGTTCAATGTTCAAAGTTTCACATAAGGCCCTCCAAAATCTAGAAGTGAACTGCACCCCTCGATCAGAAACTATGCTGTCAGGGATGCAATGCAACCTTACAATCTCCTTGATAAAAGTTGAGGCAGTCTCCGGGGCAGAAGGAGTTCCTTGCAGAGGTACAAAGTGGGCCATTTTGGTCAAACGATCAACCACAACGAAAATGGTAGTGAAGTCTTCAGATGGGGGAAGTTCTACTATAAAATCCATGGAGATCATGCTCCATGGTTTCTCAGGTACAGGAAGGGGCTCAAGTAGACCCCAAGTTCTGGCTCTGTCTGTCTTATTCCGAAGGCATGAAATACAAGATCTTACATATTTCTTGCAGTCGTTCATCAAGTTTGGCCACCAGAATGTACGGGAGATCAAATTAGCCGTCTTGTGAATCCCAAAGTGACCCGCTCTTGTAACTTCTGCACAATATTTGAGAGCGCAGAAATAGTTTGGTAAATGTCCTTCGGTGGAGAGGCCTCCCTTCCAGACTCCATCTCTGGCTGACTGGTACTGTCACGTACCTGGTAGGAGTCTGGAATGACGAGGTCGGCCTCCCTTGTATCTCCAACCCAAGCCCCACTGAGGATGGGACAGACCTAGGGTGAGGAGTTACACGAGAGCCTGTAGTTGCGTGCAGAACTTGTCAGCTGAGTTGCAGACGTGGAGATGCAGGCAGAGCATCTGGTAAGGAACTGGACTCAGGAAAGCTGGTAGGATGGACAGCTAGCACAGGCACTGGAGACAGCGTTAAGCCAAGCAGGAGGCTGGTGCAGGATCACAAGGGTTGCCGGGTTCGGTAGCAGACGGGCAGCGAGGTACTGGAAAAGGCCCCAAAAATCTTGGGCCAAGCTTCCTCGAGGGGCAACTTAGTTTCAAGTTCGCTGTGGAAAGCCAGACCTTATCTCCAGGTTCAAGATTCAAATTGCCTCTTCTCTTCTTGTCGAAGAACTTTTTATTATCTGCCTAGGTCTTGGAGATTGTATTCTGCAGTAATTGGTAGTTGGAGTTAAGGAAGTTCAACCTGTCTTGTACAGCAGGTACAGAAGAATCAATAGGCAGCTCAGGCAAGAAAGAAGGATGGTATCCATAATTGGCGAAAAAAGGTGACTGTTTGGTTGCCGAATGGGTGGAATTATTGTATGAAAATTCCGCGAGTGGGAGAAGTGATAGCCAGTCATCCTGTGCAAAAGAAGAAAAGCATCGTAGGTACTGTTCAAGGGTTTGATTGACCCTTTCAGTCTGTCCATTAGTTTGTGGGTGATAAGCTGTGGAGAGGCGGAGTTCAATGTTCAAAGTTTCACATAAGGCCCTCCAACATCTAGAAGTGAACTGCACCCCTCGATCAGAAACTATGCTGTCAGGGATGCCATGCAACCTTACAATCTCCTTGATAAAAGTTGAGGCAGTCTCCGGGGCAGAAGGAGTTCCTTGCAGAGGTACAACGTGGGCCATTTTGGTCAAACGATCAACCACAACGAAAATGGTAGTGAAGTCTTCAGATGGGGGAAGTTCTACTATAAAATCCATGGAGATCATGCTCCATGGTTTCTCAGGTACAGGAAGGGGCTCAAGTAGACCCCAAGTTCTGGCTCTGATTCCGAAGGCATGAAATACAAGATCTTACATATTTCTTGCAGTCGTTCATCAAGTTTAGCCACCAGAATGTACGGGAGATCAAATTAGCCGTCTTGTGAATCCCAAAGTGACCCGCTAGGTGATGATCATGACATCGACCTAGGACGGCAACTCTGAACTGTTCTAGGATCTGCAGTAATTGGTAGTTGGAGTTAAGGAAGTTCAACCTGTCTTGTAGTACATCAGTGATGATCTATAGTACATCAGTGATGATCTATAGTACATCAGTGATGATCCATAGTACATCAGTGATGATCCACAGTACATCAGTGATGGTCCACAGTACATCAGGGATGGTCCACAGTACATCGGTGATGATCCATAGTACACCAGTGATGGCCCATAGTACATCAGTGATGGTCCATAGTACATCAGTGATGATCCATAGTACACCAGTGATGGCCCATAGTACATCAGTGATGATCCATAGTACATCAGTGATGATCCACAGTACATCAGTGATGATCCACAGTACATCAGGGATGGTCCATAGTACATCAGTGATGATCCATAGTACACCAGTGATGATCCATAGTACACCAGTGATGGCCCATAGTACATCAGTGATGAACTATAGTACATCAGTGATGATCCACAGTACATCAGTGATGATCCACAGTACATCAGGGATGGTCCATAGTACACCAGTGATGATCCACAGTACACCAGTGATGGTCCATAGTACATCAGTGATGATCTATAGTACATCAGTGATGATCTATAGCACATCAGTGATGATCCACAGTACATCAGTGATGATCCACAGTACATCAGTGATGATCCACAGTACATCAGTGATGATCCACAGTACATCAGTGATGATCCACAGTACATCAGTGATGATCCACAGTACATCAGGGATGGTCCATAGTACATCAGTGATGATCCATAGTACACCAGTGATGATCCATAGTACACCAGTGATGGCCCATAGTACATCAGTGATGAACTATAGTACATCAGTGATGATCCACAGTACATCAGTGATGATACACAGTACATCAGGGATGGTCCATAGTACACCAGTGATGATCCACAGTACACCAGTGATGATCCATAGTACACCAGTGATGGTCCATAGTACATCAGTGATGATCTATAGTACATCAGTGATGGTCCATAGTACATCAGTGATGATCTATAGTACATCAGTGATGATCTATAGTACATCAGTGATGATCCATAGTACATCAGTGATGATCCACAGTACATCAGTGATGGTCCACAGTACATCAGGGATGGTCCACAGTACATCGGTGATGATCCATAGTACACCAGTGATGGCCCATAGTACATCAGTGATGGTCCATAGTACATCAGTGATGATCCATAGTACATCAGTGATGATCCATAGTACACCAGTGATGGCCCATAGTACACCAGTGATGGCCCATAGTACATCAGTGATGATCCACAGTACATCAGTGATGATCCATAGTACATCAGTGATGATCCACAGTACATCAGTGATGATCCACAGTACATCAGGGATGGTCCATAGTACATCAGTGATGATCCATAGTACACCAGTGATGATCCATAGTACACCAGTGATGGCCCATAGTACATCAGTGATGAACTATAGTACATCAGTGATGATCCACAGTACATCAGTGATGATCCACAGTACATCAGGGATGGTCCATAGTACACCAGTGATGATCCACAGTACACCAGTGATGATCCATAGTACACCAGTGATGATCCATAGTACACCAGTGATGGTCCATAGTACATCAGTGATGATCTATAGTACATCAGTGATGGTCCATAGTACATCAGTGATGATCTATAGTACATCAGTGATGATCCACAGTACATCAGTTATGATACACAGTACATCAGTGATGATCCACAGTACATCAGTGATGATCCACAATACTTCAGTAATGATCCACAGTACATCAGTGATGATCCACAGTACATCAGGGATGGTCCACAGTATATCAGTGATGATCCATAGTACATCAGTGATGGTCCATAGTACATCAGTGATGGTCCATAGTACACCAGTGATGATCCATAGTACACCAGTGATGATCCATAGTACACCAGTGATGGCCCATAGTACACCAGTGATGGCCCATAGTACATCAGTGATGATCCATAGTACATCAGTGATGATCCACAGTACATCAGTGATGATCCACAGTACATCAGGGATGGTCCATAGTACATCAGTGATGATCCATAGTACACCAGTGATGATCCATAGTACACCAGTGATGGCCCATAGTACATCAGTGATGAACTATAGTACATCAGTGATGATCCACAGTATATCAGTGATGATCCATAGTACACCAGTCATGATCCATAGTACATCAGTGATGATCCATAGTACATCAGTGATGATCCATAGTACATCAGTGCTGATCCATAGTACACCAGTAATGATCCATAGTACACCAGTGATGGCCCATAATACTTCAGTGATGATTTATAGTACATCAGTGATGATCCACAGTACATCAGTGATGATCCACAGTACATCAGTGATGATCCACAATACATCAGGGATGGTCCACAGTATATCAGTGATGATCCATAGTACATCAGTGATGGCCCACAGTACATCAGTGATGATCCACAGTACATCAGTGATGATCCATAGTACACCAGTGATGGCCCATAGTACATCAGTGATGGTCCATAGTACATCAGTGATGATCCATAGTACATCAGTGATGATCCATAGTACATCAGTGATGATCCATAGTACACCAGTGATGGCCCATAGTACATCAGTAATGATCTATAGTACATCAGTGATGATCCACAGTACATCAGTGATGATCCACAGTACATCAGTTATGATCCACAGTACATCAGTGATGATCCACAGTACATCAGTGATGATCCACAATACTTCAGTGATGATCCACAGTACATCAGTGATGATCCACAGTACATCAGGGATGGTCCACAGTATATCAGTGATGATCCATAGTACATCAGTGATGGCCCATAGTACATCAGTGATGATCCATAGTACACCAGTGATGATCCATAGTACACCAGTGATGTTCCATAGTACACCAGGGATGATCCACAGTACATCAGTGATGATCTACAGTACATCAGTGGTGGTCCACAGTACATCAGTGATGGTCCATAGTACACCAGTGATGATCCATAGTACACCAGTGATGATCCATAGTACACCAGTGATGGCCCATAGTACATCAGTGATGATCCATAGTACATCAGTGATGATCCACAGTACATCAGTGATGATCCACAGTACATCAGGGATGGTCCATAGTACATCAGTGATGATCCATAGTACACCAGTGATGATCCATAGTACACCAGTGATGGCCCATAGTTCATCAGTGATGAACTATAGTACATCAGTGATGATCCACAGTACATCAGGGATGGTCCATAGTACATCAGTGATGATCCATAGTACACCAGTGATGATCCATAGTACACCAGTGATGGCCCATAGTACATCAGTGATGAAATATAGTACATCAGTGATGATCCACAGTACATCAGTGATGATCCACAGTACATCAGGGATGGTCCATAGTACACCAGTGATGATCCACAGTACACCAGTGATGATCCATAGTACACCAGTGATGGTCCATAGTACATCAGTGATGATCTATAGTACATCAGTGATGGTCCATAGTACATCAGTGATGATCTATATACATAGTACACCAGTGATGATCTATAGTACATCAGTGATGATCTACAGTACATCAGTTATGATCCACAGTACATTAGTGATGATCCACAGTACATCAGTGATGATCCACAATACTTCAGTGATGATCCACAGTACATCAGTGATGATCCACAGTACATCAGGGATGGTCCACAGTATATCAGTGATGATCCATAGTACATCAGTGATGGTCCATAGTACATCAGTGATGGTCCATAGTACACCAGTGATGATCCATAGTACACCAGTGATGATCCATAGTACACCAGTGATGGCCCATAGTACACCAGTGATGGCCCATAGTACATCAGTGATGATCCACAGTACATCAGTTATGATCCACAGTACATCAGTGATGATCCACAGTACATCAGTGATGATCCACAATACTTCAGTGATGATCCACAGTACATCAGTGATGATCCACAGTACATCAGGGATGGTCCACAGTATATCAGTGATGATCCATAGTACATCAGTGATGGCCCATAGTACATCAGTGATGATACATAGTACACCAGTGATGATCCATAGTACACCAGTGATGTTCCATAGTACACCAGGGATGATCCACAGTACATCAGTGATGATCTACAGTACATCAGTGGTGGTCCACAGTACATCAGTGATGGTCCATAGTACACCAGTGATGATCCATAGTACACCAGTGATGGCCCATAGTACATCAGTGATGATCCATGGTACATCAGTGATGATCCACAGTACATCAGTGATGATCCACAGTACATCAGGGATGGTCCATAGTACATCAGTGATGATCCATAGTACACCAGTGATGATCCATAGTACACCAGTGATGGCCCATAGTACATCAGTGATGAACTATAGTACATCAGTGATGATCCACAGTACATCAGGGATGGTCCATAGTACATCAGTGATGATCCATAGTACACCAGTGATGATCCATAGTACACCAGTGATGGCCCATAGTACATCAGTGATGAACTATAGTACATCAGTGATGATCCACAGTACATCAGTGATGATCCACAGTACATCAGGGATGGTCCATAGTACACCAGTGATGATCCACAGTACACCAGTGATGATCCATAGTACACCAGTGATGGTCCATAGTACATCAGTGATGATCTATAGTACATCAGTGATGGTCCATAGTACATCAGTGATGATCTATATACATAGTACACCAGTGATGATCTATAGTACATCAGTGATGATCTACAGTACATCAGTTATGATCCACAGTACATTAGTGATGATCCACAGTACATCAGTGATGATCCACAATACTTCAGTGATGATCCACAGTACATCAGTGATGATCCACAGTACATCAGGGATGGTCCACAGTATATCAGTGATGATCCATAGTACATCAGTGATGGTCCATAGTACATCAGTGATGGTCCATAGTACACCAGTAATGATCCATAGTACACCAGTGATGATCCATAGTACACCAGTGATGGCCCATAGTACACCAGTGATGGCCCATAGTACATCAGTGATGATCCATAGTACATCAGTGATGATCCACAGTACATCAGTGATGATCCACAGTACATCAGTGATGATCCACAGTACATCAGGGATGGTCCATAGTACATCAGTGATGATC
Organism: Rana muscosa; assembly: GCA_029206835.1. Classification (NCBI taxonomy): domain Eukaryota; kingdom Metazoa; phylum Chordata; class Amphibia; order Anura; family Ranidae; genus Rana; species Rana muscosa. The sequence goes on along the minus strand of CM055127.1, from coordinate 457,778 downwards.
CATAGTACACCAGTGATGATCCATAGTACACCAGTGATGGCCCATAGTACATCAGTGATGAACTATAGTACATCAGTGATGATCCACAGTACATCAGGGATGGTCCCTAGTACATCAGTGATGATCCATAGTACACCAGTGATGATCCATAGTACACCAGTGATGGCCCATAGTACATCAGTGATGAACTATAGTACATCAGTGATGATCCACAGTACATCAGTGATGATCCATAGTACATCAGTGATGATCCACAGTACATCAGTGATGATCCACAGTACATCAGGGATGGTCCATAGTACATCAGTGATGATCCATAGTACACCAGTGATGATCCATAGTACACCAGTGATGGCCCATAGTACATCAGTGATGAACTATAGTACATCAGTGATGATCCACAGTACATCAGTGATGATCCACAGTACATCAGGGATGGTCCATAATACACCAGTGATGATCCACAGTACACCAGTGATGATCCATAGTACACCAGTGATGGTCCATAGTACATCAGTGATGATCTATAGTACATCAGTGATGGTCCATAGTACATCAGTGATGATCTATAGTACATCAGTGATGATCTATAGTACATCAGTGATGATCCACAGTACATCAGTTATGATACACAGTACATCAGTGATGATCCACAGTACATCAGTGATGATCCACAATACTTCAGTGATGATCCACAGTACATCAGTGATGATCCACAGTACATCAGGGATGGTCCACAGTATATCAGTGATGATCCATAGTACATCAGTGATGGTCCATAGTACATCAGTGATGGTCCATAGTACATCAGTGATGGTCCATAGTACACCAGTGATGATCCATAGTACACCAGTGATGGCCCATAGTACACCAGTGATGGCCCATAGTACATCAGTGATGATCCATAGTACATCAGTGATGATCCACAGTACATCAGTGATGATCCACAGTACATCAGGGATGGTCCATAGTACATCAGTGATGATCCATAGTACACCAGTGATGATCCATAGTACACCAGTGATGGCCCATAGTACATCAGTGATGAACTATAGTACATCAGTGATGATCCACAGTACATCAGAGATGGTCCATAGTACATCAGTGATGATCCATAGTACACCAGTGATGATCCATAGTACACCAGTGATGGCCCATAGTACATCAGTGATGAACTATAGTACATCAGTGATGATCCACAGTACATCAGTGATGATCCATAGTACATCAGTGATGATCCACAGTACATCAGTGATGATCCACAGTACATCAGGGATGGTCCATAGTACATCAGTGATGATCCATAGTACACCAGTGATGATCCATAGTACACCAGTGATGGCCCATAGTACATCAGTGATGAACTATAGTACATCAGTGATGATCCACAGTACATCAGTGATGATCCACAGTACATCAGGGATGGTCCATAGTACACCAGTGATGATCCACAGTACACTAGTGATGATCCATAGTACACCAGTGATGGTCCATAGTACATCAGTGATGATCTATAGTACACCAGTGATGGTCCATAGTACATCAGTGATGATCTATAGTACATCAGTGATGAGATATAGTACATCAGTGATGATCTATAGTACATCAGTAATGATCCATAGTACACCAGTGATGATCCATAGTACACCAGTGATGGCCCATAGTACATCAGTGATGAACTATAGTACATCAGTGATGATCCACAGTACATCAGGGATGGTCCATAGTACATCAGTGATGATCCATAGTACACCAGTGATGATCCATAGTACACCAGTGATGGCCCATAGTACATCAGTGATGAACTATAGTACATCAGTGATGATCCACAGTACATCAGTGATGATCCACAGTACATCAGGGATGGTCCATAGTACATCAGTGATGATCCATAGTACACCAGTGATGATCCATAGTACACCAGTGATGGCCCATAGTACATCAGTGATGAACTATAGTACATCAGTGATGATCCATAGTACATCAGTGATGATCCATAGTACATCAGTGATGATCCACAGTACATTAGGGATGGTCCATAGTACACCAGTGATGATCCACAGTACACCAGTGATGATCCATAGTACACCAGTGATGGTCCATAGTACATCAGTGATGATCTATAGTACATCAGTGATGGTCCATAGTACATCAGTGATGATCTATAGTACATCAGTGATGATCTATAGTACATCAGTGATGATCCATAGTACATCAGTGATGATCCACAGTACATCAGTGATGGTCCACAGTACATCAGGGATGGTCCACAGTACATCGGTGATGATCCATAGTACACCAGTGATGGCCCATAGTACATCAGTGATGGTCCATAGTACATCAGTGATGATCCATAGTACATCAGTGATGATCCATAGTACACCAGTGATGGCCCATAGTACACCAGTGATGGCCCATAGTACATCAGTGATGATCCACAGTACATCAGTGATGATCCATAGTACATCAGTGATGATCCACAGTACATAAGTGATGATCCACAGTACATCAGGGATGGTCCATAGTACATCAGTGATGATCCATAGTACACCAGTAATGATCCATAGTACACCAGTGATGGCCCATAGTACATCAGTGATGAACTATAGTACATCAGTGATGATCCACAGTACATCAGTGATGATCCACAGTACATCAGGGATGGTCCATAGTACACCAGTGATGATCCACAGTACACCAGTGATGATCCATAGTACACCAGTGATGGTCCATAGTACACCAGTGATGATCCATAGTACACCAGTGATGGTCCATAGTACATCAGTGATGAGCTATAGTACATCAGTGATGATCTACAGTACATCACTGATGATCCATAGTACACCAGTGATGATCCATAGTACACCAGTGATGATCCACAGTACACCAGTGATGATCCATAGTACACCAGTGATGGTCCATAGTACATCAGTGATGATCTATAGTACATCAGTGATGGTCCATAGTACATCAGTGATGATCTATAGTACATGAGTGATGATCTATAGTACATCAGTGATGATCCACAATACATCAGTTATGATACACAGTACATCAGTGATGATCCACAGTACATCAGTGATGATCCACAATACTTCAGTGATGATCCACAGTACATCAGTGATGATCCACAGTACATCAGGGATGGTCCACAGTATATCAGTGATGATCCATAGTACATCAGTGATGGTCCATAGTACATCAGTGATGGTCCATAGTACACCAGTGATGATCCCTAGTACACCAGTGATGGCCCATAGTACATCAGTGATGATCCATAGTACATCAGTGATGATCCACAGTACATCAGTGATGATCCACAGTACATCAGGGATGGTCCATAGTACATCAGTGATGATCCATAGTACACCAGTGATGATCCATAGTACACCAGTGATGGCCCATAGTACATCAGTGATGAACTATAGTACATCAGTGATGATCCACAGTACATCAGGGATGGTCCATAGTACACCAGTGATGATCCATAGTACACCAGTGATGGCCCATAGTACATCAGTGATGAACTATAGTACATCAGTGATGATCCACAGTACATCAGTGATGATCCACAGTACATCAGGGATGGTCCATAGTACACCAGTGATGATCCACAGTACACCAGTGATGATCCATAGTACACCAGTGATGGTCCATAGTCCATCAGTGATGATCTATAGTACATCAGTGATGGTCCATAGTGCATCAGTGATGAGCTATAGTACATCAGTGATGATCTATAGTACATCAGTGATGATCCATAGTACACCAGTGATGATCCATAGTACACCAGTGATGGCCCATAGTACATCAGTGATGATCCATAGTACATCAGTGATGATCCACAGTACATCAGGGATGGTCCATAGTACATCAGTGATGATCCATAGTACACCAGTGATGATCCATAGTACACCAGTGATGGCCCATAGTACATCAGTGATGAACTATAGTACATCAGTGATGATCCACAGTACATCAGTGATGATCCATAGTACATCAGTGATGATCCACAGTACATCAGTGATGATCCACAGTACATCAGGGATGGTCCATAGTACATCAGTGATGATCCATAGTACACCAGTGATGATCCATAGTACACCAGTGATGGCCCATAGTACATCAGTGATGAACTATAGTACATCAGTGATGATCCACAGTACATCAGTGATGATCCACAGTACATCAGGGATGGTCCATAGTACACCAGTGATGATCCACAGTACACCAGTGATGATCCATAGTACACCAGTGATGGTCCATAGTACATCAGTGATGATCTATAGTACATCAGTGATGGTCTATAGTACATCAGTGATGATCTATAGTACATCAGTTATGATACACAGTACATCAGTGATGATCCACAGTACATCAGTGATGATCCACAATACTTCAATGATGATCCACAGTACATCAGGGATGGTCCACAGTACATCAGTGATGATCTATAGTACATCAGTGATGATCCACAGTACATCAGTTATGATACACAGTACATCAGTGATGATCCACAGTACATCAGTGATGATCCACAATACTTCAGTGATGATCCACAGTACATCAGGGATGGTCCACAGTATATCAGTGATGATCCATAGTACATCAGTGATGGTCCATAGTACATCAGTGATGGTCCATAGTACACCAGTGATGATCCATAGTACACCAGTGATGGCCCATAGTACACCAGTGAAGGCCCATAGTACATCAGTGATGATCCATAGTACATCAGTGATGATCCACAGTACATCAGTGATGATCCACAGTACATCAGGGATGGTCCATAGTACACCAGTGATGATCCATAGTACACCAGTGATGGCCCATAGTACATCAGTGATGAACTATAGTACATCAGTGATGATCCACAGTACATCAGGGATGGTCCATAGTACATCAGTGATGATCCATAGTACACCAGTGATGATCCATAGTACACCAGTGATGGCCCATAGTACATCAGTGATGAACTATAGTACATCAGTGATGATCCACAGTACATCAGTGATGAGCCATAGTACATCAGTGATGATCCACAGTACATCAGTGATGATCCACAGTACATCAGGGATGGTCCATAGTACATCAGTGATGATCCATAGTACACCAGTGATGATCCATAGTACACCAGTGATGGCCCATAGTACATCAGTGATGAACTATAGTACATCAGTGATGATCCACAGTACATCAGTGATGATCCACAGTACATCAGGGATGGTCCATAGTACACCAGTGATGATCAACAGTACACCAGTGATGATCCATAGTACACCAGTGATGGTCCATAGTACATCAGTGATGAGCTATAGTACACCAGTGATGGTCCATAGTACATCAGTGATGAGCTATAGTACATCAGTGATGATCTATAGTACATCAGTGATGATCCATAGTACTCCAGTGATGATCCATAGTACACCAGTGATGGCCCATAGTACATCAGTGATGAACTATAGTACATCAGTGATGATCCACAGTACAACAGGGATGGTCCATAGTACATCAGTGATGATCCATAGTACACCAGTGATGATCCATAGTACACCAGTGATGGCCCATAGTACATCAGTGATGAACTATAGTACATCAGTGATGATCCACAGTACATCAGTGATGATCCATAGTACATCAGTGATGATCCACAGTACATCAGTGATGATCCACAGTACATCAGGGATGGTCCATAGTACATCAGTGATGATCCATAGTACACCAGTGATGATCCATAGTACACCAGTGATGATACATAGTACACCAGTGATGGCCCATAGTACATCAGTGATGAACTATAGTACATCAGTGATGATCCACAGTACATCAGGGATGGTCCATAGTACACCATTGATGATCCACAGTACACCAGTGATGATCCATAGTACACCAGTGATGGTCCATAGTACATCAGTGATGATCTATAGTACATCAGTGATGGTCCATAGTACATCAGTGATGATCTATAGTACATCAGTGATGATCTATAGTACATCAGTGATGATCCACAGTACATCAGTTATGATACACAGTACATCAGTGATGATCCACAGTACATCAGTTATGATACACAGTACATCAGTGATGATCCACAATACTTCAGTGATGATCCACAGTACATCAGTGATGATCCACAGTACATCAGGGATGGTCCACAGTATATCAGTGATGATCCATAGAACATCAGTGATGGTCCATAGTACATCAGTGATGGTCCATAGTACACCAGTGATGATCCATAGTACATCAGTGATGATCCATAGTTCACCAGTGATGGCCCATAGTACACCATTGATGGCCCATAGAACATCAGTGATGATCCATAGTACATCAGTGATGATCCACAGTACATCAGTGATGATCCACAGTACATCAGGGATGGTCCATAGTACATCAGTGATGATCCATTGTACACCAGTGATGATCCATAGTACACCAGTGATGGCCCATAGTACATCAGTGATGAACTATAGTACATCAGTGATGATCCACAGTACATCAGGGATGGTCCATAGTACATCAATGATGATCCATAGTACACCAGTGATGATCCATAGTACACCAGTGATGGCCCATAGTACATCAGTGATGAACTATAGTACATTAGTGATGATCCACAGTACATCAGTGATGATCCATAGTACATAGTACATAGTACATAGTACATCAGTGATGATCCACAGTACATCAGGGATGGTCCATAGTACACCAGTGATGATCCACAGTACACCAGTGATGATCCATAGTACACCAGTGATGGTCCATAGTACATCAGTGATGATCTATAGTACATCAGTGATGGTCCATAGTACATCAGTGATGATCTATAGTACATCAGTGATGATCTATAGTACATCAGTGATGATCCACAGTACATCAGTTATGATACACAGTACATCAGTGATGATCCACAGTACATCAGTGATGATCCACAATACTTCAGTGATGATCCACAGTACATCAGTGATGATCTATAGTACATCAGGGATGGTCCACAGTACATCAGTGATGATCCATAGTACACCAGTGATGATCCATAGTACATCAGTGATGATCCATAGTACACCTGTGATGGCCAACAGTACACCTGTGATGGCCCACAGTACATCAGGGATGATCCACAGTATATCAGGGATGGTCCACAGTATATCAGTGATGATCCATAGTACACCAGTGATGATCCATAGTACACCAGTGATGATCCATAGTACACCAGGGATGATCCATAGTACACCAGTGATGGCCCATAGTACATCAGTGATGATCCACAGTACATCAGTGATGGTCCATAGTACACCAGTGATGATCTATAGTACACCAGTGATGGCCCATAGTACACCAGTGATGGCCCATAGTACACCAGTGATGATCCATAGTACACCAGTGATGGCCCATAGTACACCAGTGATGTCCCATAGTACATCAGTGATGATCCACAGTACATCAGTGATGATCCATAGTACACCAGGGATGGCCCATAGTACATCAGTGATGGCTCATAGTACATCAGTGATGATCCATAGTACATCAGTGATGATCCATAGTACACCAGTGATGATCCATAGTACATCAGTGATGGCTCATAGTACATCAGTGATGATCCATAGTACACGAGTGATGATCCATAGTACATCAGTGATGGCTCATAGTACATCAGTGATGATCTATAATACATCAGTGATGATCCATAGTACATCAGTGATGATCCATAGTACATCAGTGATGATCCATAGTACACCAGTCATGGCCCATAGTACTACAGTGATGATCTATAGTACATCAGTGATGATCCACAGTACATCAGTGATGATCCACAGTACATCAGTGATGATCCAAGGTACATCAGTGATGATCCATAGTACATCAGTGATGATCCTCAGTACATCAGTGATGATCCACAGTACATCAGTGATGATCCACAGTACATCAGTGATGATCCACACTACATCAGTGATGATCCACAGTACATCAGGGATGGTCCACAGTACATCAGTGATGATCCATAGTACATCAGTGATGATCCATAGTACACCAGTGATGATCCATAGTACACCAGTGATGGCCCATAGTACTTCAGTGATGATTTATAGTACATCAGTGATGATCCACAGTACATCAGTGATGATCCACAATACATCAGGGATGGTCCACAGTATATCAATGATGATCCATAGTACATCAGTGATGGCCCACAGTACATCAGTGATGATCCACAGTACATCAGTGATGATCCATAGTACACCAGTGATGGCCCATAGTACATCAGTGATGGTCCATAGTACATCAGTGATGATCCATAGTACACCAGTGATGATCCACAGTACACCAGTGATGATCCATAGTACACCAGTGATGGTCCATAGTACATCAGTGATGATCTATAGTACATCAGTGATGGTCCATAGTACATCAGTGATGATCTATAGTACATCAGTGATGATCTATAGTACATCAGTGATGATCCACAGTACATCAGTTATGATACACAGTACATCAGTGATGATCCACAGTACATCAGTGATGATCCACAATACTTCAGTGATGATCCACAGTACATCAGTGATGATCTATAGTACATCAGGGATGGTCCACAGTACATCAGTGATGATCCATAGTACACCAGTGATGATCCATAGTACATCAGTGATGATCCATAGTACACCTGTGATGGCCAACAGTACACCTGTGATGGCCCACAGTACATCAGTGATGATCCACAGTACATCAGGGATGATCCACAGTATATCAGGGATGGTCCACAGTATATCAGTGATGATCCATAGTACACCAGTGATGATCTATAGTACACCAGTGATGATCCATAGTACACCAGGGATGATCCATAGTACACCAGTGATGGCCCATAGTACATCAGTGATGATCCACAGTACATCAGTGATGGTCCATAGTACACCAGTGATGATCCATAGTACACCAGTGATGGCCCATAGTACACCAGTGATGGCCCATAGTACATCAGTGATGATCCACAGTACATCAGTGATGATCCATAGTACATAAGGCCCTCCAACATCTAGAAGTGAACTGCACCCCTCGATCAGAAACTATGCTGTCAGGGATGCCATGCAACCTTACAATCTCCTTGATAAAAGTTGAGGCAGTCTCCGGGGCAGAAGGAGTTCCTTGCAGAGGTACAAAGTGGGCCATTTTGGTCAAACGATCAACCACAACGAAAATGGTAGTGAAGTCTTCAGATGGGGGAAGTTCTACTATAAAATCCATGGAGATCATGCTCCATGGTTTCTCAGGTACAGGAAGGGGCTCAAGTAGACCCCAAGTTCTGGCTCTGTCTGTCTTATTCCGAAGGCATGAAATACAAGATCTTACATATTTCTTGCAGTCGTTCATCAAGTTTGGCCACCAGAATGTACGGGAGATCAAATTAGCCGTCTTGTGAATCCCAAAGTGACCCGCTCTTGTAACTTCTGCACAATATTTGAGAGCGCAGAAATAGTTTTCTAAATGTCCTTCGGTGGAGAGGCCTCCCTTCCAGACTCCATCGCTGGCTGACTGGTACTGTCACGTACCTGGTAGGAGTCTGGAATGACGAGGTCGGCCTCCCTTGTATCTCCAACCCAAGCCCCACTGAGAATGGGACAGACCTAGGGTGAGGAGTTACACGAGTGCCTGTAGTTGCGTGCAGAACTTGTCAGCTGAGTTGCAGACGTGGAGATGCAGGCAGAGCATCTGGTAAGAAACTGGACTCAGGAAAGCTGGTAGGATTAACAGCTAGCACAGGCACTGGAGAAAGCGTTAAGCCAAGCAGGAGGCTGGTGCAGGATCACAAGGGTGGCCGGGTTCGGTAGCAGACGGGCAGCGAGGTACTGGAAAAGGTTCAAGATTCAAATTGCCTCTTCTGTTCTTGTCGAAGAACTTTTTATTATCTGCCTGGGTCTTGGAGATTGTATCCTGCAGTAATTGGTAGTTGGAGTTAAGGAAGTTCAACCTGTCTTGTACGGCAGGTACAGAAGAATCAATAGGCAGCTCAGGCAAGAAAGAAGGATGGTATCCATAATTGGCGAAAAAAGGTGACTGTTTGGTTGCCGAATGGGTGGAATTATTGTATGAAAATTCCGCGAGTGGGAGAAGTGATAGCCAGTCATCCTGTGCAAAAGAAGAAAAGCATCATAGGTACTGTTCAAGGGTTTGATTGACCCTTTCAGTCTGTCCATTAGTTTGTGGGTGATAAGCTGTGGAGAGGCGGAGTTCAATGTTCAAAGTTTCACATAAGGCCCTCCAAAATCTAGAAGTGAACTGCACCCCTCGATCAGAAACTATGCTGTCAGGGATGCCATGCAACCTTACAATCTCCTTGATAAAAGTTGAGGCAGTCTCCGGGGCAGAAGGAGTTCCTTGCAGAGGTACAAAGTGCGCCATTTTGGTCAAACGATCAACCACAACGAAAATGGTAGTGAAGTCTTCAGATGGGGGAAGTTCTACTATAAAATCCATGGAGATCATGCTCCATGGTTTCTCAGGTACAGGAAGGGGCTCAAGTAGACCCCAAGTTCTGGCTCTGTCTGTCTTATTCCGAAGGCATGAAATACAAGATCTTACATATTTCTTGCAGTCGTTCATCAAGTTTGGCCACCAGAATGTACGGGAGATCAAATTAGCCGTCTTGTGAATCCCAAAGTGACCCGCTAGGGGATGATCATGACATCGCCCTAGGACGGCAACTCTGAACTGTTCTGGGACCTGCAGTAATTGGTAGTTGGAGTTAAGGAAGTTCAACCTGTCTTGTACGGCAGGTACAGAAGAATCAATAGGCAGCTCAGGCAAGAAAGAAGGATGGTATCCATAATTGGCGAAAAAAGGTGACTGTTTGGTTACCGAATGGGTGGAATTATTGTATGAAAATTCCGCGAGTGGGAGAAGTGATAGCCAGTCATCCTGTGCAAAAGAAGAAAAGCATCGTAGGTACTGTTCAAGGGTTTGATTGACCCTTTCAGTCTGTCCATTAGTTTGTGGGTGATAAGCTGTGGAGAGGCGGAGTTCAATGTTCAATGTTTCACATAAGGCCCTCCAAAATCTAGAAGTGAACTGCACCCCTCGATCAGAAACTATGCTGTCAGGGATGCCATGCAACCTTACAATCTCCTTGATAAAAGTTGAGGCAGTCTCCGGGGCAGAAGGAGTTCCTTGCAGAGGTACAAAGTGGGCCATTTTGGTCAAACGATCAACCACAACAAAAATGGTAGTAAAGTCTTCAGATGGGGGAAGTTCTACTATAAAATCCATGGAGATCATGCTCCATGGTTTCTCAGGTACAGGAAGGGGCTCAAGTAGACCCCAAGTTCTGGCTCTGTCTGTCTTATTCCGAAGGCATGAAATACAAGATCTTACATATTTCTTGCAGTCGTTCATCAAGTTTGGCCACCAGAATGTACGGGAGATCAAATTAGCCGTCTTGTGAATCCCAAAGTGACCCGCTTATGTAACTTCTGCACAATATTTGAGAGCGCAGAAATAGTTTTCTAAATGTCCTTCGGTGGAGAGGCCTCCCTTCCAGACTCCATCTCTGGCTGACTGGTACTGTCACGTACCTGGTAGGAGTCTGGAATGACGAGGTCGGCCTCCCTTGTATCTCCAACCCAAGCCCCACTGAGAATGGGACAGACCTAGGGTGAGGAGTTACACGAGTGCCTGTAGTTGCGTGCAGAACTTGTCAGCTGAGTTGCAGACGTGGAGATGCAGGCAGAGCATCTGGTAAGGAACTGGACTCAGGAAAGCTGGTAGGATGGACAGCTAGCACAGGCACTGGAGAAAGCGTTAAGCCAAGCAGGAGGCTGTGCAGGATCACAAGGGTGGCCGGGTTCGGTAGCAGACGGGCAGCGAGGTACTGGAAAAGGTTCAAGATTCAAATTGCCTCTTCTCTTCTTGTCGAAGAACTTTTTATTATCTGCCTGGGTCTTGGAGATTGTATCCTGCAGTAATTGGTAGTTGGAGTTAAGGAAGTTCAACCTGTCTTGTACGGCAGGTACAGAAGAATCAATAGGCAGCTCAGGCAAGAAAGAAGGATGGTATCCATAATTGGCGAAAAAAGGTGACTGTTTGGTTGCCGAATGGGTGGAATTATTGTATGAAAATTCCGCGAGTGGGAGAAGTGATAGCCAGTCATCCTGTGCAAAAGAAGAAAAGCATCGTAGGTACTGTTCAAGGGTTTGATTGACCCTTTCAGTCTGTCCATTAGTTTGTGGGTGATAAGCTGTGGAGAGGCGGAGTTCAATGTTCAAAGTTTCACATAAGGCCCTCCAAAATCTAGAAGTGAACTGCACCCCTCGATCAGAAATTATGCTGTCAGGGATGCCATGCAACCTTACAATCTCCTTGATAAAAGTTGAGGCAGTCTCGGGGCAGAAGGAGTTCCTTGCAGAGGTACAAAGTGGGCCATTTTGGTCAAACGATCAACCACAACGAAAATGGTAGTGAAGTCTTCAGATGGGGGAAGTTCTACTATAAAATCCATGGAGATCATGCTCCATGGTTTCTCAGGTACAGGAAGGGGCTCAAGTAGACCCCAAGTTCTGGCTCTGTCTGTCTTATTCCGAAGGCATGAAATACAAGATCTTACATATTTCTTGCAGTCGTTCATCAAGTTTGTCCACCAGAATGTACGGGAGATCGAATTAGCCGTCTTGTGAATCCCAAAGTGACCCGCTAGGGGATGATCATGACATCGCCCTAGGACGGCAACTCTGAACTGTTCTGGGATAAAGATTTGCCTCTTAGACAAATAGGCCTCTTAGTACAGGCCATCCCTTAGTTGAAGAGCCAGGTCCTTGGAAGGCGGTTGGTCTTCCACATATTGTCTTATTTGTGACATCAGATCCGCCTGAAGAAGTAAAAAATTATTGGCTGGTAGAATAGTATCAGGTTCCGAGGATACAACTGGATCACTGAACATGCGGGACAAGGCATCTGGTTTCCCGTTCTTTGAGCCAGGACAGTAGGTTATATGAAACATGAAACGAGAGAAAAAAAGTGCCCATCTTGTCTGCCGAGGTCTTAGGCGTTTAGCTGTCTTCAAATACTCAAGATTCTTGTGATCTGTGAAGATAAGAATTGGGTGAGAAGCTCCCTCCAAAAGGTAACGCCATTCTTCAAGAGCGGCCTTGATAGCCAGTAGCTCTCGGTCACCAACATCATAATTCCTTTCGGAAGGATTTAATTTTTTTAGAGAAGAAGGCCACAGGGTGGAGCAATGATTTGGGCCCTTGGCGTTGGGAAATAATAGCCTCAACTGCATTTTCCGAGGCGTCTACCTCCAAAACATAAGCTAAGGAGGGATCGGAATGTTTCAAGATGGGAGCTAAGGTGAATAAGGCTTTCAACTGTTCAAACGCTGTCTGAGCCTCTGGGGTCCATCGAAAGGGAACATGCTGTTTCGTTAGCTCAGTAATGGGAGTGATGATGCCAGAAAAGTCCTTAATAAATGTTCTATAAAAGTTAGTGTAACGGCACCCCAAGTATGAAAGGGGTTAACACCGTTAGGATATTCCCTTTCCAACCACACGACAGCCACCAGACACTCCAACCAGCTGAATAAGACCCCATACGAATGGTTCTCCCCCCAGATACGAGACAACGCTCTGTATTCAAGTTCCAAAACAGGGAATGCCTTTATTTTCAAAACACATGGTAACACATTTCTCTTCAAAACCCTCCCCCCCATCCTTTGGGGAACAGGGCGGGTTAAACTGTCCAATGACAATGGTAATACAGGTCAGGTGTGTTCAAACTTCTCCTTTGATAAACAGTCTTAGGCAGGAGGGTTGATCCCCCCCTCCTCACAGAAGACACTTCCACATCCCATAATATGGAGCCAGACGCTTTACCAAGCTCCAATCCACATCAACACAATGAAAGGGCCTGTAACATAGGTGGGGCTCATTAGCATTACACAAGGAGACAGGAGACACATCAGCCTCTCTTAATTTAACCTGTTGAGTTCATAAAACAGTAGATAGTTCTTTGCAGGTAAATGGGGAATATGGTGGATAAATATTACAGACCCATTTTAAGCAATCCAAGCCATATATATTCTTAATGTCCATTGTTTCCTGGCTAACCCTGTGTCCAAAGTGACCCCCTGTCACAGTTAGCAAACCCCACGAACCTCTGTACAGCTTTTCTGTCAGTAGGAGCAGACCATTCCAAGACAGAAGCGACTTTCTAAGGGTCCATGGAGATTCCCTCGGCGGAGATGACATGCCCTAGGAAATGCACAACTTGCTTTTCAAAGTCGCATTTTTCAGCCTTTGCGTAAAGTCAGTGTTCCCGCAATCGAGCTAATACCTTTTTTACATGAGTCCGATGGGATTCTAAAGTTTCAGAGAATACAAGGATGTCATCCAGATACACGATGACGAATAAATCAAGAAAGTCCCGAAAAAAATCGTTTACCAGATGCTGGAATGTGGCTGGAGCATTGCAGAGCCCGAATGGCATGACTAAATACTCAAAGTGGCCAAATCGTGTCCGGAAGGCCGTCTTCCATTCGTCTCCCTCCCTGATTCTGACAAGATTATAGGCACCCCTCAAGTCCAGTTTGGAGAACACTCGTGCCCCTCGCAGCTTCTGGAATAGTTCGGGAATCAGAGGAAGAGGGTACCGATTCTTGACAGTGACCCTGGTAAGGTCACGATAGTCCACACAGGGCCTCAAGGTGTGGTCTTTTTTCTCAACGAAGAAAATACCGGCTCCTGCTGGTGAAGTGGAAGGCCGAATGAACTGCTTTTCAAGGCTCTCGTCGATATAGGTACGCAGGGCTTCCAATTCAGGCTCAGAGAGAGGGTAAATCCGACCAAACGGGATCTCGGCTCCCGGTAGAAGTTCAATGGGGCAATCGTAAGTTCTATGAGGTGGAAGAGTGTCTGCACCCTTTTCATTAAAGACGTCCAGAAATTCGTGATAAGCAACCGGGATCAGTTTAGAGGCTTCATGGTCAGGGTGGATACCCAGGAGGGGCGTGGAGTTGACAGTTCCTCCCAAGAGGCAGTGCGTCTGGCAGTAGTTGGACGAAAAAGAGATATCTCCGGTAAGCCAGTCAACGTGAGGGTTGTGTGCCTTCAACCATGGAATGCCGAGGATAACGGGAAACATGGGATAAGCTATGACATCCAATCGGAGGAGTTCGCTATGGCCTGAAGAAGTCTGGCAGAGAATAGGCAAGGTCCCCTGAGTAACCGGGCCTGATTTAATACCGGAGCCGTCAGCCAGATGGACATGGAACCCTTGCCTCTTGGTACCCAAGGGCAGCTGCTGAAGAGAAGCAAATGCAGAGTCCACAAAACAGCTGCAGGCCCCAGAGTCTATGATTGCAAGTACTGAAACCGTCTTTTCGGGGAGCTGAAGCTTGATGGGAAGAGAGACATGTGACTGATCCTTCCCAGGGAGATGCATCACAATAGGCTGACGGGAAGAGACCCTGCAGGTCTCTGCCGGACAAGTTCGTATGAAGTGGCCAACCTCCCCGCAGTAGAGACACAGACTGCCTTGGACTCGACGTAGACGTTCAGCAGGAGAAAGAGGTAACCTACGAAAACTGCTGTGAGGTGCCTTATGCTGTTCCGTCCTTCTGGGGGAAGGAACAGGTAGAGGAGCAGGGGCGGCTGGCCTTGAAACCACAGAAAGAGTCCCTTTAGATTTTTCCGATTGCCTTTCTCGAAACCGCCGATCGATCTGAATAGTTAAATTTATCAGATCTTCCAGGGACGCGGGTATTCCCACTCTGGCAAGTTCATCTTTTACGGTGTCAGAAAGACCTAGACGGAACTGGTGACGAAGTGCAGAGTGATTCCATTGGGTATCTGTGCTCCAAACACGAAAGTCAGTTACGTAATCTTCAACAGGCCTTGGCCCTTGCTGTAATTTGTCAAGCATGGATTCGGCAGTTTGCTGGGAAAAGGGGTCAGTGTATAACTGAGCCATGGCTGAGAAGAATGAACCCGTGGCAGTCAGAACAGGGTCATGTTGTTCCCGAAGGTGATGAGCCCAGGAGAGTGGTTCGTTCAGTAGTAGTGTAATAATAAACCCTACCTTGATGTCCTCTGATGCAAAGGTTCGGGGTAGCAGAGAAAAATAAAGTTCACAAGAATTCCGGAAGGTACGAAACTTTTTGCGTTCTCCAGAAAACCGTTCAGGGATAGGCACTTTGGGTTCCGGAGGGGGAGTTGCATCACGGAACAGACCAGACTCTGTTTGAGTAGAAAAATTCCATGGCGGTGAAAGGAGCACAGGCCGATGCGACGGTCACCTCATGCGGAAGTCGCTCTTCCATGCGACCAAGATTCTCTTGTAACTTCTGCACAATATTTGAGAGCGCAGAAATAGTTTGGTAAATGTCCTTCGGTGGAGAGGCCTCCCTTCCAGACTCCATCTCTGGCTGACTGGTACTGTCACGTACCTGGTAGGAGTCTGGAATGAAGAGGTCGGCCTCCCTTGTATCTCCAACCCAAGCCCCACTGAGGATGGGACAGACCTAGGGTGAGGAGTTACACGAGTGCCTGTAGTTGCGTGCAGAACTTGTCAGCTGAGTTGCAGACGTGGAGATGCAGGCAGAGCATCTGGTAAGGAACTGGACTCAGGAAAGCTGGTAGGATGGACAGCTAGCACAGGCACTGGAGACAGCGTTAAGCCAAGCAGGAGGCTGGTGCAGGATCACAAGGGTGGCCGGGTTCGGTAGCAGACGGGCAGCGAGGTACAAGGCACAGGCAGGAGGGAGGTCAGATGGGAAGCCGAGATCAGGAACCAGTAATCAATTATTCAAGTCCGGAAGCAAGGTCAAAGGGAAGCCAAGGTTCAGCAACAGGGATCAAGCCAGGTTTAAACAGAGTTCAGTTATCAGGGTACTTGCTGAAGACCAGTCAGCACTTGTCAGAAGTCAGAGCATCCTTTAAGTAGGCAGGCTGGTGCCAAAGGGAATTAGGAGCGTGCTCCTGCGCGCGCACGTTGCCCGTGTGCGCACGCGCATGCGCGAATTGCGCACACGCATGCGCAATGGTACTCCGGAAAGGCCGCTGCGTACTGGGGATGCGCGCGCGCGCGCCAGCATTCCGAGACTGTTGATGAATGCGCGCATGCGCAGACGGATTCCCGGCAGCTTCCTTACATTGCCCCCCCTTAGGGGCAGCCTCTGGATGCCCCTCAGGACCTCTTTTTCCGGGTGGCGTAGAAAGAAAGCTCGTACCAGTCTTGGAGCATGCACATCAGAAGCTGGTTCCCAGGAACTTTCTTCCGGCCCGTAGCCTTTCCATTTAATGAGAAACTGTGTTTGGTTACCTCTCTTCCTACAGTCCAATACGGCCTCCACCTCAAATTCCTCATTCCCTTCGATAAGTAGCGGTGGAGGGGTTTCATAAATCTGATTTGGGAAAGGATTTGGCACTGTAGGCTTCAACAAAGAAACATGGAATACTGGGTGGATTCTCAGGTTCTTGGGTAACACTAATTCGAATGCTACTGCATTAATCTTTCTCTTGACTGGAAAAGGCCCCAAAAATCTTGGGCCAAGCTTCCTCGAGGGGCAACTTAGTTTCAAGTTCGCTGTGGAAAGCCAGACCTTATCTCCAGGTTCAAGATTCAAATTGCCTCTTCTCTTCTTGTCGAAGAACTTTTTATTATCTGCCTGGGTCTTGGAGATTGTATCCTGCAGTAATTGGTAGTTGGAGTTAAGGAAGTTCAACCTGTCTTGTACGGCAGGTACAGAAGAATCAATAGGCAGCTCAGGCAAGAAAGAAGGATGGTATCCATAATTGGCGAAAAAAGGTGACTGTTTGGTTGCCGAATGGGTGGAATTATTGTATGAAAATTCCGCGAGTGGGAGAAGTGATAGCCAGTCATCCTGTGCAAAAGAAGAAAAGCATCGTAGGTACTGTTCAAGGGTTTGATTGACCCTTTCAGTCTGTCCATTAGTTTGTGGGTGATAAGCTGTGGAGAGGCGGAGTTCAATATTCAAAGTTTCACATAAGGCCCTCCAAAATCTAGAAGTGAACTGCACCCCTCGATCAGAAACTATGCTGTCAGGGATGCCATGCAACCTTACAATCTCCTTGATAAAAGTTGAGGCAGTCTCCGGGGCAGAAGGAGTTCCTTGCAGAGGTACAAAGTGGGCCATTTTGGTCAAACGATCAACCACAACGAAAATGGTAGTGAAGTCTTCAGATGGGGGAAGTTCTACTATAAAATCCATGGAGATCATGCTCCATGGTTTCTCAGGTACAGGAAGGGGCTCAAGTAGACCCCAAGTTCTGGCTCTGTCTGTCTTATTCCGAAGGCATGAAATACAAAATCTTACATATTTCTTGCAGTCGTTCATCAAGTTTGGCCACCAGAATGTACGGGAGATCGAATTAGCCGTCTTGTGAATCCCAAAGTGACCCGCTAGGGGATGATCATGACATCGCCCTAGGACGGCAACTCTGAACTGTTCTGGGATAAAGATTTGCCTCTTAGGGAAGTACAGGCCATCACTTAGTTGAAGAGCCAGGTCCTTGGAAGGCGGTTGGTCTTCCACATATTTTCTTATATGTGACATCAGATCCGCCTGAAGAAGTAAAAAATGATTGGCTGGTAGAATAGTATCAGGTTCCGAGGATACAACTGGATCACTGAACATGCGGGACAAGGCATCTGGTTTCCTGTTCTTTGAGCCAGGACGGTAGTTTATATGAAACATGAAACGAGAGAAAAAAAGTGCCCATCTTGCCTGCCGAGGTCTTAGGCGTTTAGCTGTCTTCAAATACTCAAGATTCTTGTGATCTGTGAAGATAAGAATTGGGTGAGAAGCTCCCTCCAAAAGGTAACGCCATTCTTCAAGAGCGGCCTTGATAGCCAGTAGCTCTCGGTCACCAACATCATAATTCCTTTCGGAAGGATTTAATTTTTTAGAGAAGAAGGCCACAGGGTGGAGCAATGATTTGGGCCCTTGGCGTTGGGAAATAATAGCCCCAACTGCATTTTCCGAGGCGTCTACCTCCAAAACATAAGCTAAGGAGGGATCGGGATGTTTCAAGATGGGAGCTGAGGTGAATAAGGCTTTCAACTGTTCAAACGCTGTCTGAGCCTCTGGGGTCCATCGAAAGGGAACATGCTGTTTCGTTAGCTGAGTAATGGGAGTGATGATGCCAGAAAAGTCCTTAATAAATTTTCTATAAAAGTTAGCAAACCCCACGAACCTCTGTACAGCTTTTCTGTCAGTAGGAGCAGGCCATTCCAAGACAGAAGCAGCTTTCTGAGGGTCCATGGAGATTCCCTCGGCGGAGATGACAAGCCCTAGGAAATGCACAACTTGCTTTTCAAAGTCGCATTTTTCAGCCTTTGCGTAAAGTCGGTGTTCCCGCAATCGAGCTAATACCTTTTTTACATGAGTCCGATGGGATTCTAACGTTTCAGAGAATACAAGGATGTCATCCAGATACACGATGACGAATAAATCAAGAAAGTCCCGAAAAACATCGTTTACCAGATGCTGGAATGTGGCTGGAGCATTGCAGAGCCCGAATGGCATGACTTAAATACTCAAAGTGGCCAAAGCGTGTCCGGAAAGCCGTCTTCCATTCGTCTCCCTCCCTGATTCTGACAAGATTATAGGCACCCCTCAAGTCCAGTTTGGAGAACATACGTGCCCCTCGCAGCCTCTGGAATAGTTCGGGAATCAGAGGAAGAGGGTACCGATTCTTGACAGTGACCCTGTTAAGGTCACGATAGTCCACACAGGGCCTCAAGGTGTGGTCTTTTTTCTCAACGAAGAAAATACCGGCTCCTGCTGGTGAAGTGGAAGGCCGAATGAACTGCTTTTCAAGGCTCTCGTCGATATAGGTACGCAGGGCTTCCAATTCAGGCTCAGAGAGAGGGTAAATCCTACCAAACGGGATCTCGGCTCCCGGTAGAAGTTCAATGGGGCAATCGTAAGTTCTATGAGGTGGAAGAGTGTCTGCACCCTTTTCATTAAAGACGTCCAGAAATTCGTGATAAGCAACCGGGATCAGTTTAGAGGCTTCATGGTCAGGGTGGATACCCAGGAGGGGCGTGGAGTTGACAGTTCCTCCCAAGAGGCAGTGCGTCTGGCAGTAGTTGGACGAAAAAGAGATATCTCCGGTAAGCCAGTCAACGTGAGGGTTGTGTGCCTTCAACCATGGAATGCCGAGGATAACGGGAAACATGGGATAAGCTATGACATCCAATCGGAGGAGTTCGCTATGGCCTGAAGAAGTCTGGCAGAGAATAGGCAAGGTCCCCTGAGTAACCGGGCCTGATTTAATACCGGAGCCGTCAGCCAGATGGACATGGAACCCTTGCCTCTTGGTACCCAAGGGCAGCTGCTGAAGAGAAGCAAATGCAGAGTCCACAAAACAGCTGCAGGCCCCAGGGTCTATGATTGCAAGTACTGAAACCGTCTTTTCGGGGAGCTGAAGCTTGATGGGAAGAGAGACATGTGACTGATCCTTCCCAGGGAGATGCATCACAAGAGGCTGACGGGAAGAGACCCTGCAGGTCTCTGCCGGACAAGTTCGTATGAAGTGGCCAACCTCCCCGCAGTAGAGACACAGACTGCCTTGGACTCGACGTAGACGTTCAGCAGGAGAAAGAGGTAACCTACGAAAACTGCTGTGAGGTGCCTTATGCTGTTCCGTCCTTCTGGGGGAAGGAACAGGTAGAGGAGCAGGGGCGGCTGGTCTTGAAACCACAGAAAGAGTCCCTTTAGATTTTTCCGATTGCCTTTCTCGAAACCGCCGATCAATCTGAATAGTTAAATTTATCAGATCTTCCAGGGACGCGGGTATTCCCACTCTGGCAAGTTCATCTTTTACGGTGTCAGAAAGACCTAGACGGGTCTGGTGACGAAGTGCAGAGTGATTCCATTGGGTATCTGCGCTCCAAACACGAAAGTCAGTTACGTAATCTTCAACAGGCCTTGGCCCTTGCTGTAATTTGTCAAGCATGGATTCGGCAGTTTGCTGGGAAAAGGGGTCAGTGTATAACTGAGCCATGGCTGAGAAGAATGAACCCGTGGCAGTCAGAACAGGGTCATGTTGTTCCCGAAGGTGATGAGCCCAGGAGAGTGGTTCGTTCAGTAGTAGTGTAATAATAAACCCTACCTTGATGTCCTCTGATGCAAAGGTTCGGGGTAGCAGAGAAAAATAAAGTTCACAAGAATTCCGGAAGGTACGAAACTTCTTGCGTTCTCCAGAAAACCGTTCAGGGATAGGCACTTTGGGTTCCGGAGGGGGAGTGGCATCACGGAACAGACCAGACTCTGTTTGAGTAGAAAAATTCCATGGCGGTGAAAGGAGCACAGGCCGATGCGACGGTCACCTCATGTGGAAGTCGCTCTTCCATGCGACCAAGATTCTCTTGTAACTTCTGCACAATATTTGAGAGCGCAGAAATAGTTTGGTAAATGTCCTTCGGTGGAGAGGCCTCCCTTCCAGACTCCATCTCTGGCTGACTGGTACTGTCACGTACCTGGTAGGAGTCTGGAATGACGAGGTCGGCCTCCCTTGTATCTCCAACCCAAGCCCCACTGAGGATGGGACAGACCTAGGGTGAGGAGTTACACGAGTGCCTGTAGTTGCGTGCAGAACTTGTCAGCTGAGTTGCAGACGTGGAGATGCAGGCAGAGCATCTGGTAAGGAACTGGACTCAGGAAAGCTGGTAGGATGGACAGCTAGCACAGGCACTGGAGACAGCGTTAAGCCAAGCAGGAGGCTGGTGCAGGATCACAAGGGTGGCCGGGTTCGGTAGCAGACATGCAGCGAGGTACAAGGCACAGGCAGGAGGGAGCTCAGATGGGAAGCCGAGATCAGGAACCAGTAATCAAGTATTCAAGTCCGGAAGCAAGGTCAAAGGGAAGCCAAGGTTCAGCAACAGGGATCAAGCCAGGTTTAAACAGAGTTCAGGTATCAGGGTACTTGCTGAAGACCAGTCAGCACTTGTCAGAAGTCAGAGCATCCTTTAAGTAGGCAGGCTGGTGCCAAAGGGAATTAGGAGCGTGCTCCTGCGTGTGCACGTTGCCCGTGCGCACGCGCATGCGTGAATTGCGCACACGCATGCGCAATGGTACTCCGGAAAGGCCGCTGCGTACTGGGGATGCGCGCGCGCGCGCCAGCATTCCGAGACTGTTGACGAATGCGCGCATGCGCAGACGGATTCCCGGCAGCTTCCTTACATTGCCCCCCCTTAGGGGCAGACTCTGGATGCCCCTCATGACCTCTTTTTCCGGGTGGCGTAGAAAGAAAGCTCGTACCAGTCTTGGAGCATGCACATCAGAAGCTGGTTCCCAGGAACTTTCTTCCGGCCCGTAGCCTTTCCATTTAATGAGAAACTGTGTTTGGTTACCTCTCTTCCTACAGTCCAATACGGCCTCCACCTCAAATTCCTCATTCCCTTCGATAAGTAGCGGTGGAGGGGTTTCAGAAATCTGATTTGGGAAAGGATTTGGCACTGTAGGCTTCAACAAAGAAACATGGAATACTGGGTGGATTCTCAGGTTCTTGGGTAACACTAATTCGAATGCTACTGCATTAATCTTTCTCTTGACTGGAAAAGGCCCCAAAAATCTTGGGCCAAGCTTCCTCGAGGGGCAACTTAGTTTCAAGTTCGCTGTGGAAAGCCAGACCTTATCTCCAGGTTCAAGATTCAAATTGCCTCTTCTCTTCTTGTCGAAGAACTTTTTATTATCTGCCTGGGTCTTGGAGATTGTATCCTGCAGTAATTGGTAGTTGGAGTTAAGGAAGTTCAACCTGTCTTGTACGGCAGGTACAGAAGAATCAATAGGCAGCTCAGGCAAGAAAGAAGGATGGTATCCATAATTGGCGAAAAAAGGTGACTGTTTGGTTGCCGAATGGGTGGAATTATTGTATGAAAATTCCGCGAGTGGGAGAAGTGATAGCCAGTCATCCTGTGCAAAAGAAGAAAAGCATCGTAGGTACTGTTCAAGGGTTTGATTGACCCTTTCAGTCTGTCCATTAGTTTGTGGGTGATAAGCTGTGGAGAGGCGGAGTTCAATATTCAAAGTTTCACATAAGGCCCTCCAAAATCTAGAGGTGAACTGCACCCCTCGATCAGAAACTATGCTGTCAGGGATGCCATGCAACCTTACAATCTCCTTGATAAAAGTTGAGGCAGTCTCCGGGGCAGAAGGAGTTCCTTGCAGAGGTACAAAGTGGGCCATTTTGGTCAAACGATCAACCACAGCGAAAATGGTAGTGAAGTCTTCAGATGGGGGAAGTTCTACTATAAAATCCATGGAGATCATGCTCCATGGTTTCTCAGGTACAGGAAGGGGCTCAAGTAGACCCCAAGTTCTGGCTCTGTCTGTCTTATTCCGAAGGCATGAAATACAAAATCTTACATATTTCTTGCAGTCGTTCATCAAGTTTGGCCACCAGAATGTACGGGAGATCGAATTAGCCGTCTTGTGAATCCCAAAGTGACCCGCTAGGGGATGATCATGACATCGCCCTAGGACGGCAACTCTGAACTGTTCTGGGATAAAGATTTGCCTCTTAGGGAAGTACAGGCCATCCCTTAGTTGAAGAGGCAGGTCCTTGGAAGGCGGTTGGTCTTCCACATATTTTCTTATATGTGACATCAGATCCGCCTGAAGAAGTAAAAAATTATTGGCTGGTAGAATAGTATCAGGTTCCGAGGATACAACTGGATCACTGAACATGCGGGACAAGGCATCTGGTTTCCCGTTCTTTGAGCCAGGACGGTAGTTTATATGAAACATGAAACAAAAGAAAAAAAGTGCCCATCTTGCCTGCCGAGGTCTTAGGCGTTTAGCTGTCTTCAAATACTCAAGATTCTTGTGATCTGTGAAGATAAGAATTGGGTGAGAAGCTCCCTCCAAAAGGTAACGCCATTCTTCAAGAGCGGCCTTGATAGCCAGTAGCTCTCGGTCACCAACATCATAATTCCTTTCGGAAGGATTTAATTTTTTAGAGAAGAAGGCCACAGGGTGGAGCAATGATTTGGGCCCTTGGCGTTGGGAAATAATAGCCCCAACTGCATTTTCCGATGCGTCTACCTCCAAAACATAAGCTAAGGAGGGATCGGGATGTTTCAAGATGGGAGCTGAGGTGAATAAGGCTTTCAACTGTTCAAACGCTGTCTGAGCCTCTGGGGTCCATCGAAAGGGAACATGCTGTTTCGTTAGCTGAGTAATGGGAGTGATGATGCCAGAAAAGTCCTTAATAAATTTTCTATAAAAGTTAGCAAACCCCACGAACCTCTGTACAGCTTTTCTGTCAGTAGGAGCAGGCCATTCCAAGACAGAAGCAACTTTCTGAGGATCCATGGAGATTCCCTCGGCGGAGATGACAAGCCCTAGGAAATGCACAACTTGCTTTTCAAAGTCGCATTTTTCAGCCTTTGCGTAAAGTCGGTGTTCCCGCAATCGAGCTAATACCTTTTTTACATGAGTCCGATGGGATTCTAACGTTTCAGAGAATACAAGGATGTCATCCAGATACACGATGACGAATAAATCAAGAAAGTCCCGAAAAACATCGTTTACCAGATGCTGGAATGTGGCTGGAGCATTGCAGAGCCCGAATGGCATGACTTAAATACTCAAAGTGGCCAAAGCGTGTCCGGAAAGCCGTCTTCCATTCGTCTCCCTCCCTGATTCTGACAAGATTATAGGCACCCCTCAAGTCCAGTTTGGAGAACATACGTGCCCCTCGCAGCCTCTGGAATAGTTCGGGAATCAGAGGAAGAGGGTACCGATTCTTGACAGTGACCCTGTTAAGGTCACGATAGTCCACACAGGGCCTCAAGGTGTGGTCTTTTTTCTCAACGAAGAAAATACCGGCTCCTGCTGGTAAAGTGGAAGGCCGAATGAACTGCTTTTCAAGGCTCTCGTCGATATAGGTACGCAGGGCTTCCAATTCAGGCTCAGAGAGAGGGTAAATCCGACCAAACGGGATCTCGGCTCCCGGTAGAAGTTCGATGGGGCAATCGTAAGTTCTATGAGGTGGAAGAGTGTCTGCACCCTTTTCATTAAAGACGTCCAGAAATTCGTGATAAGCAACCGGGATCAGTTTAGAGGCTTCATGGTCAGGGTGGATACCCAGGAGGGGCGTGGAGTTGACAGTTCCTCCCAAGAGGCAGTGCGTCTGGCAGTAGTTGGACGAAAAAGAGATATCTCCGGTAAGCCAGTCAATGTGAGGGTTGTGTGCCTTCAACCATGGAATGCCGAGGATAACGGGAAACATGGGATAAGCTATGACATCCAATCGGAGGAGTTCGCTATGGCCTGAAGAAGTCTGACAGAGAATAGGCAAGGTCCCCTGAGTAACCGGGCCTGATTTAATACCGGAGCCGTCAGCCAGATGGACATGGAACCCTTGCCTCTTGGTACCCAAGGGCAGCTGCTGAAGAGAAGCAAATGCAGAGTCCACAAAACAGCTGCAGGCCCCAGAGTCTATGATTGCAAGTACTGAAACCGTCTTTTCGGGGAGCTGAAGCTTGATGGGAAGAGAGACATGTGACTGATCCTTCCCAGGGAGATGCATCACAAGAGGCTGACGGGAAGAGACCCTGCAGGTCTCTGCCGGACAAGTTCGTATGAAGTGGCCAACCTCCCCGCAGTAGAGACACAGACTGCCTTGGACTCGACGTAGACGTTCAGCAGGAGAAAGAGGTAACCTACGAAAACTGCTGTGAGGTGCCTTATGCTGTTCCGTCCTTCTGGGGGAAGGAACAGGTAGAGGAGCAGGGGCGGCTGGCCTTGAAACCACAGAAAGAGTCCCTTTAGATTTTTCCGATTGCCTTTCTCGAAACCGCCGATCGATCTGAATAGTTAAATTTATCAGATCTTCCAGGGACGCGGGTATTCCCACTCTGGCAAGTTCATCTTTTACGGTGTCAGAAAGACCTAGACGGAACTGGTGACGAAGTGCAGAGTGATTCCATTGGGTATCTGCGCTCCAAACACGAAAGTCAGTTACGTAATCTTCAACAGGCCTTGGCCCTTGCTGTAATTTGTCAAGCATGGATTCGGCAGTTTGCTGGGAAAAGGGGTCAGTGTATAACTGAGCCATGGCTGAGAAGAATGAACCCGTGGCAGTCAGAACAGGGTCATGTTGTTCCCGAAGGTGATGAGCCCAGGAGAGTGGTTCGTTCAGTAGTAGTGTAATAATAAACCCTACCTTGATGTCCTCTGATGCAAAGGTTCGGGGTAGCAGAGAAAAATAAAGTTCACAAGAATTCCGGAAGGTACGAAACTTCTTGCGTTCTCCAGAAAACCGTTCAGGGATAGGCACTTTGGGTTCCGGAGGGGGAGTGGCATCACGGAACAGACCAGACTCTGTTTGAGTAGAAAAATTCCATGGCGGTGAAAGGAGCACAGGCCGATGCGACGGTCACCTCATGCGGAAGTCGCTCTTCCATGCGACCAAGATTCTCTTGTAACTTCTGCACAATATTTGAGAGCGCAGAAATAGTTTGGTAAATGTCCTTCGGTGGAGAGGCCTCCCTTCCAGACTCCATCTCTGGCTGACTGGTACTGTCACGTACCTGGTAGGAGTCTGGAATGACGAGGTCGGCCTCCCTTGTATCTCCAACCCAAGCCCCACTGAGGATGGGACAGACCTAGGGTGAGGAGTTACACGAGTGCCTGTAGTTGCGTGCAGAACTTGTCAGCTGAGTTGCAGACGTGGAGATGCAGGCAGAGCATCTGGTAAGGAACTGGACTCAGGAAAGCTGGTAGGATGGACAGCTAGCACAGGCACTGGAGACAGCGTTAAGCCAAGCAGGAGGCTGGTGCAGGATCACAAGGGTGGCCGGGTTCGGTAGCAGACGGGCAGCGAGGTACAAGGCACAGGCAGGAGGGAGGTCAGATGGGAAGCCGAGATCAGGAACCAGTAATCAAGTATTCAAGTCCGGAAGCAAGGTCAAAGGGAAGCCAAGGTTCAGCAACAGGGATCAAGCCAGGTTTAAACAGAGTTCAGGTATCAGGGTACTTGCTGAAGACCAGTCAGCACTTGTCAGAAGTCAGAGTATCCTTTAAGTAGGCAGGCTGGTGCCAAAGGGAATTAGGAGCGTGCTCCTGCGCGCGCACGTTGCCCGTGCGCACGCGCATGCGCGAATTGCGCACACGCATGCGCGATGGTACTCCGGAAAGGCCGCTGCGTACTGGGGATGCGCGTGCGCGCCAGCATTCCGAGACTGTTGACGAATGCGCGCATGCGCAGACGGATTCCCGGCAGCTTCCTTACATTGCCCCCCCTTAGGGGCAGACTCTGGATGCCCCTCATGACCTCTTTTTCCGGGTGGCGTAGAAAGAAAGCTCGTACCAGTCTTGGAGCATGCACATCAGAAGCTGGTTCCCAGGAACTTTCTTCCGGCCCGTAGCCTTTCCATTTAATGAGAAACTGTGTTTGGTTACCTCTCTTCCTACAGTCCAATACGGCCTCCACCTCAAATTCCTCATTCCCTTCGATAAGTAGCGGTGGAGGGGTTTCAGAAATCTGATTTGGGAAAGGATTTGGCACTGTAGGCTTCAACAAAGAAACATGGAATACTGGGTGGATTCTCAGGTTCTTGGGTAACACTAATTCGAATGCTACTGCATTAATCTTTCTCTTGACTGGAAAAGGCCCCAAAAATCTTGGGCCAAGCTTCCTCGAGGGGCAACTTAGTTTCAAGTTCGCTGTGGAAAGCCAGACCTTATCTCCAGGTTCAAGATTCAAATTGCCTCTTCTCTTCTTGTCGAAGAACTTTTTATTATCTGCCTGGGTCTTGGAGATTGTATCCTGCAGTAATTGGTAGTTGGAGTTAAGGAAGTTCAACCTGTCTTGTACGGCAGGTACAGAAGAATCAATAGGCAGCTCAGGCAAGAAAGAAGGATGGTATCCATAATTGGCGAAAAAAGGTGACTGTTTGGTTGCCGAATGGGTGGAATTATTGTATGAAAATTCCGCGAGTGGGAGAAGTGATAGCCAGTCATCCTGTGCAAAAGAAGAAAAGCATCGTAGGTACTGTTCAAGGGTTTGATTGACCCTTTCAGTCTGTCCATTAGTTTGTGGGTGATAAGCTGTGGAGAGGCGGAGTTCAATATTCAAAGTTTCACATAAGGCCCTCCAAAATCTAGAAGTGAACTGCACCCCTCGATCAGAAACTATGCTGTCAGGGATGCCATGCAACCTTACAATCTCCTTGATAAAAGTTGAGGCAGTCTCCGGGGCAGAAGGAGTTCCTTGCAGAGGTACAAAGTGGGCCATTTTGGTCAAACGATCAACCACAGCGAAAATGGTAGTGAAGTCTTCAGATGGGGGAAGTTCTACTATAAAATCCATGGAGATCATGCTCCATGGTTTCTCAGGTACAGGAAGGGGCTCAAGTAGACCCCAAGGTCTGGCTCTGTCTGTCTTATTCCGAAGGCATGAAATACAAAATCTTACATATTTCTTGCAGTCGTTCATCAAGTTTGGCCACCAGAATGTACGGGAGATCGAATTAGCCGTCTTGTGAATCCCAAAGTGACCCGCTAGGGGATGATCATGACATCGCCCTAGGACGGCAACTCTGAACTGTTCTGGGATAAAGATTTGCCTCTTAGGGAAGTACAGGCCATCCCTTAGTTGAAGAGGCAGGTCCTTGGAAGGCGGTTGGTCTTCCACATATTTTCTTATATGTGACATCAGATCCGCCTGAAGAAGTAAAAAATTATTGGCTGGTAGAATAGTATCAGGTTCCGAGGATACAACTGGATCACTGAACATGCGGGACAAGGCATCTGGTTTCCCGTTCTTTGAGCCAGGACGGTAGTTTATATGAAACATGAAACGAGAGAAAAAAAGTGCCCATCTTGCCTGCCGAGGTCTTAGGCGTTTAGCTGTCTTCAAATACTCAAGATTCTTGTGATCTGTGAAGATAAGAATTGGGTGAGAAGCTCCCTCCAAAAGGTAACGCCATTCTTCAAGAGCGGCCTTGATAGCCAGTAGCTCTCGGTCACCAACATCATAATTCCTTTCGGAAGGATTTAATTTTTTAGAGAAGAAGGCCACAGGGTGGAGCAATGATTTGGGCCCTTGGCGTTGGGAAATAATAGCCCCAACTGCATTTTCCGAGGCGTCTACCTCCAAAACATAAGCTAAGGAGGGATCGGGATGTTTCAAGATGGGAGCTGAGGTGAATAAGGCTTTCAACTGTTCAAACGCTGTCTGAGCCTCTGGGGTCCATCGAAAGGGAACATGCTGTTTCGTTAGCTGAGTAATGGGAGTGATGATGCCAGAAAAGACCTTAATAAATTTTCTATAAAAGTTAGCAAACCCCACGAACCTCTGTACAGCTTTTCTGTCAGTAGGAGCAGGCCATTCCAAGACAGAAGCAACTTTCTGAGGGTCCATGGAGATTCCCTCGGCGGAGATGACAAGCCCTAGGAAATGCACAACTTGCTTTTCAAAGTCGCATTTTTCAGCCTTTGCGTAAAGTCGGTGTTCCCGCAATCGAGCTAATACCTTTTTTACATGAGTCCGATGGGATTCTAACGTTTCAGAGAATACAAGGATGTCATCCAGATACACGATGACGAATAAATCAAGAAAGTCCCGAAAAACATCGTTTACCAGATGCTGGAATGTGGCTGGAGCATTGCAGAGCCCGAATGGCATGACTTAAATACTCAAAGTGGCCAAAGCGTGTCCGGAAAGCCGTCTTCCATTCGTCTCCCTCCCTGATTCTGACAAGATTATAGGCACCCCTCAAGTCCAGTTTGGAGAACATACGTGCCCCTCGCAGCCTCTGGAATAGTTCGGGAATCAGAGGAAGAGGGTACCGATTCTTGACAGTGACCCTGTTAAGGTCACGATAGTCCACACAGGGCCTCAAGGTGTGGTCTTTTTTCTCAACGAAGAAAATACCGGCTCCTGCTGGTGAAGTGGAAGGCCGAATGAACTGCTTTTCAAGGCTCTCGTCGATATAGGTACGCAGGGCTTCCAATTCAGGCTCAGAGAGAGGGTAAATCCGACCAAACGGGATCTCGGCTCCCGGTAGAAGTTCAATGGGGCAATCGTAGGTTCTATGAGGTGGAAGAGTGTCTGCACCCTTTTCATTAAAGACGTCCAGAAATTCGTGATAAGCAACCGGGATCAGTTTAGAGGCTTCATGGTCAGGGTGGATACCCAGGAGGGGCGTGGAGTTGACAGTTCCTCCCAAGAGGCAGTGCGTCTGGCAGTAGTTGGACGAAAAAGAGATATCTCCGGTAAGCCAGTCAACGTGAGGGTTGTGTGCCTTCAACCATGGAATGCCGAGGATAACGGGAAACATGGGATAAGCTATGACATCCAATCGGAGGAGTTCGCTATGGCCTGAAGAAGTCTGGCAGAGAATAGGCAAGGTCCCCTGAGTAACCGGGCCTGATTTAATACCGGAGCCGTCAGCCAGATGGACATGGAACCCTTGCCTCTTGGTACCCAAGGGCAGCTGCTGAAGAGAAGCAAATGCAGAGTCCACAAAACAGCTGCAGGCCCCAGAGTCTATGATTGCAAGTACTGAAACCGTCTTTTCGGGGGAGCTGAAGCTTGATGGGAAGAGAGACATGTGACTGATCCTTCCCAGGGAGATGCATCACAATAGGCTGACGGGAAGAGACCCTGCAGGTCTCTGCCGGACAAGTTCGTATGAAGTGGCCAACCTCCCCGCAGTAGAGACACAGACTGCCTTGGACTCGACGTAGACGTTCAGCAGGAGAAAGAGGTAACCTACGAAAACTGCTGTGAGGTGCCTTATGCTGTTCCGTCCTTCTGGGGGAAGGAACAGGTAGAGGAGCAGGGGCGGCTGGCCTTGAAACCACAGAAAGAGTCCCTTTAGATTTTTCCGATTGCCTTTCTCGAAACCGCCGATCGATCTGAATAGTTAAATTTATCAGATCTTCCAGGGACGCGGGTATTCCCACTCTGGCAAGTTCATCTTTTACGGTGTCAGAAAGACCTAGACGGAACTGGTGACGAAGTGCAGAGTGATTCCATTGGGTATCTGCGCTCCAAACACGAAAGTCAGTTACGTAATCTTCAACAGGCCTTGGCCCTTGCTGTAATTTGTCAAGCATGGATTCGGCAGTTTGCTGGGAAAAGGGGTCAGTGTATAACTGAGCCATGGCTGAGAAGAATGAACCCGTGGCAGTCAGAACAGGGTCATGTTGTTCCCGAAGGTGATGAGCCCAGGAGAGTGGTTCGTTCAGTAGTAGTGTAATAATAAACCCTACCTTGATGTCCTCTGATGCAAAGGTTCGGGGTAGCAGAGAAAAATAAAGTTCACAAGAATTCCGGAAGGTACGAAACTTTTTGCGTTCTCCAGAAAACCGTTCAGGGATAGGCACTTTGGGTTCCGGAGGGGGAGTTGCATCACGGAACAGACCAGACTCTGTTTGAGTAGAAAAATTCCATGGCGGTGAAAGGAGCACAGGCCGATGCGACGGTCACCTCATGCGGAAGTCGCTCTTCCATGCGACCAAGATTCTCTTGTAACTTCTGCACAATATTTGAGAGCGCAGAAATAGTTTGGTAAATGTCCTTCGGTGGAGAGGCCTCCCTTCCAGACTCCATCTCTGGCTGACTGGTACTGTCACGTACCTGGTAGGAGTCTGGAATGAAGAGGTCGGCCTCCCTTGTATCTCCAACCCAAGCCCCACTGAGGATGGGACAGACCTAGGGTGAGGAGTTACACGAGTGCCTGTAGTTGCGTGCAGAACTTGTCAGCTGAGTTGCAGACGTGGAGATGCAGGCAGAGCATCTGGTAAGGAACTGGACTCAGGAAAGCTGGTAGGATGGACAGCTAGCACAGGCACTGGAGACAGCGTTAAGCCAAGCAGGAGGCTGGTGCAGGATCACAAGGGTGGCCGGGTTCGGTAGCAGACGGGCAGCGAGGTACAAGGCACAGGCAGGAGGGAGGTCAGATGGGAAGCCGAGATCAGGAACCAGTAATCAATTATTCAAGTCCGGAAGCAAGGTCAAAGGGAAGCCAAGGTTCAGCAACAGGGATCAAGCCAGGTTTAAACAGAGTTCAGGTATCAGGGTACTTGCTGAAGACCAGTCAGCACTTGTCAGAAGTCAGAGCATCCTTTAAGTAGGCAGGCTGGTGCCAAAGGGAATTAGGAGCGTGCTCCTGCGCGCGCACGTTGCCCGTGCGCACGCGCATGCGCGAATTGCGCACACGCATGCGCAATGGTACTCCGGAAAGGCCGCTGCGTACTGGGGATGCGTGCGCGCGCGCCAGCATTCCGAGACTGTTGACGAATGCGCGCATGCGCAGACGGATTCCCGGCAGCTTCCTTACATTGCCCCCCCTTAGGGGCAGACTCTGGATGCCCCTCATGACCTCTTTTTCCGGGTGGCGTAGAAAGAAAGCTCGTACCAGTCTTGGAGCATGCACATCAGAAGCTGGTTCCCAGGAACTTTCTTCCGGCCCGTAGCCTTTCCATTTAATGAGAAACTGTGTTTGGTTACCTCTCTTCCTACAGTCCAATACGGCCTCCACCTCAAATTCCTCATTCCCTTCGATAAGTAGCGGTGGAGGGGTTTCAGAAATCTGATTTGGGAAAGGATTTGGCACTGTAGGCTTCAACAAAGAAACATGGAATACTGGGTGGATTCTCAGGTTCTTGGGTAACACTAATTCGAATGCTACTGCATTAATCTTTCTCTTGACTGGAAAAGGCCCCAAAAATCTTGGGCCAAGCTTCCTCGAGGGGCAACTTAGTTTCAAGTTCGCTGTGGAAAGCCAGACCTTATCTCCAGGTTCAAGATTCAAATTGCCTCTTCTCTTCTTGTCGAAGAACTTTTTATTATCTGCCTGGGTCTTGGAGATTGTATCCTGCAGTAATTGGTAGTTGGAGTTAAGGAAGTTCAACCTGTCTTGTACGGCAGGTACAGAAGAATCAATAGGCAGCTCAGGCAAGAAAGAAGGATGGTATCCATAATTGGCGAAAAAAGGTGACTGTTTGGTTGCCGAATGGGTGGAATTATTGTATGAAAATTCCGTGAGTGGGAGAAGTGATAGCCAGTCATCCTGTGCAAAAGAAGAAAAGCATCGTAGGTACTGTTCAAGGGTTTGATTGACCCTTTCAGTCTGTCCATTAGTTTGTGGGTGATAAGCTGTGGAGAGGCGGAGTTCAATATTCAAAGTTTCACATAAGGCCCTCCAAAATCTAGAAGTGAACTGCACCCCTCGATCAGAAACTATGCTGTCAGGGATGCCATGCAACCTTACAATCTCCTTGATAAAAGTTGAGGCAGTCTCCGGGGCAGAAGGAGTTCCTTGCAGAGGTACAAAGTGGGCCATTTTGGTCAAACGATCAACCACAGCGAAAATGGTAGTGAAGTCTTCAGATGGGGGAAGTTCTACTATAAAATCCATGGAGATCATGCTCCATGGTTTCTCAGGTACAGGAAGGGGCTCAAGTAGACCCCAAGTTCTGGCTCTGTCTGTCTTATTCCGAAGGCATGAAATACAAAATCTTACATATTTCTTGCAGTCGTTCATCAAGTTTGGCCACCAGAATGTACGGGAGATCGAATTAGCCGTCTTGTGAATCCCAAAGTGACCCGCTAGGGGATGATCATGACATCGCCCTAGGACGGCAACTCTGAACTGTTCTGGGATAAAGATTTGCCTCTTAGGGAATTACAGGCCATCCCTTAGTTGAAGAGCCAGGTCCTTGGAAGGCGGTTGGTCTTCCACATATTTTCTTATATGTGACATCAGATCCACCTGAAGAAGTAAAAAATTATTGGCTGGTAGAATAGTATCAGGTTCCGAGGATACAACTGGATCACTGAACATGCGGGACAAGGCATCTGGTTTCCCGTTCTTTGAGCCAGGACGGTAGTTTATATGAAACATGAAACGAGAGAAAAAAAGTGCCCATCTTGCCTGCCGAGGTCTTAGGCGTTTAGCTGTCTTCAAATACTCAAGATTCTTGTGATCTGTGAAGATAAGAATTGGGTGAGAAGCTCCCTCCAAAAGGTAACGCCATTCTTCAAGAGCGGCCTTGATAGCCAGTAGCTCTCGGTCACCAACATCATAATTCCTTTCGGAAGGATTTAATTTTTTAGAGAAGAAGGCCACAGGGTGGAGCAATGATTTGGGCCCTTGGCGTTGGGAAATAATAGCCCCAACTGCATTTTCCGAGGCGTCTACCTCCAAAACATAAGCTAAGGAGGGATCGGGATGTTTCAAGATGGGAGCTGAGGTGAATAAGGCTTTCAACTGTTCAAACGCTGTCTGAGCCTCTGGGGTCCATCGAAAGGGAACATGCTGTTTCATTAGCTGAGTAATGGGAGTGATGATGCCAGAAAAGTCCTTAATAAATTTTCTATAAAAGTTAGCAAACCCCACGAACCTCTGTACAGCTTTTCTGTCAGTAGGAGCAGGCCATTCCAAGACAGAAGCAACTTTCTGAGGGTCCATGGAGATTCCCTCGGCGGAGATGACAAGCCCTAGGAAATGCACAACTTGCTTTTCAAAGTCGCATTTTTCAGCCTTTGCGTAAAGTCGGTGTTCCCGCAATCGAGCTAATACCTTTTTTACATGAGTCCGATGGGATTCTAACGTTTCAGAGAATACA
Source organism: Rana muscosa (assembly GCA_029206835.1). Classification (NCBI taxonomy): domain Eukaryota; kingdom Metazoa; phylum Chordata; class Amphibia; order Anura; family Ranidae; genus Rana; species Rana muscosa. Next base: position 423,181 of record CM055127.1, on the reverse strand, counting down.
AGGATGTCATCCAGATACACGATGACGAATAAATCAAGAAAGTCCCGAAAAACATCGTTTACCAGATGCTGGAATGTGGCTGGAGCATTGCAGAGCCCGAATGGCATGACTTAAATACTCAAAGTGGCCAAAGCGTGTCCGGAAAGCCGTCTTCCATTCGTCTCCCTCCCTGATTCTGACAAGATTATAGGCACCCCTCAAGTCCAGTTTGGAGAACATACGTGCCCCTCGCAGCCTCTGGAATAGTTCGGGAATCAGAGGAAGAGGGTACCGATTCTTGACAGTGACCCTGTTAAGGTCACGATAGTCCACACAGGGCCTCAAGGTGTGGTCTTTTTTCTCAACAAAGAAAATACCGGCTCCTGCTGGTGAAGTGGAAGGCCGAATGAACTGCTTTTCAAGGCTCTCGTCGATATAGGTACGCAGGGCTTCCAATTCAGGCTCAGAGAGAGGGTAAATCCGACCAAACGGGATCTCGGCTCCCGGTAGAAGTTCGATGGGGCAATCGTAAGTTCTATGAGGTGGAAGAGTGTCTGCACCCTTTTCATTAAAGACGTCCAGAAATTCGTGATAAGCAACCGGATCAGTTTAGAGGCTTCATGGTCAGGGTGGATACCCAGGAGGGGCGTGGAGTTGACAGTTCCTCCCAAGAGGCAGTGCGTCTGGCAGTAGTTGGACGAAAAAGAGATATCTCCGGTAAGCCAGTCAACGTGAGGGTTGTGTGCCTTCAACCATGGAATGCCGAGGATAACGGGAAACATGGGATAAGCTATGACATCCAATCGGAGGAGTTCGCTATGGCCTGAAGAAGTCTGGCAGAGAATAGGCAAGGTCCCCTGAGTAACCGGGCCTGATTTAATACCGGAGCCGTCAGCCAGATGGACATGGAACCCTTGCCTCTTGGTACCCAAGGGCAGCTGCTGAAGAGAAGCAAATGCAGAGTCCACAAAACAGCTGCAGGCCCCAGAGTCTATGATTGCAAGTACTGAAACCGTCTTTTCGGGGAGCTGAAGCTTGATGGGAAGAGAGACATGTGACTGATCCTTCCCAGGGAGATGCATCACAAGAGGCTGACGGGAAGAGACCCTGCAGGTCTCTGCCGGACAAGTTCGTATGAAGTGGCCAACCTCCCCGCAGTAGAGACACAGACTGCCTTGGACTCGACGTAGACGTTCAGCAGGAGAAAGAGGTAACCTACGAAAACTGCTGTGAGGTGCCTTATGCTGTTCCGTCCTTCTGGGGGAAGGAACAGGTAGAGGAGCAGGGGCGGCTGGCCTTGAAACTACAGAAAGAGTCCCTTTAGATTTTTCCGATTGCCTTTCTCGAAACCGCCGATCGATCTGAATAGTTAAATTTATCAGATCTTCCAGGGACGCGGGTATTCCCACTCTGGCAAGTTCATCTTTTACGGTGTCAGAAAGACCTAGACGGAACTGGTGACGAAGTGCAGAGTGATTCCATTGGGTATCTGCGCTCCAAACACGAAAGTCAGTTACGTGATCTTCAACAGGCCTTGGCCCTTGCTGTAATTTGTCAAGCATGGATTCGGCAGTTTGCTGGGAAAAGGGGTCAGTGTATAACTGAGCCATGGCTGAGAAGAATGAACCCGTGGCAGTCAGAACAGGGTCATGTTGTTCCCGAAGGTGATGAGCCCAGGAGAGTGGTTCGTTCAGTAGTAGTGTAATAATAAACCCTACCTTGATGTCCTCTGATGCAAAGGTTCGGGGTAGCAGAGAAAAATAAAGTTCACAAGAATTCCGGAAGGTACAAAACTTTTTGCGTTCTCCAGAAAACCGTTCAGGGATAGGCACTTTGGGTTCCGGAGGGGGAGTTGCATCACGGAACAGACCAGACTCTGTTTGAGTAGAAAAATTCCATGGCGGTGAAAGGAGCACAGGCCGATGCGACGGTCACCTCATGCGGAAGTCGCTCTTCCATGCGACCAAGATTCTCTTGTAACTTCTGCACAATATTTGAGAGCGCAGAAATAGTTTGGTAAATGTCCTTCGGTGGAGAGGCCTCCCTTCCAGACTCCATCTCTGGCTGACTGGTACTGTCACGTACCTGGTAGGAGTCTGGAATGAAGAGGTCGGCCTCCCTTGTATCTCCAACCCAAGCCCCACTGAGGATGGGACAGACCTAGGGTGAGGAGTTACACGAGTGCCTGTAGTTGCGTGCAGAACTTGTCAGCTGAGTTGCAGACGTGGAGATGCAGGCAGAGCATCTGGTAAGGAACTGGACTCAGGAAAGCTGGTAGGATGGACAGCTAGCACAGGCACTGGAGACAGCGTTAAGCCAAGCAGGAGGCTGGTGCAGGATCACAAGGGTGGCCGGGTTCGGTAGCAGACGGGCAGCGAGGTACAAGGCACAGGCAGGAGGGAGGTCAGATGGGAAGCCGAGATCAGGAACCAGTAATCAATTATTCAAGTCCGGAAGCAAGGTCAAAGGGAAGCCAAGGTTCAGCAACAGGGATCAAGCCAGGTTTAAACAGAGTTCAGGTATCAGGGTACTTGCTGAAGACCAGTCAGCACTTGTCAGAAGTCAGAGCATCCTTTAAGTAGGCAGGCTGGTGCCAAAGGGAATTAGGAGCGTGCTCCTGCGCGCGCACGTTGCCCGTGCGCACGCGCATGCGCGAATTGCGCACACGCATGCGCAATGGTACTCCGGAAAGGCCGCTGCGTACTGGGGATGCGTGCGCGCGCGCCAGCATTCCGAGACTGTTGACGAATGTGCGCATGCGCAGACGGATTCCCGGCAGCTTCCTTACATTGCCCCCCCTTAGGGGCAGACTCTGGATGCCCCTCATGACCTCTTTTTCCGGGTGGCGTAGAAAGAAAGCTCGTACCAGTCTTGGAGCATGCACATCAGAAGCTGGTTCCCAGGAACTTTCTTCCGGCCCGTAGCCTTTCCATTTAATGAGAAACTGTGTTTGGTTACCTCTCTTCCTACAGTCCAATACGGCCTCCACCTCAAATTCCTCATTCCCTTCGATAAGTAGCGGTGGAGGGGTTTCAGAAATCTGATTTGGGAAAGGATTTGGCACTGTAGGCTTCAACAAAGAAACATGGAATACTGGGTGGATTCTCAGGTTCTTGGGTAACACTAATTCGAATGCTACTGCATTAATCTTTCTCTTGACTGGAAAAGGCCCCAAAAATCTTGGGCCAAGCTTCCTCGAGGGGCAACTTAGTTTCAAGTTCGCTGTGGAAAGCCAGACCTTATCTCCAGGTTCAAGATTCAAATTGCCTCTTCTCTTCTTGTCGAAGAACTTTTTATTATCTGCCTGGGTCTTGGAGATTGTATCCTGCAGTAATTGGTAGTTGGAGTTAAGGAAGTTCAACCTGTCTTGTACGGCAGGTACAGAAGAATCAATAGGCAGCTCAGGCAAGAAAGAAGGATGGTATCCATAATTGGCGAAAAAAGGTGACTGTTTGGTTGCCGAATGGGTGGAATTATTGTATGAAAATTCCGCGAGTGGGAGAAGTGATAGCCAGTCATCCTGTGCAAAAGAAGAAAAGCATCGTAGGTACTGTTCAAGGGTTTGATTGACCCTTTCAGTCTGTCCATTAGTTTGTGGGTGATAAGCTGTGGAGAGGCGGAGTTCAATATTCAAAGTTTCACATAAGGCCCTCCAAAATCTAGAAGTGAACTGCACCCCTCGATCAGAAACTATGCTGTCAGGGATGCCATGCAACCTTACAATCTCCTTGATAAAAGTTGAGGCAGTCTCTGGGGCAGAAGGAGTTCCTTGCAGAGGTACAAAGTGGGCCATTTTGGTCAAACGATCAACCACAGCGAAAATGGTAGTGAAGTCTTCAGATGGGGGAAGTTCTACTATAAAATCCATGGAGATCATGCTCCATGGTTTGTCAGGTACAGGAAGGGGCTCAAGTAGACCCCAAGTTCTGGCTCTGTCTGTCTTATTCCGAAGGCATGAAATACAAAATCTTACATATTTCTTGCAGTCGTTCATCAAGTTTGGCCACCAGAATGTACGGGAGATCGAATTAGCCGTCTTGTGAATCCCAAAGTGACCCGCTAGGGGATGATCATGACATCGCCCTAGGACGGCAACTCTGAACTGTTCTGGGATAAAGATTTGCCTCTTAGGGAATTACAGGCCATCCCTTAGTTGAAGAGCCAGGTCCTTGGAAGGCGGTTGGTCTTCCACATATTTTCTTATATGTGACATCAGATCCGCCTGAAGAAGTAAAAAATTATTGGCTGGTAGAATAGTATCAGGTTCCGAGGATACAACTGGATCACTGAACATGCGGGACAAGGCATCTGGTTTCCCGTTCTTTGAGCCAGGACGGTAGTTTATATGAAACATGAAACGAGAGAAAAAAAGTGCCCATCTTGCCTGCCGAGGTCTTAGGCGTTTAGCTGTCTTCAAATACTCAAGATTCTTGTGATCTGTGAAGATAAGAATTGGGTGAGAAGCTCCCTCCAAAAGGTAACGCCATTCTTCAAGAGCGGCCTTGATAGCCAGTAGCTCTCGGTCACCAACATCATAATTCCTTTCGGAAGGATTTAATTTTTTAGAGAAGAAGGCCACAGGGTGGAGCAATGATTTGGGCCCTTGGCGTTGGGAAATAATAGCCCCAACTGCATTTTCCGAGGCGTCTACCTCCAAAACATAAGCTAAGGAGGGATCGGGATGTTTCAAGATGGGAGCTGAGGTGAATAAGGCTTTCAACTGTTCAAACGCTGTCTGAGCCTCTGGGGTCCATCGAAAGGGAACATGCTGTTTCGTTAGCTGAGTAATGGGAGTGATGATGCCAGAAAAGTCCTTAATAAATTTTCTATAAAAGTTAGCAAACCCCACGAACCTCTGTACAGCTTTTATGTCAGTAGGAGCAGGCCATTCCAAGACAGAAGCAACTTTCTGAGGGTCCATGGAGATTCCCTCGGCGGAGATGACAAGCCCTAGGAAATGCACAACTTGCTTTTCAAAGTCGCATTTTTCAGCCTTTGCGTAAAGTCGGTGTTCCCGCAATCGAGCTAATACCTTTTTTACATGAGTCCGATGGGATTCTAACGTTTCAGAGAATACAAGGATGTCATCCAGATACACGATGACGAATAAATCAAGAAAGTCCCGAAAAACATCGTTTACCAGATGCTGGAATGTGGCTGGAGCATTGCAGAGCCCGAATGGCATGACTTAAATACTCAAAGTGGCCAAAGCGTGTCCGGAAAGCCGTCTTCCATTCGTCTCCCTCCCTGATTCTGACAAGATTATAGGCACCCCTCAAGTCCAGTTTGGAGAACATACGTGCCCCTCGCAGCCTCTGGAATAGTTCGGGAATCAGAGGAAGAGGGTACCGATTCTTGACAGTGACCCTGTTAAGGTCACGATAGTCCACACAGGGCCTCAAGGTGTGGTCTTTTTTCTCAACAAAGAAAATACCGGCTCCTGCTGGTGAAGTGGAAGGCCGAATGAACTGCTTTTCAAGGCTCTCGTCGATATAGGTACGCAGGGCTTCCAATTCAGGCTCAGAGAGAGGGTAAATCCGACCAAACGGGATCTCGGCTCCCGGTAGAAGTTCGATGGGGCAATCGTAAGTTCTATGAGGTGGAAGAGTGTCTGCACCCTTTTCATTAAAGACGTCCAGAAATTCGTGATAAGCAACCGGGATCAGTTTAGAGGCTTCATGGTCAGGGTGGATACCCAGGAGGGGCGTGGAGTTGACAGTTCCTCCCAAGAGGCAGTGCGTCTGGCAGTAGTTGGACGAAAAAGAGATATCTCCGGTAAGCCAGTCAACGTGAGGGTTGTGTGCCTTCAACCATGGAATGCCGAGGATAACGGGAAACATGGGATAAGCTATGACATCCAATCGGAGGAGTTCGCTATGGCCTGAAGAAGTCTGGCAGAGAATAGGCAAGGTCCCCTGAGTAACCGGGCCTGATTTAATACCGGAGCCGTCAGCCAGATGGACATGGAACCCTTGCCTCTTGGTACCCAAGGGCAGCTGCTGAAGAGAAGCAAATGCAGAGTCCACAAAACAGCTGCAGGCCCCAGAGTCTATGATTGCAAGTACTGAAACCGTCTTTTCGGGGAGCTGAAGCTTGATGGGAAGAGAGACATGTGACTGATCCTTCCCAGGGAGATGCATCACAAGAGGCTGACGGGAAGAGACCCTGCAGGTCTCTGCCGGACAAGTTCGTATGAAGTGGCCAACCTCCCCGCAGTAGAGACACAGACTGCCTTGGACTCGACGTAGACGTTCAGCAGGAGAAAGAGGTAACCTACGAAAACTGCTGTGAGGTGCCTTATGCTGTTCCGTCCTTCTGGGGGAAGGAACAGGTAGAGGAGCAGGGGCGGCTGGCCTTGAAACTACAGAAAGAGTCCCTTTAGATTTTTCCGATTGCCTTTCTCGAAACCGCCGATCGATCTGAATAGTTAAATTTATCAGATCTTCCAGGGACGCGGGTATTCCCACTCTGGCAAGTTCATCTTTTACGGTGTCAGAAAGACCTAGACGGAACTGGTGACGAAGTGCAGAGTGATTCCATTGGGTATCTGCGCTCCAAACACGAAAGTCAGTTACGTGATCTTCAACAGGCCTTGGCCCTTGCTGTAATTTGTCAAGCATGGATTCGGCAGTTTGCTGGGAAAAGGGGTCAGTGTATAACTGAGCCATGGCTGAGAAGAATGAACCCGTGGCAGTCAGAACAGGGTCATGTTGTTCCCGAAGGTGATGAGCCCAGGAGAGTGGTTCGTTCAGTAGTAGTGTAATAATAAACCCTACCTTGATGTCCTCTGATGCAAAGGTTCGGGGTAGCAGAGAAAAATAAAGTTCACAAGAATTCCGGAAGGTACGAAACTTTTTGCGTTCTCCAGAAAACCGTTCAGGGATAGGCACTTTGGGTTCCGGAGGGGGAGTTGCATCACGGAACAGACCAGACTCTGTTTGAGTAGAAAAATTCCATGGCGGTGAAAGGAGCACAGGCCGATGCGACGGTCACCTCATGCGGAAGTCGCTCTTCCATGCGACCAAGATTCTCTTGTAACTTCTGCACAATATTTGAGAGCGCAGAAATAGTTTGGTAAATGTCCTTCGGTGGAGAGGCCTCCCTTCCAGACTCCATCTCTGGCTGACTGGTACTGTCACGTACCTGGTAGGAGTCTGGAATAAAGAGGTCGGCCTCCCTTGTATCTCCAACCCAAGCCCCACTGAGGATGGGACAGACCTAGGGTGAGGAGTTACACGAGTGCCTGTAGTTGCGTGCAGAACTTGTCAGCTGAGTTGCAGACGTGGAGATGCAGGCAGAGCATCTGGTAAGGAACTGGACTCAGGAAAGCTGGTAGGATGGACAGCTAGCACAGGCACTGGAGACAGCGTTAAGCCAAGCAGGAGGCTGGTGCAGGATCACAAGGGTGGCCGGGTTCGGTAGCAGACGGGCAGCGAGGTACAAGGCACAGGCAGGAGGGAGGTCAGATGGGAAGCCGAGATCAGGAACCAGTAATCAATTATTCAAGTCCGGAAGCAAGGTCAAAGGGAAGCCAAGGTTCAGCAACAGGGATCAAGCCAGGTTTAAACAGAGTTCAGGTATCAGGGTACTTGCTGAAGACCAGTCAGCACTTGTCAGAAGTCAGAGCATCCTTTAAGTAGGCAGGCTGGTGCCAAAGGGAATTAGGAGCGTGCTCCTGCGCGCGCACGTTGCCCGTGCGCACGCGCATGCGCGAATTGCGCACACGCATGCGCAATGGTACTCCGGAAAGGCCGCTGCGTACTGGGGATGCGTGCGCGCGCGCCAGCATTCCGAGACTGTTGACGAATGCGCGCATGCGCAGACGGATTCCCGGCAGCTTCCTTACATTGCCCCCCCTTAGGGGCAGACTCTGGATGCCCCTCATGACCTCTTTTTCCGGGTGGCGTAGAAAGAAAGCTCATACCAGTCTTGGAGCATGCACATCAGAAGCTGGTTCCCAGGAACTTTCTTCCGGCCCGTAGCCTTTCCATTTAATGAGAAACTGTGTTTGGTTACCTCTCTTCCTACAGTCCAATACGGCCTCCACCTCAAATTCCTCATTCCCTTCGATAAGTAGCGGTGGAGGGGTTTCAGAAATCTGATTTGGGAAAGGATTTGGCACTGTAGGCTTCAACAAAGAAACATGGAATACTGGGTGGATTCTCAGGTTCTTGGGTAACACTAATTCGAATGCTACTGCATTAATCTTTCTCTTGACTGGAAAAGGCCCCAAAAATCTTGGGCCAAGCTTCCTCGAGGGGCAACTTAGTTTCAAGTTCGCTGTGGAAAGCCAGACCTTATCTCCAGGTTCAAGATTCAAATTGCCTCTTCTCTTCTTGTCGAAGAACTTTTTATTATCTGCCTGGGTCTTGGAGATTGTATCCTGCAGTAATTGGTAGTTGGAGTTAAGGAAGTTCAACCTGTCTTGTACGGCAGGTACAGAAGAATCAATAGGCAGCTCAGGCAAGAAAGAAGGATGGTATCCATAATTGGCGAAAAAAGGTGACTGTTTGGTTGCCGAATGGGTGGAATTATTGTATGAAAATTCCGCGAGTGGGAGAAGTGATAGCCAGTCATCCTGTGCAAAAGAAGAAAAGCATCGTAGGTACTGTTCAAGGGTTTGATTGACCCTTTCAGTCTGTCCATTAGTTTGTGGGTGATAAGCTGTGGAGAGGCGGAGTTCAATATTCAAAGTTTCACATAAGGCCCTCCAAAATCTAGAAGTGAACTGCACCCCTCGATCAGAAACTATGCTGTCAGGGATGCCATGCAACCTTACAATCTCCTTGATAAAAGTTGAGGCAGTCTCTGGGGCAGAAGGAGTTCCTTGCAGAGGTACAAAGTGGGCCATTTTGGTCAAACGATCAACCACAGCGAAAATGGTAGTGAAGTCTTCAGATGGGGGAAGTTCTACTATAAAATCCATGGAGATCATGCTCCATGGTTTCTCAGGTACAGGAAGGGGCTCAAGTAGACCCCAAGTTCTGGCTCTGTCTGTCTTATTCCGAAGGCATGAAATACAAAATCTTACATATTTCTTGCAGTCGTTCATCAAGTTTGGCCACCAGAATGTACGGGAGATCGAATTAGCCGTCTTGTGAATCCCAAAGTGACCCGCTAGGGGATGATCATGACATCGCCCTAGGACGGCAACTCTGAACTGTTCTGGGATAAAGATTTGCCTCTTAGGGAATTACAGGCCATCCCTTAGTTGAAGAGCCAGGTCCTTGGAAGGCGGTTGGTCTTCCACATATTTTCTTATATGTGACATCAGATCCGCCTGAAGAAGTAAAAAATTATTGGCTGGTAGAATAGTATCAGGTTCCGAGGATACAACTGGATCACTGAACATGCGGGACAAGGCATCTGGTTTCCCGTTCTTTGAGCCAGGACGGTAGTTTATATGAAACATGAAACGAGAGAAAAAAAGTGCCCATCTTGCCTGCCGAGGTCTTAGGCGTTTAGCTGTCTTCAAATACTCAAGATTCTTGTGATCTGTGAAGATAAGAATTGGGTGAGAAGCTCCCTCCAAAAGGTAACGCCATTCTTCAAGAGCGGCCTTGATAGCCAGTAGCTCTCGGTCACCAACATCATAATTCCTTTCGGAAGGATTTAATTTTTTAGAGAAGAAGGCCACAGGGTGGAGCAATGATTTGGGCCCTTGGCGTTGGGAAATAATAGCCCCAACTGCATTTTCCGAGGCGTCTACCTCCAAAACATAAGCTAAGGAGGGATCGGGATGTTTCAAGATGGGAGCTGAGGTGAATAAGGCTTTCAACTGTTCAAACGCTGTCTGAGCCTCTGGGGTCCATCGAAAGGGAACATGCTGTTTCGTTAGCTGAGTAATGGGAGTGATGATGCCAGAAAAGTCCTTAATAAATTTTCTATAAAAGTTAGCAAACCCCACGAACCTCTGTACAGCTTTTCTGTCAGTAGGAGCAGGCCATTCCAAGACAGAAGCAACTTTCTGAGGGTCCATGGAGATTCCCTCGGCGGAGATGACAAGCCCTAGGAAATGCACAACTTGCTTTTCAAAGTCGCATTTTTCAGCCTTTGCGTAAAGTCGGTGTTCCCGCAATCGAGCTAATACCTTTTTTACATGAGTCCGATGGGATTCTAACGTTTCAGAGAATACAAGGATGTCATCCAGATACACGATGACGAATAAATCAAGAAAGTCCCGAAAAACATTGTTTACCAGATGCTGGAATGTGGCTGGAGCATTGCAGAGCCCGAATGGCATGACTTAAATACTCAAAGTGGCCAAAGCGTGTCCGGAAAGCCGTCTTCCATTTGTCTCCCTCCCTGATTCTGACAAGATTATAGGCACCCCTCAAGTCCAGTTTGGAGAACATACGTGCCCCTCGCAGCCTCTGGAATAGTTCGGGAATCAGAGGAAGAGGGTACCGATTCTTGACAGTGACCCTGTTAAGGTCACGATAGTCCACACAGGGCCTCAAGGTGTGGTCTTTTTTCTCAACAAAGAAAATACCGGCTCCTGCTGGTGAAGTGGAAGGCCGAATGAACTGCTTTTCAAGGCTCTCGTCGATATAGGTACGCAGGGCTTCCAATTCAGGCTCAGAGAGAGGGTAAATCCGACCAAACGGGATCTCGGCTCCCGGTAGAAGTTCGATGGGGCAATCGTAAGTTCTATGAGGTGGAAGAGTGTCTGCACCCTTTTCATTAAAGACGTCCAGAAATTCGTGATAAGCAACCGGGATCAGTTTAGAGGCTTCATGGTCAGGGTGGATACCCAGGAGGGGCGTGGAGTTTCTCAGTTCCTCCCAAGAGGCAGTGCGTCTGGCAGTAGTTGGACGAAAAAGAGATATCTCCGGTAAGCCAGTCAACGTGAGGGTTGTGTGCCTTCAACCATGGAATGCCGAGGATAACGGGAAACATGGGATAAGCTATGACATCCAATCGGAGGAGTTCGCTATGGCCTGAAGAAGTCTGGCAGAGAATAGGCAAGGTCCCCTGAGTAACCGGGCCTGATTTAATACCGGAGCCGTCAGCCAGATGGACATGGAACCCTTGCCTCTTGGTACCCAAGGGCAGCTGCTGAAGAGAAGCAAATGCAGAGTCCACAAAACAGCTGCAGGCCCCAGAGTCTATGATTGCAAGTACTGAAACCGTCTTTTCGGGGAGCTGAAGCTTGATGGGAAGAGAGACATGTGACTGATCCTTCCCAGGGAGATGCATCACAAGAGGCTGACGGGAAGAGACCCTGCAGGTCTCTGCCGGACAAGTTCGTATGAAGTGGCCAACCTCCCCGCAGTAGAGACACAGACTGCCTTGGACTCGACGTAGACGTTCAGCAGGAGAAAGAGGTAACCTACGAAAACTGCTGTGAGGTGCCTTATGCTGTTCCGTCCTTCTGGGGGAAGGAACAGGTAGAGGAGCAGGGGCGGCTGGCCTTGAAACCACAGAAAGAGTCCCTTTAGATTTTTCCGATTGCCTTTCTCGAAACCGCCGATCGATCTGAATAGTTAAATTTATCAGATCTTCCAGGGACGCGGGTATTCCCACTCTGGCAAGTTCATCTTTTACGGTGTCAGAAAGACCTAGACGGAACTGGTGACGAAGTGCAGAGTGATTCCATTGGGTATCTGCGCTCCAAACACGAAAGTCAGTTACGTGATCTTCAACAGGCCTTGGCCCTTGCTGTAATTTGTCAAGCATGGATTCGGCAGTTTGCTGGGAAAAGGGGTCAGTGTATAACTGAGCCATGGCTGAGAAGAATGAACCCGTGGCAGTCAGAACAGGGTCATGTTGTTCCCGAAGGTGATGAGCCCAGGAGAGTGGTTCGTTCAGTAGTAGTGTAATAATAAACCCTACCTTGATGTCCTCTGATGCAAAGGTTTGGGGTAGCAGAGAAAAATAAAGTTCACAAGAATTCCGGAAGGTACGAAACTTCTTGCGTTCTCCAGAAAACCGTTCAGGGATAGGCACTTTGGGTTCCGGAGGGGGAGTGGCATCACGGAACAGACCAGACTCTGTTTGAGTAGAAAAATTCCATGGCGGTGAAAGGAGCACAGGCCGATGCGACGGTCACCTCATGCGGAAGTCGCTCTTCCATGCGACCAAGATTCTCTTGTAACTTCTGCACAATATTTGAGAGCGCAGAAATAGTTTGGTAAATGTCCTTCGGTGGAGAGGCCTCCCTTCCAGACTCCATCTCTGGCTGACTGGTACTGTCACGTACCTGGTAGGAGTCTGGAATGACGAGGTCGGCCTCCCTTGTATCTCCAACCCAAGCCCCACTGAGGATGGGACAGACCTAGGGTGAGGAGTTACACGAGTGCCTGTAGTTGCGTGCAGAACTTGTCAGCTGAGTTGCAGACGTGGAGATGCAGGCAGAGCATCTGGTAAGGAACTGGACTCAGGAAAGCTGGTAGGATGGACAGCTAGCACAGGCACTGGAGACAGCGTTAAGCCAAGCAGGAGGCTGGTGCAGGATCACAAGGGTGGCCGGGTTCGGTAGCAGACGGGCAGCGAGGTACAAGGCACAGGCAGGAGGGAGGTCAGATGGGAAGCCGAGATCAGGAACCAGTAATCAAGTATTCAAGTCCGGAAGCAAGGTCAAAGGGAAGCCAAGGTTCAGCAACAGGGATCAAGCCAGGTTTAACCACTTGACCACTGGGCACTTAAACCCCCTTAATAACCAGACCAATTTTCAGCTTTCGGTGCTCTCACATTTTGAATGACAATTACTCAGTCATACAACACTGTACCCATATGAAATTTTTGTCCTTTTTTTCACACAAATAGAGCTTTCTTTTGGTGGTATTTAATCACTGTTGGGTTTTTTATTTTTTGCGCTATAAGAGAAAAAAGACTGAAAATTTTGTAAAAAAATGTTTTTTTTTTTCGTTTCTGTTATAAAATTTTGCAAATTACTATTTTTTCTTCATAAATTTTGGCCAAAATATATACTGCTACATATCTTTGGTAAAAATAAGTACAAATTGGTGTATATTATTTGGTCTTTGTGAAAGTTATCGAGTCCACAAGCTATGGTGCCAATATCTGAAAATTGATCACACCTGAAGTACTGACGGCCTATCTCAATTCTTGAGACCCTAACATGCCAGAAAAGTACAAATACCCCCCAAATGACCCTTTTTTGGAAAGAAGACATTCCAAGGTATTCAGAAAGAGGCATTGTGAGTTTTTTGAAGTTGTCATTTTTTCCCACAATTCTTTGCAAAATCAAGATTTTTTTTTTTCTCTTTTTTTTTTTTCACAAAATTGTCATATTAGCAGGTTATTTCTCACACACAGCATATGCATTCCACAAATTACACCCCAAAACACATTCTGCTATTACTCCCGAGTATGGCGATACCACATGTGTGAGACTTTTACACAGCGTGGCCACATACAGAGGCCCAACATGCAGGGAGCACCTTCAGGCGTTCTGGAGCACCAAGGCCAATTCTGACATTTCTCTCCTACATGTAAAAATCATCATTTATTTGATAGAAAATTACATAGAACCCCAAAACATTATATATTTTTTTTTAGCAAAGACCTTAGAGAATATAATGGTGGTTGTTGCAACTTTTTATCTCGCACGATATTTGCGCAGCAATTTTTTTAACGCGTTTTTTACGGGAAAAAAATGTTTTGTGCTTAAAAAAAAAAAAAAAACAGTAAAGTTAGCCCAATGTTTTTGCATAATGTGAAAGATGAAGTTACGCCGAGTAAATAGATACCTAACATGTCGCCCTTAAAAATTGCACACACTCGTGGAATGGCGCCAAACTTCGCTACTTAAAAAATCCCCATAGGCGACGCTTTAAATATTTTTACTGGTTACATGTTTTGAGTTACAGAGGAGGTCTAGGGCCAAAATGATTGCTCTTGCTCTAACGTTCGCAGAGATACCTCACATGTGTGGTTTGAAAACCGTTTTCATATGTGGGCGGGACTTACGTATGCGTTCGCTTCTGTATGCGAGCTCACGGGGACAGGGGCGCTTTAAAAAAAAAAAAAAAATTATTCTTCATTTTACTTTATTTATTTTAGTTTGACATGTTTTTCCGCCCTAAACATTTTTTTGATCACTTTTATACCTATTACAAGGAACGTAAACATCCCTTGTAATAGGAATATGGCATGACAGGTCCTCTTTACAGTGAGATATGGGGGGGGTGTCAATAAGACCCCACATCTCACCTCTAGGCTGGGAAGCCTGAAAAAAATACAAAAAAAAAAACAACAATCCTGGCTTTGATCGTAGCGGTGAGTCGGTAGAAGCACCGGAGGGTGGCGGGGGGGGGGACATCCCCTCTCGCCTCCCGTAAGAATGATCAAGCGGCGGAACAGCCGCTATGATTGTTCTTATGGTGTAGGGAATCGCCGGCTGAAAAAGCTAATATCTGAATGATGCCTGTAGCTGCTCCCATCATTCAGATATCCCCGCACAAAGTCAAGGACGTCATATGACGGCCGGAGGGCGGGAAGTGGTTATTGCAGAGTATTGCCGGGCATTGCGGAGTATTGCCGGGCATTGCGGAGTATTGCAGGGCATTGCGGAGTATTGCGGACTATGGCAGGGTATTGCGGTGTATGGCAGGGTATTGCGGTGTATGGCAGGGTATTGCACAGGTATTGCACAGGGTATTGTGGAGGGTATTGCACAGGGTATTGTGGAGGGTATTGCAGAGTATTGTGGAGGGTATTGCAGAGTATTGTGGCGGGTATTGCAGAGTATTGTGGCGGGTATTGCAGAGTATTGTGGCGGGTATTGCAGAGTATTGTGCAGGGTATTGCAGAGTATTGTGCAGGGTATTGCAGAGTATTGTGCAGGGTATTGCAGAGTATTTTGCAGAGTATTGCGCAGGGTATTGCAGAGTATTTTGCAGGGTATTGCAGAGTATTTTGCAGGGTATTGCAGAGTATTTTGCAGGGTATTGCAGAGTATTGTGCAGGGTATTGCAGAGTATTGCACCAGGGTATTGCAGAGTATTGCACCAGGGTATTGCAGAGTATTGCACCAGGGTATTGCAGAGTATTGCACCAGGGTATTTTGCAGAGTATTGGCAGGGTGTATTGCAGAGTATTGGCAGGGTATAGCACAGGGATGGCTGAGCAGGGATGGATGGATGGCTGGATCTGTGACTGCAATTGTCACAGATCCAGCCCACAGTGCTGCTGCTGCCATCCGCTCCCTCCCCCTCCCCTCTCACACTGTACCGATCGGTACAGAGAGGGGAGAGAGGAACCGGCGTCATCAAATGACGCCGGTCTGTTTACAAGTGATTGCTCCGTCATTTGACGGAGCGATCACGTGGTAAACGGCCGCTATCAGCGGCGATTTACCGCGATTCGTGATCCGCCGGGTCCTCTGGACCCGGCGGTCACGGAGTTTCCCGTGTGCGCGATTCTGGGAGGACGTTATATAACGTCCTCCCAGAGTTAAGCAACCACCTTGTCGACGTTATTTGTCGGCAGGTGGTTGTTAAGTGGTTAAACAGAGTTCAGGTATCAGGGTACTTGCTGAAGACCAGTCAGCACTTGTCAGAAGTCAGAGCATCCTTTAAGTAGGCAGGCTGGTGCCAAAGGGAATTAGGAGCGTGCTCCTGCGCACGCACGTTGCCCGTGCGCACGCGCATGCGCGAATTGCGCACACGCATGCGCAATGGTACTCCGGAAAGGCCGCTGCGTACTGGGGATGCGCGCGCGCGCGCCAGCATTCCGAGACTGTTGACGAATGCGCGCATGCGCAGACGGATTCCCGGCAGCTTCCTTACATTGCCCCCCCCCTTAGGGGCAGCCTCTGGATGCCCCTCAGGACCTCTTTTTCCGGGTGGCGTAGAAAGAAAGCTCGTACCAGTCTTGGAGCATGCACATCAGAAGCTGGTTCCCAGGAACTTTCTTCCGGCCCGTAGCCTTTCCATTTAATGAGAAACTGTGTTTGGTTACCTCTCTTCCTACAGTCCAATACGGCCTCCACCTCAAATTCCTCATTCCCTTCGATAAGTAGCGGTGGAGGGGTTTCAGAAATCTGATTTGGGAAAGGATTTGGCACTGTAGGCTTCAACAAAGAAACATGGAATACTGGGTGGATTCTCAGGTTCTTGGGTAACACTAATTCGAATGCTACTGCATTAATCTTTCTCTTGACTGGAAAAGGCCCCAAAAATCTTGGGCCAAGCTTCCTCGAGGGGCAACTTAGTTTCAAGTTCGCTGTGGAAAGCCAGACCTTATCTCCAGGTTCAAGATTCAAATTGCCTCTTCTCTTCTTGTCGAAGAACTTTTTATTATCTGCCTGGGTCTTGGAGATTGTATCCTGCAGTAATTGGTAGTTGGAGTTAAGGAAGTTCAACCTGTCTTGTACGGCAGGTACAGAAGAATCAATAGGCAGCTCAGGCAAGAAAGAAGGATGGTATCCATAATTGGCGAAAAAAGGTGACTGTTTGGTTGCCGAATGGGTGGAATTATTGTATGAAAATTCCGCGAGTGGGAGAAGTGATAGCCAGTCATCCTGTGCAAAAGAAGAAAAGCATCGTAGGTACTGTTCAAGGGTTTGATTGACCCTTTCAGTCTGTCCATTAGTTTGTGGGTGATAAGCTGTGGAGAGGCGGAGTTCAATATTCAAAGTTTCACATAAGGCCCTCCAAAATCTAGAAGTGAACTGCACCCCTCGATCAGAAACTATGCTGTCAGGGATGCCAGGCAACCTTACAATCTCCTTGATAAAAGTTGAGGCAGTCTCCGGGGCAGAAGGAGTTCCTTGCAGAGGTACAAAGTGGGCCATTTTGGTCAAACGATCAACCACAACGAAAATGGTAGTGAAGTCTTCAGATGGGGGAAGTTCTACTATAAAATCCATGGAGATCATGCTCCATGGTTTCTCAGGTACAGGAAGGGGCTCAAGTAGACCCCAAGTTCTGGCTCTGTCTGTCTTATTCCGAAGGCATGAAATACAAAATCTTACATATTTCTTGCAGTCGTTCATCAAGTTTGGCCACCAGAATGTACGGGAGATCGAATTAGCCGTCTTGTGAATCCCAAAGTGACCCGCTAGGGGATGAACATGACATCGCCCTAGGACGGCAACTCTGAACTGTTCTGGGATAAAGATTTGCCTCTTAGGGAAGTACAGGCCATCCCTTAGTTGAAGAGCCAGGTCCTTGGAAGGCGGTTGGTCTTCCACATATTTTCTTATTTGTGACATCAGATCCGCCTGAAGAAGTAAAAAATTATTGGCTGGTAGAATAGTATCAGGTTCCGAGGATACAACTGGATCACTGAACATGCGGGACAAGGCATCTGGTTTCCCGTTCTTTGAGCCAGGACGGTAGGTTATATGAAACATGAAACGAGAGAAAAAAAGTGCCCATCTTGCCTGCCGAGGTCTTAGGCATTTAGCTGTCTTCAAATACTCAAGATTCTTGTGATCTGTGAAGATAAGAATTGGGTGAGAAGCTCCCTCCAAAAGGTAACGCCATTCTTCAAGAGCGGCCTTGATAGCCAGTAGCTCTCGGTCACCAACATCATAATTCCTTTCGGAAGGATTTAATTTTTTAGAGAAGAAGGCCACAGGGTGGAGCAATGATTTGGACCCTTGGCGTTGGGAAATAATAGCCCCAACTGCATTTTCCGAGGCGTCTACCTCCAAAACATAAGCTAAGGAGGGATCGGGATGTTTCAAGATGGGAGCTGAGGTGAATAAGGTTTTCAACTGTTCAAACGCTGTCTGAGCCTCTGGGGTCCATCGAAAGGGAACATGCTGTTTCGTTAGCTGAGTAATGGGAGTGATGATGCCAGAAAAGTCCTTAAAAAATTTTCTATAAAAGTTAGCAAACCCCACGAACCTCTGTACAGCTTTTCTGTCAGTAGGAGCAGGCCATTCCAAGACAGAAGCGACTTTCTGAGGGTCCATGGAGATTCCCTCGGCGAAGATGAAAAGCCCTAGGAAATGCACAACTTGCTTTTCAAAGTCACATTTTTCAGCCTTTGCGTAAAGTCGGTGTTCCCGCCATCGAGCTAATACCTTTTTTACATGAGTCCGATGGGATTCTAAAGTTTCAGAGAATACAAGGATGTCATCCAGATACACGATGACGAATAAATCAAGAAAGTCCCGAAAAACATCGTTTACCAGTTGCTGGAATGTGGCTGGAGCATTGCAGAGCCCGAATGGCATGACTTAATACTCAAAGTGGCCAAAGCGTGTCCGGAAGGCCATCTTCCATTCGTCTCCCTCCCTGATTCTGACAAGATTATAGGCACCCCTCAAGTCCAGTTTGGAGAACACTCGTGCCCCTCGCAGCCTCTGGAATAGTTCGGGAATCAGAGGAAGAGGGTTCCGATTCTTGACAGTGACCCTGTTAAGGTCACGATAGTCCACACAGGGCCTCAAGGTGTGGTCTTTTTTCTCAACGAAGAAAATACCGGCTCCTGCTGGTGAAGTGGAAGGCCGAATGAACTGCTTTTCAAGGCTCTCGTCGATATAGGTACGCAGGGCTTCCAATTCAGGCTCAGAGAGAGGGTAAATCCGACCAAACGGGATCTCGGCTCCCGGTAGAAGTTCAATGGGGCAATCGTAAGTTCTATGAGGTGGAAGAGTGTCTGCACCCTTTTTATTAAAGACGTCCAGAAATTCGTGGTAAGCAACCGGGATCAGTTTAGAGGCTTCATGGTCAGGGTGGATACCCAGGAGGGGCGTGGAGTTGACAGTTCCTCCCAAGAGGCAGTGCGTCTGGCAGTAGTTGGACGAAAAAAAAATATATCTCCGGTAAGCCAGTCAACGTGAGGGTTGTGTGCCTTCAACCATGGAATGCCGAGGATAACGGGAAACATGGGAGAAGCTATGACATCCAAACGAAGGAGTTGGCTATGGCCTGAAGAAGTCTGGCAGAGAATAGGCAAGGTCTCTTGAGTAACCGGGCCTGATTTAATACCGGAGCCGTCAGCCAGATGGACATGGAACCCTTGCCTCTTGGTACCCAAGGGCAGCTGCTGAAGAGAAGCAAATGCAGAGTCCACAAAACAGCTGCAGGCCCCAGAGTCTATGATTGCAAGTACTGAAACCGTCTTTTCGGGGAGCTGAAGCTTGATGGGAAGAGAGACATGTGACTGATCCTTCCCAGGGTTAGCAAACCCCACGAACCTCTGTACAGCTTTTCTGTCAGTAGGAGCAGGCCATTCCAAGACAGAAGCGACTTTCTGAGGGTCCATGGAGATTCCGTCGGCGGAGATGACAAGCCCTAGGAAATGCACAACTTGCTTTTCAAAGTCGCATTTTTCAGCCTTTGCGTAAAGTCGGTGTTCCCGCAATCGAGCTAATACCTTTTTTACATGAGTCCGATGGGATTCTAAAGTTTCAGAGAATACAAGGATGTCATCCAGATACACGATGACGAATAAATCAAGAAAGTCCCGAAAAACATCGTTTACCAGATGCTGGAATGTGGCTGGAGCATTGCAGAGCCCGAATGGCATGACTAAATACTCAAAGGGGCCAAAGCGTGTCCGGAATGCCGTCTTCCATTCGTCTCCCTCCCTGATTCTGACAAGATTATAGGCACCCCTCAAGTCCAGTTTGGAGAACACTCGTGCCCCTCGCAGCCTCTGGAATAGTTCGGGAATCAGAGGAAGAGGGTTCCGATTCTTGACAGTGACCCTGTTAAGGTCACGATAGTCCACACAGGGCCTCAAGGTGTGGTCTTTTTTCTCAACGAAGAAAATACCGGCTCCTGCTGGTGAAGTGGAAGGCCGAATGAACTGCTTTTCAAGGCTCTCGTCGATATAGGTACGCAGGGCTTCCAATTCAGGCTCAGAGAGAGGGTAAATCCGACCAAACGGGATCTCGGCTCCCGGTAGAAGTTCAATGGGGCAATCGTAAGTTCTATGAGGTGGAAGAGTGTCTGCACCCTTTTTATTAAAGACGTCCAGAAATTAGTGATAAGCAACCGGGATCAGTTTAGAGGCTTCATGGTCAGGGTGGATACCCAGGAGGGGCGTGGAGTTGACAGTTCCTCCCAAGAGGCAGTGCGTCTGGCAGTAGTTGGACGAAAAAAATATATATCTCCGTTAAGCCAGTCAACGTGAGGGTTGTGTGCCTTCAACCATGGAATGCCGAGGATAACGGGAAACATGGGAGAAGCTATGACATCCAAACGGAGGAGTTCGCTATGGCCTGAAGAAGTCTGGCAGAGAATAGGCAAGGTCTCTTGAGTAACCGGGCCTGATTTAATACCGGAGCCGTCAGCCAGATGGACATGGAACCCTTGCCTCTTGGTACCCAAGGGCAGCTGCTGAAGAGAAGCAAATGCAGAGTCCACAAAACAGCTGCAGGCCCCCGAGTCTATGATTGCAAGTACTGAAACCGTCTTTTCGGGGAGCTGAAGCTTGATGGGAAGAGAGACATGTGACTGATCCTTCCCAGGGTTAGCAAACCCCACGAACCTCTGTACAGCTTTTCTGTCAGTAGGAGCAGGCCATTCCAAGACAGAAGCGACTTTCTGAGGGTCCATGGAGATTCCCTCGGCGGAGATGACAAGCCCTAGGAAATGCACAACTTGCTTTTCAAAGTCGCATTTCTCAGCCTTTGCTTAAAGTCGGTGTTCCCGCAATCGAGCTAATACCTTTTTTACATGAGTCCGATTGGGATTCTAAAGTTTCAGAGAATACAAGGATGTCATCCAGATACACGATGACGAATAAATCAAGAAAGTCCCGAAAAACATCGTTTACCAGATGCTGGAATGTGGCTGGAGCATTGCAGAGCCCGAATGGCATGACTAAATACTCAAAGTGGCCAAAGCGTGTCCGGAAGGCCGTCTTCCATTTGTCTCCCTCCCTGATTCTGACAAGATTATAGGCACCCCTCAAGTCCAGTTTGGAGAACACTCGTGTCCCTCGCAGCCTCTGGAATAGTTCGGGAATCAGAGGAAGAGGGTACCGATTCTTGACAGTGACCCTGTTAAGGTCACGATAGTCCACACAGGGCCTCAAGGTGTGGTCTTTTTTCTCAACGAAGAAAATACCGGCTCCTGCTGGTGAAGTGGAAGGCCGAATGAACTGCTTTTCAAGGCTCTCGTCGATATAGGTACGCAGGGCTTCCAATTCAGGCTCAGAGAGAGGGTAAATCCGACCAAACGGGATCTCGGCTCCCGGTAGAAGTTCAATGGGGCAATCGTAAGTTCTATGAGGTGGAAGAGTGTCTGCACCCTTTTTATTAAAGACGTCCAGAAATTAGTGATAAGCAACCGGGATCAGTTTAGAGGCTTCATGGTCAGGGTGGATACCCAGGAGGGGCGTGGAGTTGACAGTTCCTCCCAAGAGGCAGTGCGTCTGGCAGTAGTTGGACGAAAAAAATATATATCTCCGTTAAGCCAGTCAACGTGAGGGTTGTGTGCCTTCAACCATGGAATGCCGAGGATAACGGGAAACATGGGAGAAGCTATGACATCCAAACGGAGGAGTTCGCTATGGCCTGAAGAAGTCTGGCAGAGAATAGGCAAGGTCTCTTGAGTAACCGGGCCTGATTTAATACCGGAGCCGTCAGCCAGATGGACATGGAACCCTTGCCTCTTGGTACCCAAGGGCAGCTGCTGAAGAGAAGCAAATGCAGAGTCCACAAAACAGCTGCAGGCCCCCGAGTCTATGATTGCAAGTACTGAAACCGTCTTTTCGGGGAGCTGAAGCTTGATGGGAAGAGAGACATGTGACTGATCCTTCCCAGGGTTAGCAAACCCCACGAACCTCTGTACAGCTTTTCTGTCAGTAGGAGCAGGCCATTCCAAGACAGAAGCGACTTTCTGAGGGTCCATGGAGATTCCCTCGGCGGAGATGACAAGCCCTAGGAAATGCACAACTTGCTTTTCAAAGTCGCATTTCTCAGCCTTTGCTTAAAGTCGGTGTTCCCGCAATCGAGCTAATACCTTTTTTACATGAGTCCGATTGGGATTCTAATGTTTCAGAGAATACAAGGATGTCATCCAGATACACGATGACGAATAAATCAAAAAAGTCCCGAAAAACATCGTTTACCAGATGCTGGAATGTGGCTGGAGCATTGCAGAGCCCGAATGGCATGACTAAATACTCAAAGTGGCCAAAGCGTGTCCGGAAGGCCGTCTTCCATTCGTCTCCCTCCCTGATTCTGACAAGATTATAGGCACCCCTCAAGTCCAGTTTGGAGAACACTCGTGTCCCTCGCAGCCTCTGGAATAGTTCGGGAATCAGAGGAAGAGGGTACCGATTCTTGACAGTGACCCTGTTAAGGTCACGATAGTCCACACAGGGCCTCAAGGTGTGGTCTTTTTTCTCAACGAAGAAAATACCGGCTCCTGCTGGTGAAGTGGAAGGCCGAATGAACTGCTTTTCAAGGCTCTCGTCGATATAGGTACGCAGGGCTTCCAATTCAGGCTCAGAGAGAGGGTAAATCCGACCAAACGGGATCTCGGCTCCCGGTAGAAGTTCAATGGGGCAATCGTAAGTTCTATGAGGTGGAAGAGTGTCTGCACCCTTTTTATTAAAGACGTCCAGAAATTTGTGGTAAGCAACCGGGATCAGTTTAGAGGCTTCATGGTCAGGGTGGATACCCAGGAGGGGCGTGGAGTTGACAGTTCCTCCCAAGAGGCAGTGCGTCTGGCAGTAGTTGGACGAAAAAAAATATATCTCCGGTAAGCCAGTCAACGTGAGGGTTGTGTGCCTTCAACCATGGAATGCCGAGGATAACGGGAAACATGGGAGAAGCTATGACATCCAAACGGAGGAGTTCGCTATGGCCTGAAGAAGTCTGGCAGAGAATAGGCAAGGTCCCCTGAGTAACCGGGCCTGATTTAATACCGGAGCCGTCAGCCGGATGGACATGGAACCCTTGCCTCTTGGTACCCAAGGGCAGCTGCTGAAGAGAAGCAAATGCAGAGTCCACAAAACAGCTGCAGGCCCCAGAGTCTATGATTGCAAGTACTGAAACCGTCTTTTCGGGGAGCTGAAGCTTGATGGGAAGAGAGACATGTGACTGATCCTTCCCAGGGTTAGCAAACCCCACGAACCTCTGTACAGCTTTTCTGTCAGTAGGAGCAGGCCATTCCAAGACAGAAGCGACTTTCTGAGGGTCCATGGAGATTCCCTCGGCGAAGATGAAAAGCCCTAGGAAATGCACAACTTGCTTTTCAAAGTCGCATTTTTCAGCCTTTGCGTAAAGTCGGTGTTCCCGCCATCGAGCTAATACCTTTTTTACATGAGTCCGATGGGATTCTAAAGTTTCAGAGAATACAAGGATGTCATCCAGATACACGATGACGAATAAATCAAGAAAGTCCCGAAAAACATCGTTTACCAGACACTGGAATGTGGCTGGAGCATTGCAGAGCCCGAATGGCATGACTAAATACTCAAAGTGGCCAAAGCGTGTCCGGAAGGCCGTCTTCCATTCGTCTCCCTCCCTGATTCTGACAAGATTATAGTCACCCCTCAAGTCCAGTTTGGAGAACACTCGTGCCCCTCGCAGCCTCTGGAATAGTTCGGGAATCAGAGGAAGAGGGTACCGATTCTTGACAGTGACCCTGTTAAGGTCACGATAGTCCACACAGGGCATCAAGGTGTGGTCTTTTTTCTCAACGAAGAAAATACCGGCTCCTGCTGGTGAAGTGGAGGCCGAATGAACTGCTTTTCAAGGCTCTCGTCGATATAGGTACGCAGGGCTTCCAATTCAGGCTCAGAGAGAGGGTAAATCCGATCAAACGGGATCTCGGCTCCCGGTAGAAGTTCAATGGGGCAATCGTAAGTTCTATGAGGTGGAAGAGTGTCTGCACCCTTTTTATTAAAGACGTCCAGAAATTCGTGATAAGCAACCGGGATCAGTTTAGAGGCTTCATGGTCAGGGTGGATACCCAGGAGGGGCGTGGAGTTGACAGTTCCTCCCAAGAGGCAGTGCGTCTGGCAGTAGTTGGACGAAAAAAAATATATCTCCGGTAAGCCAGTCAACGTGAGGGTTGTGTGCCTTCAACCATGGAATGCCGAGGATAACGGGAAACATGGGAGAAGCTATGACATCCAAACGGAGGAGTTCGCTATGGCCTGAAGAAGTCTGGCAGAGAATAGGCAAGGTCTCTTGAGTAACCGGGCCTGATTTAATACTGGAGCCGTCAGCCAGATGGACATGGAACCCTTGCCTCTTGGTACCCAAGGGCAGCTGCTGAAGAGAAGCAAATGCAGAGTCCACAAAACAGCTGCAGGCCCCAGAGTCTATGATTGCAAGTACTGAAACCGTCTTTTCGGGGAGCTGAAGCTTGATGGGAAGAGAGACATGTGACTGATCCTTCCCAGGGTTAGCAAACCCCACGAACCTCTGTACAGCTTTTCTGTCAGTAGGAGCAGGCCATTCCAAGACAGAAGCGACTTTCTGAGGGTCCATGGAGATTCCCTCGGCGGAGATGACAAGCCCTAGGAAATGCACAACTTGCTTTTCAAAGTCGCATTTTTCAGCCTTTGCGTAAAGTCGGTGTTCCCGCAATCAAACTAATACCTTTTTTACATGAGTCCGATGGGATTCTAAAGTTTCAGAGAATACAAGGATGTCATCCAGATACACGATGACGAATAAATCAAGAAAGTCCCGAAAAACATCGTTTACCAGATGCTGGAATGTGGCTGGAGCATTGCAGAGCCCGAATGGCATGACTTAATACTCAAAGTGGCCAAAGCGTGTCCGGAAGGCCGTCTTCCATTCGTCTCCCTCCCTGATTCTGACAAGATTATAGGCACCCCTCAAGTCCAGTTTGGAGAACACTCGTGCCCCTCGCAGCCTCTGGAATAGTTCGGGAATCAGAGGAAGAGGGTTCCGATTCTTGACAGTGACCCTGTTAAGGTCACGATAGTCCACACAGGGCCTCAAGGTGTGGTCTTTTTTCTCAACGAAGAAAATACCGGCTCCTGCTGGTGAAGTGGAAGGCCGAATGAACTGCTTTTCAAGGCTCTCGTCGATATAGGTACGCAGGGCTTCCAATTCAGGCTCAGAGAGAGGGTAAATCCGACCAAACGGGATCTCGGCTCCCGGTAGAAGTTCAATGGGGCAATCGTAAGTTCTATGAGGTGGAAGAGTGTCTGCACCCTTTTTATTAAAGACGTCCAGAAATTCGTGATAAGCAACCGGGATCAGTTTAGAGGCTTCATGGTCAGGGTGGATACCCAGGAGGGGCGTGGAGTTGACAGTTCCTCCCAAGAGGCAGTGCGTCTGGCAGTAGTTGGACGAAAAAAAATATATCTCCGGTAAGCCAGTCAACGTGAGGGTTGTGTGCCTTCAACCATGGAATGCCGAGGATAACGGGAAACATGGGAGAAGCTATGACATCCAAACGGAGGAGTTCGCTATGGCCTGAAGAAGTCTGGCAGAGAATAGGCAAGGTCTCTTGAGTAACCGGGCCTGATTTAATACCGGAGCCGTCAGCCAGATGGACATGGAACCCTTGCCTCTTGGTACCCAAGGGCAGCTGCTGAAGAGAAGCAAATGCAGAGTCCACAAAACAGCTGCAGGCCCCCGAGTCTATGATTGCAAGTACTGAAACCGTCTTTTCGGGGAGCTGAAGCTTGATGGGAAGAGAGACATGTGACTGATCCTTCCCAGGGTTAGCAAACCCCACGAACCTCTGTACAGCTTTTCTGTCAGTAGGAGCAGGCCATTCCAAGACAGAAGCGACTTTCTGAGGGTCCATGGAGATTCCCTCGGCGGAGATGACAAGCCCTAGGAAATGCACAACTTGCTTTTCAAAGTCGCATTTCTCAGCCTTTGCTTAAAGTCGGTGTTCCCGCAATCGAGCTAATACCTTTTTTACATGAGTCCGATTGGGATTCTAAAGTTTCAGAGAATACAAGGATGTCATCCAGATACACGATGACGAATAAATCAAAAAAGTCCCGAAAAACATCGTTTACCAGATGCTGGAATGTGGCTGGAGCATTGCAGAGCCCGAATGGCATGACTAAATACTCAAAGTGGCCAAAGCGTGTCCGGAAGGCCGTCTTCCATTCGTCTCCCTCCCTGA
The DNA here is from genome assembly GCA_029206835.1 of Rana muscosa. Classification (NCBI taxonomy): domain Eukaryota; kingdom Metazoa; phylum Chordata; class Amphibia; order Anura; family Ranidae; genus Rana; species Rana muscosa. The sequence goes on along the minus strand of CM055127.1, from coordinate 397,196 downwards.
TTCTGACAAGATTATAGGCACCCCTCAAGTCCAGTTTGGAGAACACTCGTGTCCCTCGCAGCCTCTGGAATAGTTCGGGAATCAGAGGAAGAGGGTACCGATTCTTGACAGTGACCCTGTTAAGGTCACGATAGTCCACACAGGGCCTCAAGGTGTGGTCTTTTTTCTCAACGAAGAAAATACCGGCTCCTGCTGGTGAAGTGGAAGGCCGAATGAACTGCTTTTCAAGGCTCTCGTCGATATAGGTACGCAGGGCTTCCAATTCAGGCTCAGAGAGAGGGTAAATCCGACCAAACGGGATCTCGGCTCCCGGTAGAAGTTCAATGGGGCAATCGTAAGTTCTATGAGGTGGAAGAGTGTCTGCACCCTTTTTATTAAAGACGTCCAGAAATTTGTGGTAAGCAACCGGGATCAGTTTAGAGGCTTCATGGTCAGGGTGGATACCCAGGAGGGGCGTGGAGTTGACAGTTCCTCCCAAGAGGCAGTGCGTCTGGCAGTAGTTGGACGAAAAAAAATATATCTCCGGTAAGCCAGTCAACGTGAGGGTTGTGTGCCTTCAACCATGGAATGCCGAGGATAACGGGAAACATGGGAGAAGCTATGACATCCAAACGGAGGAGTTCGCTATGGCCTGAAGAAGTCTGGCAGAGAATAGGCAAGGTCCCCTGAGTAACCGGGCCTGATTTAATACCGGAGCCGTCAGCCGGATGGACATGGAACCCTTGCCTCTTGGTACCCAAGGGCAGCTGCTGAAGAGAAGCAAATGCAGAGTCCACAAAACAGCTGCAGGCCCCAGAGTCTATGATTGCAAGTACTGAAACCGTCTTTTCGGGGAGCTGAAGCTTGATGGGAAGAGAGACATGTGACTGATCCTTCCCAGGGTTAGCAAACCCCACGAACCTCTGTACAGCTTTTCTGTCAGTAGGAGCAGGCCATTCCAAGACAGAAGCGACTTTCTGAGGGTCCATGGAGATTCCCTCGGCGAAGATGAAAAGCCCTAGGAAATGCACAACTTGCTTTTCAAAGTCGCATTTTTCAGCCTTTGCGTAAAGTCGGTGTTCCCGCCATCGAGCTAATACCTTTTTTACATGAGTCCGATGGGATTCTAAAGTTTCAGAGAATACAAGGATGTCATCCAGATACACGATGACGAATAAATCAAGAAAGTCCCGAAAAACATCGTTTACCAGACACTGGAATGTGGCTGGAGCATTGCAGAGCCCGAATGGCATGACTAAATACTCAAAGTGGCCAAAGCGTGTCCGGAAGGCCGTCTTCCATTCGTCTCCCTCCCTGATTCTGACAAGATTATAGTCACCCCTCAAGTCCAGTTTGGAGAACACTCGTGCCCCTCGCAGCCTCTGGAATAGTTCGGGAATCAGAGGAAGAGGGTACCGATTCTTGACAGTGACCCTGTTAAGGTCACGATAGTCCACACAGGGCATCAAGGTGTGGTCTTTTTTCTCAACGAAGAAAATACCGGCTCCTGCTGGTGAAGTGGAGGCCGAATGAACTGCTTTTCAAGGCTCTCGTCGATATAGGTACGCAGGGCTTCCAATTCAGGCTCAGAGAGAGGGTAAATCCGATCAAACGGGATCTCGGCTCCCGGTAGAAGTTCAATGGGGCAATCGTAAGTTCTATGAGGTGGAAGAGTGTCTGCACCCTTTTTATTAAAGACGTCCAGAAATTCGTGATAAGCAACCGGGATCAGTTTAGAGGCTTCATGGTCAGGGTGGATACCCAGGAGGGGCGTGGAGTTGACAGTTCCTCCCAAGAGGCAGTGCGTCTGGCAGTAGTTGGACGAAAAAAAATATATCTCCGGTAAGCCAGTCAACGTGAGGGTTGTGTGCCTTCAACCATGGAATGCCGAGGATAACGGGAAACATGGGAGAAGCTATGACATCCAAACGGAGGAGTTCGCTATGGCCTGAAGAAGTCTGGCAGAGAATAGGCAAGGTCTCTTGAGTAACCGGGCCTGATTTAATACCGGAGCCGTCAGCCAGATGGACATGGAACCCTTGCCTCTTGGTACCCAAGGGCAGCTGCTGAAGAGAAGCAAATGCAGAGTCCACAAAACAGCTGCAGGCCCCAGAGTCTATGATTGCAAGTACTGAAACCGTCTTTTCGGGGAGCTGAAGCTTGATGGGAAGAGAGACATGTGACTGATCCTTCCCAGGGTTAGCAAACCCCACGAACCTCTGTACAGCTTTTCTGTCAGTAGGAGCAGGCCATTCCAAGACAGAAGCGACTTTCTGAGGGTCCATGGAGATTCCCTCGGCGGAGATGACAAGCCCTAGGAAATGCACAACTTGCTTTTCAAAGTCGCATTTTTCAGCCTTTGCGTAAAGTCGGTGTTCCCGCAATCAAACTAATACCTTTTTTACATGAGTCCGATGGGATTCTAAAGTTTCAGAGAATACAAGGATGTCATCCAGATACACGATGACGAATAAATCAAGAAAGTCCCGAAAAACATCGTTTACCAGATGCTGGAATGTGGCTGGAGCATTGCAGAGCCCGAATGGCATGACTTAATACTCAAAGTGGCCAAAGCGTGTCCGGAAGGCCGTCTTCCATTCGTCTCCCTCCCTGATTCTGACAAGATTATAGGCACCCCTCAAGTCCAGTTTGGAGAACACTCGTGCCCCTCGCAGCCTCTGGAATAGTTCGGGAATCAGAGGAAGAGGGTTCCGATTCTTGACAGTGACCCTGTTAAGGTCACGATAGTCCACACAGGGCCTCAAGGTGTGGTCTTTTTTCTCAACGAAGAAAATACCGGCTCCTGCTGGTGAAGTGGAAGGCCGAATGAACTGCTTTTCAAGGCTCTCGTCGATATAGGTACGCAGGGCTTCCAATTCAGGCTCAGAGAGAGGGTAAATCCGACCAAACGGGATCTCGGCTCCCGGTAGAAGTTCAATGGGGCAATCGTAAGTTCTATGAGGTGGAAGAGTGTCTGCACCCTTTTTATTAAAGACGTCCAGAAATTCGTGGTAAGCAACCGGGATCAGTTTAGAGGCTTCATGGTCAGGGTGGATACCCAGGAGGGGCGTGGAGTTGACAGTTCCTCCCAAGAGGCAGTGCGTCTGGCAGTAGTTGGACGAAAAAAAAATATATCTCCGGTAAGCCAGTCAACGTGAGGGTTGTGTGCCTTCAACCATGGAATGCCGAGGATAACGGGAAACATGGGAGAAGCTATGACATCCAAACGGAGGAGTTCGCTATGGCCTGAAGAAGTCTGGCAGAGAATAGGCAAGGTCTCTTGAGTAACCGGGCCTGATTTAATACCGGAGCCGTCAGCCAGATGGACATGGAACCCTTGCCTCTTGGTACCCAAGGGCAGCTGCTGAAGAGAAGCAAATGCAGAGTCCACAAAACAGCTGCAGGCCCCAGAGTCTATGATTGCAAGTACTGAAACCGTCTTTTCGGGGAGCTGAAGCTTGATGGGAAGAGAGACATGTGACTGATCCTTCCCAGGGTTAGCAAACCCCACGAACCTCTGTACAGCTTTTCTGTCAGTAGGAGCAGGCCATTCCAAGACAGAAGCGACTTTCTGAGGGTCCATGGAGATTCCCTCGGCAGAGATGACAAGCCCTAGGAAATGCACAACTTGCTTTTCAAAGTCGCATTTCTCAGCCTTTGCTTAAAGTCGGTGTTCCCGCAATCGAGCTAATACCTTTTTTACATGAGTCCGATGGGATTCTAAAGTTTCAGAGAATACAAGAATGTCATCCAGATACACGATGACGAATAAATCAAGAAAGTCCCGAAAAACATCGTTTACCAGATGCTGGAATGTGGCTGGAGCATTGCAGAGCCCGAATGGCATGACTAAATACTCAAAGTGGCCAAAGCGTGTCCGGAAGGCCGTCTTCCATTCGTCTCCCTCCCTGATTCTGACAAGATTATAGGCACCCCTCAAGTCCAGTTTGGAGAACACTCGTGCCCCTCGCAGCCTCTGGAATAGTTCGGGAATCAGAGGAAGAGGGTACCGATTCTTGACAGTGACCCTGTTAAGGTCACGATAGTCCACACAGGGCCTCAAGGTGTGGTCTTTTTTCTCAACGAAGAAAATACCGGCTCCTGCTGGTGAAGTGGAAGGCCGAATGAACTGCTTTTCAAGGCTCTCGTCGATATAGGTACGCAGGGCTTCCAATTCAGGCTCAGAGAGAGGGTAAATCCGACCAAACGGGATCTCGGCTCCCGGTAGAAGTTCAATTGGGCAATCGTAAGTTCTATGAGGTGGAAGAGTGTCTGCACCCTTTTTATTAAAGACGTCCAGAAATTCGTGGTAAGCAACCGGGATCAGTTTAGAGGCTTCATGGTCAGGGTGGATACCCAGGAGGGGCGTGGAGTTGACAGTTCCTCCCAAGAGGCAGTGCGTCTGGCAGTAGTTGGACGAAAAAAATATATATCTCCGTTAAGCCAGTCAACGTGAGGGTTGTGTGCCTTCAACCATGGAATGCCGAGGATAACGGGAAACATGGGAGAAGCTATGACATCCAAACGGAGGAGTTCGCTATGGCCTGAAGAAGTCTGGCAGAGAATAGGCAAGGTCTCTTGAGTAACCGGGCCTGATTTAATACCGGAGCCGTCAGCCAGATGGACATGGAACCCTTGCCTCTTGGTACCCAAGGGCAGCTGCTGAAGAGAAGCAAATGCAGAGTCCACAAAACAGCTGCAGGCCCCAGAGTCTATGATTGCAAGTACTGAAACCGTCTTTTCGGGGAGCTGAAGCTTGATGGGAAGAGAGACATGTGACTGATCCTTCCCAGGGTTAGCAAACCCCACGAACCTCTGTACAGCTTTTCTGTCAGTAGGAGCAGGCCATTCCAAGACAGAAGCGACTTTCTGAGGGTCCATGGAGATTCCCTCGGCGGAGATGACAAGCCCTAGGAAATGCACAACTTGCTTTTCAAAGTCGCATTTCTCAGCCTTTGCGTAAAGTCGGTGTTCCCGCAATCGAGCTAATACCTTTTTTACATGAGTCCGATGGGATTCTAAAGTTTCAGAGAATACAAGGATGTCATCCAGATACACGATGACGAATAAATCAAGAAAGTCCCGAAAAACATCGTTTACCAGATGCTGGAATGTGGCTGGAGCATTGCAGAGCCCGAATGGCATGACTAAATACTCAAAGTGGCCAAAACGTGTCCGGAAGGCCGTCTTCCATTCGTCTCCCTCCCTGATTCTGACAAGATTATAGGCACCCCTCAAGTCCAGTTTGGAGAACACTCGTGCCCCTCGCAGCCTCTGGAATAGTTCGGGAATCAGAGGAAGAGGGTACCGATTCTTGACAGTGACCCTGTTAAGGTCACGATAGTCCACACAGGGCCTCAAGGTGTGGTCTTTTTTCTCAACGAAGAAAATACCGGCTCCTGCTGGTGAAGTGGAAGGCCGAATGAACTGCTTTTCAAGGCTCTCGTCGATATAGGTACGCAGGGCTTCCAATTCAGGCTCAGAGAGAGGGTAAATCCGACCAAACGGGATCTCGGCTCCCGGTAGAAGTTCAATGGGGCAATCGTAAGTTCTATGAGGTGGAAGAGTGTCTGCACCCTTTTTATTAAAGACGTCCAGAAATTCGTGGTAAGCAACCAGGATCAGTTTAGAGGCTTCATGGTCAGGGTGGATACCCAGGAGGGGCGTGGAGTTGACAGTTCCTCCCAAGAGGCAGTGCGTCTGGCAGTAGTTGGACGAAAAAAAATATATCTCCGGTAAGCCAGTCAACGTGAGGGTTGTGTGCCTTCAACCATGGAATGCCGAGGATAACGGGAAACATGGGAGAAGCTATGACATCCAAACGGAGGAGTTCGCTATGGCCTGAAGAAGTCTGGCAGAGAATAGGCAAGGTCTCTTGAGTAACCGGGCCTGATTTAATACCGGAGCCGTCAGCCAGATGGACATGGAACCCTTGCCTCTTGGTACCCAAGGGCAGCTGCTGAAGAGAAGCAAATGCAGAGTCCACAAAACAGCTGCAGGCCCCAGAGTCTATGATTGCAAGTACTGAAACCGTCTGTCATGGATATGCATTAATGTCTGTCTGCCATCTTACCTTCCTCCTCATGTGTTCATCTAGAGACCAGACCTCCTTCACCTGGCTTCCTTTATAATCTCCTCCCAGCCTGACTCCACCCCAGGCCCTATCACTGAACACTATATTAACCTGTGCACTGCAAGCCTGCTTTGCTGATCAACGTGTTTGTTAGGCATTGTGTGTTTGGGTTCCTGCCTGCCGTGTGCTACGTCTGTCTCTCTGTTACGTTATTGGCTTGTCCCCGACCATCCCTGTCTGCTCGTGACCCTTGACCTTCGGCTCGTTCTTCGTTATCCTTGTCTGCTTGTGGCCCCTGACCTTCGGCTTGTTATTCGGTTCTCTCTATCGTGTGCTGCTGCTTCCCCTTATCCTACGGGGCGTGAGCTAGGAAACTCCAGGGGCCGCGACCTGGTCCCAGCCTGCAGCGTAACATCCTCACCACTAGAGGCCCTGGAGAAGACCAGCTGGGTCTTAGACTCCGCGCCCTGGGGAATCTTGGCTCTCGCTTCCGTTGGGATCCCGGTTGTGCTCCTCTGGTCCCGCTTTCCACAACCACCCAGTTTCCTATCCACAGAAGCCAGCCATAGGGTTCACTACCTCGCGGTGCACTCCTGTCCCCCTACGGTGTGCATCTGTCACCTGGCCACAGGTGACCCTGACACCGTCTTTTCGGGGAGCTGAAGCTTGATGGGAAGAGAGACATGTGACTGATCCTTCCCAGGGTTAGCAAACCCCACGAACCTCTGTACAGCTTTTCTGTCAGTAGGAGCAGGCCATTCCAAGACAGAAGCGACTTTCTGAGGGTCCATGGAGATTCCCTCGGCGGAGATGACAAGCCCTAGGAAATGCACAACTTGCTTTTCAAAGTCGCATTTCTCAGCCTTTGCTTAAAGTCGGTGTTCCCGCAATCGAGCTAATACCTTTTTTACATGAGTCCGATGGGATTCTAAAGTTTCAGAGAATACAAGAATGTCATCCAGATACACGATGACGAATAAATCAAGAAAGTCCCGAAAAACATCGTTTACCAGATGCTGGAATGTGGCTGGAGCATTGCAGAGCCCGAATGGCATGACTAAATACTCAAAGTGGCCAAAGCGTGTCCGGAAGGCCGTCTTCCATTCGTCTCCCTCCCTGATTCTGACAAGATTATAGGCACCCCTCAAGTCCAGTTTGGAGAACACTCGTGCCCCTCGCAGCCTCTGGAATAGTTCGGGAATCAGAGGAAGAGGGTACCGATTCTTGACAGTGACCCTGTTAAGGTCACGATAGTCCACACAGGGCCTCAAGGTGTGGTCTTTTTTCTCAACGAAGAAAATACCGGCTCCTGCTGGTGAAGTGGAAGGCCGAATGAACTGCTTTTCAAGGCTCTCGTCGATATAGGTACGCAGGGCTTCCAATTCAGGCTCAGAGAGAGGGTAAATCCGACCAAACGGGATCTCGGCTCCCGGTAGAAGTTCAATGGGGCAATCGTAAGTTCTATGAGGTGGAAAAGTGTCTGCACCCTTTTTATTAAAGACGTCCAGAAATTCGTGGTAAGCAACCGGGATCAGTTTAGAGGCTTCATGGTCAGGGTGGATACCCAGGAGGGGCGTGGAGTTGACAGTTCCTCCCAAGAGGCAGTGCGTCTGGCAGTAGTTGGACGAAAAAAATATATATCTCCGTTAAGCCAGTCAACGTGAGGGTTGTGTGCCTTCAACCATGGAATGCCGAGGATAACGGGAAACATGGGAGAAGCTATGACATCCAAACGGAGGAGTTCGCTATGGCCTGAAGAAGTCTGACAGAGAATAGGCAAGGTCTCTTGAGTAACCGGGCCTGATTTAATACCGGAGCCGTCAGCCAGATGGACATGGAACCCTTGCCTCTTGGTACCCAAGGGCAGCTGCTGAAGAGAAGCAAATGCAGAGTCCACAAAACAGCTGCAGGCCCCAGAGTCTATGATTGCAAGTACTGAAACCGTCTTTTCGGGGAGCTGAAGCTTGATGGGAAGAGAGACATGTGACTGATCCTTCCCAGGGAGATGCATCACAAGAGGCTGACGGGAAGAGACCCTGCAGGTCTCTGCCGGACAAGTTCGTATGAAGTGGCCAACCTCCCCGCAGTAGAGACACAGACTGCCTTGGACTCGACGTAGACGTTCAGCAGGAGAAAGAGGTAACCTACGAAAACTGCTGTGAGGTGCCTTATGCTGTTCCCTCCTTCTGGGGGAAGGAACAGGTAGAGGAGCAGGGGCGGCTGGCCTTGAAACCACAGAAAGAGTCCCTTTAGATTTTTCCGATTGCCTTTCTCGAAACCGCCGATCGATCTGAATAGTTAAATTTATCAGATCTTCCAGGGACGCGGGTATTCCCACTCTGGCAAGTTCATCTTTTACGGTGTCAGAAAGTCCTAGACGGAACTGGTGACGAAGTGCAGAGTGATTCCATTGGGTATCTGCGCTCCAAACACGAAAGTCAGTTACGTAATCTTCAACAGGCCTTGGCCCTTGCTGTAATTTGTCAAGCATGGATTCGGCAGTTTGCTGGGAAAAGGGGTCAGTGTATAACTGAGCCATGGCTGAGAAGAATGAACCCGTGGCAGTCAGAACAGGGTCATGTTGTTCCCGAAGGTGATGAGCCCAGGAGAGTGGTTCGTTCAGTAGTAGTGTAATAATAAACCCTACCTTGATGTCCTCTGATGCAAAGGTTCGGGGTAGCAGAGAAAAATAAAGTTCACAAGAATTCCGGAAGGTACGAAACTTCTTGCGTTCTCCAGAAAACCGTTCAGGGATAGGCACTTTGGGTTCCGGAGGGGGAGTGGCATCACGGAACAGACCAGACTCTGTTTGAGTAGAAAAATTCCATGGCGGTGAAAGGAGCACAGGCCGATGCGACGGTCACCTCATGTGGAAGTCGCTCTTCCATGCGACCAAGATTCACTTGTAACTTCTGCACAATATTTGAGAGCGCAGAAATAGTTTGGTAAATGTCCTTCGGTGGAGAGGCCTCCCTTCCAGACTCCATCTCTGGCTGACTGGTACTGTCACGTACCTGGTAGGAGTCTGGAATGACGAGGTCGGCCTCCCTTGTATCTCCAACCCAAGCCCCACTGAGGATGAGACAGACCTAGGGTGAGGAGTTACACGAGTGCCTGTAGTTGCGTGCAGAACTTGTCAGCTGAGTTGCAGACGTGGAGATGCAGGCAGAGCATCTGGTAAGGAACTGGACTCAGGAAATCTGGTAGGATGGACAGCTAGCACAGGCACTGGAGACAGCGTTAAGCCAAGCAGGAGGCTGGTGCAGGATCACAAGGGTGGCCGGGTTCGGTAGCAGACGGGCAGCGAGGTACAAGGCACAGGCAGGAGGGAGGTCAGATGGGAAGCCGAGATTAGGAACCAGTAATCAAGTATTCAAGTCCGGAAGCAAGGTCAAAGCAACAGGGATCAAGCCAGGTTTAAACAGAGTTCAGGTATCAGGGTACTTGCTGAAGACCAGTCAGCACTTGTCAGAAGTCAGAGCATCCTTTAAGTAGGCAGGCTGGTGCCAAAGGGAATTAGGAGCGTGCTCCTGCGCGCGCACGTTGCCCGTGCGCACGCGCATGCGTGAATTGCGCACACGCATGCGCAATGGTACTCCGGAAAGGCCGCTGCGTACTGGGGATGCGCGCGCGCGCCAGCATTCCGAGACTGTTGACGAATGCGCGCATGCGCAGACGGATTCCCGGCAGCTTCCTTACATTGCCCCCCCCCTTAGGGGCAGCCTCTGGATGCCCCTCAGGACCTCTTTTTCCGGGTGGCGTAGAAAGAAAGCTCGTACCAGTCTTGGAGCATGCACATCAGAAGCTGGTTCCCAGGAACTTTCTTCCGGCCCGTAGCCTTTCCATTTAATGAGAAACTGTGTTTGGTTACCTCTCTTCCTACAGTCCAATACGGCCTCCACCTCAAATTCCTCATTCCCCTCGATAAGTAGCGGTGGAGGGGTTTCAGAAATCTGATTTGGGAAAGGATTTGGCACTGTAGGCTTCAACAAAGAAACATGGAATACTGGGTGGATTCTCAGGTTCTTGGGTAACACTAATTCGAATGCTACTGCATTAATCTTTCTCTTGACTGGAAAAGGCCCCAAAAATCTTGGGCCAAGCTTCCTCGAGGGGCAACTTAGTTTCAAGTTCGCTGTGGAAAGCCAGACCTTATCTCCAGGTTCAAGATTCAAATTGCCTCTTCTCTTCTTGTCGAAGAACTTTTTATTATCTGCCTGGGTCTTGGAGATTGTATCCTGCAGTAATTGGTAGTTGGAGTTAAGGAAGTTCAACCTGTCTTGTACGGCAGGTACAGAAGAATCAATAGGCAGCTCAGGCAAGAAAGAAGGATGGTATCCATAATTGGCGAAAAAAGGTGACTGTTTGGTTGCCGAATGGGTGGAATTATTGTATGAAAATTCCGCGAGTGGGAGAAGTGATAGCCAGTCATCCTGTGCAAAAGAAGAAAAGCATCGTAGGTACTGTTCAAGGGTTTGATTGACCCTTTCAGTCTGTCCATTAGTTTGTGGGTGATAAGCTGTGGAGAGGCGGAGTTCAATATTCAAAGTTTCACATAAGGCCCTCCAAAATCTAGAAGTGAACTGCACCCCTCGATCAGAAACTATGCTGTCAGGGATGCCATGCAACCTTACAATCTCCTTGATAAAAGTTGAGGCAGTCTCCGGGGCAGAAGGAGTTCCTTGCAGAGGTACAAAGTGGGCCATTTTGGTCAAACGATCAACCACAACGAAAATGGTAGTGAAGTCTTCAGATGGGGGAAGTTCTACTATAAAATCCATGGAGATCATGCTCCATGGTTTCTCAGGTACAGGAAGGGGCTCAAGTAGACCCCAAGTTCTGGCTCTGTCTGTCTTATTCCGAAGGCATGAAATACAAAATCTTACATATTTCTTGCAGTCGTTCATCAAGTTTGGCCACCAGAATGTACGGGAGATCGAATTAGCCGTCTTGTGAATCCCAAAGTGACCCGCTAGGGGATGATCATGACATCGCCCTAGGACGGCAACTCTGAACTGTTCTGGGATAAAGATTTGCCTCTTAGGGAAGTACAGGCCATCCCTTAGTTGAAGAGCCAGGTCCTTGGAAGGCGGTTGGTCTTCCACATATTTTCTTATTTGTGACATCAGATCCGCCTGAAGAAGTAAAAAATTATTGGCTGGTAGAATAGTATCAGGTTCCGAGGATACAACTGGATCACTGAACATGCGGGACAAGGCATCTGGTTTCCCGTTCTTTGAGCCAGGACGGTAGGTTATATGAAACATGAAACGAGAGAAAAAAAGTGCCCATCTTGCCTGCCGAGGTCTTAGGCGTTTAGCTGTCTTCAAATACTCAAGATTCTTGTGATCTGTGAAGATAAGAATTGGGTGAGAAGCTCCCTCCAAAAGGTAACGCCATTCTTCAAGAGCGGCCTTGATAGCCAGTAGCTCTCGGTCACCAACATCATAATTCCTTTCGGAAGAATTTAATTTTTTAGAGAAGAAGGCCACAGGGTGGAGCAATGATTTGGGCCCTTGGCGTTGGGAAATAATAGCCCCAACTGCATTTTCCGAGGCGTCTACCTCCAAAACATAAGCTAAGGAGGGATCGGGATGTTTCAAGATGGGAGCTGAGGTGAATAAGGCTTTCAACTGTTCAAACGCTGTCTGAGCCTCTGGGGTCCATCGAAAGGGAACATGCTGTTTCGTTAGCTGAGTAATGGGAGTGATGATGCCAGAAAAGTCCTTAATAAATTTTTTATAAAAGTTAGCAAACCCCACGAACCTCTGTACAGCTTTTCTGTCAGTAGGAGCAGGCCATTCCAAGACAGAAGCAACTTTTTGAGGGTCCATGGAGATTCCCTCGGCGGAGATGACAAGCCCTAGGAAATGCACAACTTGCTTTTCAAAGTCGCATTTTTCAGCCTTTGCGTAAAGTCGGTGTTCCCGCAATCGAGCTAATACCTTTTTTACATGAGTCCGATGGGATTCTAACGTTTCAGAGAATACAAGGATGTCATCCAGATACACGATGACGAATAAATCAAGAAAGTCCCGAAAAACATCGTTTACCAGATGCTGGAATGTGGCTGGAGCATTGCAGAGCCCGAATGGCATGACTTAAATACTCAAAGTGGCCAAAGCGTGTCCGGAAAGCCGTCTTCCATTCGTCTCCCTCCCTGATTCTGACAAGATTATAGGCACCCCTCAAGTCCAGTTTGGAGAACATACGTGCCCCTCGCAGCCTCTGGAATAGTTCGGGAATCAGAGGAAGAGGGTACCGATTCTTGACAGTGACCCTGTTAAGGTCACGATAGTCCACACAGGGCCTCAAGGTGTGGTCTTTTTTCTCAACGAAGAAAATACCGGCTCCTGCTGGTGAAGTGGAAGGCCGAATGAACTGCTTTTCAAGGCTCTCGTCGATATAGGTACGCAGGGCTTCCAATTCAGGCTCAGAGAGAGGGTAAATCCGACCAAACGGGATCTCGGCTCCCGGTAGAAGTTCAATGGGGCAATCGTAAGTTCTATGAGGTGGAAGAGTGTCTGCACCCTTTTCATTAAAGACGTCCAGAAATTCGTGATAAGCAACCGGGATCAGTTTAGAGGCTTCATGGTCAGGGTGGATACCCAGGAGGGGCGTGGAGTTGACAGTTCCTCCCAAGAGGCAGTGCGTCTGGCAGTAGTTGGACGAAAAAGAGATATCTCCGGTAAGCCAGTCAACGTGAGGGTTGTGTGCCTTCAACCATGGAATGCCGAGGATAACGTGAAACATGGGATAAGCTATGACATCCAATCGGAGGAGTTCGCTATGGCCTGAAGAAGTCTGGCAGAGAATAGGCAAGGTCCCCTGAGTAACCGGGCCTGATTTAATACCGGAGCCGTCAGCCAGATGGACATGGAACCCTTGCCTCTTGGTACCCAAGGGCAGCTGCTGAAGAGAAGCAAATGCAGAGTCCACAAAACAGCTGCAGGCCCCAGAGTCTATGATTGCAAGTACTGAAACCGTCTTTTCGGGGAGCTGAAGCTTGATGGGAAGAGAGACATGTGACTGATCCTTCCCAGGGTTAGCAAACCCCACGAACCTCTGTACAGCTTTTCTGTCAGTAGGAGCAGGCCATTCCAAGACAGAAGCGACTTTCTGAGGGTCTATGGAGATTCCCTCGGCGAAGATGACAAGCCCTAGGAAATGCACAACTTGCTTTTCAAAGTCGCATTTTTCAGCCTTTGCGTAAAGTCGGTGTTCCCGCAATCGAGCTAATACCTTTTTTACATGAGTCCGATGGGATTCTAAAGTTTCAGAGAATACAAGGATGTCATCCAGATACACGATGACGAATAAATCAAGAAAGTCCCGAAAAACATCGTTTACCAGATGCTGGAATGTGGCTGGAGCATTGCAGAGCCCGAATGGCATGACTAAATACTCAAAGTGGCCAAAGCGTGTCCGGAAGGCCGTCTTCCATTCGTCTCCCTCCCTGATTCTGACAAGATTATAGGCACCCCTCAAGTCCAGTTTGGAGAACACTCGTGCCCCTCACAGCCTCTGGAATAGTTCGGGAATCAGAGGAAGAGGGTACCGATTCTCGACAGTGACCTGGTAGGATTCTGGAATGACGAGGTCGGCCTCCCTTGTATCTCCAACCCAAGCCCCACTGAGGATGGGACAGACCTAGGGTGAGGAGTTACACGAGTGCCTGTAGTTGCGTACAGAACTTGTCAGCTGAGTTGCAGACGTGGAGATGCAGGCAGAGCATCTGGTAAGGAACTGGACTCAGGAAAGCTGGTAGGATGGACAGCTAGCACAGGCACTGGAGACAGCGTTAAGCCAAGCAGGAAACTGGTGCAGGATCACAAGGGTGGCCGGGTTCGGTAGCAGACGGGCAGCGAGGTACTGGAAAAGGTTCAAGATTCAAATTGCCTCTTCTCTTCTTGTCGAAGAACTTTTTATTATCTGCCTGGGTCTTGGAGATTGTATCCTGCAGTAATTGGTAGTTTGAGTTAAGGAAGTTCAACCTGTCTTGTACGGCAGGTACAGAAGAATCAATAGGCAGCTCAGGCAAGAAAGAAGGATGGTATCCATAATTGGCGAAAAAAGGTGACTGTTTGGTTGCCGAATGGGTGGAATTATTGTATGAAAATTCCGCGAGTGGGAGAAGTGATAGCCAGTCATCCTGCGCAAAAGAAGAAAAGCATCGTAGGTACTGTTCAAGGGTTTGATTGACCCTTTCAGTCTGTCCATTAGTTTGTGGGTGATAAGCTGTGGAGAGGCGGAGTTCAATGTTCAAAGTTTCACATAAGGCCCTCCAACATCTAGAAGTGAACTGCACCCCTCGATCAGAAACTATGCTGTCAGGGATGCCATGCAACCTTACAATCTCCTTGATAAAAGTTGAGGCAGTCTCCGGGGCAGAAGGAGTTCCTTGCAGAGGTACAAAGTGGGCCATTTTGGTCAAACGATCAACCACAACGAAAATGGTAGTGAAGTCTTCAGATGGGGGAAGTTCTACTATAAAATCCATGGAGATCATGCTCCATGGTTTCTCAGGTACAGGAAGGGGCTCAAGTAGACCCCAAGTTCTGGCTCTGTCTGTCTTATTCCGAAGGCATGAAATACAAGATCTTACATATTTCTTGCAGTCGTTCATCAAGTTTGGCCACCAGAATGTACGGGAGATCGAATTAGCCGTCTTGTGAATCCCAAAGTGACCCGCTAGGGGATGATCATGACATCGCCCTAGGACGGCAACTCTGAACTGTTCTGGGATAAAGATTTGCCTCTTAGACAAATAGGCCTCTTAGTACAGGCCATCCCTTAGTTGAAGAGCCAGGTCCTTGGAAGGCGGTTGGTCTTCCACATATTTTCTTATTTGTGACATCAGATCCGCCTGAAGAAGTAAAAAAATATTGGCTGGTAGAATAGTATCAGGTTCCGAGGATACAACTGGATCACTGAACATGCGGGACAAGGCATCTGGTTTCCCGTTCTTTGAGCCAGGACGGTAGGTTATATGAAACATGAAACGAGAGAAAAAAAGTGCCCATCTTGCCTGCCGAGGTCTTAGGCGTTTAGCTGTCTTCAAATACTCAAGATTCTTGTGATCTGTGAAGATAAGAATTGGGTGAGAAGCTCCCTCCAAAAGGTAACGCCATTCTTCAAGAGCGGCCTTGATAGCCAGTAGCTCTCGGTCACCAACATCATAATTCCTTTCGGAAGGATTTAATTTTTTTAGAGAAGAAGGCCACAGGGTGGAGCAATGATTTGGGCCCTTGGCGTTGGGAAATAATAGCCTCAACTGCATTTTCCGAGGCGTCTACCTCCAAAACATAAGCTAAGGAGGGATCGGGATGTTTCAAGATGGGAGCTGAGGTGAATAAGGCTTTCAACTGTTCAAACGCTGTCTGAGCCTCTGGGGTCCATCGAAAGGGAACATGCTGTTTCGTTAGCTGAGTAATGGGAGTGATGATGCCAGAAAAGTCCTTAATAAATGTTCTATAAAAGTTAGCAAACCCCACGAACCTCTGTACAGCTTTTCTGTCAGTAGGAGCAGACCATTCCAAGACAGAAGCGACTTTCTAAGGGTCCATGGAGGTTCCCTCGGCGGAGATGACATGCCCTAGGAAATGCACAACTTGCTTTTCAAAGTCGCATTTTTCAGCCTTTGCGTAAAGTCAGTGTTCCCGCAATCGAGCTAATACCTTTTTTACATGAGTCCGATGGGATTCTAAAGTTTCAGAGAATACAAGGATGTCATCCAGATACACGATGACGAATAAATCAAGAAAGTCCCGAAAAAAATTGTTTACCAGATGCTGGAATGTGGCTGGAGCATTGCAGAGCCCGAATGGCATGACTAAATACTCAAAGTGGCCAAAACGTGTCCGGAAGGCCGTCTTCCATTCGTCTCCCTCCCTGATTCTGACAAGATTATAGGCACCCCTCAAGTCCAGTTTGGAGAACACTCGTGCCCCTCGCAGCTTCTGGAATAGTTCGGGAATCAGGGGAAGAGGGTACCGATTCTTGACAGTGACCCTGTTAAGGTCACGATAGTCCACACAGGGCCTCAAGGTGTGGTCTTTTTTCTCAACGAAGAAAATACCGGCTCCTGCTGGTGAAGTGGAAGGCCGAATGAACTGCTTTTCAAGGCTCTCGTCGATATAGGTACGCAGGGCTTCCAATTCAGGCTCAGAGAGAGGGTAAATCTGACCAAACGGGATCTCGGCTCCCGGTAGAAGTTCAATGGGGCAATCGTAAGGTTTATGAGGTGGAAGAGTGTCTGCACCCTTTTTATTAAAGACGTCCAGAAATTCGTGATAAGCAACCGGGATCAGTTTAGAGGCTTCATGGTCAGGGTGGATACCCAGGAGGTGCGTGGAGTTGACAGTTCCTCCCAAGAGGCAGTGCGTCTGGCAGTAGTTGGATGAAAAAGAGATATCTCCGGTAAGCCAGTCAAGTTCGTATGAAGTGGCCAACCTCCCCGCAGTAGAGACACAGACTGCCTTGGACTCGACGTAGACGTTCAGCAGGAGAAAGAGGTAACCTACGAAAACTGCTGTGAGGTGCCTTATGCTGTTCCCTCCTTCTGGGGGAAGGAACAGGTAGAGGAGCAGGGGCGGCTGGACTTGAAACCACAGAAAGAGTCCCTTTAGATTTTTCCGATTGCCTTTCTCGAAACCGCCGATCGATCTGAATAGTTAAATTTATCAGATCTTCCAGGGACGCGGGTATTCCCACTCTGGCAAGTTCATCTTTTACGGTGTCAGAAAGTCCTAGACGGAACTGGTGACGAAGTGCAGAGTGATTCCATTGGGTATCTGCGCTCCAAACACGAAAGTCAGTTACGTAATCTTCAACAGGCCTTGGCCCTTGCTGTAATTTGTCAAGCATGGATTCGGCAGTTTGCTGGGAAAAGGGGTCAGTGTATAACTGAGCCATGGCTGAGAAGAATGAACCCGTGGCAGTCAGAACAGGGTCATGTTGTTCCCGAAGGTGATGAGCCCAGGAGAGTGGTTCGTTCAGTAGTAGTGTAATAATAAACCCTACCTTGATGTCCTCTGATGCAAAGGTTCGGGGTAGCAGAGAAAAATAAAGTTCACAAGAATTCCGGAAGGTACGAAACTTCTTGCGTTCTCCAGAAAACCGTTCAGGGATAGGCACTTTGGGTTCCGGAGGGGGAGTGGCATCACGGAACAGACCAGACTCTGTTTGAGTAGAAAAATTCCATGGCGGTGAAAGGAGCACAGGCCGATGCGACGGTCACCTCATGCGGAAGTCGCTCTTCCATGCGACCAAGATTCTCTTGTAACTTCTGCACAATATTTGAGAGCGCAGAAATAGTTTGGTAAATGTCCTTCGGTGGAGAGGCCTCCCTTCCAGACTCCATCTCTGGCTGACTGGTACTGTCACGTACCTGGTAGGAGTCTGGAATGACGAGGTCGGCCTCCCTTGTATCTCCAACCCAAGCCCCACTGAGGATGGGACAGACCTAGGGTGAGGAGTTACACGAGTGCCTGTAGTTGCGTGCAGAACTTGTCAGCTGAGTTGCAGACGTGGAGATGCAGGCAGAGCATCTGGTAAGGAACTGGACTCAGGAAAGCTGGTAGGATGGACAGCTAGCACAGGCACTGGAGACAGCGTTAAGCCAAGCAGGAGGCTGGTGCAGGATCACAAGGGTGGCCGGGTTCGGTAGCAGACGGGCAGCGAGGTACAAGGCACAGGCAGGAGGGAGGTCAGATGGGAAGCCGAGATCAGGAACCAGTAATCAAGTATTCAAGTCCGGAAGCAAGGTCAAAGGGAAGCCAAGGTTCAGCAACAGGGATCAAGCCAGGTTTAAACAGAGTTCAGGTATCAGGGTACTTGCTGAAGACCAGTCAGCACTTGTCAGAAGTCAGAGCATCCTTTAAGTAGGCAGGCTGGTGCCAAAGGGAATTAGGAGCGTGCTCCTGCGCGCGCACGTTGCCCGTGCGCACGCGCATGCGCGAATTGCGCACACGCATGCGCAATGGTACTCCGGAAAGGCCGCTGCGTACTGGGGATGCGCGCGCGCGCGCCAGCATTCCGAGACTGTTGACGAATGCGCGCATGCGCAGACGGATTCCCGGCAGCTTCCTTACATTGCCCCCCTCCTTAGGGGCAGCCTCTGGATGCCCCTCAGGACCTCTTTTTCCGGGTGGCGTAGAAAGAAAGCTCGTACCAGTCTTGGAGCATGCACATCAGAAGCTGGTTCCCAGGAACTTTCTTCCGGCCCGTAGCCTTTCCATTTAATGAGAAACTGTGTTTGGTTACCTCTCTTCCTACAGTCCAATACGGCCTCCACCTCAAATTCCTCATTCCCTTCGATAAGTAGCGGTGGAGGGGTTTCAGAAATCTGATTTGGGAAAGGATTTGGCACTGTAGGCTTCAACAAAGAAACATGGAATACTGGGTGGATTCTCAGGTTCTTGGGTAACACTAATTCGAATGCTACTGCATTAATCTTTCTCTTGACTGGAAAAGGCCCCAAAAATCTTGGGCCAAGCTTCCTCGAGGGGCAACTTAGTTTCAAGTTCGCTGTGGAAAGCCAGACCTTATCTCCAGGTTCAAGATTCAAATTGCCTCTTCTCTTCTTGTCGAAGAACTTTTTATTATCTGCCTGGGTCTTGGAGATTGTATCCTGCAGTAATTGGTAGTTGGAGTTAAGGAAGTTCAACCTGTCTTGTACGGCAGGTACAGAAGAATCAATAGGCAGCTCAGGCAAGAAAGAAGGATGGTATCCATAATTGGCGAAAAAAGGTGACTGTTTGGTTGCCGAATGGGTGGAATTATTGTATGAAAATTCCGCGAGTGGGAGAAGTGATAGCCAGTCATCCTGTGCAAAAGAAGAAAAGCATCGTAGGTACTGTTCAAGGGTTTGATTGACCCTTTCAGTCTGTCCATTAGTTTGTGGGTGATAAGCTGTGGAGAGGCGGAGTTCAATATTCAAAGTTTCACATAAGGCCCTCCAAAATCTAGAAGTGAACTGCACCCCTCGATCAGAAACTATGCTGTCAGGGATGCCATGCAACCTTACAATCTCCTTGATAAAAGTTGAGGCAGTCTCCGGGGCAGAAGGAGTTCCTTGCAGAGGTACAAAGTGGGCCATTTTGGTCAAACGATCAACCACAACGAAAATGGTAGTGAAGTCTTCAGATGGGGGAAGTTCTACTATAAAATCCATGGAGATCATGCTCCATGGTTTCTCAGGTACAGGAAGGGGCTCAAGTAGACCCCAAGTTCTGGCTCTGTCTGTCTTATTCCGAAGGAATGAAATACAAAATCTTACATATTTCTTGCAGTCGTTCATCAAGTTTGGCCACCAGAATGTACGGGAGATCGAATTAGCCGTCTTGTGAATCCCAAAGTGAACCGCTAGGGGATGATCATGACATCGCCCTAGGACGGCAACTCTGAACTGTTCTGGGATAAAGATTTGCCTCTTAGGGAAGTACAGGCCATCCCTTAGTTGAAGAGCCAGGTCCTTGGAAGGCGGTTGGTCTTCCACATATTTTCTTATTTGTGACATCAGATCCGCCTGAAGAAGTAAAAAATTATTGGCTGGTAGAATAGTATCAGGTTCCGAGGATACAACTGGATCACTGAACATGCGGGACAAGGCATCTGGTTTCCCGTTCTTTGAGCCAGGACGGTAGGTTATATGAAACATGAAACGAGAGAAAAAAGTGCCCATCTTGCCTGCCGAGGTCTTAGGCGTTTAGCTGTCTTCAAATACTCAAGATTCTTGTGATCTGTGAAGATAAGAATTGGGTGAGAAGCTCCCTCCAAAAGGTAACGCCATTCTTCAAGAGCGGCCTTGATAGCCAGTAGCTCTCGGTCACCAACATCATAATTCCTTTCGGAAGAATTTAATTTTTTAGAGAAGAAGGCCACAGGGTGGAGCAATGATTTGGGCCCTTGGCGTTGGGAAATAATAGCCCCAACTGCATTTTCCGAGGCGTCTACCTCCAAAACATAAGCTAAGGAGGGATCGGGATGTTTCAAGATGGGAGCTGAGGTGAATAAGACTTTCAACTGTTCAAACGCTGTCTGAGCCTCTGGGGTCCATCGAAAGGGAACATGCTGTTTCGTTAGCTGAGTAATGGGAGTGATGATGCCAGAAAAGTCCTTAATAAATTTTCTATAAAAGTTAGCAAACCCCACGAACCTCTGTACAGCTTTTCTGTCAGTAGGAGCAGGCCATTCCAAGACAGAAGCAACTTTTTGAGGGTCCATGGAGATTCCCTCGGCGGAGATGACAAGCCCTAGGAAATGCACAACTTGCTTTTCAAAGTCGCATTTTTCAGCCTTTGCGTAAAGTCGGTGTTCCCGCAATCGAGCTAATACCTTTTTTACATGAGTCCGATGGGATTCTAACGTTTCAGAGAATACAAGGATGTCATCCAGATACACGATGACGAATAAATCAAGAAAGTCCCGAAAAACATCGTTTACCAGATGCTGGAATGTGGCTGGAGCATTGCAGAGCCCGAATGGCATGACTTAAATACTCAAAGTGGCCAAAGCGTGTCCGGAAAGCCGTCTTCCATTCGTCTCCCTCCCTGATTCTGACAAGATTATAGGCACCCCTCAAGTCCAGTTTGGAGAACATACGTGCCCCTCGCAGCCTCTGGAATAGTTCGGGAATCAGAGGAAGAGGGTACCGATTCTTGACAGTGACCCTGTTAAGGTCACGATAGTCCACACAGGGCCTCAAGGTGTGGTCTTTTTTCTCAACGAAGAAAATACCGGCTCCTGCTGGTGAAGTGGAAGGCCGAATGAACTGCTTTTCAAGGCTCTCGTCGATATAGGTACGCAGGGCTTCCAATTCAGGCTCAGAGAGAGGGTAAATCCGACCAAACGGGATCTCGGCTCCCGGTAGAAGTTCAATGGGGCAATCGTAAGTTCTATGAGGTGGAAGAGTGTCTGCACCCTTTTCATTAAAGACGTCCAGAAATTCGTGATAAGCAACCGGGATCAGTTTAGAGGCTTCATGGTCAGGGTGGATACCCAGGAGGGGCGTGGAGTTGACAGTTCCTCCCAAGAGGCAGTGCGTCTGGCAGTAGTTGGACGAAAAAGAGATATCTCCGGTAAGCCAGTCAACGTGAGGGTTGTGTGCCTTCAACCATGGAATGCCGAGGATAATGGGAAACATGGGATAAGCTATGACATCCAATCGGAGGAGTTCGCTATGGCCTGAAGAAGTCTGGCAGAGAATAGGCAAGGTCCCCTGAGTAACCGGGCCTGATTTAATACCGGAGCCGTCAGCCAGATGGACATGGAACCCTTGCCTCTTGGTACCCAAGGGCAGCTGCTGAAGAGAAGCAAATGCAGAGTCCACAAAACAGCTGCAGGCCCCAGAGTCTATGATTGCAAGTACTGAAACCGTCTTTTCGGGGAGCTGAAGCTTGATGGGAAGAGAGACATGTGACTGATCCTTCCCAGGGAGATGCATCACAAGAGGCTGACGGGAAGAGACCCTGCAGGTCTCTGCCGGACAAGTTCGTATGAAGTGGCCAACCTCCCCGCAGTAGAGACACAGACTGCCTTGGACTCGACGTAGACGTTCAGCAGGAGAAAGAGGTAACCTACGAAAACTGCTGTGAGGTGCCTTATGCTGTTCCCTCCTTCTGGGGGAAGGAACAGGTAGAGGAGCAGGGGCGGCTGGCCTTGAAACCACAGAAAGAGTCCCTTTAGATTTTTCCGATTGCCTTTCTCGAAACCGCCGATCGATCTGAATAGTTAAATTTATCAGATCTTCCAGGGACGCAGGTATTCCCACTCTGGCAAGTTCATCTTTTACGGTGTCAGAAAGACCTAGACGGAACTGGTGACGAAGTGCAGAGTGATTCCATTGGGTATCTGCGCTCCAAACACGAAAGTCAGTTACGTAATCTTCAACAGGCCTTGGCCCTTGCTGTAATTTGTCAAGCATGGATTCGGCAGTTTGCTGGGAAAAGGGGTCAGTGTATAACTGAGCCATGGCTGAGAAGAATGAACCCGTGGCAGTCAGAACAGGGTCATGTTGTTCCCGAAGGTGATGAGCCCAGGAGAGTGGTTCGTTCAGTAGTAGTGTAATAATAAACCCTACCTTGATGTCCTCTGATGCAAAGGTTCGGGGTAGCAGAGAAAAATAAAGTTCACAAGAATTCCGGAAGGTACGAAACTTCTTGCGTTCTCCAGAAAACCGTTCAGGGATAGGCACTTTGGGTTCCGGAGGGGGAGTGGCATCACGGAACAGACCAGACTCTGTTTGAGTAGAAAAATTCCATGGCGGTGAAAGGAGCACAGGCCGATGCGACGGTCACCTCATGCGGAAGTCGCTCTTCCATGCGACCAAGATTCTCTTGTAACTTCTGCACAATATTTGAGAGCGCAGAAATAGTTTGGTAAATGTCCTTCGGTGGAGAGGCCTCCCTTCCAGACTCCATCTCTGGCTGACTGGTACTGTCACGTACCTGGTAGGAGTCTGGAATGACGAGATCGGCCTCCCTTGTATCTCCAACCCAAGCCCCACTGAGGATGGGACAGACCTAGGGTGAGGAGTTACACGAGTGCCTGTAGTTGCGTGCAGAACTTGTCAGCTGAGTTGCAGACGTGGAGATGCAGGCAGAGCATCTGGTAAGGAACTGGACTCAGGAAAGCTGGTAGGATGGACAGCTAGCACAGGCACTGGAGACAGCGTTAAGCCAAGCAGGAGGCTGGTGCAGGATCACAAGGGTGGCCGGGTTCGGTAGCAGACGGGCAGCGAGGTACTGGAAAAGGTTCAAGATTCAAATTGCCTCTTCTCTTCTTGTCGAAGAACTTTTTATTATCTGCCTGGGTCTTGGAGATTGTATCCTGCAGTAATTGGTAGTTGGAGTTAAGGAAGTTCAACCTGTCTTGTACGGCAGGTACAGAAGAATCAATTAGCAGCTCAGGCAAGAAAGAAGGATGGTATCTATAATTGGCGAAAAAAGGTGACTGTTTGGTTGCCGAATGGGTGGAATTATTGTATGAAAATTCCGCGAGTGGGAGAAGTGATAGCCAGTCATCCTGTGCAAAAGAAGAAAAGCATCGTAGGTACTGTTCAAGGGTTTGATTGACCCTTTCAGTCTGTCCATTAGTTTGTGGGTGATAAGCTGTGGAGAGGCGAAGTTCAATGTTCAAAGTTTCACATAAGGCCCTCCAACATCTAGAAGTGAACTGCACCCCTCGATCAGAAACTATGCTGTCAGGGATGCCATGCAACCTTACAATCTCCTTGATAAAAGTTGAGGCAGTCTCCGGGGCAGAAGGAGTTCCTTGCAGAGGTACAAAGTGGGCCATTTTGGTCAAACGATCAACCACAACGAAAATGGTAGTGAAGTCTTCAGATGGGGGAAGTTCTACTATAAAATCCATGGAGATCATGCTCCATGGTTTCTCAGGTACAGGAAGGGGCTCAAGTAGACCCCAAGTTCTGGCTCTGTCTGTCTTATTCCGAAGGCATGAAATACAAGATCTTACATATTTCTTGCAGTCGTTCATCAAGTTTGGCCACCAGAATGTACGGGAGATCAAATTAGCCGTCTTGTGAATCCCAAAGTGACCCGCTCTTGTAACTTCTGCACAATATTTGAGAGCGCAGAAATAGTTTGGTAAATGTCCTTCGGTGGAGAGGCCTCCCTTCCAGACTCCATCTCTGGCTGACTGGTACTGTTACGTACCTGGTAGGAGTCTGGAATGACGAGGTCGGCCTCCCTTGTATCTCCAACCCAAGCCCCACTGAGGATGGGACAGACCTAGGGTGAGGAGTTACACGAGAGCCTGTAGTTGCGTGCAGAACTTGTCAGCTGAGTTGCAGACGTGGAGATGCAGGCAGAGCATCTGGTAAGGAACTGGACTCAGGAAAGCTGGTAGGATGGACAGCTAGCACAGGCACTGGAGACAGCGTTAAGCCAAGCAGGAGGCTGGTGCAGGATCACAAGGGTGGCCGGGTTCGGTAGCAGATGGGCAGCGAGGTACTGGAAAAGGCCCCAAAAATCTTGGGCCAAGCTTCCTCGAGGGGCAACTTAGTTTCAAGTTCGCTGTGGAAAGCCAGACCTTATCTCCAGGTTCAAGATTCAAATTGCCTCTTCTCTTCTTGTCGAAGAACTTTTTATTATCTGCCTGGGTCTTGGAGATTGTATCCTGCAGTAATTGGTAGTTGGAGTTAAGAAAGTTCAACCTGTCTTGTACGGCAGGTACAGAAGAATCAATAGGCAGCTCAGGCAAGAAAGAAGGATGGTATCCATAATTGGCGAAAAAAGGTGACTGTTTGGTTGCCGAATGGGTGGAATTATTGTATGAAAATTCCGCGAGTGGGAGAAGTGATAGCCAGTCATCCTGTGCAAAAGAAGAAAAGCATCGTAGGTACTGTTCAAGGGTTTGATTGACCCTTTCAGTCTGTCCATTAGTTTGTGGGTGATAAGCTGTGGAGAGGCGGAGTTCAATATTCAAAGTTTCACATAAGGCCCTCCAAAATCTAGAAGTGAACTGCACCCCTCGATCAGAAACTATGCTGTCAGGGATGCCATGCAACCTTACAATCTCCTTGATAAAAGTTGAGGCAGTCTCCGGGGCAGAAGGAGTTCCTTGCAGAGGTACAAAGTGGGCCATTTTGGTCAAACGATCAACCACAACGAAAATGGTAGTGAAGTCTTCAGATGGGGGAAGTTCTACTATAAAATCCATGGAGATCATGCTCCATGGTTTCTCAGGTACAGGAAGGGGCTCAAGTAGACCCCAAGTTCTGGCTCTGTCTGTCTTATTCCGAAGGCATGAAATACAAGATCTTACATATTTCTTGCAGTCGTTCATCAAGTTTGGCCACCAGAATGTACGGGAGATCAAATTAGCCGTCTTGTGAATCCCAAAGTGACCCGCTCTTGTAACTTCTGCACAATATTTGAGAGCGCAGAAATAGTTTGGTAAATGTCCTTCGGTGGAGAGGCCTCCCTTCCAGACTCCATCTCTGGCTGACTGGTACTGTTACGTACCTGGTAGGAGTCTGGAATGACGAGGTCGGCCTCCCTTGTATCTCCAACCCAAGCCCCACTGAGGATGGGACAGACCTAGGGTGAGGAGTTACACGAGAGCCTGTAGTTGCGTGCAGAACTTGTCAGCTGAGTTGCAGACGTGGAGATGCAGGCAGAGCATCTGGTAAGGAACTGGACTCAGGAAAGCTGGTAGGATGGACAGCTAGCACAGGCACTGGAGACAGCGTTAAGCCAAGCAGGAGGCTGGTGCAGGATCACAAGGGTGGCCGGGTTCGGTAGCAGATGGGCAGCGAGGTACTGGAAAAGGCCCCAAAAATCTTGGGCCAAGCTTCCTCGAGGGGCAACTTAGTTTCAAGTTCGCTGTGGAAAGCCAGACCTTATCTCCAGGTTCAAGATTCAAATTGCCTCTTCTCTTCTTGTCGAAGAACTTTTTATTATCTGCCTGGGTCTTGGAGATTGTATCCTGCAGTAATTGGTAGTTGGAGTTAAGGAAGTTCAACCTGTCTTGTACGGCAGGTACAGAAGAATCAATAGGCAGCTCAGGCAAGAAAGAAGGATGGTATCCATAATTGGCGAAAAAAGGTGACTGTTTGGTTGCCAAATGGGTGGAATTATTGTATGAAAATTCCGCGAGTGGAAGAAGTGATAGCCAGTCATCCTGTGCAAAAGAAGAAAAGCATCGTAGGTACTGTTCAAGGGTTTGATTGACCCTTTCAGTCTGTCTATTAGTTTGTGGGTGATAAGCTGTAGAGAGGCGGAGTTCAATGTTCAAAGTTTCACATAAGGCCCTCCAAAATCTAGAAGTGAACTGCACCCCTCGATCAGAAACTATGCTGTCAGGGATGCCATGCAACCTTACAATCTCCTTGATAAAAGTTGAGGCAGTCTCCGGGGCAGAAGGAGTTCCTTGCAGAGGTACAAAGTGGGCCATTTTGGTCAAACGAACAACCACAACGAAAATGGTAGTGAAGTCTTCAGATGGGGGAAGTTCTACTATAAAATCCATGGAGATCATGCTCCATGGTCTCTCAGGTACAGGAAGGGGCTCAAGTAGACCCCAAGTTCTGGCTCTGTCTGTCTTATTCCGAAGGCATGAAATACAAGATCTTACATATTTCTTGCAGTCGTTCTTCAAGTTTGGCCACCAGAATGTACGGGAGATCGAATTAGCCGTCTTGTGAATCCCAAAGTGACCCGCTAGGGGATGATCATGACATCGCCCTAGGACGGCAACTCTGAACTGTTCTGGGATAAAGATTTGCCTCTTTGACAAATAGGCCTCTTAGTACAGGCCATCCCTTAGTTGAAGAGCCAGGTCCTTGGAAGGCGGTTGGTCTTCCACATATTTTCTTATTTGTGACATCAGATCCGCCTGAAGAAGTAAAAAATTATTGGCTGGTAGAATAGTATCAGGTTCCGAGGATACAACTGGATCACTGAACATGCGGGACAAGGCATCTGGTTTCCCGTTCTTTGAGCCAGGACGGTAGGTTATATGAAACATGAAACAAGAGAAAAAAAGTGCCCATCTTGCCTGCCGAGGTCTTAGGCGTTTAGCTGTCTTCAAATACTCAAGATTCTTGTGATCTGTGAAGATAAGAATTGGGTGAGAAGCTCCCTCCAAAAGGTAACGCCATTCTTCAAGAGCGGCCTTGATAGCCAGTAGCTCTCGGTCACCAACATTATAATTCCTTTCGGAAGGATTTAATTTTTTAGAGAAGAAGGCCACAGGGTGGAGCAATGATTTGGGCCCTTGGCGTTGGGAAATAATAGCCCCAACTGCATTTTCCGAGGCGTCTACCTCCAAAACATAAGCTAAGGAGGGATCGGGATGTTTCAAGATGGGAGCTGAGGTGAATAAGGCTTTCAACTGTTCAAACGCTGTCTGAGCCTCTGGGGTCCATCGAAAGGGAACATGCTGTTTCGTTAGCTGAGTAATGGGAGTGATGATGCCAGAAAAGTCCTTAATAAATTTTCTATAAAAGTTAGCAAACCCCACGAACCTCTGTACAGCTTTTCTGTCAGTAGGAGCAGGCCATTCCAAGACAGAAGCAACTTTCTGAGGGTCCATGGAGATTCCCTCGGCGGAGATGACAAGCCCTAGGAAATGCACAACTTGCTTTTCAAAGTCGCATTTTTCAGCCTTTGCGTAAAGTCGGTGTTCCCGCAATCGAGCTAATACCTTTTTTACATGAGTCCGATGGGATTCTAACGTTTCAGAGAATACAAGGATGTCATCCAGATACATGATGACGAATAAATCAAGAAAGTCCCGAAAAACATCGTTTACCAGATGCTGGAATGTGGCTGGAGCATTGCAGAGCCCGAATGGCATGACTTAAATACTCAAAGTGGCCAAAGCGTGTCCGGAAAGCCGTCTTCCATTCGTCTCCCTCCCTGATTCTGACAAGATTATAGGCACCCCTCAAGTCCAGTTTGGAGAACATACGTGCCCCTCGCAGCCTCTGGAATAGTTCGGGAATCAGAGGAAGAGGGTACGGATTCTTGACAGTGACCCTGTTAAGGTCACGATAGTCCACACAGGGCCTCAAGGTGTGGTCTTTTTTCTCAACGAAGAAAATACCGGCTCCTGCTGGTGAAGTGGAAGGCCGAATGAACTGATTTTCAAGGCTCTCGTCGATATAGGTACGCAGGGCTTCCAATTCAGGCTCAGAGAGAGGATAAATCCGACCAAACGGGATCTCGGCTCCCGATAGAAGTTCAATGGGGCAATCGTAAGTTCTATGAGGTGGAAGTGTGTCTGCACCCTTTTCATTAAAGACGTCCAGAAATTCGTGATAAGCAACCGGGATCAGTTTAGAGGCTTCATGGTCAGGGTGGATACCCAGGAGGGGCATGGAGTTGACAGTTCCTCCCAAGAGGCTTATGATACACAGTACATCAGTGATGATCCACAGTACATCAGTGATGATCCACAATACTTCAGTGATGATCCACAGTACATCAGTGATGATCCACAGTACATCAGGGATGGTCCACAGTATATCAGTGATGATCCATAGTACATCAGTGATGGTCCATAGTACACCAGTGATGATCTATAGTACACCAGTGATGGCCCATAGTACACCAGTGATGGCCCATAGTACATCAGTGATGATCCATAGTACATCAGTGATGATCCACAGTACATCAGTGATGATCCACAGTACATCAGGGATGGTCCATAGTACATCAGTGATGATCCATAGTACACCAGTGATGATCCATAGTACACCAGTGATGGCCCATAGTACATCAGTGATGAACTATAGTACATCAGTGATGATCCACAGTACATCAGGGATGGTCCATAGTACATCAGTGATGATCCATAGTACACCAGTGATGATCCACAGTACATCAGTGATGGTCCACAGTACATCAGGGATGGTCCACAGTACATCGGTGATGATCCATAGTACACCAGTGATGGCCCATAGTACATCAGTGATGGTCCATAGCACATCAGTGATGATCCATAGTACATCAGTGATGATCCATAGTACACCAGTGATGGCCCATAGTACACCAGTGATGGCCCATAGTACATCAGTGATGATCCACAGTACATCAGTGATGATCCATAGTACATCAGTGATGATCTACAGTACATCAGTGATGATCCACAGTACATCAGGGATGGTCCATAGTACATCAGTGATGATCCATAGTACACCAGTGATGATCCATAGTACACCAGTGATGGCCCATAGTACATCAGTGATGAACTATAGTACATCAGTGATGATCCACAGTACATCAGTGATGATCCACAGTACATCAGGGATGGTCCATAGTACACCAGTGATGATCCACAGTACACCAGTGATGATCCATAGTACACCAGTGATGGTCCATAGTACATCAGTGATGATCTATAGTACATCAGTGATGGTCCATAGTACATCAGTGATGAGCTATAGTACATCAGTGATGATCTATAGTACATCAGTGATGATCCATAGTACACCAGTGATGATCCATAGTACACCAGTGATAGCCCATAGTACATCAGTGATGAACTATAGTACATCAGTGATGATCCACAGTACATCAGGGATGGTCCATAGTACATCAGTGATGATCCATAGTACATCAGGGATGGCCCATAGTACATCAGTGATGAACTATAGTACATCAGTGATGATCCACAGTACATCAGTGATGATCCACAGTACATCAGGGATGGTCCATAGTACACCAGTGATGATCCACAGTACACCAGTGATGATCCATAGTACACCAGTGATGGTCCATAGTACATCAGTGATGATCTATAGTACATCAGTGATGGTCCATAGTACATCAGTGATGATCTATAGTACATCAGTGATGATCCACAGTACATCAGTTATGATACACAGTACATCAGTGATGATCCACAGTACATCAGTGATGATCCACAATACTTCAGTGATGATCCACAGTACATCAGTGATGATCCACAGTACATCAGGGATGGTCCACAGTATATCAGTGATGATCCATAGTACATCAGTGATGGTCCATAGTACACCAGTGATGATCTATAGTACACCAGTGATGGCCCATAGTACACCAGTGATGGCACATAGTACATCAGTGATGATCCATAGTACATCAGTGATGATCCACAGTACATCAGTGATGATCCACAGTACATCAGGGATGGTCCATAGTACATCAGTGATGATCCATAGTACACCAGTGATGATCCATAGTACACCAGTGATGGCCCATAGTACATCAGTGATGAACTATAGTACATCAGTGATGATCCACAGTACATCAGGGATGGTCCATAGTACATCAGTGATGATCCATAGTACACCAGTGATGATCCATAGTACACCAGTGATGGCCCATAGTACATCAGTGATGAACTATAGTACATCAGTGATGATCCACAGTACATCAGTGATGATCCATAGTACATCAGTGATGATCCACAGTATATCAGTGATGATCCACAGTACATCAGGGATGGTCCATAGTACATCAGTGATGATCCATAGTACACCAGTGATGATCCATAGTACACCAGTGATGGCCCATAGTACATCAGTGCTGAACTATAGTACATCAGTGATGATCCACAGTACATCAGTGATGATCCACAGTACACCAGTGATGATCCACAGTACACCAGTGATGATCCAAAGTACACCAGTGATGGTCCATAGTACATCAGTGATGATCTATAGTACATCAGTGATGGTCCATAGTACATCAGAGATGAGCTATAGTACATGAGTGATGATCTATAGTACATCAGTGATGATCCATGGATCATCACTGATGTACTATGGATCATCACCGATGTACTATGGATCATCACCGATGTACTGTACACCAGTGATGATCCATAGTACACCAGTGATGGCCCATAGTACATCAGTGATGAACTATAGTACATCAGTGATGATCCACAGTACATCAGGGATGGTCCATAGTACATCAGTGATGATCCATAGTACACCAGTGATGATCCATAGTACACCAGTGATGGCCCATAGTACATCAGTGATGAACTATAGTACATCAGTGATGATCCACAGTACATCAGTGATGATCCATAGTACATCAGTGATGATCCACAGTACATCAGTGATGATCCACAGTACATCAGGGATGGTCCATAGTACATCAGTGATGATCCATAGTACACCAGTGATGATCCATAGTACACCAGTGATGGCCCATAGTACATCAGTGATGAACTATAGTACATCAGTGATGATCCACAGCACATCAGTGATGATCCACAGTACACCAGGGATGGTTCATAGTACACCAGTGATGATCCACAGTACACCAGTGATGATCCATAGTACACCAGTGATGGTCCATAGTACATCAGTGATGATCTATAGTACATCAGTGATGGTCCATAGTACATCAGTGATGATCTATAGTACATCAGTGATGATCCATAGTACATCAGTGATGATCCACAGTACATCAGTGATGGTTCACAGTACATCAGGGATGGTCCACAGTACATCGGTGATGATCCATAGTACACCAGTGATGGCCCATAGTACATCAGTGATGGTCCATAGTACATCAGTGATGATCCATAGTACATCAGTGATGATCCATAGTACACCAGTGATGGCCCATAGTACACCAGTGATGGCCCATAGTACATCAGTGATGATCCACAGTACATCAGTGATGATCCATAGTACATCAGTGATGATCCACAGTACATCAGTGATGATCCACAGTACATCAGGGATGGTCCATAGTACATCAGTGATGATCCATAGTACACCAATGATGATCCATAGTACACCAGTGATGGCCCATAGTACATCAGTGATGAACTATAGTACATCAGTGATGATCCACAGTACATCAGGGATGGTCCATAGTACACCAGTGATGATCCACAGTACACCAGTGATGATCCACAGTACACCAGTGATGATCCATAGTACACCAGTGATGGTCCATAGTACATCAGTGATGATCTATAGTACATCAGTGATGGTCCATAGTACATCAGTGATGAGCTATAGTACATCAGTGATGATCTATAGTACATCAGTGATGATCCATAGTACACCAGTGATGATCCATAGTACACCAGTGATGGCCCATAGTACATCAGTGATGAACTATAGTACATCAGTGATGATCCACAGTACATCAGGGATGGTCCATAGTACATCAGTGATGATCCATAGTACATCAGTGATGATCCATAGAACACCAGTGATGGCCCATAGTACATCAGTGATGAACTATAGTACATCAGTGATGATCCACAGTACATCAGTGATGATCTATAGTACATCAGTGATGATCCACAGTACATCAGTGATGATCCACAGTACATCAGGGATGGTCCATAGTACATCAGTGATGATCCATAGTACACCAGTGATGATCCATAGTACACCAGTGATGATCCATAGTACACCAGTGATGGCCCATAGTACATCAGTGATGAACTATAGTACATCAGTGATGATCCACAGTACATCAGTGATGATCCAAAGTACATCAGGGATGGTCCATAGTACACCAGTGATGATCCACAGTACACCAGTGATGATCCATAGTACACCAGTGATGGTCCATAGTACATCAGTGATGATCTATAGTACATCAGTGATGGTCCATAGTACATCAGTGATGATCTATAGTACATCAGTGATGATCTATAGTACATCAGTGATGATCCATAGTACATCAGTGATGATCCACAGTACATCAGTGATGGTCCACAGTACATCAGGGATGGTCCACAGTACATCGGTGATGATCCATAGTACACCAGTGATGGCCCATAGTACATCAGTGATGGTCCATAGTACAGCAGTGATGATCCATAGTAGATCAGTGATGATCCATAGTACACCAGTGATGGCCCATAGTACACCAGTGATGGCCCATAGTACATCAGTGATGATCCACAGTACATCAGTGATGATCCATAGTACATCAGTGATGATCCACAGTACATCAGTGATGATCCATAGTACATCAGTGATGATCCACAGTACATCAGGGATGGTCCATAGTACATCAGTGATGATCCATAGTACACCAGTGATGATCCATAGTACACCAGTGATGGCCCATAGTACATCAGTGATGAACTATAGTACATCAGTGATGATCCACAGTACATCAGTGATGATCCACAGTACATCAGGGATGGTCCATAGTACACCAGTGATGATCCACAGTACACCAGTGATGATCCATAGTACACCAGTGATGGTCCATAGTACATTAGTGATGATCTATAGTACATCAGTGATGGTCCATAGTACATCAGTGATGATCTATAGTACATCAGTGATGATCCACAGTACATCAGTTATGATACACAGTACATCAGTGATGATCCACAGTACATCAGTGATGATCCACAATACTTCAGTGATGATCCACAGTACATCAGTGATGATCCACAGTACATCAGGGATGGTCCACAGTATATCAGTGATGATCCATAGTACATCAGTGATGGTCCATAGTACATCAGTGATGGTCCATAGTACACCAGTGATGATCCATAGTACACCAGTGATGATCCATAGTACACCAGTGATGGCCCATAGTACACCAGTGATGGCCCATAGTACATCAGTGATGATCCATAGTACATCAGTGATGAACTATAGTACATCAGTGATGATCCACAGTACATCAGGGATGATCCATAGTACACCAGTGATGGTCCATAGTACATCAGTGATGATCTATAGTACATCAGTGATGGTCCATAGTACATCAGTGATGAGCTATAGTACATCAGTGATGATCTATAGTACATCAGTGATGATCCATAGTACACCAGTGATGATCCATAGTACACCAGTGATGGCCCATAGTACATCAGTGATGAACTATAGTACATCAGTGATGATCCACAGTACATCAGGGATGGTCCATAGTACATCAGTGATGATCCATAGTACATCAGTGATGATCCATAGAACACCAGTGATGGCCCATAGTACATCAGTGATGAACTATAGTACATCAGTGATGAACTATAGTACATCAGTGATGATCCACAGTACATCAGTGATGATCCATAGTACATCAGTGATGATCCACAGTACATCAGTGATGATCCACAGTACATCAGGGATGGTCCATAGTACATCAGTGATGATCCATAGTACACCAGTGATGATCCATAGTACACCAGTGATGATCCATAGTACACCAGTGATGGCCCATAGTACATCAGTGATGAACTATAGTACATCAGTGATGATCCACAGTACATCAGTGATGATCCAAAGTACATCAGGGATGGTCCATAGTACACCAGTGATGATCCACAGTACACCAGTGATGATCCATAGTACACCAGTGATGGTCCATAGTACATCAGTGATGATCTATAGTACATCAGTGATGGTCCATAGTACATCAGTGATGATCTATAGTACATCAGTGATGATCTATAGTACATCAGTGATGATCCATAGTACATCAGTGATGATCCACAGTACATCAGTGATGGTCCACAGTACATCAGGGATGGTCCACAGTACATCGGTGATGATCCATAGTACACCAGTGATGGCCCATAGTACATCAGTGATGGTCCATAGTACAGCAGTGATGATCCATAGTAGATCAGTGATGATCCATAGTACACCAGTGATGGCCCATAGTACACCAGTGATGGCCCACAGTACATCAGTGATGATCCACAGTACATCAGTGATGATCCATAGTACATCAGTGATGATCCACAGTACATCAGTGATGATCCATAGTACATCAGTGATGATCCACAGTACATCAGGGATGGTCCATAGTACATCAGTGATGATCCATAGTACACCAGTGATGATCCATAGTACACCAGTGATGGCCCATAGTACATCAGTGATGAACTATAGTACATCAGTGATGATCCACAGTACATCAGTGATGATCCACAGTACATCAGGGATGGTCCATAGTACACCAGTGATGATCCACAGTACACCAGTGATGATCCATAGTACACCAGTGATGGTCCATAGTACATCAGTGATGATCTATAGTACATCAGTGATGGTCCATAGTACATCAGTGATGATCTATAGTACATCAGTGATGATCCACAGTACATCAGTTATGATACACAGTACATCAGTGATGATCCACAGTACATCAGTGATGATCCACAATACTTCAGTGATGATCCACAGTACATCAGTGATGATCCACAGTACATCAGGGATGGTCCACAGTATATCAGTGATGATCCATAGTACATCAGTGATGGTCCATAGTACATCAGTGATGGTCCATAGTACACCAGTGATGATCCATAGTACACCAGTGATGATCCATAGTACACCAGTGATGGCCCATAGTACATCAGTGATGATCCATAGTACATCAGTGATGATCCACAGTACATCAGTGATGATCCACAGTACATCAGGGATGGTCCATAGTACATCAGTGATGATCCATAGTACACCAGTGATGATCCATAGTACACCAGTGATGGCCCATAGTACATCAGTGATGAACTATAGTACATCAGTGATGATCCACAGTACATCAGGGATGGTCCATAGTACATCAGTGATGATCCATAGTACACCAGTGATGATCCATAGTACACCAGTGATGGCCCATAGTACATCAGTGATGAACTATAGGACATCAGTGATGATCCACAGTACATCAGTGATGATCCATAGTACATCATTGATGATCCACAGTACATCAGTGATGATCCACAGTACATCAGGGATGGTCCATAGTACATCAGTGATGATCCATAGTACACCAGTGATGATCCATAGTACACCAGTGATGGCCCATAGTACATCAGTGATGATCTATAGTACATCAGTGATGATCCACAGTACATCAGGGATGGTCCATAGTACATCAGGGATGATCCATAGTACATCAGTGATGATCCACAGTACATCAGTGATGATCCACAGTACATCAGTGATGATCCACAGTACATCAGTGATGATCCACAGTACATCAGGGATGGTCCACAGTACATCAGTGATGATCCATAGTACACCAGTCATGATCCATAGTACATCAGTGATGATCCATAGTACATCAGTGATGGCCCACAGTACATCAGGGATGATCCACAGTACATCAGTGATGATCCATAGTACACCAGTGATGGCCCATAGTACACCAGTGATGGCCCATAGTACATCAGTGATGATCCACAGTACATCAGTGATGATCTATAGTACATCAGTGATGATCCACAGTACACCAGTGATGATTCACAGTACATCAGGGATGGTCCATAGTACATCAGGGATGATCCACAGTACATCAGTGATGATCCACAGTACATCAGGGATGGTCCACAGTATATCAGTGATGATCCATAGTACATCAATGATGGTCCATAGTACATCAGTGATGGTCCATAGTACACCAGTGATGATCCATAGTACACCAGTGATGATCCATAGTACACCAGTGATGGCCCATAGTACATCAGTGATGATCCATAGTACATCAGTGATGATCCACAGTACATCAGTGATGATCCACAGTACATCAGGGATGGTCCATAGTACATCAGTGATGATCCATAGTACACCAGTGATGATCCATAGTACACCAGTGATGGCCCATAGTACATCAGTGATGAACTATAGTACATCAGTGATGATCCACAGTACATCAGGGATGGTCCATAGTACATCAGTGATGATCCATAGTACACCAGTGATGATCCATAGTACACCAGTGATGGCCCATAGTACATCAGTGATGAACTATAGGACATCAGTGATGATCCACAGTACATCAGTGATGATCCATAGTACATCATTGATGATCCACAGTACATCAGTGATGATCCACAGTACATCAGGGATGGTCCATAGTACATCAGTGATGATCCATAGTACACCAGTGATGATCCATAGTACACCAGTGATGGCCCATAGTACATCAGTGATGATCTATAGTACATCAGTGATGATCCACAGTACATCAGGGATGGTCCATAGTACATCAGGGATGATCCATAGTACATCAGTGATGATCCACAGTACATCAGTGATGATCCACAGTACATCAGTGATGATCCACAGTACATCAGTGATGATCCACAGTACATCAGGGATGGTCCACAGTACATCAGTGATGATCCATAGTACACCAGTCATGATCCATAGTACATCAGTGATGATCCATAGTACATCAGTGATGGCCCACAGTACATCAGGGATGATCCACAGTACATCAGTGATGATCCATAGTACACCAGTGATGGCCCATAGTACACCAGTGATGGCCCATAGTACATCAGTGATGATCCACAGTACATCAGTGATGATCTATAGTACATCAGTGATGATCCACAGTACACCAGTGATGATTCACAGTACATCAGGGATGGTCCATAGTACATCAGGGATGGTCCATAGTACATCAGTGATGATCCACAGTACATCAGGGATGGTCCACAGTACATCAGTGATGATCCATAGTACATCAGTGATGGCCCATAGTACATCAGTGATGATCCATATTACAACAGTGATGATCCATAGTACACCAGGGATGACCCACAGTACATCAGTGATGATCCACAGTACATCAGTGATGGTCCATAGTAAATCAGTGATGGTCCATAGTACACCAGTGATGATCCATAGTTCACCAGTGATGGCCCATAGTACACCAGTGATGATCCATAGTACACCAGAGATGGCCCATAGTATACCAGTGATGTCCCATAGTACATCAGTGATGATCCACAGTACATCAGTGATGATCCATAGTACACCAGGGATGGCCCATAGTACATCAGTGATGGCTCATAGTACACCAGTGATGATCCATAGTACATCAGTGATGGCTCATAGTACATCAGTGATGATCCATAGTACATCAGTGATGATCCATAGTACACCAGTGATGATCCATAGTACATCAGTGATGGCTCATAGTACATCAGTGATGATCCATAATACATCAGTGATGATCCATAGTACACCAGTGATGGCCCATAGTACTTCAGTGATGATCTATAGTACATCAGTGATGATCCACAGTACATCAGTGATGATCCACAGTACATCAGTGATGATCCACGGTACATCAGTGATGATCCATAGTACATCAGTGATGATCCTCAGTACATCAATGATGATCCACAGTACATCAGTGATGATCCACAGTACATCAGTGATGATCCACAGTACATCAGTGATGATCCACAGGACATCAGGGATGGTCCACAGTACATCAGTGATGATCCATAGTAAACCAGTCATGATCCATAGTACATCAGTGATGATCCATAGTACATCAGTGATGATCCATAGTACACCAGTGATGGCCCATAGTACACCAGTGATGATCCATAGTACACCAGTGATGGCCCATAGTACTTCAGTGATGATCTATAGTACATCAGTGATGATCCACAGTACATCAGTGATGATCCACAATACATCAGGGATGGTCCACAGTATATCAGTGATGATCCATAGTACATCAGTGATGGCCCACAGTACATCAGTGATGATCCACAGTACATCAGTGATGATCCATAGTACACCAGTGATGGTCCATAGTACACCAGTGATGGTCCATAGTACATCAGTGATGATCCATAGTACATCAGTGATGATCCACAGTACATCAGGGATGGTCCACAGTACATCAGTGATGATCCATAGTACACCAGTGATGGCCCAAAGCACATCAGTGATGGTCCATAGTACACCAGGGATGATCCATAGTAATCCAGTGATGATCCATAGTACACCAGTGATGGCCCATAGTACACCAGTGATGGCCCATAGTACATCAGTGATGATCCACAGTACATCAGTGATGATCTATAGTACATCAGGGATGGTCCACAGTACATCAGTGATGATCCATAGTACACCAGTGATGATCCATAGTACATCAGTGATGCTCCATAGTACACCTGTGATGGCCCACAGTACACCTGTGATGGCCCACAGTAGATCAGTGATGATCCACAGTACATCAGGGATGATCCACAGTATATCAGGGATGGTCCACAGTATATCAGTGATGAGCCATAGTACATCAGTGATGGTCCATAGTACACCAGTGATGATCCATAGTACACCAGTGATGGCCCATAGTACACCAGTGATGGCCCATAGTACACCAGTGATGATCCATAGTACACCAGTGATGGCCCATAGTACACCAGTGATGTCCCATAGTACATCAGTGATGATCCACAGTACATCAGTGATGATCCATAGTACACCAGGGATGGCCCATAGTACATCAGTGATGGCTCATAGTACATCAGTGATGATCCATAGTACATCAGTGATGATCCATAGTACACCAGTGATGATCCATAGTACATCAGTGATGGCTCATAGTACATCAGTGATGATCCATAGTACACCAGTGATGATCCATAGTACATCAGTGATGGCTCATAGTACATCAGTGATGATCCATAATACATCAGTGATGATCCATAGTACATCAGTGATGATCCATAGTACACCAGTCATGGCCCATAGTACTACAGTGATGATCTATAGTACATCAGTGATGATCCAAAGTACATCAGTGATGATCCACAGTACATCAGTGATGATCCAATGTACATCAGTGATGATCCATAGTACATCAGTGATGATCCTCAGTACATCAGTGATGATCCACAGTACATCAGTGATGATCCACAGTACATCAGTGATGATCCACAGTACATCAGGGATGGTCCACAGTACATCAGTGATGATCCATAGTACACCAGTCATGATCCATAGTACATCAGTGATGATCCATAGTACATCAGTGATGATCCATAGTACACCAGTGATGATCCATAGTACACCAGTGATGGCCCATAGTACTTCAGTGATAATTAATAGTACATCAGTGATGATTCACAGTACATCAGTGATGATCCACAATACATCAGGGATGGTCCACAGTATATCAGTGATGATCCATAGTACATCAGTGATGGCCCACAGTACATCAGTGATGATCCACAGTACATCAGTGATGATCCATAGTGCACCAGTGATGGTCCATAGTACATCAGTGATGGTCCATAGTACATCAGTGATGGTCCATAGTACATCAGTGATGATCCATAGTACACCAGTGATGATCCACAGTACATCAGTTATGATCCACAGTACATCAGTGATGATTCACAGTACATCAGTGATGATCCACAATACTTCAGTGATGATCCACAGTACATCAGTGATGATCCACAGTACATCAGGGATGGTCCACAGTATATCAGTGATGATCCATAGTACATCAGTGATGGCCCATAGTACATCAGTGATGATCCATAGTACACCAGTGATGATCCATAGTACACCAGTAATGTTCCATAGTACACCAGGGATGATCCACAGTACATCAGTGATGATCCACAGTACATCAGTGGTGGTCCACAGTACATCAGTGATGGTCCATAGTACACCAGTGATGATCCATAGTACACCAGTGATGATCCATAGTACACCAGTGATGGCCCGTAGTACACCAGTGATGGCCCATAGTACATCAGTGATGATCCATAGTACATCAATGATGATCCACAGTACATCAGTGATGATCCACAGTACATCAGGGAAGGTCCATAGTACATCAGTGATGATCCATAGTACACCAGTGATGATCCATAGTACACCAGTGATGGCCCATAGTACATCAGTGATGAACTATAGTACATCAGTGATGATCCACAGTACATCAGGGATGGTCCATAGTACATCAGTGATGATCCATAGTACACCAGTGATGATCCATAGTACACCAGTGATGGCCCATAGTACATCAGTGATGAACTATAGTACATCAGTGATGAGCCACAGTACATCAGTGATGATCCACAGTACATCAGGGATGGTCCATAGTACACCAGTGATGATCCACAGTACACCAGTGTTGATCCATAGTACACCAGTGATGGTCCATAGTACATCAGTGATGATCTATAGTACATCAGTGATGGTCCATAGTACATCAGTGATGATCTATATACATAGTACACCAGTGATGATCTATAGTACATCAGTGATGATATACAGTACATCAGTTATGATCCACAGTACATTAGTGATGATCCACAGTACATCAGTGATGATCCACAATACTTCAGTGATGATCCACAGTACATCAGTGATGATCCACAGTACATCAGGGATGGTCCACAGTATATCAGTGATGATCCATAGTACATCAGTGATGGTCCATAGTACATCAGTGATGGTCCATAGTACACCAGTGATGATCCATAGTACATCAGCGATGATCCAAAGTACATCAGTGATGATCCACAGTACATCAGGGATGGTCCATAGTACATCAGTGATGATCCATAGTACACGAGTGATGATCCATAGTACACCAGTGATGGCCCATAGTACATCAGTGATGAACTATAGTACATCAGTGATGATCCACAGTACATCAGTGATGATCCACAGTACATCAGGGATTGTCCATAGTACACCAGTGATGATCCACAGTACACCAGTGATGATCCATAGTACACCAGTGATGGTCCATAGTACATCAGTGATGATCTATAGTACATCAGTGATGGTCCATAGTACATCAGTGATGATCTATAGTACATCAGTGATGATCCACAGTACATCAGTTATGATACACTGTACATCAGTGATGATCCACAGTACATCAGTGATGATCCACAATACTTCAGTGATGATCCACAGTACATCAGTGATGATCCACAGTACATCAGGGATGGTCCACAGTATATCAGTGATGATCCATAGTACATCAGTGATGGTCCATAGTACACCAGTGATGATCTATAGTACACCAGTGATGGCCCATAGTACACCAGTGATGGCCCATAGTACATCAGTGATGATCCATAGTACATCAGTGATGATCCACAGTACATCAGTGATGGCCCACAGTACATCAGGGATGATCCACAGTACATCAGTGATGATCCATAGTACACCAGTGATGGCCCATAGTACACCAGTGATGGCCCATAGTACATCAGTGATGATCCACAGTACATCAGTGATGATCTATAGTACATCAGTGATGATCCACAGTACACCAGTGATGATTCACAGTACATCAGGGATGGTCCATAGTACATCAGGGATGGTCCATAGTACATCAGTGATGATCCACAGTACATCAGGGATGGTCCACAGTACATCAGTGATGATCCATAGTACATCAGTGATGGCCCATAGTACATCAGTGATGATCCATATTACACCAATGATAATCCATAGTACACCAGGGATGACCCACAGTACATCAGTGATGATCCACAGTACATCAGTGATGGTCCATAGTAAATCAGTGATGGTCCATAGTACACCAGTGATGATCCATAGTTCACCAGTGATGGCCCATAGTACACCAGTGATGATCCATAGTACACCAGAGATGGCCCATAGTATACCAGTGATGTCCCATAGTACATCAGTGATGATCCACAGTACATCAGTGATGATCCATAGTACACCAGGGATGGCCCATAGTACATCAGTGATGGCTCATAGTACATCAGTGATGATCCATAGTACATCAGTGATGATCCATAGTACACCAGTGATGATCCATAGTACATCAGTGATGGCTCATAGTACATCAGTGATGATCCATAGTACATCAGTGATGATCCATAGTACACCAGTGATGATCCATAGTACATCAGTGATGGCTCATAGTACATCAGTGATGATCCATAATACATCAGTGATGATCCATAGTACACCAGTGATGGCCCATAGTACTTCAGTGATGATCTATAGTACATCAGTGATGATCCACAGTACATCAGTGATGATCCACAGTACATCAGTGATGATCCACGGTACATCAGTGATGATCCATAGTACATCAGTGATGATCCTCAGTACATCAATGATGATCCACAGTACATCAGTGATGATCCACAGTACATCAGTGATGATCCACAGGACATCAGGGATGGTCCACAGTACATCAGTGATGATCCATAGTAAACCAGTCATGATCCATAGTACATCAGTGATGATCCATAGTACATCAGTGATGATCCATAGTACACCAGTGATGGCCCATAGTACACCAGTGATGATCCATAGTACACCAGTGATGGCCCATAGTACTTCAGTGATGATCTATAGTACATCAGTGATGATCCACAGTACATCAGTGATGATCCACAATACATCAGGGATTGTCCACAGTATATCAGTGATGATCCATAGTACATCAGTGATGGCCCACAGTACATCAGTGATGATCCACAGTACATCAGTGATGATCCATAGTACACCAGTGATGGTCCATAGTACACCAGTGATGGTCCATAGTACATCAGTGATGATCCATAGTACATCAGTGATGATCCACAGTACATCAGGGATGGTCCACAGTACATCAGTGATGATCCATAGTACACCAGTGATGGCCCAAAGCACATCACTGATGGTCCATAGTACACCAGGGATGATCCATAGTAATCCAGTGATGATCCATAGTACACCAGTGATGGCCCATAGTACACCAGTGATGGCCCATAGTACATCAGTGATGA
The DNA here is from genome assembly GCA_029206835.1 of Rana muscosa. Taxonomy (NCBI): domain Eukaryota; kingdom Metazoa; phylum Chordata; class Amphibia; order Anura; family Ranidae; genus Rana; species Rana muscosa. Next base: position 354,142 of record CM055127.1, on the reverse strand, counting down.
TCCACAGTACATCAGTGATGATCTATAGTACATCAGGGATGGTCCACAGTACATCAGTGATGATCCATAGTACACCAGTGATGATCCATAGTACATCAGTGATGCTCCATAGTACACCTGTGATGGCCCACAGTACACCTGTGATGGCCCACAGTAGATCAGTGATGATCCACAGTACATCAGGGATGATCCACAGTATATCAGGGATGGTCCACAGTATATCAGTGATGAGCCATAGTACATCAGTGATGGTCCATAGTACACCAGTGATGATCCATAGTACACCAGTGATGGCCCATAGTACACCAGTGATGGCCCATAGTACACCAGTGATGATCCACAGTACATCAGGGATGGTCCATAGTACATCAGGGATGATCCATAGTACATCAGTGATGATCCACAGTACATCAGTGATGATCCACAGTACATCAGTGATGATCCACAGTACATCAGTGATGATCCACAGTACATCAGGGATGGTCCACAGTACATCAGTGATGATCCATAGTACACCAGTCATGATCCATAGTACATCAGTGATGATCCATAGTACATCAGTGATGGCCCACAGTACATCAGGGATGATCCACAGTACATCAGTGATGATCCATAGTACACCAGTGATGGCCCATAGTACACCAGTGATGGCCCATAGTACATCAGTGATGATCCACAGTACATCAGTGATGATCTATAGTACATCAGTGATGATCCACAGTACACCAGTGATGATTCACAGTACATCAGGGATGGTCCATAGTACATCAGGGATGATCCACAGTACATCAGTGATGATCCACAGTACATCAGGGATGGTCCACAGTATATCAGTGATGATCCATAGTACATCAGTGATGGTCCATAGTACATCAGTGATGGTCCATAGTACACCAGTGATGATCCATAGTACACCAGTGATGATCCATAGTACACCAGTGATGGCCCATAGTACATCAGTGATGATCCATAGTACATCAGTGATGATCCACAGTACATCAGTGATGATCCACAGTACATCAGGGATGGTCCATAGTACATCAGTGATGATCCATAGTACACCAGTGATGATCCATAGTACACCAGTGATGGCCCATAGTACATCAGTGATGAACTATAGTACATCAGTGATGATCCACAGTACATCAGGGATGGTCCATAGTACATCAGTGATGATCCATAGTACACCAGTGATGATCCATAGTACACCAGTGATGGCCCATAGTACATCAGTGATGAACTATAGGACATCAGTGATGATCCACAGTACATCAGTGATGATCCATAGTACATCATTGATGATCCACAGTACATCAGTGATGATCCACAGTACATCAGGGATGGTCCATAGTACATCAGTGATGATCCATAGTACACCAGTGATGATCCATAGTACACCAGTGATGGCCCATAGTACATCAGTGATGATCTATAGTACATCAGTGATGATCCACAGTACATCAGGGATGGTCCATAGTACATCAGGGATGATCCATAGTACATCAGTGATGATCCACAGTACATCAGTGATGATCCACAGTACATCAGTGATGATCCACAGTACATCAGTGATGATCCACAGTACATCAGGGATGGTCCACAGTACATCAGTGATGATCCATAGTACACCAGTCATGATCCATAGTACATCAGTGATGATCCATAGTACATCAGTGATGGCCCACAGTACATCAGGGATGATCCACAGTACATCAGTGATGATCCATAGTACACCAGTGATGGCCCATAGTACACCAGTGATGGCCCATATTACATCAGTGATGATCCACAGTACATCAGTGATGATCTATAGTACATCAGTGATGATCCACAGTACACCAGTGATGATTCACAGTACATCAGGGATGGTCCATAGTACATCAGGGATGGTCCATAGTACATCAGTGATGATCCACAGTACATCAGGGATGGTCCACAGTACATCAGTGATGATCCATAGTACATCAGTGATGGCCCATAGTACATCAGTGATGATCCATATTACAACAGTGATGATCCATAGTACACCAGGGATGACCCACAGTACATCAGTGATGATCCACAGTACATCAGTGATGGTCCATAGTAAATCAGTGATGGTCCATAGTACACCAGTGATGATCCATAGTTCACCAGTGATGGCCCATAGTACACCAGTGATGATCCATAGTACACCAGAGATGGCCCATAGTATACCAGTGATGTCCCATAGTACATCAGTGATGATCCACAGTACATCAGTGATGATCCATAGTACACCAGGGATGGCCCATAGTACATCAGTGATGGCTCATAGTACACCAGTGATGATCCATAGTACATCAGTGATGGCTCATAGTACATCAGTGATGATCCATAGTACATCAGTGATGATCCATAGTACACCAGTGATGATCCATAGTACATCAGTGATGGCTCATAGTACATCAGTGATGATCCATAATACATCAGTGATGATCCATAGTACACCAGTGATGGCCCATAGTACTTCAGTGATGATCTATAGTACATCAGTGATGATCCACAGTACATCAGTGATGATCCACAGTACATCAGTGATGATCCACGGTACATCAGTGATGATCCATAGTACATCAGTGATGATCCTCAGTACATCAATGATGATCCACAGTACATCAGTGATGATCCACAGTACATCAGTGATGATCCACAGTACATCAGTGATGATCCACAGGACATCAGGGATGGTCCACAGTACATCAGTGATGATCCATAGTAAACCAGTCATGATCCATAGTACATCAGTGATGATCCATAGTACATCAGTGATGATCCATAGTACACCAGTGATGGCCCATAGTACACCAGTGATGATCCATAGTACACCAGTGATGGCCCATAGTACTTCAGTGATGATCTATAGTACATCAGTGATGATCCACAGTACATCAGTGATGATCCACAATACATCAGGGATGGTCCACAGTATATCAGTGATGATCCATAGTACATCAGTGATGGCCCACAGTACATCAGTGATGATCCACAGTACATCAGTGATGATCCATAGTACACCAGTGATGGTCCATAGTACACCAGTGATGGTCCATAGTACATCAGTGATGATCCATAGTACATCAGTGATGATCCACAGTACATCAGGGATGGTCCACAGTACATCAGTGATGATCTATAGTACACCAGTGATGGCCCAAAGCACATCAGTGATGGTCCATAGTACACCAGGGATGATCCATAGTAATCCAGTGATGATCCATAGTACACCAGTGATGGCCCATAGTACACCAGTGATGGCCCATAGTACATCAGTGATGATCCACAGTACATCAGTGATGATCTATAGTACATCAGGGATGGTCCACAGTACATCAGTGATGATCCATAGTACACCAGTGATGATCCATAGTACATCAGTGATGCTCCATAGTACACCTGTGATGGCCCACAGTACACCTGTGATGGCCCACAGTAGATCAGTGATGATCCACAGTACATCAGGGATGATCCACAGTATATCAGGGATGGTCCACAGTATATCAGTGATGAGCCATAGTACATCAGTGATGGTCCATAGTACACCAGTGATGATCCATAGTACACCAGTGATGGCCCATAGTACACCAGTGATGGCCCATAGTACACCAGTGATGATCCATAGTACACCAGTGATGGCCCATAGTACACCAGTGATGTCCCATAGTACATCAGTGATGATCCACAGTACATCAGTGATGATCCATAGTACACCAGGGATGGCCCATAGTACATCAGTGATGGCTCATAGTACATCAGTGATGATCCATAGTACATCAGTGATGATCCATAGTACACCAGTGATGATCCATAGTACATCAGTGATGGCTCATAGTACATCAGTGATGATCCATAGTACACCAGTGATGATCCATAGTACATCAGTGATGGCTCATAGTACATCAGTGATGATCCATAATACATCAGTGATGATCCATAGTACATCAGTGATGATCCATAGTACACCAGTCATGGCCCATAGTACTACAGTGATGATCTATAGTACATCAGTGATGATCCAAAGTACATCAGTGATGATCCACAGTACATCAGTGATGATCCAATGTACATCAGTGATGATCCATAGTACATCAGTGATGATCCTCAGTACATCAGTGATGATCCACAGTACATCAGTGATGATCCACAGTACATCAGTGATGATCCACAGTACATCAGGGATGGTCCACAGTACATCAGTGATGATCCATAGTACACCAGTCATGATCCATAGTACATCAGTGATGATCCATAGTACATCAGTGATGATCCATAGTACACCAGTGATGATCCATAGTACACCAGTGATGGCCCATAGTACTTCAGTGATAATTAATAGTACATCAGTGATGATTCACAGTACATCAGTGATGATCCACAATACATCAGGGATGGTCCACAGTATATCAGTGATGATCCATAGTACATCAGTGATGGCCCACAGTACATCAGTGATGATCCACAGTACATCAGTGATGATCCATAGTGCACCAGTGATGGTCCATAGTACATCAGTGATGGTCCATAGTACATCAGTGATGGTCCATAGTACATCAGTGATGATCCATAGTACACCAGTGATGATCCACAGTACATCAGTTATGATCCACAGTACATCAGTGATGATTCACAGTACATCAGTGATGATCCACAATACTTCAGTGATGATCCACAGTACATCAGTGATGATCCACAGTACATCAGGGATGGTCCACAGTATATCAGTGATGATCCATAGTACATCAGTGATGGCCCATAGTACATCAGTGATGATCCATAGTACACCAGTGATGATCCATAGTACACCAGTAATGTTCCATAGTACACCAGGGATGATCCACAGTACATCAGTGATGATCCACAGTACATCAGTGGTGGTCCACAGTACATCAGTGATGGTCCATAGTACACCAGTGATGATCCATAGTACACCAGTGATGATCCATAGTACACCAGTGATGGCCCGTAGTACACCAGTGATGGCCCATAGTACATCAGTGATGATCCATAGTACATCAATGATGATCCACAGTACATCAGTGATGATCCACAGTACATCAGGGAAGGTCCATAGTACATCAGTGATGATCCATAGTACACCAGTGATGATCCATAGTACACCAGTGATGGCCCATAGTACATCAGTGATGAACTATAGTACATCAGTGATGATCCACAGTACATCAGGGATGGTCCATAGTACATCAGTGATGATCCATAGTACACCAGTGATGATCCATAGTACACCAGTGATGGCCCATAGTACATCAGTGATGAACTATAGTACATCAGTGATGAGCCACAGTACATCAGTGATGATCCACAGTACATCAGGGATGGTCCATAGTACACCAGTGATGATCCACAGTACACCAGTGTTGATCCATAGTACACCAGTGATGGTCCATAGTACATCAGTGATGATCTATAGTACATCAGTGATGGTCCATAGTACATCAGTGATGATCTATATACATAGTACACCAGTGATGATCTATAGTACATCAGTGATGATATACAGTACATCAGTTATGATCCACAGTACATTAGTGATGATCCACAGTACATCAGTGATGATCCACAATACTTCAGTGATGATCCACAGTACATCAGTGATGATCCACAGTACATCAGGGATGGTCCACAGTATATCAGTGATGATCCATAGTACATCAGTGATGGTCCATAGTACATCAGTGATGGTCCATAGTACACCAGTGATGATCCATAGTACATCAGCGATGATCCAAAGTACATCAGTGATGATCCACAGTACATCAGGGATGGTCCATAGTACATCAGTGATGATCCATAGTACACGAGTGATGATCCATAGTACACCAGTGATGGCCCATAGTACATCAGTGATGAACTATAGTACATCAGTGATGATCCACAGTACATCAGTGATGATCCACAGTACATCAGGGATTGTCCATAGTACACCAGTGATGATCCACAGTACACCAGTGATGATCCATAGTACACCAGTGATGGTCCATAGTACATCAGTGATGATCTATAGTACATCAGTGATGGTCCATAGTACATCAGTGATGATCTATAGTACATCAGTGATGATCCACAGTACATCAGTTATGATACACTGTACATCAGTGATGATCCACAGTACATCAGTGATGATCCACAATACTTCAGTGATGATCCACAGTACATCAGTGATGATCCACAGTACATCAGGGATGGTCCACAGTATATCAGTGATGATCCATAGTACATCAGTGATGGTCCATAGTACACCAGTGATGATCTATAGTACACCAGTGATGGCCCATAGTACACCAGTGATGGCCCATAGTACATCAGTGATGATCCATAGTACATCAGTGATGATCCACAGTACATCAGTGATGGCCCACAGTACATCAGGGATGATCCACAGTACATCAGTGATGATCCATAGTACACCAGTGATGGCCCATAGTACACCAGTGATGGCCCATAGTACATCAGTGATGATCCACAGTACATCAGTGATGATCTATAGTACATCAGTGATGATCCACAGTACACCAGTGATGATTCACAGTACATCAGGGATGGTCCATAGTACATCAGGGATGGTCCATAGTACATCAGTGATGATCCACAGTACATCAGGGATGGTCCACAGTACATCAGTGATGATCCATAGTACATCAGTGATGGCCCATAGTACATCAGTGATGATCCATATTACACCAATGATAATCCATAGTACACCAGGGATGACCCACAGTACATCAGTGATGATCCACAGTACATCAGTGATGGTCCATAGTAAATCAGTGATGGTCCATAGTACACCAGTGATGATCCATAGTTCACCAGTGATGGCCCATAGTACACCAGTGATGATCCATAGTACACCAGAGATGGCCCATAGTATACCAGTGATGTCCCATAGTACATCAGTGATGATCCACAGTACATCAGTGATGATCCATAGTACACCAGGGATGGCCCATAGTACATCAGTGATGGCTCATAGTACATCAGTGATGATCCATAGTACATCAGTGATGATCCATAGTACACCAGTGATGATCCATAGTACATCAGTGATGGCTCATAGTACATCAGTGATGATCCATAGTACATCAGTGATGATCCATAGTACACCAGTGATGATCCATAGTACATCAGTGATGGCTCATAGTACATCAGTGATGATCCATAATACATCAGTGATGATCCATAGTACACCAGTGATGGCCCATAGTACTTCAGTGATGATCTATAGTACATCAGTGATGATCCACAGTACATCAGTGATGATCCACAGTACATCAGTGATGATCCACGGTACATCAGTGATGATCCATAGTACATCAGTGATGATCCTCAGTACATCAATGATGATCCACAGTACATCAGTGATGATCCACAGTACATCAGTGATGATCCACAGGACATCAGGGATGGTCCACAGTACATCAGTGATGATCCATAGTAAACCAGTCATGATCCATAGTACATCAGTGATGATCCATAGTACATCAGTGATGATCCATAGTACACCAGTGATGGCCCATAGTACACCAGTGATGATCCATAGTACACCAGTGATGGCCCATAGTACTTCAGTGATGATCTATAGTACATCAGTGATGATCCACAGTACATCAGTGATGATCCACAATACATCAGGGATTGTCCACAGTATATCAGTGATGATCCATAGTACATCAGTGATGGCCCACAGTACATCAGTGATGATCCACAGTACATCAGTGATGATCCATAGTACACCAGTGATGGTCCATAGTACACCAGTGATGGTCCATAGTACATCAGTGATGATCCATAGTACATCAGTGATGATCCACAGTACATCAGGGATGGTCCACAGTACATCAGTGATGATCCATAGTACACCAGTGATGGCCCAAAGCACATCACTGATGGTCCATAGTACACCAGGGATGATCCATAGTAATCCAGTGATGATCCATAGTACACCAGTGATGGCCCATAGTACACCAGTGATGGCCCATAGTACATCAGTGATGATCCACAGTACATCAGTGATGATCTATAGTACATCAGGGATGGTCCACAGTACATCAGTGATGATCCATAGTACACCAGTGATGATCCATAGTACATCAGTGATGCTCCATAGTACACCTGTGATGGCCCACAGTACACCTGTGATGGCCCACAGTAGATCAGTGATGATCCACAGTACATCAGGGATGATCCACAGTATATCAGGGATGGTCCACAGTATATCAGTGATGAGCCATAGTACATCAGTGATGGTCCATAGTACACCAGTGATGATCCATAGTACACCAGTGATGGCCCATAGTACACCAGTGATGGCCCATAGTACACCAGTGATGATCCATAGTACACCAGTGATGGCCCATAGTACACCAGTGATGTCCCATAGTACATCAGTGATGATCCACAGTACATCAGTGATGATCTATAGTACATCAGGGATGGTCCACAGTACATCAGTGATGATCCATAGTACACCAGTGATGATCCATAGTACATCAGTGATGATCCATAGTACACCAGTGATGATCCATAGTACATCAGTGATGGCTCATAGTACATCAGTGATGATCCATAGTACACCAGTGATGATCCATAGTACATCAGTGATGGCTCATAGTACATCAGTGATGATCCATAATACATCAGTGATGATCCATAGTACATCAGTGATGATCCATAGTACACCAGTCATGGCCCATAGTACTACAGTGATGATCTATAGTACATCAGTGATGATCCACAGTACATCAGTGATGATCCACAGTACATCAGTGATGATCCAAGGTACATCAGTGATGATCCATAGTACATCAGTGATGATCCTCAGTACATCAGTGATGATCCACAGTACATCAGTGATGATCCACAGTACATCAGTGATGATCCACAGAACATCAGGGATGGTCCACAGTACATCAGTGATGATCCATAGTACACCAGTCATGATCCATAGTACATCAGTGATGATCCATAGTACATCAGTGATGGCCCATAGTACATCAGTGATGATCCATAGTACACCAGTGATGATCCATAGTACACCAGTAATGTTCCATAGTACACCAGGGATGATCCACAGTACATCAGTGATGATCCACAGTACATCAGTGGTGGTCCACAGTACATCAGTGATGGTCCATAGTACACCAGTGATGATCCATAGTACACCAGTGATGATCCATAGTACACCAGTGATGGCCCGTAGTACACCAGTGATGGCCCATAGTACATCAGTGATGATCCATAGTACATCAATGATGATCCACAGTACATCAGTGATGATCCACAGTACATCAGGGAAGGTCCATAGTACATCAGTGATGATCCATAGTACACCAGTGATGATCCATAGTACACCAGTGATGGCCCATAGTACATCAGTGATGAACTATAGTACATCAGTGATGATCCACAGTACATCAGGGATGGTCCATAGTACATCAGTGATGATCCATAGTACACCAGTGATGATCCATAGTACACCAGTGATGGCCCATAGTACATCAGTGATGAACTATAGTACATCAGTGATGAGCCACAGTACATCAGTGATGATCCACAGTACATCAGGGATGGTCCATAGTACACCAGTGATGATCCACAGTACACCAGTGTTGATCCATAGTACACCAGTGATGGTCCATAGTACATCAGTGATGATCTATAGTACATCAGTGATGGTCCATAGTACATCAGTGATGATCTATATACATAGTACACCAGTGATGATCTATAGTACATCAGTGATGATATACAGTACATCAGTTATGATCCACAGTACATTAGTGATGATCCACAGTACATCAGTGATGATCCACAATACTTCAGTGATGATCCACAGTACATCAGTGATGATCCACAGTACATCAGGGATGGTCCACAGTATATCAGTGATGATCCATAGTACATCAGTGATGGTCCATAGTACATCAGTGATGGTCCATAGTACACCAGTGATGATCCATAGTACATCAGCGATGATCCAAAGTACATCAGTGATGATCCACAGTACATCAGGGATGGTCCATAGTACATCAGTGATGATCCATAGTACACGAGTGATGATCCATAGTACACCAGTGATGGCCCATAGTACATCAGTGATGAACTATAGTACATCAGTGATGATCCACAGTACATCAGTGATGATCCACAGTACATCAGGGATTGTCCATAGTACACCAGTGATGATCCACAGTACACCAGTGATGATCCATAGTACACCAGTGATGGTCCATAGTACATCAGTGATGATCTATAGTACATCAGTGATGGTCCATAGTACATCAGTGATGATCTATAGTACATCAGTGATGATCCACAGTACATCAGTTATGATACACTGTACATCAGTGATGATCCACAGTACATCAGTGATGATCCACAATACTTCAGTGATGATCCACAGTACATCAGTGATGATCCACAGTACATCAGGGATGGTCCACAGTATATCAGTGATGATCCATAGTACATCAGTGATGGTCCATAGTACACCAGTGATGATCTATAGTACACCAGTGATGGCCCATAGTACACCAGTGATGGCCCATAGTACATCAGTGATGATCCATAGTACATCAGTGATGATCCACAGTACATCAGTGATGGCCCACAGTACATCAGGGATGATCCACAGTACATCAGTGATGATCCATAGTACACCAGTGATGGCCCATAGTACACCAGTGATGGCCCATAGTACATCAGTGATGATCCACAGTACATCAGTGATGATCTATAGTACATCAGTGATGATCCACAGTACACCAGTGATGATTCACAGTACATCAGGGATGGTCCATAGTACATCAGGGATGGTCCATAGTACATCAGTGATGATCCACAGTACATCAGGGATGGTCCACAGTACATCAGTGATGATCCATAGTACATCAGTGATGGCCCATAGTACATCAGTGATGATCCATATTACACCAATGATAATCCATAGTACACCAGGGATGACCCACAGTACATCAGTGATGATCCACAGTACATCAGTGATGGTCCATAGTAAATCAGTGATGGTCCATAGTACACCAGTGATGATCCATAGTTCACCAGTGATGGCCCATAGTACACCAGTGATGATCCATAGTACACCAGAGATGGCCCATAGTATACCAGTGATGTCCCATAGTACATCAGTGATGATCCACAGTACATCAGTGATGATCCATAGTACACCAGGGATGGCCCATAGTACATCAGTGATGGCTCATAGTACATCAGTGATGATCCATAGTACATCAGTGATGATCCATAGTACACCAGTGATGATCCATAGTACATCAGTGATGGCTCATAGTACATCAGTGATGATCCATAGTACATCAGTGATGATCCATAGTACACCAGTGATGATCCATAGTACATCAGTGATGGCTCATAGTACATCAGTGATGATCCATAATACATCAGTGATGATCCATAGTACACCAGTGATGGCCCATAGTACTTCAGTGATGATCTATAGTACATCAGTGATGATCCACAGTACATCAGTGATGATCCACAGTACATCAGTGATGATCCACGGTACATCAGTGATGATCCATAGTACATCAGTGATGATCCTCAGTACATCAATGATGATCCACAGTACATCAGTGATGATCCACAGTACATCAGTGATGATCCACAGGACATCAGGGATGGTCCACAGTACATCAGTGATGATCCATAGTAAACCAGTCATGATCCATAGTACATCAGTGATGATCCATAGTACATCAGTGATGATCCATAGTACACCAGTGATGGCCCATAGTACACCAGTGATGATCCATAGTACACCAGTGATGGCCCATAGTACTTCAGTGATGATCTATAGTACATCAGTGATGATCCACAGTACATCAGTGATGATCCACAATACATCAGGGATTGTCCACAGTATATCAGTGATGATCCATAGTACATCAGTGATGGCCCACAGTACATCAGTGATGATCCACAGTACATCAGTGATGATCCATAGTACACCAGTGATGGTCCATAGTACACCAGTGATGGTCCATAGTACATCAGTGATGATCCATAGTACATCAGTGATGATCCACAGTACATCAGGGATGGTCCACAGTACATCAGTGATGATCCATAGTACACCAGTGATGGCCCAAAGCACATCACTGATGGTCCATAGTACACCAGGGATGATCCATAGTAATCCAGTGATGATCCATAGTACACCAGTGATGGCCCATAGTACACCAGTGATGGCCCATAGTACATCAGTGATGATCCACAGTACATCAGTGATGATCTATAGTACATCAGGGATGGTCCACAGTACATCAGTGATGATCCATAGTACACCAGTGATGATCCATAGTACATCAGTGATGCTCCATAGTACACCTGTGATGGCCCACAGTACACCTGTGATGGCCCACAGTAGATCAGTGATGATCCACAGTACATCAGGGATGATCCACAGTATATCAGGGATGGTCCACAGTATATCAGTGATGAGCCATAGTACATCAGTGATGGTCCATAGTACACCAGTGATGATCCATAGTACACCAGTGATGGCCCATAGTACACCAGTGATGGCCCATAGTACACCAGTGATGATCCATAGTACACCAGTGATGGCCCATAGTACACCAGTGATGTCCCATAGTACATCAGTGATGATCCACAGTACATCAGTGATGATCTATAGTACATCAGGGATGGTCCACAGTACATCAGTGATGATCCATAGTACACCAGTGATGATCCATAGTACATCAGTGATGATCCATAGTACACCAGTGATGATCCATAGTACATCAGTGATGATCCATAATACATCAGTGATGATCCATAGTACATCAGTGATGATCCATAGTACACCAGTCATGGCCCATAGTACTACAGTGATGATCTATAGTACATCAGTGATGATCCACAGTACATCAGTGATGATCCACAGTACATCAGTGATGATCCAAGGTACATCAGTGATGATCCATAGTACATCAGTGATGATCCTCAGTACATCAGTGATGATCCACAGTACATCAGTGATGATCCACAGTACATCAGTGATGATCCACAGAACATCAGGGATGGTCCACAGTACATCAGTGATGATCCATAGTACACCAGTCATGATCCATAGTACATCAGTGATGATCCATAGTACATCAGTGATGGCCCATAGTACATCAGTGATGATCCATAGTACACCAGTGATGATCCATAGTACACCAGTAATGTTCCATAGTACACCAGGGATGATCCACAGTACATCAGTGATGATCCACAGTACATCAGTGGTGGTCCACAGTACATCAGTGATGGTCCATAGTACACCAGTGATGATCCATAGTACACCAGTGATGATCCATAGTACACCAGTGATGGCCCGTAGTACACCAGTGATGGCCCATAGTACATCAGTGATGATCCATAGTACATCAATGATGATCCACAGTACATCAGTGATGATCCACAGTACATCAGGGAAGGTCCATAGTACATCAGTGATGATCCATAGTACACCAGTGATGATCCATAGTACACCAGTGATGGCCCATAGTACATCAGTGATGAACTATAGTACATCAGTGATGATCCACAGTACATCAGGGATGGTCCATAGTACATCAGTGATGATCCATAGTACACCAGTGATGATCCATAGTACACCAGTGATGGCCCATAGTACATCAGTGATGAACTATAGTACATCAGTGATGAGCCACAGTACATCAGTGATGATCCACAGTACATCAGGGATGGTCCATAGTACACCAGTGATGATCCACAGTACACCAGTGTTGATCCATAGTACACCAGTGATGGTCCATAGTACATCAGTGATGATCTATAGTACATCAGTGATGGTCCATAGTACATCAGTGATGATCTATATACATAGTACACCAGTGATGATCTATAGTACATCAGTGATGATATACAGTACATCAGTTATGATCCACAGTACATTAGTGATGATCCACAGTACATCAGTGATGATCCACAATACTTCAGTGATGATCCACAGTACATCAGTGATGATCCACAGTACATCAGGGATGGTCCACAGTATATCAGTGATGATCCATAGTACATCAGTGATGGTCCATAGTACATCAGTGATGGTCCATAGTACACCAGTGATGATCCATAGTACATCAGCGATGATCCAAAGTACATCAGTGATGATCCACAGTACATCAGGGATGGTCCATAGTACATCAGTGATGATCCATAGTACACGAGTGATGATCCATAGTACACCAGTGATGGCCCATAGTACATCAGTGATGAACTATAGTACATCAGTGATGATCCACAGTACATCAGTGATGATCCACAGTACATCAGGGATTGTCCATAGTACACCAGTGATGATCCACAGTACACCAGTGATGATCCATAGTACACCAGTGATGGTCCATAGTACATCAGTGATGATCTATAGTACATCAGTGATGGTCCATAGTACATCAGTGATGATCTATAGTACATCAGTGATGATCCACAGTACATCAGTTATGATACACTGTACATCAGTGATGATCCACAGTACATCAGTGATGATCCACAATACTTCAGTGATGATCCACAGTACATCAGTGATGATCCACAGTACATCAGGGATGGTCCACAGTATATCAGTGATGATCCATAGTACATCAGTGATGGTCCATAGTACACCAGTGATGATCTATAGTACACCAGTGATGGCCCATAGTACACCAGTGATGGCCCATAGTACATCAGTGATGATCCATAGTACATCAGTGATGATCCACAGTACATCAGTGATGGCCCACAGTACATCAGGGATGATCCACAGTACATCAGTGATGATCCATAGTACACCAGTGATGGCCCATAGTACACCAGTGATGGCCCATAGTACATCAGTGATGATCCACAGTACATCAGTGATGATCTATAGTACATCAGTGATGATCCACAGTACACCAGTGATGATTCATAGTACATCAGGGATGGTCCATAGTACATCAGTGATGATCCACAGTACATCAGGGATGGTCCACAGTACATCAGTGATGATCCATAGTACATCAGTGATGGCCCATAGTACATCAGTGATGATCCATATTACACCAATGATAATCCATAGTACACCAGGGATGACCCACAGTACATCAGTGATGATCCACAGTACATCAGTGATGGTCCATAGTAAATCAGTGATGGTCCATAGTACACCAGTGATGATCCATAGTTCACCAGTGATGGCCCATAGTACACCAGTGATGATCCATAGTACACCAGAGATGGCCCATAGTATACCAGTGATGTCCCATAGTACATCAGTGATGATCCACAGTACATCAGTGATGATCCATAGTACACCAGGGATGGCCCATAGTACATCAGTGATGGCTCATAGTACATCAGTGATGATCCATAGTACATCAGTGATGATCCATAGTACACCAGTGATGATCCATAGTACATCAGTGATGGCTCATAGTACATCAGTGATGATCCATAGTACATCAGTGATGATCCATAGTACACCAGTGATGATCCATAGTACATCAGTGATGGCTCATAGTACATCAGTGATGATCCATAATACATCAGTGATGATCCATAGTACACCAGTGATGGCCCATAGTACTTCAGTGATGATCTATAGTACATCAGTGATGATCCACAGTACATCAGTGATGATCCACAGTACATCAGTGATGATCCACGGTACATCAGTGATGATCCATAGTACATCAGTGATGATCCTCAGTACATCAATGATGATCCACAGTACATCAGTGATGATCCACAGTACATCAGTGATGATCCACAGGACATCAGGGATGGTCCACAGTACATCAGTGATGATCCATTGTAAACCAGTCATGATCCATAGTACATCAGTGATGATCCATAGTACATCAGTGATGATCCATAGTACACCAGTGATGGCCCATAGTACACCAGTGATGATCCATAGTACACCAGTGATGGCCCATAGTACTTCAGTGATGATCTATAGTACATCAGTGATGATCCACAGTACATCAGTGATGATCCACAATACATCAGGGATTGTCCACAGTATATCAGTGATGATCCATAGTACATCAGTGATGGCCCACAGTACATCAGTGATGATCCACAGTACATCAGTGATGATCCATAGTACACCAGTGATGGTCCATAGTACACCAGTGATGGTCCATAGTACATCAGTGATGATCCATAGTACATCAGTGATGATCCACAGTACATCAGGGATGGTCCACAGTACATCAGTGATGATCCATAGTACACCAGTGATGGCCCAAAGCACATCACTGATGGTCCATAGTACACCAGGGATGATCCATAGTAATCCAGTGATGATCCATAGTACACCAGTGATGGCCCATAGTACACCAGTGATGGCCCATAGTACATCAGTGATGATCCACAGTACATCAGTGATGATCTATAGTACATCAGGGATGGTCCACAGTACATCAGTGATGATCCATAGTACACCAGTGATGATCCATAGTACATCAGTGATGCTCCATAGTACACCTGTGATGGCCCACAGTACACCTGTGATGGCCCACAGTAGATCAGTGATGATCCACAGTACATCAGGGATGATCCACAGTATATCAGGGATGGTCCACAGTATATCAGTGATGAGCCATAGTACATCAGTGATGGTCCATAGTACACCAGTGATGATCCATAGTACACCAGTGATGGCCCATAGTACACCAGTGATGGCCCATAGTACACCAGTGATGATCCATAGTACACCAGTGATGGCCCATAGTACACCAGTGATGTCCCATAGTACATCAGTGATGATCCACAGTACATCAGTGATGATCTATAGTACATCAGGGATGGTCCACAGTACATCAGTGATGATCCATAGTACACCAGTGATGATCCATAGTACATCAGTGATGATCCATAGTACACCAGTGATGATCCATAGTACATCAGTGATGGCTCATAGTACATCAGTGATGATCCATAGTACACCAGTGATGATCCATAGTACATCAGTGATGGCTCATAGTACATCAGTGATGATCCATAATACATCAGTGATGATCCATAGTACATCAGTGATGATCCATAGTACACCAGTCATGGCCCATAGTACTACAGTGATGATCTATAGTACATCAGTGATGATCCACAGTACATCAGTGATGATCCACAGTACATCAGTGATGATCCAAGGTACATCAGTGATGATCCATAGTACATCAGTGATGATCCTCAGTACATCAGTGATGATCCACAGTACATCAGTGATGATCCACAGTACATCAGTGATGATCCACAGAACATCAGGGATGGTCCACAGTACATCAGTGATGATCCATAGTACACCAGTCATGATCCATAGTACATCAGTGATGATCCATAGTACATCAGTGATGATCCATAGTACACCAGTGATGATCCATAGTACACCAGTGATGATCCATAGTACACCAGTGATGGCCCATAGTACTTCAGTGATAATTAATAGTACATCAGTGATGATCCACAGTACATCAGTGATGATCCACAATACATCAGGGATGGTCCACAGTATATCAGTGATGATCCATAGTACATCAGTGATGGCCCACAGTACATCAGTGATGATCCACAGTACATCAGTGATGATCCATAGTACACCAGTGATGGCCCATAGTACATCAGTGATGGTCCATAGTACATCAGTGATGATCCATAGTACATCAGTGATGATCCATAGTACACCAGTGATGATCCACAGTACATCAGTTATGATCCACAGTACATCAGTGATGATCCACAGTACATCAGTGATGATCCACAATACTTCAGTGATGATCCACAGTACATCAGTGATGATCCACAGTACATCAGGGATGGTCCACAGTATATCAGTGATGATCCATAGTACATCAGTGATGGCCCATAGTACATCAGTGATGATCCATAGTACACCAGTGATGATCCATAGTACACCAGTAATGTTCCATAGTACACCAGGGATGATCCACAGTACATCAGTGATGATCCACAGTACATCAGTGGTGGTCCACAGTACATCAGTGATGGTCCATAGTACACCAGTGATGATCCACAGTACATCAGTGATGATCCACAGTACATCAGGGATGGTCCATAGTACATCAGTGATGATCCATAGTACACCAGTGATGATCCATAGTACATCAGTGATGGCCCATAGTACATCAGTGATGAACTATAGTACATCAGTGATGATCCACAGTACATCAGGGATGGTCCATAGTACATCAGTGATGATCCATAGTACACCAGTGATGATCCATAGTACACCAGTGATGGCCCATAGTACATCAGTGATGAACTATAGTACATCAGTGATGATCCACAGTACATCAGTGATGATCCACAGTACATCAGGGATGGTCCATAGTACACCAGTGATGATCCACAGTACACCAGTGATGATCCATAGTACACCAGTGATGGTCCATAGTACATCAGTGATGATCTATATACATAGTACACCAGTGATGATCTATAGTACATCAGTGATGATCTACAATACATCAGTTATGATCCACAGTACATTAGTGATGATCCACATTACATCAGTGATGATCCACAATACTTCAGTGATGATCCACAGTACATCAGTGATGATCCACAGTACATCAGGGATGGTCCACAGTATATCAGTGATGATCCATAGTACATCAGTGATGGTCCATAGTACATCAGTGATGGTCCATAGTACACCAGTGATGATCCATAGTACACCAGTGATGATCCATAGTACACCAGTGATGGCCCATAGTACACCAGTGATGGCCCATAGTACATCAGTGATGATCCATAGTACATCAGTGATGATCCACAGTACATCAGTGATGATCCACAGTACATCAGGGATGGTCCATAGTACATCAGTGATGATCCATAGTACACCAGTGATGATCCATAGTACACCAGTGATGGCCCATAGTACATCAGTGATGAACTATAGTACATCAGTGATGATCCACAGTACATCAGGGATGGTCCATAGTACATCAGTGATGATCCATAGTACACCAGTGATGATCCATAGTACACCAGTGATGGCCCATAGTACATCAGTGATGAACAATAGTACATCAGTGATGATCCACAGTACATCAGTGATGATCCATAGTACATCAGTGATGATCCACAGTACATCTTTGATGATCCACAGTACATCAGGGATGGTCCATAGTACATCAGTGGAGATCCATAGTACACCAGTGATGATCCATAGTACACCAGTGATGGCCCATAGTACATCAGTGATGAACTATAGTACATCAGTGATGATCCACAGTACATCAGTGATGATCCACAGTACATCAGGGATGGTCCATAGTACACCAGTGATGATCCACAGTACACCAGTGATGATCCATAGTACACCAGTGATGGTCCATAGTACATCAGTGATGATCTATAGTACATCAGTGATGGTCCATAGTACATCAGTGATGATCTATAGTACATCAGTGATGATCCACAGTACATCAGTTATGATACACAGTACATCAGTGATGATCCACAGTACATCAGTGATGATCCACAATACTTCAGTGATGATCCACAGTACATCAGTGATGATCCACAGTACATCAGGGATGGTCCACAGTATATCAGTGATGATCCATAGTACATCAGTGATGGTCCATAGTACACCAGTGATGATCTATAGTACACCAGTGATGGCCCATAGTACACCAGTGATGGCCCATAGTACATCAGTGATGATCCATAGTACATCAGTGATGATCCACAGTACATCAGTGATGGCCCACAGTACATCAGGGATGATCCACAGTACATCAGTGATGATCCATAGTACACCAGTGATGGCCCATAGTACACCAGTGATGGCCCATAGTACATCAGTGATGATCCACAGTACATCAGTGATGATCTATAGTACATCAGTGATGATCCACAGTACACCAGTGATGATTCACAGTACATCAGGGATGGTCCATAGTACATCAGGGATGGTCCATAGTACATCAGTGATGATCCACAGTACATCAGGGATGGTCCACAGTACATCAGTGATGATCCATAGTACATCAGTGATGGCCCATAGTACATCAGTGATGATCCATATTACACCAATGATAATCCATAGTACACCAGGGATGACCCACAGTACATCAGTGATGATCCACAGTACATCAGTGATGGTCCATAGTAAATCAGTGATGGTCCATAGTACACCAGTGATGATCCATAGTTCACCAGTGATGGCCCATAGTACACCAGTGATGATCCATAGTACACCAGAGATGGCCCATAGTATACCAGTGATGTCCCATAGTACATCAGTGATGATCCACAGTACATCAGTGATGATCCATAGTACACCAGGGATGGCCCATAGTACATCAGTGATGGCTCATAGTACATCAGTGATGATCCATAGTACATCAGTGATGATCCATAGTACACCAGTGATGATCCATAGTACATCAGTGATGGCTCATAGTACATCAGTGATGATCCATAGTACATCAGTGATGATCCATAGTACACCAGTGATGATCCATAGTACATCAGTGATGGCTCATAGTACATCAGTGATGATCCATAATACATCAGTGATGATCCATAGTACACCAGTGATGGCCCATAGTACTTCAGTGATGATCTATAGTACATCAGTGATGATCCACAGTACATCAGTGATGATCCACAGTACATCAGTGATGATCCACGGTACATCAGTGATGATCCATAGTACATCAGTGATGATCCTCAGTACATCAATGATGATCCACAGTACATCAGTGATGATCCACAGTACATCAGTGATGATCCACAGTACATCAGTGATGATCCACAGGACATCAGGGATGGTCCACAGTACATCAGTGATGATCCATACTTAACCAGTCATGATCCATAGTACATCAGTGATGATCCACGGTACATCAGTGATGATCCATAGTACATCAGTGATGATCCTCAGTACATCAATGATGATCCACAGTACATCAGTGATGATCCACAGTACATCAGTGATGATCCACAGTACATCAGTGATGATCCACAGGACATCAGGGATGGTCCACAGTACATCAGTGATGATCCATACTTAACCAGTCATGATCCATAGTACATCAGTGATGATCCATAGTACATCAGTGATGATCCATAGTACACCAGTGATGGCCCATAGTACACCAGTGATGATCCATAGTACACCAGTGATGGCCCATAGTACTTCAGTGATGATCTATAGTACATCAGTGATGATCCACAGTACATCAGTGATGATCCACAATACATCAGGGATTGTCCACAGTATATCAGTGATGATCCATAGTACATCAGTGATGGCCCACAGTACATCAGTGATGATCCACAGTACATCAGTGATGATCCATAGTACACCAGTGATGGTCCATAGTACACCAGTGATGGTCCATAGTACATCAGTGATGATCCATAGTACATCAGTGATGATCCACAGTACATCAGGGATGGTCCACAGTACATCAGTGATGATCCATAGTACACCAGTGATGGCCCAAAGCACATCACTGATGGTCCATAGTACACCAGGGATGATCCATAGTAATCCAGTGATGATCCATAGTACACCAGTGATGGCCCATAGTACACCAGTGATGGCCCATAGTACATCAGTGATGATCCACAGTACATCAGTGATGATCTATAGTACATCAGGGATGGTCCACAGTACATCAGTGATGATCCATAGTACACCAGTGATGATCCATAGTACATCAGTGATGCTCCATAGTACACCTGTGATGGCCCACAGTACACCTGTGATGGCCCACAGTAGATCAGTGATGATCCACAGTACATCAGGGATGATCCACAGTATATCAGGGATGGTCCACAGTATATCAGTGATGAGCCATAGTACATCAGTGATGGTCCATAGTACACCAGTGATGATCCATAGTACACCAGTGATGGCCCATAGTACACCAGTGATGGCCCATAGTACACCAGTGATGATCCATAGTACACCAGTGATGGCCCATAGTACACCAGTGATGTCCCATAGTACATCAGTGATGATCCACAGTACATCAGTGATGATCTATAGTACATCAGGGATGGTCCACAGTACATCAGTGATGATCCATAGTACACCAGTGATGATCCATAGTACATCAGTGATGATCCATAGTACACCAGTGATGATCCATAGTACATCAGTGATGGCTCATAGTACATCAGTGATGATCCATAGTACACCAGTGATGATCCATAGTACATCAGTGATGGCTCATAGTACATCAGTGATGATCCATAATACATCAGTGATGATCCATAGTACATCAGTGATGATCCATAGTACACCAGTCATGGCCCATAGTACTACAGTGATGATCTATAGTACATCAGTGATGATCCACAGTACATCAGTGATGATCCACAGTACATCAGTGATGATCCAAGGTACATCAGTGATGATCCATAGTACATCAGTGATGATCCTCAGTACATCAGTGATGATCCACAGTACATCAGTGATGATCCACAGTACATCAGTGATGATCCACAGAACATCAGGGATGGTCCACAGTACATCAGTGATGATCCATAGTACACCAGTCATGATCCATAGTACATCAGTGATGATCCATAGTACATCAGTGATGATCCATAGTACACCAGTGATGATCCATAGTACACCAGTGATGATCCATAGTACACCAGTGATGGCCCATAGTACTTCAGTGATAATTAATAGTACATCAGTGATGATCCACAGTACATCAGTGATGATCCACAATACATCAGGGATGGTCCACAGTATATCAGTGATGATCCATAGTACATCAGTGATGGCCCACAGTACATCAGTGATGATCCACAGTACATCAGTGATGATCCATAGTACACCAGTGATGGCCCATAGTACATCAGTGATGGTCCATAGTACATCAGTGATGATCCATAGTACATCAGTGATGATCCATAGTACACCAGTGATGATCCACAGTACATCAGTTATGATCCACAGTACATCAGTGATGATCCACAGTACATCAGTGATGATCCACAATACTTCAGTGATGATCCACAGTACATCAGTGATGATCCACAGTACATCAGGGATGGTCCACAGTATATCAGTGATGATCCATAGTACATCAGTGATGGCCCATAGTACATCAGTGATGATCCATAGTACACCAGTGATGATCCATAGTACACCAGTAATGTTCCATAGTACACCAGGGATGATCCACAGTACATCAGTGATGATCCACAGTACATCAGTGGTGGTCCACAGTACATCAGTGATGGTCCATAGTACACCAGTGATGATCCACAGTACATCAGTGATGATCCACAGTACATCAGGGATGGTCCATAGTACATCAGTGATGATCCATAGTACACCAGTGATGATCCATAGTACACCAGTGATGGCCCATAGTACATCAGTGATGAACTATAGTACATCAGTGATGATCCACAGTACATCAGGGATGGTCCATAGTACATCAGTGATGATCCATAGTACACCAGTGATGATCCATAGTACACCAGTGATGGCCCATAGTACATCAGTGATGAACTATAGTACATCAGTGATGATCCACAGTACATCAGTGATGATCCACAGTACATCAGGGATGGTCCATAGTACACCAGTGATGATCCACAGTACACCAGTGATGATCCATAGTACACCAGTGATGGTCCATAGTACATCAGTGATGATCTATATACATAGTACACCAGTGATGATCTATAGTACATCAGTGATGATCTACAATACATCAGTTATGATCCACAGTACATTAGTGATGATCCACATTACATCAGTGATGATCCACAATACTTCAGTGATGATCCACAGTACATCAGTGATGATCCACAGTACATCAGGGATGGTCCACAGTATATCAGTGATGATCCATAGTACATCAGTGATGGTCCATAGTACATCAGTGATGGTCCATAGTACACCAGTGATGATCCATAGTACACCAGTGATGATCCATAGTACACCAGTGATGGCCCATAGTACACCAGTGATGGCCCATAGTACATCAGTGATGATCCATAGTACATCAGTGATGATCCACAGTACATCAGTGATGATCCACAGTACATCAGGGATGGTCCATAGTACATCAGTGATGATCCATAGTACACCAGTGATGATCCATAGTACACCAGTGATGGCCCATAGTACATCAGTGATGAACTATAGTACATCAGTGATGATCCACAGTACATCAGGGATGGTCCATAGTACATCAGTGATGATCCATAGTACACCAGTGATGATCCATAGTACACCAGTGATGGCCCATAGTACATCAGTGATGAACAATAGTACATCAGTGATGATCCACAGTACATCAGTGATGATCCATAGTACATCAGTGATGATCCACAGTACATCTTTGATGATCCACAGTACATCAGGGATGGTCCATAGTACATCAGTGGAGATCCATAGTACACCAGTGATGATCCATAGTACACCAGTGATGGCCCATAGTACATCAGTGATGAACTATAGTACATCAGTGATGATCCACAGTACATCAGTGATGATCCACAGTACATCAGGGATGGTCCATAGTACACCAGTGATGATCCACAGTACACCAGTGATGATCCATAGTACACCAGTGATGGTCCATAGTACATCAGTGATGATCTATAGTACATCAGTGATGGTCCATAGTACATCAGTGATGATCTATAGTACATCAGTGATGATCCACAGTACATCAGTTATGATACACAGTACATCAGTGATGATCCACAGTACATCAGTGATGATCCACAATACTTCAGTGATGATCCACAGTACATCAGTGATGATCCACAGTACATCAGGGATGGTCCACAGTATATCAGTGATGATCCATAGTACATCAGTGATGGTCCATAGTACACCAGTGATGATCTATAGTACACCAGTGATGGCCCATAGTACACCAGTGATGGCCCATAGTACATCAGTGATGATCCATAGTACATCAGTGATGATCCACAGTACATCAGTGATGGCCCACAGTACATCAGGGATGATCCACAGTACATCAGTGATGATCCATAGTACACCAGTGATGGCCCATAGTACACCAGTGATGGCCCATAGTACATCAGTGATGATCCACAGTACATCAGTGATGATCTATAGTAAATCAGTGATGATCCACAGTACACCAGTGATGATTCACAGTACATCAGGGATGGTCCATAGTACATCAGGGATGGTCCATAGTACATCAGTGATGATCCACAGTACATCAGGGATGGTCCACAGTACATCAGTGATGATCCATAGTACATCAGTGATGGCCCATAGTACATCAGTGATGATCCATATTACACCAATGATAATCCATAGTACATCAGGGATGACCCACAGTACATCAGTGATGATCCACAGTACATCAGTGATGGTCCATAGTAAATCAGTGATGGTCCATAGTACACCAGTGATGATCCATAGTTCACCAGTGATGGCCCATAGTACACCAGTGATGATCCATAGTACACCAGAGATGGCCCATAGTATACCAGTGATGTCCCATAGTACATCAGTGATGATCCACAGTACATCAGTGATGATCCATAGTACACCAGGGATGGCCCATAGTACATCAGTGATGGCTCATAGTACATCAGTGATGATCCATAGTACATCAGTGATGATCCATAGTACACCAGTGATGATCCATAGTACATCAGTGATGGCTCATAGTACATCAGTGATGATCCATAGTACATCAGTGATGATCCATAGTACACCAGTGATGATCCATAGTACATCAGTGATGGCTCATAGTACATCAGTGATGATCCATAATACATCAGTGATGATCCATAGTACACCAGTGATGGCCCATAGTACTTCAGTGATGATCTATAGTACATCAGTGATGATCCACAGTACATCAGTGATGATCCACAGTACATCAGTGATGATCCACGGTACATCAGTGATGATCCATAGTACATCAGTGATGATCCTCAGTACATCAATGATGATCCACAGTACATCAGTGATGATCCACAGTACATCAGTGATGATCCACAGGACATCAGGGATGGTCCACAGTACATCAGTGATGATCCATACTTAACCAGTCATGATCCATAGTACATCAGTGATGATCCATAGTACATCAGTGATGATCCATAGTACACCAGTGATGGCCCATAGTACACCAGTGATGATCCATAGTACACCAGTGATGGCCCATAGTACTTCAGTGATGATCTATAGTACATCAGTGATGATCCACAGTACATCAGTGATGATCCACAATACATCAGGGATTGTCCACAGTATATCAGTGATGATCCATAGTACATCAGTGATGGCCCACAGTACATCAGTGATGATCCACAGTACATCAGTGATGATCCATAGTACACCAGTGATGGTCCATAGTACACCAGTGATGGTCCATAGTACATCAGTGATGATCCATAGTACATCAGTGATGATCCACAGTACATCAGGGATGGTCCACAGTACATCAGTGATGATCCATAGTACACCAGTGATGGCCCAAAGCACATCACTGATGGTCCATAGTACACCAGGGATGATCCATAGTAATCCAGTGATGATCCATAGTACACCAGTGATGGCCCATAGTACACCAGTGATGGCCCATAGTACATCAGTGATGATCCACAGTACATCAGTGATGATCTATAGTACATCAGGGATGGTCCACAGTACATCAGTGATGATCCATAGTACACCAGTGATGATCCATAGTACATCAGTGATGCTCCATAGTACACCTGTGATGGCCCACAGTACACCTGTGATGGCCCACAGTAGATCAGTGATGATCCACAGTACATCAGGGATGATCCACAGTATATCAGGGATGGTCCACAGTATATCAGTGATGAGCCATAGTACATCAGTGATGGTCCATAGTACACCAGTGATGATCCATAGTACACCAGTGATGGCCCATAGTACACCAGTGATGGCCCATAGTACACCAGTGATGATCCATAGTACACCAGTGATGGCCCATAGTACACCAGTGATGTCCCATAGTACATCAGTGATGATCCACAGTACATCAGTGATGATCTATAGTACATCAGGGATGGTCCACAGTACATCAGTGATGATCCATAGTACATCAGTGATGATCCATAGTACACCAGTGATGATCCATAGTACATCAGTGATGGCTCATAGTACATCAGTGATGATCCATAGTACACCAGTGATGATCCATAGTACATCAGTGATGGCTCATAGTACATCAGTGATGATCCATAATACATCAGTGATGATCCATAGTACATCAGTGATGATCCATAGTACACCAGTCATGGCCCATAGTACTACAGTGATGATCTATAGTACATCAGTGATGATCCACAGTACATCAGTGATGATCCACAGTACATCAGTGATGATCCAAGGTACATCAGTGATGATCCATAGTACATCAGTGATGATCCTCAGTACATCAGTGATGATCCACAGTACATCAGTGATGATCCACAGTACATCAGTGATGATCCACAGAACATCAGGGATGGTCCACAGTACATCAGTGATGATCCATAGTACACCAGTCATGATCCATAGTACATCAGTGATGATCCATAGTACATCAGTGATGATCCATAGTACACCAGTGATGATCCATAGTACACCAGTGATGATCCATAGTACACCAGTGATGGCCCATAGTACTTCAGTGATAATTAATAGTACATCAGTGATGATCCACAGTACATCAGTGATGATCCACAATACATCAGGGATGGTCCACAGTATATCAGTGATGATCCATAGTACATCAGTGATGGCCCACAGTACATCAGTGATGATCCACAGTACATCAGTGATGATCCATAGTACACCAGTGATGGCCCATAGTACATCAGTGATGGTCCATAGTACATCAGTGATGATCCATAGTACATCAGTGATGATCCATAGTACACCAGTGATGATCCACAGTACATCAGTTATGATCCACAGTACATCAGTGATGATCCACAGTACATCAGTGATGATCCACAATACTTCAGTGATGATCCACAGTACATCAGTGATGATCCACAGTACATCAGGGATGGTCCACAGTATATCAGTGATGATCCATAGTACATCAGTGATGGCCCATAGTACATCAGTGATGATCCATAGTACACCAGTGATGATCCATAGTACACCAGTAATGTTCCATAGTACACCAGGGATGATCCACAGTACATCAGTGATGATCCACAGTACATCAGTGGTGGTCCACAGTACATCAGTGATGGTCCATAGTACACCAGTGATGATCCACAGTACATCAGTGATGATCCACAGTACATCAGGGATGGTCCATAGTACATCAGTGATGATCCATAGTACACCAGTGATGATCCATAGTACACCAGTGATGGCCCATAGTACATCAGTGATGAACTATAGTACATCAGTGATGATCCACAGTACATCAGGGATGGTCCATAGTACATCAGTGATGATCCATAGTACACCAGTGATGATCCATAGTACACCAGTGATGGCCCATAGTACATCTGTTATGAACTATAGTACATCAGTGATGATCCACAGTACATCAGTGATGATCCACAGTACATCAGGGATGGTCCATAGTACACCAGTGATGATCCACAGTACACCAGTGATGATCCATAGTACACCAGTGATGGTCCATAGTACATCAGTGATGATCTATATACATAGTACACCAGTGATGATCTATAGTACATCAGTGATGATCTACAGTACATCAGTTATGATCCACAGTACATTAGTGATGATCCACATTACATCAGTGATGATCCACAATACTTCATTGATGATCCACAGTACATCAGTGATGATCCACAGTACATCAGGGATGGTCCACAGTATATCAGTGATGATCCATAGTACATCAGTGATGGTCCATAGTACATCAGTGATGGTCCATAGTACACCAGTGATGATCCATAGTACACCAGTGATGATCCATAGTACACCAGTGATGGCCCATAGTACACCAGTGATGGCCCATAGTACATCAGTGATGATCCATAGTACATCAGTGATGATCCACAGTACATCAGTGATGATCCACAGTACATCAGGGATGGTCCATAGTACATCAGTGATGATCCATAGTACACCAGTGATGATCCATAGTACACCAGTGATGGCCCATAGTACATCAGTGATGAACTATAGTACATCAGTGATGATCCACAGTACATCAGGGATGGTCCATAGTACATCAGTGATGATCCATAGTACACCAGTGATGATCCATAGTACACCAGTGATGGCCCATAGTACATCAGTGATGAACAATAGTACATCAGTGATGATCCACAGTACATCAGTGATGATCCATAGTACATCAGTGATGATCCACAGTACATCTTTGATGATCCACAGTACATCAGGGATGGTCCATAGTACATCAGTGGAGATCCATAGTACACCAGTGATGATCCATAGTACACCAGTGATGGCCCATAGTACATCAGTGATGAACTATAGTACATCAGTGATGATCCACAGTACATCAGTGATGATCCACAGTACATCAGGGATGGTCCATAGTACACCAGTGATGATCCACAGTACACCAGTGATGATCCATAGTACACCAGTGATGGTCCATAGTACATCAGTGATGATCTATAGTACATCAGTGATGGTCCATAGTACATCAGTGATGATCTATAGTACATCAGTGATGATCCACAGTACATCAGTTATGATACACAGTACATCAGTGATGATCCACAGTACATCAGTGATGATCCACAATACTTCAGTGATGATCCACAGTACATCAGTGATGATCCACAGTACATCAGGGATGGTCCACAGTATATCAGTGATGATCCATAGTACATCAGTGATGGTCCATAGTACACCAGTGATGATCTATAGTACACCAGTGATGGCCCATAGTACACCAGTGATGGCCCATAGTACATCAGTGATGATCCATAGTACATCAGTGATGATCCACAGTACATCAGTGATGATCCACAGTACATCAGGGATGGTCCATAGTACATCAGTGATGATCCATAGTACACCAGTGATGATCCATAGTACACCAGTGATGGCCCATAGTACATCAGTGATGAACTATAGTACATCAGTGATGATCCACAGTACATCAGGGATGGTCCATAGTACATCAGTGATGATCCATAGTACACCAGTGATGATCCATAGTACACCAGTGATGGCCCATAGTACATCAGTGATGAACTATAGTACATCAGTGATGATCCACAGTACATCAGTGATGATCCATAGTACATCAGTGATGATCCACAGTATATCAGTGATGATCCACAGTACATCAGGGATGGTCCATAGTACATCAGTGATGATCCATAGTACACCAGTGATGATCCATAGTACACCAGTGATGGCCCATAGTACATCAGTGATGAACTATAGTACATCAGTGATGATCCACAGTACATCAGTGATGATCCACAGTACACCAGTGATGATCCACAGTACACCAGTGATGATCCATAGTACACCAGTGATGGTCCATAGTACATCAGTGATGATCTATAGTACATCAGTGATGGTCCATAGTACATCAGTGATGAGCTATAGTACATGAGTGATGATCCATAGTACATCAGTGATGATCCATAGTACACCAGTGATGATCCATAGTACACCAGTGATGGCCCATAGTACATCAGTGATGAACTATAGTACATCAGTGATGATCCACAGTACATCAGGGATGGTCCATAGTACATCAGTGATGATCCATAGTACACCAGTGATGGCCCATAGTACATCAGTGATGAACTATAGTACATCAGTGATGATCCACAGTACATCAGTGATGATCCACAGTACATCAGGGATGGTCCATAGTACACCAGTGATGATCCACAGTACACCAGTGATGATCCATAGTACACCAGTGATGGTCCATAGTACATCAGTGATGATCTATAGTACATCAGTGATGGTCCATAGTACATCAGTGATGATCTATATACATAGTACACCAGTGATGATCTATAGTACATCAGTGATGATCTACAGTACATCAGTTATGATCCACAGTACATTAGTGATGATCCACAGTACATCAGTGATGATCCACAATACTTCAGTGATGATCCACAGTACATCAGTGATGATCCACAGTACATCAGGGATGGTCCACAGTATATCAGTGATGATCCATATTACATCAGTGATGGTCCATAGAACATCAGTGATGGTCCATAGTACACCAGTGATGATCTATAGTACACCAGTGATGGCCCATAGTACACCAGTGATGGCCCATAGTACATCAGTGATGATCCATAGTACATCAGTGATGATCCACAGTACATCAGTGATGATCCACAGTACATCAGTGATGATCCACAGTACATCAGTGATGATCCATAGTACATCAGTGATGATCCACAGTACATCAGTGATGATCCACAGTACATCAGGGATGGTCCATAGTACATCAGTGATGATCCATAGTACACCAGTGATGATCCATAGTACACCAGTGATGGCCTATAGTACATCAGTGATGAACTATAGTACATCAGTGATGATCCACAGTACATCAGTGATGATCCACAGTACATCAGGGATGGTCCATAGTACACCAGTGATGATCCACAGTACACCAGTGATGATCCATAGTACACCAGTGATGGTCCATAGTACATCAGTGATGATCTATAGTACATCAGTGATGGTCCATAGTACATCAGTGATGATCCATAGTACATCAGTGATGATCCACAGTACATCAGTGATGATCCACAGTACATCAGGGATGGTCCATAGTACATCAGTGATGATCCATAGTACACCAGTGATGATCCATAGTACACCAGTGATGGCCCATAGTACATCAGTGATGAACTATAGTACATCAGTGATGATCCACAGTACATCAGTGATGATCCACAGTACATCAGGGATGGTCCATAGTACACCAGTGATGATCCACAGTACACCAGTGATGATCCATAGTACACCAGTGATGGTCCATAGTACATCAGTGATGATCTATAGTACATCAGTGATGGTCCATAGTACATCAGTGATGATCTATAGTACATCAGTGATGATCTATAGTACATCAGTGATGATCCACAGTACATCAGTTATGATACACAGTACATCAGTGATGATCCACAGTACATCAGTGATGATCCACAATACTTCAGTGATGATCCACAGTACATCAGTGATGATCCACAGTACATCAGGGATGGTCCACAGTATATCAGTGATGATCCATAATACATCAGTGATGGTCCATAGTACACCAGTGATGATCTATAGTACACCAGTGATGGCCCATAGTACACCAGTGATGGCCCATAGTACATCAGTGATGATCCATAGTACATCAGTGATGATCCACAGTACATCAGTGATGATCCACAGTACATCAGGGATGGTCCATAGTACATCAGTGATGATCCATAGTACACCAGTGATGATCCATAGTACACCAGTGATGGCCCATAGTACATCAGTGATGAACTATAGTACATCAGTGATGATCCACAGTACATCGGGGATGGTCCATAGTACATCAGTGATGATCCATAGTACACCAGTGATGATCCATAGTACACCAGTGATGGCCCATAGTACATCAGTGATGAACTATAGTACATCAGTGATGATCCACAGTACATCAGTGATGATCCATAGTACATCAGTGATGATCCACAGTATATCAGTGATGATCCACAGTACATCAGGGATGGTCCATAGTACATCAGTGATGATCCATAGTACACCAGTGATGATCCATAGTACACCAGTGATGGCCCATAGTACATCAGTGATGAACTATAGTACATCAGTGATGATCCACAGTACACCAGTGATGATCCACAGTACACCAGTGATGATCCATAGTACACCAGTGATGGTCCATAGTACATCAGTGATGATCTATAGTACATCAGTGATGGTCCATAGTACATCAGTGATGAGCTATAGTACATGAGTGATGATCTATAGTACATCAGTGATGATCCATAGTACACCAGTGATGATCCATAGTACACCAGTGATGGCCCATAGTACATCAGTGATGAACTATAGTACATCAGTGATGATCCACAGTACATCAGGGATGGTCCATAGTACATCAGTGATGATCCATAGTACACCAGTGATGGCCCATAGTACATCAGTGATGAACTATAGTACATCAGTGATGATCCACAGTACATCAGTGATGATCCACA
Source organism: Rana muscosa (assembly GCA_029206835.1). Lineage (NCBI taxonomy): Eukaryota > Metazoa > Chordata > Amphibia > Anura > Ranidae > Rana > Rana muscosa. The sequence goes on along the minus strand of CM055127.1, from coordinate 320,914 downwards.
GTACATCAGGGATGGTCCATAGTACACCAGTGATGATCCACAGTACACCAGTGATGATCCATAGTACACCAGTGATGGTCCATAGTACATCAGTGATGAACTATAGTACATCAGTGATGATCCACAGTACATCAGGGATGGTCCATAGTACATCAGTGATGATCCATAGTACACCAGTGATGATCCATAGTACACCAGTGATGGCCCTTAGTACATCAGTGATGAACTATAGTACATCAGTGATGATCCACAGTACATCAGTGATGATCCATAGTACATCAGTGATGATGCACAGTATATCAGTGATGATCCACAGTACATCAGGGATGGTCCATAGTACATCAGTGATGATCCATAGTACACCAGTGATGATCCATAGTACACCAGTGATGGCCCATAGTACATCAGTGATGAACTATAGTACATCAGTGATGATCCACAGTACATCAGTGATGATCCACAGTACACCAGTGATGATCCACAGTACACCAGTGATGATCCATAGTACACCAGTGATAGTCCATAGTACATCAGTGATGATCTATAGTACATCAGTGATGGTCCATAGTACATCAGTGATGAGCTATAGTACATGAGTGATGATCTATAGTACATCAGTGATGATCCATAGTACACCAGTGATGATCCATAGTACACCAGTGATGGCCCATAGTACATCAGTGATGAACTATAGTACATCAGTGATGATCCACAGTACATCAGGGATGGTCCATAGTACATCAGTGATGATCCATAGTACACCAGTGATGGCCCATAGTACATCAGTGATGAACTATAGTACATCAGTGATGATCCACAGTACATCAGTGATGATCCACAGTACATCAGGGATGGTCCATAGTACACCAGTGATGATCCACAGTACACCAGTGATGGCCCATAGTACATCAGTGATGAACTATAGTACATCAGTGATGATCCACAGTACATCAGTGATGATCCATAGTACATCAGTGATGATCCACAGTATATCAGTGATGATCCACAGTACATCAGGGATGGTCCATAGTACATCAGTGATGATCCATAGTACACCAGTGATGATCCATAGTACACCAGTGATGACCCATAGTACATCAGTGATGAACTATAGTACATCAGTGATGATCCACAGTACATCAGTGATGATCCACAGTACACCAGTGATGATCCACAGTACACCAGTGATGATCCATAGTACACCAGTGATGGTCCATAGTACATCAGTGATGATCTATAGTACATCAGTGATGGTCCATAGTAGATCAGTGATGAGCTATAGTACATGAGTGATGATCTATAGTACATCAGTGATGATCCATAGTACACCAGTGATGGCCCATAGTACATCAGTGATGAACTATAGTACATCAGTGATGATCCACAGTACATCAGGGATGGTCCATAGTACATCAGTGATGATCCATAGTACACCAGTGATGGCCCATAGTACATCAGTGATGAACTATAGTACATCAGTGATGATCCACAGTACATCAGTGATGATCCACAGTACATCAGGGATGGTCCATAGTTCACCAGTGATGATCCACAGTACACCAGTGATGATCCATAGTACACCAGTGATGGTCCATAGTACATCAGTGATGATCTATAGTACATCAGTGATGGTCCATAGTACATCAGTGATGATCTATATACATAGTACACCAGTGATGATCTATAGTACATCAGTGATGATCTACAGTACATCAGTTATGATCCACAGTACATTAGTGATGATCCACAGTACATCAGTGATGATCCACAATACTTCAGTGATGATCCACAGTACATCAGTGATGATCCACAGTACATCAGGGATGGTCCACAGTATATCAGTGATGATCCATAGTACATCAGTGATGGTCCATAGTACATCAGTGATGGTCCATAGTACACCAGTGATGATCCATAGTACACCAGTGATGGCCCATAGTACACCAGTGATGGCCCATAGTACATCAGTGATGATCCATAGTACATCAGTGATGATCCACAGTACATCAGTGATGATCCACAGTACATCAGGGATGGTCCATAGTACATCAGTGATGATCCATAGTACACCAGTGATGATCCATAGTACACCAGTGATGATCCATAGTACACCAGTGATGGCCCATAGTACATCAGTGATGAACTATAGTACATCAGTGATGATCCACAGTACATCAGGGATGGTCCATAGTACATCAGTGATGATCCATAGTACACCAGTGATGATCCATAGTACACCAGTGATGGCCCATAGTACATCAGTGATGAACAATAGTACATCAGTGATGATCCACAGTACATCAGTGATGATCCATAGTACATCAGTGATGATCCACAGTACATCAGTGATGATCCACAGTACATCAGGGATGGTCCATAGTACATCAGTGATGATCCATAGTACACCAGTGATGATCCATAGTACACCAGTGATGGCCTATAGTACATCAGTGATGAACTATAGTACATCAGTGATGATCCACAGTACATCAGTGATGATCCACAGTACATCAGGGATGGTCCATAGTACACCAGTGATGATCCACAGTACACCAGTGATGATCCATAGTACACCAGTGATGGTCCATAGTACATCAGTGATGATCTATAGTACATCAGTGATGGTCCATAGTACATCAGTGATGATCTATAGTACATCAGTGATAATCCACAGTACATCAGTTATGATACACAGTACATCAGTGATGATCCACAGTACATCAGTGATGATCCACAGTACATCAGTGATGATCCACAGTACATCAGGGATGGTCCATAGTACATCAGTGATGATCCATAGTACACCAGTGATGATCCATAGTACACCAGTGATGGCCCATAGTACATCAGTGATGAACTATAGTACATCAGTGATGATCCACAGTACATCAGGGATGGTCCATAGTACATCAGTGATGATCCATAGTACACCAGTGATGATCCATAGTACACCAGTGATGGCCCATAGTACATCAGTGATGAACTATAGTACATCAGTGATGATCCACAGTACATCAGTGATGATCCATAGTACATCAGTGATGATCCACAGTATATCAGTGATGATCCACAGTACATCAGGGATGGTCCATAGTACATCAGTGATGATCCATAGTACACCAGTGATGATCCATAGTACACCAGTGATGGCCCATAGTACATCAGTGATGAACTATAGTACATCAGTGATGATCCACAGTACATCAGTGATGATCCACAGTACACCAGTGATGATCCACAGTACACCAGTGATGATCCATAGTACACCAGTGATGGTCCATAGTACATCAGTGATGATCTATAGTACATCAGTGATGGTCCATAGTACATCAGTGATGAGCTATAAAACATGAGTGATGATCTATAGTACATCAGTGATGATCCATAGTACACCAGTGATGATCCATAGTACTCCAGTGATGGCCCATAGTACATCAGTGATGAACTATAGTACATCAGTGATGATCCACAGTACATCAGGGATGGTCCATAGTACATCAGTGATGATCCATAGTACACCAGTGATGGCCCATAGTACATCAGTGATGAACTATAGTACATCAGTGATGATCCACAGTACATCAGTGATGATCCACAGTACATCAGGGATGGTCCATAGTACACCAGTGATGATCCACAGTACACCAGTGATGATCCATAGTACACCAGTGATGGTCCATAGTACATCAGTGATGATCTATAGTACATCAGTGATGGTCCATAGTACATCAGTGATGATCTATATACATAGTACACCAGTGATGATCTATAGTACATCAGTGATGATCTACAGTACATCAGTTATGATCCACAGTACATTAGTGATGATCCACAGTACATCAGTGATGATCCACAATACTTCAGTGATGATCCACAGTACATCAGTGATGATCCACAGTACATCAGGGATGGTCCACAGTATATCAGTGATGATCCATAGTACATCAGTGATGGTCCATAGTACACCAGTGATGATCTATAGTACACCAGTGATGGCCCATAGTACACCAGTGATGGCCCATAGTACATCAGTGATGATCCATAGTACACCAGTGATGGCCCATAGTACATCAGTGATGAACTATAGTACATCAGTGATGATCCACAGTACATCAGTGATGATCCACAGTACATCAGGGATGGTCCATAGTACACCAGTGATGATCCACAGTACACCAGTGATGATCCATAGTACACCAGTGATGGTCCATAGTACATCAGTGATGATCTATAGTACATCAGTGATGGTCCATAGTACATCAGTGATGATCTATATACATAGTACACCAGTGATGATCTATAGTACATCAGTGATGATCTACAGTACATCAGTTATGATCCACAGTACATTAGTGATGATCCACAGTACATCAGTGATGATCCACAATACTTCAGTGATGATCCACAGTACATCAGTGATGATCCACAGTACATCAGGGATGGTCCACAGTATATCAGTGATGATCCATAGTACATCAGTGATGGTCCATAGTACATCAGTGATGGTCCATAGTACACCAGTGATGATCCATAGTACACCAGTGATGGCCCATAGTACATCAGTGATGATCCATAGTACATCAGTGATGATCCACAGTACATCAGTGATGATCCACAGTACATCAGGGATGGTCCATAGTACATCAGTGATGATCCAAAGTACACCAGTGATGATCCATAGTACACCAGTGATGGCCCATAGTACATCAGTGATGAACTATAGTACACCAGTGATGATCCATAGTAAACCAGTGATGGCCCATAGTACATCAGTGATGAACTATAGTACATCAGTGATGATCCACAGTACATCAGTGATGATCCATAGTACATCAGTGATGATCCACAGTACATCAGTGATGATCCACAGTACATCAGGGATGGTCCATAGTACATCAGTGATGATCCATAGTACACCAGTGATGATCCATAGTACACCAATGATGGCCCATAGTACACCAGTGATGATCCATAGTACACCAGAGATGGCCCATAGTATACCAGTGATGTCCCATAGTACATCAGTGATGATCCACAGTACATCAGTGATGATCCATAGTACACCAGGGATGGCCCATAGTACATCAGTGATGGCTCATAGTACATCAGTGATGATCCATAGTACATCAGTGATGATCCATAGTACACCAGTGATGATCCATAGTACATCAGTGATGGCTCATAGTACATCAGTGATGATCCATAGTACATCAGTGATGATCCATAGTACACCAGTGATGATCCATAGTACATCAGTGATGGCTCATAGTACATCAGTGATGATCCATAATACATCAGGGATGGTCCATAGTACATCAGTGATGATCCAAAGTACACCAGTGATGATCCATAGTACACCAGTGATGGCCCATAGTACATCAGTGATGAACTATAGTACACCAGTGATGATCCATAGTAAACCAGTGATGGCCCATAGTACATCAGTGATGAACTATAGTACATCAGTGATGATCCACAGTACATCAGTGATGATCCATAGTACATCAGTGATGATCCACAGTACATCAGTGATGATCCACAGTACATCAGGGATGGTCCATAGTACATCAGTGATGATCCATAGTACACCAGTGATGATCCATAGTACACCAATGATGGCCCATAGTACACCAGTGATGATCCATAGTACACCAGAGATGGCCCATAGTATACCAGTGATGTCCCATAGTACATCAGTGATGATCCACAGTACATCAGTGATGATCCATAGTACACCAGGGATGGCCCATAGTACATCAGTGATGGCTCATAGTACATCAGTGATGATCCATAGTACATCAGTGATGATCCATAGTACACCAGTGATGATCCATAGTACATCAGTGATGGCTCATAGTACATCAGTGATGATCCATAGTACATCAGTGATGATCCATAGTACACCAGTGATGATCCATAGTACATCAGTGATGGCTCATAGTACATCAGTGATGATCCATAATACATCAGTGATGATCCATAGTACACCAGTGATGGCCCATAGTACTTCAGTGATGATCTATAGTACATCAGTGATGATCCACAGTACATCAGTGATGATCCACGGTACAGCAGTGATGATCCATAGTACATCAGTGATGATCCTCAGTACATCAATGATGATCCACAGTACATCAGTGATGATCCACAGTACATCAGTGATGATCCACAGTACATCAGTGATGATCCACAGGACATCAGGGATGGTCCACAGTACATCAGTGATGATCCATAGTAAACCAGTCATGATCCATAGTACATCAGTGATGATCCATAGTACATCAGTGATGATCCATAGTACACCAGTGATGGCCCATAGTACACCAGTGATGATCCATAGTACACCAGTGATGGCCCATAGTACTTCAGTGATGATCTATAGTACATCAGTGATGATCCACAGTACATCAGTGATGATCCACAATACATCAGGGATTGTCCACAGTATATCAGTGATGATCCATAGTACATCAGTGATGGCCCACAGTACATCAGTGATGATCCACAGTACATCAGTGATGATCCATAGTACACCAGTGATGGTCCATAGTACACCAGTGATGGTCCATAGTACATCAGTGATGATCCATAGTACATCAGTGATGATCCACAGTACATCAGGGATGGTCCACAGTACATCAGTGATGATCCATAGTACACCAGTGATGGCCCAAAGCACATCACTGATGGTCCATAGTACACCAGGGATGATCCATAGTAATCCAGTGATGATCCATAGTACACCAGTGATGGCCCATAGTACACCAGTGATGGCCCATAGTACATCAGTGATGATCCACAGTACATCAGTGATGATCTATAGTACATCAGGGATGGTCCACAGTACATCAGTGATGATCCATAGTACACCAGTGATGATCCATAGTACATCAGTGATGCTCCATAGTACACCTGTGATGGCCCACAGTACACCTGTGATGGCCCACAGTAGATCAGTGATGATCCACAGTACATCAGGGATGATCCACAGTACATCAGGGATGGTCCACAGTATATCAGTGATGAGCCATAGTACATCAGTGATGGTCCATAGTACACCAGTGATGATCCATAGTACACCAGTGATGGCCCATAGTACACCAGTGATGGCCCATAGTACACCAGTGATGATCCATAGTACACCAGTGATGGCCCATAGTACACCAGTGATGTCCCATAGTACATCAGTGATGATCCACAGTACATCAGTGATGATCTATAGTACATCAGGGATGGTCCACAGTACATCAGTGATGATCCATAGTACACCAGTGATGATCCATAGTACATCAGTGATGATCCATAGTACACCAGTGATGATCCATAGTACATCAGTGATGGCTCATAGTACATCAGTGATGATCCATAGTACACCAGTGATGATCCATAGTACATCAGTGATGGCTCATAGTACATCAGTGATGATCCATAATACATCAGTGATGATCCATAGTACATCAGTGATGATCCATAGTACACCAGTCATGGCCCATAGTACTACAGTGATGATCTATAGTACATCAGTGATGATCCACAGTACATCAGTGATGATCCACAGTACATCAGTGATGATCTAAGGTACATCAGTGATGATCCATAGTACATCAGTGATGATCCTCAGTACATCAGTGATAATCCACAGTACATCAGTGATGATCCACAGTACATCAGTGATGATCCACAGTACATCAGGGATGGTCCACAGTACATCAGTGATGATCCATAGTACACCAGTCATGATCCATAGTACATCAGTGATGATCCATAGTACATCAGTGATGATCCATAGTACACCAGTGATGATCCATAGTACACCAGTGATGATCCATAGTACACCAGTGATGGCCCATAGTACTTCAGTGATAATTAATAGTACATCAGTGATGATCCACAGTACATCAGTGATGATCCACAATACATCAGGGATGGTCCACAGTATATCAGTGATGATCCATAGTACATCAGTGATGGCCCACAGTACATCAGTGATGATCCACAGTACATCAGTGATGATCCATAGTACACCAGTGATGGCCCATAGTACATCAGTGATGGTCCATAGTACATCAGTGATGATCCATAGTACATCAGTGATGATCCATAGTACACCAGTGATGATCCACAGTACATCAGTTATGATCCACAGTACATCAGTGATGATCCACAGTACATCAGTGATGATCCACAATACTTCAGTGATGATCCACAGTACATCAGTGATGATCCACAGTACATCAGGGATGGTCCACAGTATATCAGTGATGATCCATAGTACATCAGTGATGGCCCATAGTACATCAGTGATGATCCATAGTACACCAGTGATGATCCACAGTACATCAGTGATGATCCACAGTACATCAGGGATGGTCCATAGTACATCAGTGATGATCCATAGTACACCAGTGATGATCCATAGTACACCAGTGATGGCCCATAGTACATCAGTGATGAACTATAGTACATCAGTGATGATCCACAGTACATCAGGGATGGTCCATAGTACATCAGTGATGATCCATAGTACACCAGTGATGATCCATAGTACACCAGTGATGGCCCATAGTACATCAGTGATGAACTATAGTACATCAGTGATGATCCACAGTACATCAGTGATGATCCACAGTACATCAGGGATGGTCCATAGTACACCAGTGATGATCCACAGTACACCAGTGATGATCCATAGTACACCAGTGATGGTCCATAGTACATCAGTGATGATCTATATACATAGTACACCAGTGATGATCTATAGTACATCAGTGATGATCTGCAGTACATCAGTTATGATCCACAGTACATTAGTGATGATCCACAGTACATCAGTGATGATCCACAATACTTCAGTGATGATCCACAGTACATCAGTGATGATCCACAGTACATCAGGGATGGTCCACAGTATATCAGTGATGATCCATAGTACATCAGTGATGGTCCATAGTACATCAGTGATGGTCCATAGTACACCAGTGATGATCCATAGTACACCAGTGATGATCCATAGTACACCAGTGATGGCCCATAGTACACCAGTGATGGACCATAGTACATCAGTGATGATCCATAGTACATCAGTGATGATCCACAGTACATCAGTGATGATCCACAGTACATCAGGGATGGTCCATAGTACATCAGTGATGATCCATAGTACACCAGTGATGATCCATAGTACACCAGTGATGGCCCATAGTACATCAGTGATGAACTATAGTACATCAGTGATGATCCACAGTACATCAGGGATGGTCCATAGTACATCAGTGATGATCCATAGTACACCAGTGATGATCCATAGTACACCAGTGATGGCCCATAGTACATCAGTGATGAACAATAGTACATCAGTGATGATCCACAGTACATCAGTGATGATCCATAGTACATCAGTGATGATCCACAGTACATCTTTGATGATCCACAGTACATCAGGGATGGTCCATAGTACATCAGTGATGATCCATAGTACACCAGTGATGATCCATAGTACACCAGTGATGGCCCATAGTACATCAGTGATGAACTATAGTACATCAGTGATGATCCACAGTACATCAGTGATGATCCACAGTACATCAGGGATGGTCCATAGTACACCAGTGATGATCCACAGTACACCAGTGATGATCCATAGTACACCAGTGATGGTCCATAGTACATCAGTGATGATCTATAGTACATCAGTGATGGTCCATAGTACATCAGTGATGATCTATAGTACATCAGTGATGATCCACAGTACATCAGTTATGATACACAGTACATCAGTGATGATCCACAGTACATCAGTGACGATCCACAATACTTCAGTGATGATCCACAGTACATCAGTGATGATCCACAGTACATCAGGGATGGTCCACAGTATATCAGTGATGATCCATAGTACATCAGTGATGGTCCATAGTACACCAGTGATGATCTATAGTACACCAGTGATGGCCCATAGTACACCAGTGATGGCCCATAGTACATCAGTGATGATCCATAGTACATCAGTGATGATCCACAGTACATCAGTGATGATCCACAGTACATCAGGGATGGTCGATAGTACATCAGTGATGATCCATAGTACACCAGTGATGATCCATAGTACACCAGTGATGGCCCATAGTACATCAGTGATGAACTATAGTACATCAGTGATGATCCACAGTACATCAGGGATGGTCCATAGTACATCAGTGATGATCCATAGTACACCAGTGATGATCCATAGTACACCAGTGATGGCCCATAGTACATCAGTGATGAACTATAGTACATCAGTGATGATCCACAGTACATCAGTGATGATCCATAGTACATCAGTGATGATCCACAGTATATCAGTGATGATCCACAGTACATCAGGGATGGTCCATAGTACATCAGTGATGATCCATAGTACACCAGTGATGATCCATAGTACACCAGTGATGGCCCATAGTACATCAGTGATGAACTATAGTACATCAGTGATGATCCACAGTACATCAGTGATGATCCACAGTACACCAGTGATGATCCACAGTACACCAGTGATGATCCATAGTACACCAGTGATGGTCCATAGTACATCAGTGATGATCTATAGTACATCAGTGATGGTCCATAGTACATCAGTGATGAGCTATAGTACATGAGTGATGATCCATAGTACATCAGTGATGATCCATAGTACACCAGTGATGATCCATAGTACACCAGTGATGGCCCATAGTACATCAGTGATGAACTATAGTACATCAGTGATGATCCACAGTACATCAGGGATGGTCCATAGTACATCAGTGATGATCCATAGTACACCAGTGATGGCCCATAGTACATCAGTGATGAACTATAGTACATCAGTGATGATCCACAGTACATCAGTGATGATCCACAGTACATCAGGGATGGTCCATAGTACACCAGTGATGATCCACAGTACACCAGTGATGATCCATAGTACACCAGTGATGGTCCATAGTACATCAGTGATGATCTATAGTACATCAGTGATGGTCCATAGTACATCAGTGATGATCTATATACATAGTACACCAGTGATGATCTATAGTACATCAGTGATGATCTACAGTACATCAGTTATGATCCACAGTACATTAGTGATGATCCACAGTACATCAGTGATGATCCACAATACTTCAGTGATGATCCACAGTACATCAGTGATGATCCACAGTACATCAGGGATGGTCCACAGTATATCAGTGATGATCCATAGTACATCAGTGATGGTCCATAGAACATCAGTGATGGTCCATAGTACACCAGTGATGATCCATAGTACACCAGTGATGGCCCATAGTACACCAGTGATGGCCCATAGTACATCAGTGATGATCCATAGTACATCAGTGATGATCCACAGTACATCAGTGATGATCCACAGTACATCAGTGATGATCCACAGTACATCAGGGATGGTCCATAGTACATCAGTGATGATCCATAGTACAACAGTGATGATCCATAGTACACCAGTGATGGCCCATAGTACATCAGTGATGAACTATAGTACATCAGTGATGATCCACAGTACATCAGTGATGGTCCATAGAACATCAGTGATGGTCCATAGTACACCAGTGATGATCCATAGTACACCAGTGATGGCCCATAGTACACCAGTGATGGCCCATAGTACATCAGTGATGATCCATAGTACATCAGTGATGATCCACAGTACATCAGTGATGATCCACAGTACATCAGTGATGATCCACAGTACATCAGGGATGGTCCATAGTACATCAGTGATGATCCATAGTACACCAGTGATGATCCACAGTACATCAGTGATGATCCATAGTACATCAGTGATGATCCACAGTACATCAGTGATGATCCACAGTACATCAGGGATGGTCCATAGTACATCAGTGATGATCCATAGTACACCAGTGATGATCCATAGTACACCAGTGATGGCCTATAGTACATCAGTGATGAACTATAGTACATCAGTGATGATCCACAGTACAACAGTGATGATCCACAGTACATCAGGGATGGTCCATAGTACACCAGTGATGATCCACAGTACACCAGTGATGATCCATAGTACACCAGTGATGGTCCATAGTACATCAGTGATGATCTATAGTACATCAGTGATGGTCCATAGTACATCAGTGATGATCCATAGTACATCAGTGATGATCCACAGTACATCAGTGATGATCCACAGTACATCAGGGATGGTCCATAGTACATCAGTGATGATCCATAGTACACCAGTGATGATCCATAGTACACCAGTGATGGCCCATAGTACATCAGTGATGAACTATAGTACATCAGTGATGATCCACAGTACATCAGTGATGATCCACAGTACATCAGGGATGGTCCATAGTACACCAGTGATGATCCACAGTACACCAGTGATGATCCATAGTACACCAGTGATGGTCCATAGTACATCAGTGATGATCTATAGTACATCAGTGATGGTCCATAGTACATCAGTGATGATCTATAGTACATCAGTGATGATCCACAGTACATCAGTTATGATACACAGTACATCAGTGATGATCCACAGTACATCAGTGATGATCCACAATACTTCAGTGATGATCCACAGTACATCAGTGATGATCCACAGTACATCAGGGATGGTCCACAGTATATCAGTGATGATCCATAGTACATCAGTGATGGTCCATAGTACACCAGTGATGATCTATAGTACACCAGTGATGGCCCATAGTACACCAGTGATGGCCCATAGTACATCAGTGATGATCCATAGTACATCAGTGATGATCCACAGTACATCAGTGATGATCCACAGTACATCAGGGATGGTCCATAGTACATCAGTGATGATCCATAGTACACCAGTGATGATCCATAGTACACCAGTGATGGCCCATAGTACATCAGTGATGAACTATAGTACATCAGTGATGATCCACAGTACATCAGGGATGGTCCATAGTACATCAGTGATGATCCATAGTACACCAGTGATGATCCATAGTACACCAGTGATGGCCCATAGTACATCAGTGATGAACTATAGTACATCAGTGATGATCCACAGTACATCAGTGATGATCCATAGTACATCAGTGATGATCCACAGTATATCAGTGATGATCCACAGTACATCAGGGATGGTCCATAGTACATCAGTGATGATCCATAGTACACCAGTGATGATCCATAGTACACCAGTGATGGCCCATAGTACATCAGTGATGAACTATAGTACATCAGTGATGATCCACAGTACATCAGTGATGATCCACAGTACACCAGTGATGATCCACAGTACACCAGTGATGATCCATAGTACACCAGTGATGGTCCATAGTACATCAGTGATGAGCTATAGTACATGAGTGATGATCTATAGTACATCAGTGATGATCCATAGTACACCAGTGATGATCCATAGTACACCAGTGATGGCCCATAGTACATCAGTGATGAACTATAGTACATCAGTGATGATCCACAGTACATCAGGGATGGTCCATAGTACATCAGTGATGATCCATAGTACACCAGTGATGGCCCATAGTACATCAGTGATGAACTATAGTACATCAGTGATGATCCACAGTACATCAGTGATGATCCACAGTACATCAGGGATGGTCCATAGTACACCAGTGATGATCCACAGTACACCAGTGATGATCCATAGTACACCAGTGATGGTCCATAGTACATCAGTGATGAACTATAGTACATCAGTGATGATCCACAGTACATCAGGGATGGTCCATAGAACATCAGTGATGGTCCATAGTACACCAGTGATGATCTATAGTACACCAGTGATGGCCCATAGTACACCAGTGATGGCCCATAGTACATCAGTGATGATCCATAGTACATCAGTGATGATCCACAGTACATCAGTGATGATCCACAGTACATCAGTGATGATCCACAGTACATCAGTGATGATCCATAGTACATCAGTGATGATCCACAGTACATCAGTGATGATCCACAGTACATCAGGGATGGTCCATAGTACATCAGTGATGATCCATAGTACACCAGTGATGATCCATAGTACACCAGTGATGGCCTATAGTACATCAGTGATGAACTATAGTACATCAGTGATGATCCACAGTACATCAGTGATGATCCACAGTACATCAGGGATGGTCCATAGTACACCAGTGATGATCCACAGTACACCAGTGATGATCCATAGTACACCAGTGATGGTCCATAGTACATCAGTGATGATCTATAGTACATCAGTGATGGTCCATAGTACATCAGTGATGATCCATAGTACATCAGTGATGATCCACAGTACATCAGTGATGATCCACAGTACATCAGGGATGGTCCATAGTACATCAGTGATGATCCATAGTACACCAGTGATGATCCATAGTACACCAGTGATGGCCCATAGTACATCAGTGATGAACTATAGTACATCAGTGATGATCCACAGTACATCAGTGATGATCCACAGTACATCAGGGATGGTCCATAGTACACCAGTGATGATCCAGAGTACACCAGTGATGATCCATAGTACACCAGTGATGGTCCATAGTACATCAGTGATGATCTATAGTACATCAGTGATGGTCCATAGTACATCAGTGATGATCTATAGTACATCAGTGATGATCTATAGTACATCAGTGATGATCCACAGTACATCAGTTATGATACACAGTACATCAGTGATGATCCACAGTACATCAGTGATGATCCACAATACTTCAGTGATGATCCACAGTACATCAGTGATGATCCACAGTACATCAGGGATGGTCCACAGTATATCAGTGATGATCCATAATACATCAGTGATGGTCCATAGTACACCAGTGATGATCTATAGTACACCAGTGATGGCCCATAGTACACCAGTGATGGCCCATAGTACATCAGTGATGATCCACAGTACATCAGTGATGATCCACAGTACATCAGGGATGGTCCATAGTACATCAGTGATGATCCATAGTACACCAGTGATGATCCATAGTACACCAGTGATGGCCCATAGTACATCAGTGATGAACTATAGTACATCAGTGATGATCCACAGTACATCAGGGATGGTCCATAGTACATCAGTGATGATCCATAGTACACCAGTGATGATCCATAGTACACCAGTGATGGCCCATAGTACATCAGTGATGAACTATAGTACATCAGTGATGATCCACAGTACATCAGTGATGATCCATAGTACATCAGTGATGATCCACAGTATATCAGTGATGATCCACAGTACATCAGGGATGGTCCATAGTACATCAGTGATGATCCATAGTACACCAGTGATGATCCATAGTACACCAGTGATGGCCCATAGTACATCAGTGATGAACTATAGTACATCAGTGATGATCCACAGTACACCAGTGATGATCCACAGTACACCAGTGATGATCCATAGTACACCAGTGATGGTCCATAGTACATCAGTGATGATCTATAGTACATCAGTGATGGTCCATAGTACATCAGTGATGAGCTATAGTACATGAGTGATGATCTATAGTACATCAGTGATGATCCATAGTACACCAGTGATGATCCATAGTACACCAGTGATGGCCCATAGTACATCAGTGATGAACTATAGTACATCAGTGATGATCCACAGTACATCAGGGATGGTCCATAGTACATCAGTGATGATCCATAGTACACCAGTGATGGCCCATAGTACATCAGTGATGAACTATAGTACATCAGTGATGATCCACAGTACATCAGTGATGATCCACAGTACATCAGGGATGGTCCATAGTACACCAGTGATGATCCACAGTACACCAGTGATGATCCATAGTACACCAGTGATGGTCCATAGTACATCAGTGATGAACTATAGTACATCAGTGATGATCCACAGTACATCAGGGATGGTCCATAGTACATCAGTGATGATCCATAGTACACCAGTGATGATCCATAGTACACCAGTGATGGCCCTTAGTACATCAGTGATGAACTATAGTACATCAGTGATAATCCACAGTACATCAGTGATGATCCATAGTACATCAGTGATGATGCACAGTATATCAGTGATGATCCACAGTACATCAGGGATGGTCCATAGTACATCAGTGATGATCCATAGTACACCAGTGATGATCCATAGTACACCAGTGATGGCCCATAGTACATCAGTGATGAACTATAGTACATCAGTGATGATCCACAGTACATCAGTGATGATCCACAGTACACCAGTGATGATCCACAGTACACCAGTGATGATCCATAGTACACCAGTGATAGTCCATAGTACATCAGTGATGATCTATAGTACATCAGTGATGGTCCATAGTACATCAGTGATGAGCTATAGTACATGAGTGATGATCTATAGTACATCAGTGATGATCCATAGTACACCAGTGATGATCCATAGTACACCAGTGATGGCCCATAGTACATCAGTGATGAACTATAGTACATCAGTGATGATCCACAGTACATCAGGGATGGTCCATAGTACATCAGTGATGATCCATAGTACACCAGTGATGGCCCATAGTACATCAGTGATGAACTATAGTACATCAGTGATGATCCACAGTACATCAGTGATGATCCACAGTACATCAGGGATGGTCCATAGTACACCAGTGATGATCCACAGTACACCAGTGATGGCCCATAGTACATCAGTGATGAACTATAGTACATCAGTGATGATCCACAGTACATCAGTGATGATCCATAGTACATCAGTGATGATCCACAGTATATCAGTGATGATCCACAGTACATCAGGGATGGTCCATAGTACATCAGTGATGATCCATAGTACACCAGTGATGATCCATAGTACACCAGTGATGACCCATAGTACATCAGTGATGAACTATAGTACATCAGTGATGATCCACAGTACATCAGTGATGATCCACAGTACACCAGTGATGATCCACAGTACACCAGTGATGATCCATAGTACACCAGTGATGGTCCATAGTACATCAGTGATGATCTATAGTACATCAGTGATGGTCCATAGTACATCAGTGATGAGCTATAGTACATGAGTGATGATCTATAGTACATCAGTGATGATCCATAGTACACCAGTGATGATCCATAGTACACCAGTGATGGCCCATAGTACATCAGTGATGAACTATAGTACATCAGTGATGATCCACAGTACATCAGGGATGGTCCATAGTACATCAGTGATGATCCATAGTACACCAGTGATGGCCCATAGTACATCAGTGATGAACTATAGTACATCAGTGATGATCCACAGTACATCAGTGATGATCCACAGTACATCAGGGATGGTCCATAGTACACCAGTGATGATCCACAGTACACCAGTGATGATCCATAGTACACCAGTGATGGTCCATAGTACATCAGTGATGATCTATAGTACATCAGTGATGGTCCATAGTACATCAGTGATGATCTATATACATAGTACACCAGTGATGATCTATAGTACATCAGTGATGATCTACAGTACATCAGTTATGATCCACAGTACATTAGTGATGATCCACAGTACATCAGTGATGATCCACAATACTTCAGTGATGATCCACAGTACATCAGTGATGATCCACAGTACATCAGGGATGGTCCACAGTATATCAGTGATGATCCATAGTACATCAGTGATGGTCCATAGTACATCAGTGATGGTCTATAGTACACCAGTGATGATCCATAGTACACCAGTGATGGCCCATAGTACACCAGTGATGGCCCATAGTACATCAGTGATGATCCATAGTACATCAGTGATGATCCACAGTACATCAGTGATGATCCACAGTACATCAGGGATGGTCCATAGTACATCAGTGATGATCCATAGTACACCAGTGATGATCCATAGTACACCAGTGATGATCCATAGTACACCAGTGATGGCCCATAGTACATCAGTGATGAACTATAGTACATCAGTGATGATCCACAGTACATCAGGGATGGTCCATAGTACATCAGTGATGATCCATAGTACACCAGTGATGATCCATAGTACACCAGTGATGGCCCATAGTACATCAGTGATGAACAATAGTACATCAGTGATGATCCACAGTACATCAGTGATGATCCATAGTACATCAGTGATGATCCACAGTACATCAGTGATGATCCACAGTACATCAGGGATGGTCCATAGTACATCAGTGATGATCCATAGTACACCAGTGATGATCCATAGTACACCAGTGATGGCCTATAGTACATCAGTGATGAACTATAGTACATCAGTGATGATCCACAGTACATCAGTGATGATCCACAGTACATCAGGGATGGTCCATAGTACACCAGTGATGATCCACAGTACACCAGTGATGATCCATAGTACACCAGTGATGGTCCATAGTACATCAGTGATGATCTATAGTACATCAGTGATGGTCCATAGTACATCAGTGATGATCTATAGTACATCAGTGATAATCCACAGTACATCAGTTATGATACACAGTACATCAGTGATGATCCACAGTACATCAGTGATGATCCACAGTACATCAGTGATGATCCACAGTACATCAGGGATGGTCCATAGTACATCAGTGATGATCCATAGTACACCAGTGATGATCCATAGTACACCAGTGATGGCCCATAGTACATCAGTGATGAACTATAGTACATCAGTGATGATCCACAGTACATCAGGGATGGTCCATAGTACATCAGTGATGATCCATAGTACACCAGTGATGATCCATAGTACACCAGTGATGGCCCATAGTACATCAGTGATGAACTATAGTACATCAGTGATGATCCACAGTACATCAGTGATGATCCATAGTACATCAGTGATGATCCACAGTATATCAGTGATGATCCACAGTACATCAGGGATGGTCCATAGTACATCAGTGATGATCCATAGTACACCAGTGATGATCCATAGTACACCAGTGATGGCCCATAGTACATCAGTGATGAACTATAGTACATCAGTGATGATCCACAGTACATCAGTGATGATCCACAGTACACCAGTGATGATCCACAGTACACCAGTGATGATCCATAGTACACCAGTGATGGTCCATAGTACATCAGTGATGATCTATAGTACATCAGTGATGGTCCATAGTACATCAGTGATGAGCTATAAAACATGAGTGATGATCTATAGTACATCAGTGATGATCCATAGTACACCAGTGATGATCCATAGTACCCCAGTGATGGCCCATAGTACATCAGTGATGAACTATAGTACATCAGTGATGATCCACAGTACATCAGGGATGGTCCATAGTACATCAGTGATGATCCATAGTACACCAGTGATGGCCCATAGTACATCAGTGATGAACTATAGTACATCAGTGATGATCCACAGTACATCAGTGATGATCCACAGTACATCAGGGATGGTCCATAGTACACCAGTGATGATCCACAGTACACCAGTGATGATCCATAGTACACCAGTGATGGTCCATAGTACATCAGTGATGATCTATAGTACATCAGTGATGGTCCATAGTACATCAGTGATGATCTATATACATAGTACACCAGTGATGATCTATAGTACATCAGTGATGATCTACAGTACATCAGTTATGATCCACAGTACATTAGTGATGATCCACAGTACATCAGTGATGATCCACAATACTTCAGTGATGATCCACAGTACATCAGTGATGATCCACAGTACATCAGGGATGGTCCACAGTATATCAGTGATGATCCATAGTACATCAGTGATGGTCCATAGTACACCAGTGATGATCTATAGTACACCAGTGATGGCCCATAGTACACCAGTGATGGCCCATAGTACATCAGTGATGATCCATAGTACACCAGTGATGGCCCATAGTACATCAGTGATGAACTATAGTACATCAGTGATGATCCACAGTACATCAGTGATGATCCACAGTACATCAGGGATGGTCCATAGTACACCAGTGATGATCCACAGTACACCAGTGATGATCCATAGTACACCAGTGATGGTCCATAGTACATCAGTGATGATCTATAGTACATCAGTGATGGTCCATAGTACATCAGTGATGATCTATATACATAGTACACCAGTGATGATCTATAGTACATCAGTGATGATCTACAGTACATCAGTTATGATCCACAGTACATTAGTGATGATCCACAGTACATCAGTGATGATCCACAATACTTCAGTGATGATCCACAGTACATCAGTGATGATCCACAGTACATCAGGGATGGTCCACAGTATATCAGTGATGATCCATAGTACATCAGTGATGGTCCATAGTACATCAGTGATGGTCCATAGTACACCAGTGATGATCCATAGTACACCAGTGATGGCCCATAGTACACCAGTGATGGCCCATAGTACATCAGTGATGATCCATAGTACATCAGTGATGATCCACAGTACATCAGTGATGATCCACAGTACATCAGGGATGGTCCATAGTACATCAGTGATGATCCAAAGTACACCAGTGATGATCCATAGTACACCAGTGATGGCCCATAGTACATCAGTGATGAACTATAGTACACCAGTGATGATCCATAGTAAACCAGTGATGGCCCATAGTACATCAGTGATGAACTATAGTACATCAGTGATGATCCACAGTACATCAGTGATGATCCATAGTACATCAGTGATGATCCACAGTACATCAGTGATGATCCACAGTACATCAGGGATGGTCCATAGTACATCAGTGATGATCCATAGTACACCAGTGATGATCCATAGTACACCAATGATGGCCCATAGTACACCAGTGATGATCCATAGTACACCAGAGATGGCCCATAGTATACCAGTGATGTCCCATAGTACATCAGTGATGATCCACAGTACATCAGTGATGATCCATAGTACACCAGGGATGGCCCATAGTACATCAGTGATGGCTCATAGTACATAAGTGATGATCCATAGTACATCAGTGATGATCCATAGTACACCAGTGATGATCCATAGTACATCAGTGATGGCTCATAGTACATCAGTGATGATCCATAGTACATCAGTGATGATCCATAGTACACCAGTGATGATCCATAGTACATCAGTGATGGCTCATAGTACATCAGTGATGATCCATAATACATCAGTGATGATCCATAGTACACCAGTGATGGCCCATAGTACTTCAGTGATGATCTATAGTACATCAGTGATGATCCACAGTACATCAGTGATGATCCACAGTACATCAGTGATGATCCACGGTACATCAGTGATGATCCATAGTACATCAGTGATGATCCTCAGTACATCAATGATGATCCACAGTACATCAGTGATGATCCACAGTACATCAGTGATGATCCACAGTACATCAGTGATGATCCACAGGACATCAGGGATGGTCCACAGTACATCAGTGATGATCCATAGTAAACCAGTCATGATCCATAGTACATCAGTGATGATCCATAGTACATCAGTGATGATCCATAGTACACCAGTGATGGCCCATAGTACACCAGTGATGATCCATAGTACACCAGTGATGGCCCATAGTACTTCAGTGATGATCTATAGTACATCAGTGATGATCCACAGTACATCAGTGATGATCCACAATACATCAGGGATTGTCCACAGTATATCAGTGATGATCCATAGTACATCAGTGATGGCCCACAGTACATCAGTGATGATCCACAGTACATCAGTGATGATCCATAGTACACCAGTGATGGTCCATAGTACACCAGTGATGGTCCATAGTACATCAGTGATGATCCATAGTACATCAGTGATGATCCACAGTACATCAGGGATGGTCCACAGTACATCAGTGATGATCCATAGTACACCAGTGATGGCCCAAAGCACATCACTGATGGTCCATAGTACACCAGGGATGATCCATAGTAATCCAGTGATGATCCATAGTACACCAGTGATGGCCCATAGTACACCAGTGATGGCCCATAGTACATCAGTGATGATCCACAGTACATCAGTGATGATCTATAGTACATCAGGGATGGTCCACAGTACATCAGTGATGATCCATAGTACACCAGTGATGATCCATAGTACATCAGTGATGCTCCATAGTACACCTGTGATGGCCCACAGTACACCTGTGATGGCCCACAGTAGATCAGTGATGATCCACAGTACATCAGGGATGATCCACAGTACATCAGGGATGGTCCACAGTATATCAGTGATGAGCCATAGTACATCAGTGATGGTCCATAGTACACCAGTGATGATCCATAGTACACCAGTGATGGCCCATAGTACACCAGTGATGGCCCATAGTACACCAGTGATGATCCATAGTACACCAGTGATGGCCCATAGTACACCAGTGATGTCCCATAGTACATCAGTGATGATCCACAGTACATCAGTGATGATCTATAGTACATCAGGGATGGTCCACAGTACATCAGTGATGATCCATAGTACACCAGTGATGATCCATAGTACATCAGTGATGATCCATAGTACACCAGTGATGATCCATAGTACATCAGTGATGGCTCATAGTACATCAGTGATGATCCATAGTACACCAGTGATGATCCATAGTACATCAGTGATGGCTCATAGTACATCAGTGATGATCCATAATACATCAGTGATGATCCATAGTACATCAGTGATGATCCATAGTACACCAGTCATGGCCCATAGTACTACAGTGATGATCTATAGTACATCAGTGATGATCCACAGTACATCAGTGATGATCCACAGTACATCAGTGATGATCTAAGGTACATCAGTGATGATCCATAGTACATCAGTGATGATCCTCAGTACATCAGTGATAATCCACAGTACATCAGTGATGATCCACAGTACATCAGTGATGATCCACAGTACATCAGGGATGGTCCACAGTACATCAGTGATGATCCATAGTACACCAGTCATGATCCATAGTACATCAGTGATGATCCATAGTACATCAGTGATGATCCATAGTACACCAGTGATGATCCATAGTACACCAGTGATGATCCATAGTACACCAGTGATGGCCCATAGTACTTCAGTGATAATTAATAGTACATCAGTGATGATCCACAGTACATCAGTGATGGCCCACAGTACATCAGTGATGATCCATAGTACACCAGTGATGGCCCATAGTACATCAGTGATGATCCACAGTACATCAGTGATGATCCATAGTACACCAGTGATGGCCCACAGTACATCAGTGATGATCCACAGTACATCAGTGATGATCCATAGTACACCAGTGATGGCCCATAGTACATCAGTGATGGTCCATAGTACATCAGTGATGATCCATAGTACATCAGTGATGATCCATAGTACACCAGTGATGATCCACAGTACATCAGTTATGATCCACAGTACATCAGTGATGATCCACAGTACATCAGTGATGATCCACAATACTTCAGTGATGATCCACAGTACATCAGTGATGATCCACAGTACATCAGGGATGGTCCACAGTATATCAGTGATGATCCATAGTACATCAGTGATGGCCCATAGTACATCAGTGATGATCCATAGTACACCAGTGATGATCCACAGTACATCAGTGATGATCCACAGTACATCAGGGATGGTCCATAGTACATCAGTGATGATCCATAGTACACCAGTGATGATCCATAGTACACCAGTGATGGCCCATAGTACATCAGTGATGAACTATAGTACATCAGTGATGATCCACAGTACATCAGGGATGGTCCATAGTACATCAGTGATGATCCATAGTACACCAGTGATGATCCATAGTACACCAGTGATGGCCCATAGTACATCAGTGATGAACTATAGTACATCAGTGATGATCCACAGTACATCAGTGATGATCCACAGTACATCAGGGATGGTCCATAGTACACCAGTGATGATCCACAGTACACCAGTGATGATCCATAGTACACCAGTGATGGTCCATAGTACATCAGTGATGATCTATATACATAGTACACCAGTGATGATCTATAGTACATCAGTGATGATCTACAGTACATCAGTTATGATCCACAGTACATTAGTGATGATCCACAGTACATCAGTGATGATCCACAATACTTCAGTGATGATCCACAGTACATCAGTGATGATCCACAGTACATCAGGGATGGTCCACAGTATATCAGTGATGATCCATAGTACATCAGTGATGGTCCATAGTACATCAGTGATGGTCCATAGTACACCAGTGATGATCCATAGTACACCAGTGATGATCCATAGTACACCAGTGATGGCCCATAGTACACCAGTGATGGACCATAGTACATCAGTGATGATCCATAGTACATCAGTGATGATCCACAGTACATCAGTGATGATCCACAGTACATCAGGGATGGTCCATAGTACATCAGTGATGATCCATAGTACACCAGTGATGATCCATAGTACACCAGTGATGGCCCATAGTACATCAGTGATGAACTATAGTACATCAGTGATGATCCACAGTACATCAGGGATGGTCCATAGTACATCAGTGATGATCCATAGTACACCAGTGATGATCCATAGTACACCAGTGATGGCCCATAGTACATCAGTGATGAACAATAGTACATCAGTGATGATCCACAGTACATCAGTGATGATCCATAGTACATCAGTGATGATCCACAGTACATCTTTGATGATCCACAGTACATCAGGGATGGTCCATAGTACATCAGTGATGATCCATAGTACACCAGTGATGATCCATAGTACACCAGTGATGGTCCATAGTACATCAGTGATGATCTATAGTACATCAGTGATGGTCCATAGTACATCAGTGATGATCCATAGTACATCAGTGATGATCCACAGTACATCAGTGATGATCCACAGTACATCAGGGATGGTCCATAGTACATCAGTGATGATCCATAGTACACCAGTGATGATCCATAGTACACCAGTGATGGCCCATAGTACATCAGTGATGAACTATAGTACATCAGTGATGATCCACAGTACATCAGTGATGATCCACAGTACATCAGGGATGGTCCATAGTACACCAGTGATGATCCACAGTACACCAGTGATGATCCATAGTACACCAGTGATGGTCCATAGTACATCAGTGATGATCTATAGTACATCAGTGATGGTCCATAGTACATCAGTGATGATCTATAGTACATCAGTGATGATCCACAGTACATCAGTTATGATACACAGTACATCAGTGATGATCCACAGTACATCAGTGATGATCCACAATACTTCAGTGATGATCCACAGTACATCAGTGATGATCCACAGTACATCAGGGATGGTCCACAGTATATCAGTGATGATCCATAGTACATCAGTGATGGTCCATAGTACACCAGTGATGATCTATAGTACACCAGTGATGGCCCATAGTACACCAGTGATGGCCCATAGTACATCAGTGATGATCCATAGTACATCAGTGATGATCCACAGTACATCAGTGATGATCCACAGTACATCAGGGATGGTCCATAGTACATCAGTGATGATCCATAGTACACCAGTGATGATCCATAGTACACCAGTGATGGCCCATAGTACATCAGTGATGAACTATAGTACATCAGTGATGATCCACAGTACATCAGGGATGGTCCATAGTACATCAGTGATGATCCATAGTACACCAGTGATGATCCATAGTACACCAGTGATGGCCCATAGTACATCAGTGATGAACTATAGTACATCAGTGATGATCCACAGTACATCAGTGATGATCCATAGTACATCAGTGATGATCCACAGTATATCAGTGATGATCCACAGTACATCAGGGATGGTCCATAGTACATCAGTGATGATCCATAGTACACCAGTGATGATCCATAGTACACCAGTGATGGCCCATAGTACATCAGTGATGAACTATAGTACATCAGTGATGATCCACAGTACATCAGTGATGATCCACAGTACACCAGTGATGATCCACAGTACACCAGTGATGATCCATAGTACACCAGTGATGGTCCATAGTACATCAGTGATGATCTATAGTACATCAGTGATGGTCCATAGTACATCAGTGATGAGCTATAGTACATGAGTGATGATCTATAGTACATCAGTGATGATCCATAGTACACCAGTGATAATCCATAGTACACCAGTGATGGCCCATAGTACATCAGTGATGAACTATAGTACATCAGTGATGATCCACAGTACATCAGGGATGGTCCATAGTACATCAGTGATGATCCATAGTACACCAGTGATGGCCCATAGTACATCAGTGATGAACTATAGTACATCAGTGATGATCCACAGTACATCAGTGATGATCCACAGTACATCAGGGATGGTCCATAGTACACCAGTGATGATCCACAGTACACCAGTGATGATCCATAGTACACCAGTGATGGTCCATAGTACATCAGTGATGAACTATAGTACATCAGTGATGATCCACAGTACATCAGGGATGGTCCATAGTACATCAGTGATGATCCATAGTACACCAGTGATGATCCATAGTACACCAGTGATGGCCCATAGTACATCAGTGATGAACTATAGTACATCAGTGATGATCCACAGTACATCAGTGATGATCCATAGTACATCAGTGATGATGCACAGTATATCAGTGATGATCCACAGTACATCAGGGATGGTCCATAGTACATCAGTGATGATACATAGTACACCAGTGATGATCCATAGTACACCAGTGATGGCCCATAGTACATCAGTGATGAACTATAGTACATCAGTGATGATCCACAGTACATCAGTGATGATCCACAGTACACCAGTGATGATCCACAGTACACCAGTGATGATCCATAGTACACCAGTGATAGTCCATAGTACATCAGTGATTATCTATAGTACATCAGTGATGGTCCATAGTACATCAGTGATGAGCTATAGTACATGAGTGATGATCTATAGTACATCAGTGATGATCCATAGTACACCAGTGATGATCCATAGTACACCAGTGATGGCCCATAGTACATCAGTGATGAACTATAGTACATCAGTGATGATCCACAGTACATCAGGGATGGTCCATAGTACATCAGTGATGATCCATAGTACACCAGTGATGGCCCATAGTACATCAGTGATGAACTATAGTACATCAGTGATGATCCACAGTACATCAGTGATGATCCACAGTACATCAGGGATGGTCCATAGTACATCAGTGATGATCCATAGTACACCAGTGATGATCCATAGTACACCAGTGATGGCCCATAGTACATCAGTGATGAACTATAGTACATCAGTGATGATCCACAGTACATCAGTGATGATCCACAGTACATCAGGGATGGTCCATAGTACACCAGTGATGATCCACAGTACACCAGTGATGATCCATAGTACACCAGTGATGGTCCATAGTACATCAGTGATGATCTATAGTACATCAGTGATGGTCCATAGTACATCAGTGATGATCTATAGTACATCAGTGATGATCCACAGTACATCAGTTATGATACACAGTACATCAGTGATGATCCACAGTACATCAGTGATGATCCACAATACTTCAGTGATGATCCACAGTACATCAGTGATGATCCACAGTACATCAGGGATGGTCCACAGAATATCAGTGATGATCCATAGTACATCAGTGATGGTCCATAGTACACCAGTGATGATCTATAGTACACCAGTGATGGCCCATAGTACACCAGTGATGGCCCATAGTACATCAGTGATGAACTATAGTACATCAGTGATGATCCACAGTACATCAGTGATGGTCCATAGTACATCAGTGATGGTCCATAGTACACCAGTGATGATCCATAGTACACCAGTGATGATCCATAGTACACCAGTGATGGCCCATAGTACACCAGTGATGGACCATAGTACATCAGTGATGATCCATAGTACATCAGTGATGATCCACAGTACATCAGTGATGATCCACAGTACATCAGGGATGGTCCATAGTACATCAGTGATGATCCATAGTACACCAGTGATGATCCATAGTACACCAGTGATGGCCCATAGTACATCAGTGATGAACTATAGTACATCAGTGATGATCCACAGTACATCAGGGATGGTCCATAGTACATCAGTGATGATCCATAGTACACCAGTGATGATCCATAGTACACCAGTGATGGCCCATAGTACATCAGTGATGAACAATAGTACATCAGTGATGATCCACAGTACATCAGTGATGATCCATAGTACATCAGTGATGATCCACAGTACATCTTTGATGATCCACAGTACATCAGGGATGGTCCATAGTACATCAGTGATGATCCATAGTACACCAGTGATGATCCATAGTACACCAGTGATGGCCCATAGTACATCAGTGATGAACTATAGTACATCAGTGATGATCCACAGTACATCAGTGATGATCCACAGTACATCAGGGATGGTCCATAGTACACCAGTGATGATCCACAGTACACCAGTGATGATCCATAGTACACCAGTGATGGTCCATAGTACATCAGTGATGATCTATAGTACATCAGTGATGGTCCATAGTACATCAGTGATGATCTATAGTACATCAGTGATGATCCACAGTACATCAGTTATGATACACAGTACATCAGTGATGATCCACAGTACATCAGTGACGATCCACAATACTTCAGTGATGATCCACAGTACATCAGTGATGATCCACAGTACATCAGGGATGGTCCACAGTATATCAGTGATGATCCATAGTACATCAGTGATGGTCCATAGTACACCAGTGATGATCTATAGTACACCAGTGATGGCCCATAGTACACCAGTGATGGCCCATAGTACATCAGTGATGATCCATAGTACATCAGTGATGATCCACAGTACATCAGTGATGATCCACAGTACATCAGGGATGGTCGATAGTACATCAGTGATGATCCATAGTACACCAGTGATGATCCATAGTACACCAGTGATGGCCCATAGTACATCAGTGATGAACTATAGTACATCAGTGATGATCCACAGTACATCAGGGATGGTCCATAGTACATCAGTGATGATCCATAGTACACCAGTGATGATCCATAGTACACCAGTGATGGCCCATAGTACATCAGTGATGAACTATAGTACATCAGTGATGATCCACAGTACATCAGGGATGGTCCATAGTACATCAGTGATGATCCATAGTACACCAGTGATGATCCATAGTACACCAGTGATGGCCCATAGTACATCAGTGATGAACAATAGTACATCAGTGATGATC
Source organism: Rana muscosa (assembly GCA_029206835.1). NCBI lineage: Eukaryota > Metazoa > Chordata > Amphibia > Anura > Ranidae > Rana > Rana muscosa. The sequence continues at coordinate 291,758 of CM055127.1, read as the reverse complement.
CACAGTACATCAGTGATGATCCATAGTACATCAGTGATGATCCACAGTACATCTTTGATGATCCACAGTACATCAGGGATGGTCCATAGTACATCAGTGATGATCCATAGTACACCAGTGATGATCCATAGTACACCAGTGATGGCCCATAGTACATCAGTGATGAACTATAGTACATCAGTGATGGTCCATAGTACATCAGTGATGATCTATAGTACATCAGTGATGATCCACAGTACATCAGTTATGATACACAGTACATCAGTGATGATCCACAGTACATCAGTGACGATCCACAATACTTCAGTGATGATCCACAGTACATCAGTGATGATCCACAGTACATCAGGGATGGTCCACAGTATATCAGTGATGATCCATAGTACATCAGTGATGGTCCATAGTACACCAGTGATGATCTATAGTACACCAGTGATGGCCCATAGTACACCAGTGATGGCCCATAGTACATCAGTGATGATCCATAGTACATCAGTGATGATCCACAGTACATCAGTGATGATCCACAGTACATCAGGGATGGTCGATAGTACATCAGTGATGATCCATAGTACACCAGTGATGATCCACAGTACACCAGTGATGATCCATAGTACACCAGTGATGGTCCATAGTACATCAGTGATGATCTATAGTACATCAGTGATGGTCCATAGTACATCAGTGATGATCTATATACATAGTACACCAGTGATGATCTATAGTACATCAGTGATGATCTACAGTACATCAGTTATGATCCACAGTACATTAGTGATGATCCACAGTACATCAGTGATGATCCACAATACTTCAGTGATGATCCACAGTACATCAGTGATGATCCACAGTACATCAGGGATGGTCCACAGTATATCAGTGATGATCCATAGTACATCAGTGATGGTCCATAGAACATCAGTGATGGTCCATAGTACACCAGTGATGATCCATAGTACACCAGTGATGGCCCATAGTACACCAGTGATGGCCCATAGTACATCAGTGATGATCCATAGTACATCAGTGATGATCCACAGTACATCAGTGATGATCCACAGTACATCAGTGATGATCCACAGTACATCAGGGATGGTCCATAGTACATCAGTGATGATCCATAGTACAACAGTGATGATCCATAGTACACCAGTGATGGCCCATAGTACATCAGTGATGAACTATAGTACATCAGTGATGATCCACAGTACATCAGTGATGGTCCATAGAACATCAGTGATGGTCCATAGTACACCAGTGATGATCCATAGTACACCAGTGATGGCCCATAGTACACCAGTGATGGCCCATAGTACATCAGTGATGATCCATAGTACATCAGTGATGATCCACAGTACATCAGTGATGATCCACAGTACATCAGTGATGATCCACAGTACATCAGGGATGGTCCATAGTACATCAGTGATGATCCATAGTACACCAGTGATGATCCACAGTACATCAGTGATGATCCATAGTACATCAGTGATGATCCACAGTACATCAGTGATGATCCACAGTACATCAGGGATGGTCCATAGTACATCAGTGATGATCCATAGTACACCAGTGATGATCCATAGTACACCAGTGATGGCCTATAGTACATCAGTGATGAACTATAGTACATCAGTGATGATCCACAGTACAACAGTGATGATCCACAGTACATCAGGGATGGTCCATAGTACACCAGTGATGATCCACAGTACACCAGTGATGATCCATAGTACACCAGTGATGGTCCATAGTACATCAGTGATGATCTATAGTACATCAGTGATGGTCCATAGTACATCAGTGATGATCCATAGTACATCAGTGATGATCCACAGTACATCAGTGATGATCCACAGTACATCAGGGATGGTCCATAGTACATCAGTGATGATCCATAGTACACCAGTGATGATCCATAGTACACCAGTGATGGCCCATAGTACATCAGTGATGAACTATAGTACATCAGTGATGATCCACAGTACATCAGTGATGATCCACAGTACATCAGGGATGGTCCATAGTACACCAGTGATGATCCACAGTACACCAGTGATGATCCATAGTACACCAGTGATGGTCCATAGTACATCAGTGATGATCTATAGTACATCAGTGATGGTCCATAGTACATCAGTGATGATCTATAGTACATCAGTGATGATCCACAGTACATCAGTTATGATACACAGTACATCAGTGATGATCCACAGTACATCAGTGATGATCCACAATACTTCAGTGATGATCCACAGTACATCAGTGATGATCCACAGTACATCAGGGATGGTCCACAGTATATCAGTGATGATCCATAGTACATCAGTGATGGTCCATAGTACACCAGTGATGATCTATAGTACACCAGTGATGGCCCATAGTACACCAGTGATGGCCCATAGTACATCAGTGATGATCCATAGTACATCAGTGATGATCCACAGTACATCAGTGATGATCCACAGTACATCAGGGATGGTCCATAGTACATCAGTGATGATCCATAGTACACCAGTGATGATCCATAGTACACCAGTGATGGCCCATAGTACATCAGTGATGAACTATAGTACATCAGTGATGATCCACAGTACATCAGGGATGGTCCATAGTACATCAGTGATGGTCCATAGTACACCAGTGATGATCCATAGTACACCAGTGATGATCCATAGTACACCAGTGATGGCCCATAGTACACCAGTGATGGACCATAGTACATCAGTGATGATCCATAGTACATCAGTGATGATCCACAGTACATCAGTGATGATCCACAGTACATCAGGGATGGTCCATAGTACATCAGTGATGATCCATAGTACACCAGTGATGATCCATAGTACACCAGTGATGGCCCATAGTACATCAGTGATGAACTATAGTACATCAGTGATGATCCACAGTACATCAGGGATGGTCCATAGTACATCAGTGATGATCCATAGTACACCAGTGATGATCCATAGTACACCAGTGATGGCCCATAGTACATCAGTGATGAACAATAGTACATCAGTGATGATCCACAGTACATCAGTGATGATCCATAGTACATCAGTGATGATCCACAGTACATCTTTGATGATCCACAGTACATCAGGGATGGTCCATAGTACATCAGTGATGATCCATAGTACACCAGTGATGATCCATAGTACACCAGTGATGGCCCATAGTACATCAGTGATGAACTATAGTACATCAGTGATGATCCACAGTACATCAGTGATGATCCACAGTACATCAGGGATGGTCCATAGTACACCAGTGATGATCCACAGTACACCAGTGATGATCCATAGTACACCAGTGATGGTCCATAGTACATCAGTGATGATCTATAGTACATCAGTGATGGTCCATAGTACATCAGTGATGATCTATAGTACATCAGTGATGATCCACAGTACATCAGTTATGATACACAGTACATCAGTGATGATCCACAGTACATCAGTGACGATCCACAATACTTCAGTGATGATCCACAGTACATCAGTGATGATCCACAGTACATCAGGGATGGTCCACAGTATATCAGTGATGATCCATAGTACATCAGTGATGGTCCATAGTACACCAGTGATGATCTATAGTACACCAGTGATGGCCCATAGTACACCAGTGATGGCCCATAGTACATCAGTGATGATCCATAGTACATCAGTGATGATCCACAGTACATCAGTGATGATCCACAGTACATCAGGGATGGTCGATAGTACATCAGTGATGATCCATAGTACACCAGTGATGATCCATAGTACACCAGTGATGGCCCATAGTACATCAGTGATGAACTATAGTACATCAGTGATGATCCACAGTACATCAGGGATGGTCCATAGTACATCAGTGATGATCCATAGTACACCAGTGATGATCCATAGTACACCAGTGATGGCCCATAGTACATCAGTGATGAACTATAGTACATCAGTGATGATCCACAGTACATCAGGGATGGTCCATAGTACATCAGTGATGATCCATAGTACACCAGTGATGATCCATAGTACACCAGTGATGGCCCATAGTACATCAGTGATGAACAATAGTACATCAGTGATGATCCACAGTACATCAGTGATGATCCATAGTACATCAGTGATGATCCACAGTACATCTTTGATGATCCACAGTACATCAGGGATGGTCCATAGTACATCAGTGATGATCCATAGTACACCAGTGATGATCCATAGTACACCAGTGATGGCCCATAGTACATCAGTGATGAACTATAGTACATCAGTGATGGTCCATAGTACATCAGTGATGATCTATAGTACATCAGTGATGATCCACAGTACATCAGTTATGATACACAGTACATCAGTGATGATCCACAGTACATCAGTGACGATCCACAATACTTCAGTGATGATCCACAGTACATCAGTGATGATCCACAGTACATCAGGGATGGTCCACAGTATATCAGTGATGATCCATAGTACATCAGTGATGGTCCATAGTACACCAGTGATGATCTATAGTACACCAGTGATGGCCCATAGTACACCAGTGATGGCCCATAGTACATCAGTGATGATCCATAGTACATCAGTGATGATCCACAGTACATCAGTGATGATCCACAGTACATCAGGGATGGTCGATAGTACATCAGTGATGATCCATAGTACACCAGTGATGATCCATAGTACACCAGTGATGGCCCATAGTACATCAGTGATGAACTATAGTACATCAGTGATGATCCACAGTACATCAGGGATGGTCCATAGTACATCAGTGATGATCCATAGTACACCAGTGATGATCCATAGTACACCAGTGATGGCCCATAGTACATCAGTGATGAACTATAGTACATCAGTGATGATCCACAGTACATCAGTGATGATCCATAGTACATCAGTGATGATCCACAGTATATCAGTGATGATCCACAGTACATCAGGGATGGTCCATAGTACATCAGTGATGATCCATAGTACACCAGTGATGATCCATAGTACACCAGTGATGGCCCATAGTACATCAGTGATGAACTATAGTACATCAGTGATGATCCACAGTACATCAGTGATGATCCACAGTACACCAGTGATGATCCACAGTACACCAGTGATGATCCATAGTACACCAGTGATGGTCCATAGTACATCAGTGATGATCTATAGCACATCAGTGATGGTCCATAGTACATCAGTGATGAGCTATAGTACATGAGTGATGATCCATAGTACATCAGTGATGATCCATAGTACACCAGTGATGATCCATAGTACACCAGTGATGGCCCATAGTACATCAGTGATGAACTATAGTACATCAGTGATGATCCACAGTACATCAGGGATGGTCCATAGTACATCAGTGATGATCCATAGTACACCAGTGATGGCCCATAGTACATCAGTGATGAACTATAGTACATCAGTGATGATCCACAGTACATCAGTGATGATCCACAGTACATCAGGGATGGTCCATAGTACACCAGTGATGATCCACAGTACACCAGTGATGATCCATAGTACACCAGTGATGGTCCATAGTACATCAGTGATGATCTATAGTACATCAGTGATGGTCCATAGTACATCAGTGATGATCTATATACATAGTACACCAGTGATGATCTATAGTACATCAGTGATGATCTACAGTACATCAGTTATGATCCACAGTACATTAGTGATGATCCACAGTACATCAGTGATGATCCACAATACTTCAGTGATGATCCACAGTACATCAGTGATGATCCACAGTACATCAGGGATGGTCCACAGTATATCAGTGATGATCCATAGTACATCAGTGATGGTCCATAGAACATCAGTGATGGTCCATAGTACACCAGTGATGATCCATAGTACACCAGTGATGGCCCATAGTACACCAGTGATGGCCCATAGTACATCAGTGATGATCCATAGTACATCAGTGATGATCCACAGTACATCAGTGATGATCCACAGTACATCAGTGATGATCCACAGTACATCAGGGATGGTCCATAGTACATCAGTGATGATCCATAGTACAACAGTGATGATCCATAGTACACCAGTGATGGCCCATAGTACATCAGTGATGAACTATAGTACATCAGTGATGATCCACAGTACATCAGTGATGGTCCATAGAACATCAGTGATGGTCCATAGTACACCAGTGATGATCCATAGTACACCAGTGATGGCCCATAGTACACCAGTGATGGCCCATAGTACATCAGTGATGATCCATAGTACATCAGTGATGATCCACAGTACATCAGTGATGATCCACAGTACATCAGTGATGATCCACAGTACATCAGGGATGGTCCATAGTACATCAGTGATGATCCATAGTACACCAGTGATGATCCACAGTACATCAGTGATGATCCATAGTACATCAGTGATGATCCACAGTACATCAGTGATGATCCACAGTACATCAGGGATGGTCCATAGTACATCAGTGATGATCCATAGTACACCAGTGATGATCCATAGTACACCAGTGATGGCCTATAGTACATCAGTGATGAACTATAGTACATCAGTGATGATCCACAGTACAACAGTGATGATCCACAGTACATCAGGGATGGTCCATAGTACACCAGTGATGATCCACAGTACACCAGTGATGATCCATAGTACACCAGTGATGGTCCATAGTACATCAGTGATGATCTATAGTACATCAGTGATGGTCCATAGTACATCAGTGATGATCCATAGTACATCAGTGATGATCCACAGTACATCAGTGATGATCCACAGTACATCAGGGATGGTCCATAGTACATCAGTGATGATCCATAGTACACCAGTGATGATCCATAGTACACCAGTGATGGCCCATAGTACATCAGTGATGAACTATAGTACATCAGTGATGATCCACAGTACATCAGTGATGATCCACAGTACATCAGGGATGGTCCATAGTACACCAGTGATGATCCACAGTACACCAGTGATGATCCATAGTACACCAGTGATGGTCCATAGTACATCAGTGATGATCTATAGTACATCAGTGATGGTCCATAGTACATCAGTGATGATCTATAGTACATCAGTGATGATCCACAGTACATCAGTTATGATACACAGTACATCAGTGATGATCCACAGTACATCAGTGATGATCCACAATACTTCAGTGATGATCCACAGTACATCAGTGATGATCCACAGTACATCAGGGATGGTCCACAGTATATCAGTGATGATCCATAGTACATCAGTGATGGTCCATAGTACACCAGTGATGATCTATAGTACACCAGTGATGGCCCATAGTACACCAGTGATGGCCCATAGTACATCAGTGATGATCCATAGTACATCAGTGATGATCCACAGTACATCAGTGATGATCCACAGTACATCAGGGATGGTCCATAGTACATCAGTGATGATCCATAGTACACCAGTGATGATCCATAGTACACCAGTGATGGCCCATAGTACATCAGTGATGAACTATAGTACATCAGTGATGATCCACAGTACATCAGGGATGGTCCATAGTACATCAGTGATGATCCATAGTACACCAGTGATGATCCATAGTACACCAGTGATGGCCCATAGTACATCAGTGATGAACTATAGTACATCAGTGATGATCCACAGTACATCAGTGATGATCCATAGTACATCAGTGATGATCCACAGTATATCAGTGATGATCCACAGTACATCAGGGATGGTCCATAGTACATCAGTGATGATCCATAGTACACCAGTGATGATCCATAGTACACCAGTGATGGCCCATAGTACATCAGTGATGAACTATAGTACATCAGTGATGATCCACAGTACATCAGTGATGATCCACAGTACACCAGTGATGATCCACAGTACACCAGTGATGATCCATAGTACACCAGTGATGGTCCATAGTACATCAGTGATGATCTATAGTACATCAGTGATGGTCCATAGTACATCAGTGATGAGCTATAGTACATGAGTGATGATCTATAGTACATCAGTGATGATCCATAGTACACCAGTGATAATCCATAGTACACCAGTGATGGCCCATAGTACATCAGTGATGAACTATAGTACATCAGTGATGATCCACAGTACATCAGGGATGGTCCATAGTACATCAGTGATGATCCATAGTACACCAGTGATGGCCCATAGTACATCAGTGATGAACTATAGTACATCAGTGATGATCCACAGTACATCAGTGATGATCCACAGTACATCAGGGATGGTCCATAGTACACCAGTGATGATCCACAGTACACCAGTGATGATCCATAGTACACCAGTGATGGTCCATAGTACATCAGTGATGAACTATAGTACATCAGTGATGATCCACAGTACATCAGGGATGGTCCATAGTACATCAGTGATGATCCATAGTACACCAGTGATGATCCATAGTACACCAGTGATGGCCCATAGTACATCAGTGATGAACTATAGTACATCAGTGATGATCCACAGTACATCAGTGATGATCCATAGTACATCAGTGATGATGCACAGTATATCAGTGATGATCCACAGTACATCAGGGATGGTCCATAGTACATCAGTGATGATACATAGTACACCAGTGATGATCCATAGTACACCAGTGATGGCCCATAGTACATCAGTGATGAACTATAGTACATCAGTGATGATCCACAGTACATCAGTGATGATCCACAGTACACCAGTGATGATCCACAGTACACCAGTGATGATCCATAGTACACCAGTGATAGTCCATAGTACATCAGTGATTATCTATAGTACATCAGTGATGGTCCATAGTACATCAGTGATGAGCTATAGTACATGAGTGATGATCTATAGTACATCAGTGATGATCCATAGTACACCAGTGATGATCCATAGTACACCAGTGATGGCCCATAGTACATCAGTGATGAACTATAGTACATCAGTGATGATCCACAGTACATCAGGGATGGTCCATAGTACATCAGTGATGATCCATAGTACACCAGTGATGGCCCATAGTACATCAGTGATGAACTATAGTACATCAGTGATGATCCACAGTACATCAGTGATGATCCACAGTACATCAGGGATGGTCCATAGTACACCAGTGATGATCCACAGTACACCAGTGATGGCCCATAGTACATCAGTGATGAACTATAGTACATCAGTGATGATCCACAGTACATCAGTGATGATCCATAGTACATCAGTGATGATCCACAGTATATCAGTGATGATCCACAGTACATCAGGGATGGTCCATAGTACATCAGTGATGATCCATAGTACACCAGTGATGATCCATAGTACACCAGTGATGGCCCATAGTACATCAGTGATGAACTATAGTACATCAGTGATGATCCACAGTACATCAGTGATGATCCACAGTACACCAGTGATGATCCACAGTACACCAGTGATGATCCATAGTACACCAGTGATGGTCCATAGTACATCAGTGATGATCTATAGTACATCAGTGATGGTCCATAGTACATCAGTGATGAGCTATAGTACATGAGTGATGATCTATAGTACATCAGTGATGATCCATAGTACACCAGTGATGATCCATAGTACACCAGTGATGGCCCATAGTACATCAGTGATGAACTATAGTACATCAGTGATGATCCACAGTACATCAGGGATGGTCCATAGTACATCAGTGATGATCCATAGTACACCAGTGATGGCCCATAGTATATCAGTGATGAACTATAGTACATCAGTGATGATCCACAGTACATCAGTGATGATCCACAGTACATCAGGGATGGTCCATAGTACACCAGTGATGATCCACAGTACACCAGTGATGATCCATAGTACACCAGTGATGGTCCATAGTACATCAGTGATGATCTATAGTACATCAGTGATGGTCCATAGTACATCAGTGATGATCTATATACATAGTACACCAGTGATGATCTATAGTACATCAGTGATGATCTACAGTACATCAGTTATGATCCACAGTACATTAGTGATGATCCACAGTACATCAGTGATGATCCACAATACTTCAGTGATGATCCACAGTACATCAGTGATGATCCACAGTACATCAGGGATGGTCCACAGTATATCAGTGATGATCCATAGTACATCAGTGATGGTCCATAGTACATCAGTGATGGTCCATAGTACACCAGTGATGATCCATAGTACACCAGTGATGGCCCATAGTACACCAGTGATGGCCCATAGTACATCAGTGATGATCCATAGTACATCAGTGATGATCCACAGTACATCAGTGATGATCCACAGTACATCAGGGATGGTCCATAGTACATCAGTGATGATCCATAGTACACCAGTGATGATCCATAGTACACCAGTGATGGCCCATAGTACATCAGTGATGAACTATAGTACATCAGTGATGATCCACAGTACATCAGGGATGGTCCATAGTACATCAGTGATGATCCATAGTACACCAGTGATGATCCATAGTACACCAGTGATGGCCCATAGTACATCAGTGATGAACAATAGTACATCAGTGATGATCCACAGTACATCAGTGATGATCCATAGTACATCAGTGATGATCCACAGTACATCAGTGATGATCCACAGTACATCAGGGATGGTCCATAGTACATCAGTGATGATCCATAGTACACCAGTGATGATCCATAGTACACCAGTGATGGCCTATAGTACATTAGTGATGAACTATAGTACATCAGTGATGATCCACAGTACATCAGTGATGATCCACAGTACATCAGGGATGGTCCATAGTACACCAGTGATGATCCACAGTACACCAGTGATGATCCATAGTACACCAGTGATGGTCCATAGTACATCAGTGATGATCTATAGTACATCAGTGATGGTCCATAGTACATCAGTGATGATCTATAGTACATCAGTGATAATCCACAGTACATCAGTTATGATACACAGTACATCAGTGATGATCCACAGTACATCAGTGATGATCCACAGTACATCAGTGATGATCCACAGTACATCAGGGATGGTCCATAGTACATCAGTGATGATCCATAGTACACCAGTGATGATCCATAGTACACCAGTGATGGCCCATAGTACATCAGTGATGAACTATAGTACATCAGTGATGATCCACAGTACATCAGGGATGGTCCATAGTACATCAGTGATGATCCATAGTACACCAGTGATGATCCATAGTACACCAGTGATGGCCCATAGTACATCAGTGATGAACTATAGTACATCAGTGATGATCCACAGTACATCAGTGATGATCCATAGTACATCAGTGATGATCCACAGTATATCAGTGATGATCCACAGTACATCAGGGATGGTCCATAGTACATCAGTGATGATCCATAGTACACCAGTGATGATCCATAGTACACCAGTGATGGCCCATAGTACATCAGTGATGAACTATAGTACATCAGTGATGATCCACAGTACATCAGTGATGATCCACAGTACACCAGTGATGATCCACAGTACACCAGTGATGATCCATAGTACACCAGTGATGGTCCATAGTACATCAGTGATGATCTATAGTACATCAGTGATGGTCCATAGTACATCAGTGATGATCTATAGTACATCAGTGATGATCCACAGTACATCAGTGATGATCCACAGTATATCAGTTATGATACACAGTACATCAGTGATGATCCACAGTACATCAGTGATGATCCACAATACTTCAGTGATGATCCACAGTACATCAGTGATGATCCACAGTACATCAGGAATGGTCCACAGTATATCAGTGATGATCCATAGTACATCAGTGATGGTCCATAGTACACCAGTGATGATCTATAGTACACCAGTGATGGCCCATAGTACACCAGTGATGGCCCATAGTACATCAGTGATGATCCATAGTACATCAGTGATGATCCACAGTACATCAGTGATGATCCACAGTACATCAGGGATGGTCCATAGTACATCAGTGATGATCCATAGTACACCAGTGATGATCCATAGTACACCAGTGATGGCCCATAGTACATCAGTGATGAACTATAGTACATCAGTGATGATCCACAGTACATCAGGGATGGTCCATAGTACATCAGTGATGATCCATAGTACACCAGTGATGATCCATAGTACACCAGTGATGGCCCATAGTACATCAGTGATGAACTATAGTACATCAGTGATGATCCACAGTACATCAGTGATGATCCATAGTACATCAGTGATGATCCACAGTATATCAGTGATGATCCACAGTACATCAGGGATGGTCCATAGTACATCAGTGATGATCCATAGTACACCAGTGATGATCCATAGTACACCAGTGATGGCCCATAGTACATCAGTGATGAACTATAGTACATCAGTGATGAACTATAGTACATCAGTGATGATCCACAGTACATCAGTGATGATCCACAGTACACCAGTGATGATCCACAGTACACCAGTGATGATCCATAGTACACCAGTGATGGTCCATAGTACATCAGTGATGATCTATAGTACATCAGTGATGGTCCATAGTACCTCAGTGATGAGCTATAGTACATGAGTGATGATCTATAGTACATCAGTGATGATCCATAGTACACCAGTGATGATCCATAGTACACCAGTGATGGCCCATAGTACATCAGTGATGAACTATAGTACATCAGTGATGATCCACAGTACATCAGGGATGGTCCATAGTACATCAGTGATGATCCATAGTACACCAGTGATGATCCATAGTACACCAGTGATGGCCCATAGTACATCAGTGATGAACTATAGTACATCAGTGATGATCCACAATACATCAGTGATGATCCATAGTACATCAGTGATGATCCACAGTACATCAGTGATGATCCACAGTACATCAGGGATGGTCCATAGTACATCAGTGATGATCCATAGTACACCAGTGATGATCCATAGTACACCAGTGATGGCCCATAGTACATCAGTGATGAACTATAGTACATCAGTGATGATTCTCAGTACATCAGTGATGATCCACAGTACACCAGGGATGGTCCATAGTACACCAGTGATGATCCACAGTACACCAGTGATGATCCATAGTACACCAGTGATGGTCCATAGTACATCAGTGATGATCTATAGTACATCAGTGATGGTCCATAGTACATCAGTGATGATCTATAGTACATCAGTGATGATCTATAGTACATCAGTGATGATCCATAGTACATCAGTGATGATCCACAGTACATCAGTGATGGTCCACAGTACATCAGGGATGGTCCAAAGTACATCGGTGATGATCCATAGTACACCAGTGATGGCCCATAGTACATCAGTGATGGTCCATAGTACATCAGTGATGATCCATAGTACATCAGTGATGATCCATAGTACACCAGTGATGGCCCATAGTACACCAGTGATGGCCCATAGTACATCAGTGATGATCCACAGTACATCAGTGATGATCCATAGTACATCAGTGATGATCCACAGTACATCAGTGATGATCCACAGTACATCAGGGATGGTCCATAGTACATCAGTGATGATCCATAGTACACCAGTGATGATCCATAGTACACCAGTGATGGCCCATAGTACATCAGTGATGAACTATAGTACATCAGTGATGATCCACAGTACATCAGTGATGATCCACAGTACATCAGGGATGGTCCATAGTACACCAGTGATGATCCACAGTACACCAGTGATGATGCATAGTACACCAGTGATGGTCCATAGTACATCAGTGATGATCTATAGTACATCAGTGATGGTCCATAGTACATCAGTGATGATCTATAGTACATCAGTGATGATCCACAGTACATCAGTTATGATACACAGTACATTAGTGATGATCCACAGTACATCAGTGATGATCCACAATACTTCAGTGATGATCCACAGTACATCAGTGATGATCCACAGTACATCAGGGATGGTCCACAGTATATCAGTGATGATCCATAGTACATCAGTGATGGTCCATAGAACATCAGTGATGGTCCATAGTACACCAGTGATGATCCATAGTACACCAGTGATGGCCCATAGTACACCAGTGATGGCCCATAGTACATCAGTGATGATCCATAGTACATCAGTGATGATCCACAGTACATCAGTGATGATCCACAGTACATCAGGGATGGTCCATAGTACATCAGTGATGATCCATAGTACACCAGTGATGATCCATAGTACACCAGTGATGATCCATAGTACACCAGTGATGGCCCATAGTACATCAGTGATGAACTATAGTACATCAGTGATGATCCACAGTACATCAGTGATGATCCACAGTACATCAGGGATGGTCCATAGTACACCAGTGATGATCCACAGTACACCAGTGATGATGCATAGTACACCAGTGATGGTCCATAGTACATCAGTGATGATCTATAGTACATCAGTGATGGTCCATAGTACATCAGTGATGATCTATAGTACATCAGTGATGATCCACAGTACATCAGTTATGATACACAGTACATTAGTGATGATCCACAGTACATCAGTGATGATCCACAATACTTCAGTGATGATCCACAGTACATCAGTGATGATCCACAGTACATCAGGGATGGTCCACAGTATATCAGTGATGATCCATAGTACATCAGTGATGGTCCATAGAACATCAGTGATGGTCCATAGTACACCAGTGATGATCCATAGTACACCAGTGATGGCCCATAGTACACCAGTGATGGCCCATAGTACATCAGTGATGATCCATAGTACATCAGTGATGATCCACAGTACATCAGTGATGATCCACAGTACATCAGTGATGATCCATAGTACACCAGTGATGGCCCATAGTACACCAGTGATGATCCATAGTACACCAGTGATGGCCCATAGTACATCAGTGATGAACTATAGTACATCAGTGATGATCCACAGTACATCAGGGATGGTCCATAGTACATCAGTGATGATCCATAGTACACCAGTGATGGCCCATAGTATATCAGTGATGAACTATAGTACATCAGTGATGATCCACAGTACATCAGTGATGATCCACAGTACATCAGGGATGGTCCATAGTACACCAGTGATGATCCACAGTACACCAGTGATGATCCATAGTACACCAGTGATGGTCCATAGTACATCAGTGATGATCTATAGTACATCAGTGATGGTCCATAGTACATCAGTGATGATCTATATACATAGTACACCAGTGATGATCTATAGTACATCAGTGATGATCTACAGTACATCAGTTATGATCCACAGTACATTAGTGATGATCCACAGTACATCAGTGATGATCCACAATACTTCAGTGATGATCCACAGTACATCAGTGATGATCCACAGTACATCAGGGATGGTCCACAGTATATCAGTGATGATCCATAGTACATCAGTGATGGTCCATAGTACATCAGTGATGGTCCATAGTACACCAGTGATGATCCATAGTACACCAGTGATGGCCCATAGTACACCAGTGATGGCCCATAGTACATCAGTGATGATCCATAGTACATCAGTGATGATCCACAGTACATCAGTGATGATCCACAGTACATCAGGGATGGTCCATAGTACATCAGTGATGATCCATAGTACACCAGTGATGATCCATAGTACACCAGTGATGGCCCATAGTACATCAGTGATGAACTATAGTACATCAGTGATGATCCACAGTACATCAGGGATGGTCCATAGTACATCAGTGATGATCCATAGTACACCAGTGATGATCCATAGTACACCAGTGATGGCCCATAGTACATCAGTGATGAACAATAGTACATCAGTGATGATCCACAGTACATCAGTGATGATCCATAGTACATCAGTGATGATCCACAGTACATCAGTGATGATCCACAGTACATCAGGGATGGTCCATAGTACATCAGTGATGATCCATAGTACACCAGTGATGATCCATAGTACACCAGTGATGGCCTATAGTACATTAGTGATGAACTATAGTACATCAGTGATGATCCACAGTACATCAGTGATGATCCACAGTACATCAGGGATGGTCCATAGTACACCAGTGATGATCCACAGTACACCAGTGATGATCCATAGTACACCAGTGATGGTCCATAGTACATCAGTGATGATCTATAGTACATCAGTGATGGTCCAAAGTACATCAGTGATGATCTATAGTACATCAGTGATAATCCACAGTACATCAGTTATGATACACAGTACATCAGTGATGATCCACAGTACATCAGTGATGATCCACAGTACATCAGTGATGATCCACAGTACATCAGGGATGGTCCATAGTACATCAGTGATGATCCATAGTACACCAGTGATGATCCATAGTACACCAGTGATGGCCCATAGTACATCAGTGATGAACTATAGTACATCAGTGATGATCCACAGTACATCAGGGATGGTCCATAGTACATCAGTGATGATCCATAGTACACCAGTGATGATCCATAGTACACCAGTGATGGCCCATAGTACATCAGTGATGAACTATAGTACATCAGTGATGATCCACAGTACATCAGTGATGATCCATAGTACATCAGTGATGATCCACAGTATATCAGTGATGATCCACAGTACATCAGGGATGGTCCATAGTACATCAGTGATGATCCATAGTACACCAGTGATGATCCATAGTACACCAGTGATGGCCCATAGTACATCAGTGATGAACTATAGTACATCAGTGATGATCCACAGTACATCAGTGATGATCCACAGTACACCAGTGATGATCCACAGTACACCAGTGATGATCCATAGTACACCAGTGATGGTCCATAGTACATCAGTGATGATCTATAGTACATCAGTGATGGTCCATAGTACATCAGTGATGATCTATAGTACATCAGTGATGATCCACAGTACATCAGTGATGATCCACAGTATATCAGTTATGATACACAGTACATCAGTGATGATCCACAGTACATCAGTGATGATCCACAATACTTCAGTGATGATCCACAGTACATCAGTGATGATCCACAGTACATCAGGAATGGTCCACAGTATATCAGTGATGATCCATAGTACATCAGTGATGGTCCATAGTACACCAGTGATGATCTATAGTACACCAGTGATGGCCCATAGTACACCAGTGATGGCCCATAGTACATCAGTGATGATCCATAGTACATCAGTGATGATCCACAGTACATCAGTGATGATCCACAGTACATCAGGGATGGTCCATAGTACATCAGTGATGATCCATAGTACACCAGTGATGATCCATAGTACACCAGTGATGGCCCATAGTACATCAGTGATGAACTATAGTACATCAGTGATGATCCACAGTACATCAGGGATGGTCCATAGTACATCAGTGATGATCCATAGTACACCAGTGATGATCCATAGTACACCAGTGATGGCCCATAGTACATCAGTGATGAACTATAGTACATCAGTGATGATCCACAGTACATCAGTGATGATCCATAGTACATCAGTGATGATCCACAGTATATCAGTGATGATCCACAGTACATCAGGGATGGTCCATAGTACATCAGTGATGATCCATAGTACACCAGTGATGATCCATAGTACACCAGTGATGGCCCATAGTACATCAGTGATGAACTATAGTACATCAGTGATGAACTATAGTACATCAGTGATGATCCACAGTACATCAGTGATGATCCACAGTACACCAGTGATGATCCACAGTACACCAGTGATGATCCATAGTACACCAGTGATGGTCCATAGTACATCAGTGATGATCTATAGTACATCAGTGATGGTCCATAGTACCTCAGTGATGAGCTATAGTACATGAGTGATGATCTATAGTACATCAGTGATGATCCATAGTACACCAGTGATGATCCATAGTACACCAGTGATGGCCCATAGTACATCAGTGATGAACTATAGTACATCAGTGATGATCCACAGTACATCTGGGATGGTCCATAGTACATCAGTGATGATCCATAGTACACCAGTGATGATCCATAGTACACCAGTGATGGCCCATAGTACATCAGTGATGAACTATAGTACATCAGTGATGATCCACAATACATCAGTGATGATCCATAGTACATCAGTGATGATCCACAGTACATCAGTGATGATCCACAGTACATCAGGGATGGTCCATAGTACATCAGTGATGATCCATAGTACACCAGTGATGATCCATAGTACACCAGTGATGGCCCATAGTACATCAGTGATGAACTATAGTACATCAGTGATGATTCTCAGTACATCAGTGATGATCCACAGTACACCAGGGATGGTCCATAGTACACCAGTGATGATCCACAGTACACCAGTGATGATCCATAGTACACCAGTGATGGTCCATAGTACATCAGTGATGATCTATAGTACATCAGTGATGGTCCATAGTACATCAGTGATGATCTATAGTACATCAGTGATGATCTATAGTACATCAGTGATGATCCATAGTACATCAGTGATGATCCACAGTACATCAGTGATGGTCCACAGTACATCAGGGATGGTCCAAAGTACATCGGTGATGATCCATAGTACACCAGTGATGGCCCATAGTACATCAGTGATGGTCCATAGTACATCAGTGATGATCCATAGTACATCAGTGATGATCCATAGTACACCAGTGATGGCCCATAGTACACCAGTGATGGCCCATAGTACATCAGTGATGATCCACAGTACATCAGTGATGATCCATAGTACATCAGTGATGATCCACAGTACATCAGTGATGATCCACAGTACATCAGGGATGGTCCATAGTACATCAGTGATGATCCATAGTACACCAGTGATGATCCATAGTACACCAGTGATGGCCCATAGTACATCAGTGATGAACTATAGTACATCAGTGATGATCCACAGTACATCAGTGATGATCCACAGTACATCAGGGATGGTCCATAGTACACCAGTGATGATCCACAGTACACCAGTGATGATGCATAGTACACCAGTGATGGTCCATAGTACATCAGTGATGATCTATAGTACATCAGTGATGGTCCATAGTACATCAGTGATGATCTATAGTACATCAGTGATGATCCACAGTACATCAGTTATGATACACAGTACATTAGTGATGATCCACAGTACATCAGTGATGATCCACAATACTTCAGTGATGATCCACAGTACATCAGTGATGATCCACAGTACATCAGGGATGGTCCACAGTATATCAGTGATGATCCATAGTACATCAGTGATGGTCCATAGAACATCAGTGATGGTCCATAGTACACCAGTGATGATCCATAGTACACCAGTGATGGCCCATAGTACACCAGTGATGGCCCATAGTACATCAGTGATGATCCATAGTACATCAGTGATGATCCACAGTACATCAGTGATGATCCACAGTACATCAGGGATGGTCCATAGTACATCAGTGATGATCCATAGTACACCAGTGATGATCCATAGTACACCAGTGATGATCCATAGTACACCAGTGATGGCCCATAGTACATCAGTGATGAACTATAGTACATCAGTGATGATCCACAGTACATCAGTGATGATCCACAGTACATCAGGGATGGTCCATAGTACACCAGTGATGATCCACAGTACACCAGTGATGATGCATAGTACACCAGTGATGGTCCATAGTACATCAGTGATGATCTATAGTACATCAGTGATGGTCCATAGTACATCAGTGATGATCTATAGTACATCAGTGATGATCCACAGTACATCAGTTATGATACACAGTACATTAGTGATGATCCACAGTACATCAGTGATGATCCACAATACTTCAGTGATGATCCACAGTACATCAGTGATGATCCACAGTACATCAGGGATGGTCCACAGTATATCAGTGATGATCCATAGTACATCAGTGATGGTCCATAGAACATCAGTGATGGTCCATAGTACACCAGTGATGATCCATAGTACACCAGTGATGGCCCATAGTACACCAGTGATGGCCCATAGTACATCAGTGATGATCCATAGTACATCAGTGATGATCCACAGTACATCAGTGATGATCCACAGTACATCAGGGATGGTCCATAGTACATCAGTGATGATCCATAGTACACCAGTGATGATCCATAGTACACCAGTGATGGCCCATAGTACATCAGTGATAAACTATAGTACATCAGTGATGATCCACAGTACATCAGGGATGGTCCATAGTACATCAGTGATGATCCATAGTACACCAGTGATGATCCATAGTACACCAGTGATGGCCCATAGTACATCAGTGATGAACAATAGTACATCAGTGATGATCCACAGTACATCAGTGATGATCCATAGTACATCAGTGATGATCCACAGTACATCAGTGATGATCCACAGTACATCAGGGATGGTCCATAGTACATCAGTGATGATCCATAGTACACCGGTGATGATCCATAGTACACCAGTGATGGCCTATATTACATCAGTGATGAACTATAGTACATCAGTGATGATCCACAGTACATCAGTGATGATCCACAGTACATCAGGGATGGTCCATAGTACACCAGTGATGATCCACAGTACACCAGTAATGATCCATAGTACACCAGTGATGGTCCATAGTACATCAGTGATGATCTATAGTACATCAGTGATGGTCCATAGTACATCAGTGATGATCCATAGTACATCAGTGATGATCCACAGTACATCAGTGATGATCCACAGTACATCAGGGATGGTCCATAGTACATCAGTGATGATCCATAGTACACCAGTAATGATCCATAGTACACCAGTGATGGCCCATAGTACATCAGTGATGAACTATAGTACATCAGTGATGATCCACAGTACATCAGTGATGATCCACAGTACATCAGGGATGGTCCATAGTACACCAGTGATGATCCACAGTACACCAGTGATGATCCATAGTACACCAGTGATGGTCCATAGTACATCAGTGATGATCTATAGTACATCAGTGATGGTCCATAGTACATCAGTGATGATCTATAGTACATCAGTGATGATCCACAGTACATCAGTTATGATACACAGTACATCAGTGATGATCCACAGTACATCAGTGATGATCCACAGTACATCAGTGATGATCCACAATACTTCAGTGATGATCCACAGTACATCAGTGATGATCCACAGTACATCAGGGATGGTCCACAGTATATCAGTGATGATCCATAGTAAATCAGTGATGGTCCATAGTACACCAGTGATGATCTATAGTACACCAGTGATGGCCCATAGTACACCAGTGATGGCCCATAGTACATCAGTGATGATCCATAGTACATCAGTGATGATCCACAGTACATCAGTGATGATCCACAGTACATCAGGGATGGTCCATAGTACATCAGTGATGATCCATAGTACACCAGTGATGATCCATAGTACACCAGTGATGGCCCATAGTACATCAGTGATGAACTATAGTACATCAGTGATGATCCACGGTACATCAGGGATGGTCCATAGTACATCAGTGATGATCCATAGTACACCAGTGATGATCCATAGTACACCAGTGATGGCCCATAGTACATCAGTGATGAACTATAGTACATCAGTGATGATCCACAGTACATCAGTGATGATACATAGTACATCAGTGATGATCCACAGTATATCAGTGATGATCCACAGTACATCAGGGATGGTCCATAGTACATCAGTGATGATCCATAGTACACCAGTGATGATCCATAGTACACCAGTGATGGCCCATAGTACATCAGTGATGAACTATAGTACATCAGTGATGATCCACAGTACATCAGTGATGATCCACAGTACACCAGTGATGATCCACAGTACACCAGTGATGATCCATAGTACACCAGTGATGGTCCATAGTACATCAGTGATGATCTATAGTACATCAGTGATGGTCCATAGTACATCAGTGATGAGCTATAGTACATGAGTGATGATCTATAGTACATCAGTGATGATCCATAGTACACCAGTGATGATCCATAGTACACCAGTGATGGCCCATAGTACATCAGTGATGAACTATAGTACATCAGTGATGATCCACAGTACATCAGGGATGGTCCATAGTACATCAGTGATGATCCATAGTACACCAGTGATGGCCCATAGTACATCAGTGATGAACTATAGTACATCAGTGATGATCCACAGTACATCAGTGATGATCCACAGTACATCAGGGATGGTCCATAGTACACCAGTGATGATCCACAGTACACCAGTGATGATCCATAGTACACCAGTGATGGTCCATAGTACATCAGTGATGAACTATAGTACATCAGTGATGATCCACAGTACATCAGGGATGGTCCATAGTACATCAGTGATGATCCATAGTACACCAGTGATGATCCATAGTAAACCAGTGATGGCCCATAGTACATCAGTGATGAACTATAGTACATCAGTGATGATCCACAGTACATCAGTGATGATCCATAGTACATCAGTGATGATCCACAGTATATCAGTGATGATCCACAGTACATCAGGGATGGTCCATAGTACATCAGTGATGATCCATAGTACACCAGTGATGATCCATAGTACACCAGTGATGATCCATAGTACACCAGTGATGGCCCATAGTACATCAGTGATGAACTATAGTACATCAGTGATGATCCACAGTACATCAGTGATGATCCACAGTACACCAGTGATGATCCACAGTACACCAGTGATGATCCATAGTACACCAGTGATGGTCCATAGTACATCAGTGATGATCTATAGTACATCAGTGATGGCCCATAGTACATCAGTGATGAACTATAGTACATCAGTGATGATCCACAGTACATCAGTGATGATCCATAGTACATCAGTGATGATCCACAGTACATCAGTGATGATCCACAGTACATCAGGGATGGTCCATAGTACATCAGTGATGATCCATAGTACACCAGTGATGATCCATAGTACACCAGTGATGGCCCATAGTACATCAGTGATGAACTATAGTACATCAGTGATGATCCACAGTACATCAGGGATGGTCCATAGTACATCAGTGATGATCCATAGTACACCAGTGATGATCCATAGTACACCAGTGATGGCCCATAGTACATCAGTGATGAACTATAGTACATCAGTGATGATCCACAGTACATCAGTGATGATCCATAGTACATCAGTGATGATCCACAGTATATCAGTGATGATCCACAGTACATCAGGGATGGTCCATAGTACATCAGTGATGATCCATAGTACACCAGTGATGATCCATAGTACACCAGTGATGGCCCATAGTACATCAGTGATGAACTATAGTACATCAGTGATGAACTATAGTACATCAGTGATGATCCACAGTACATCAGTGATGATCCACAGTACACCAGTGATGATCCACAGTACACCAGTGATGATCCATAGTACACCAGTGATGGTCCATAGTACATCAGTGATGATCTATAGTACATCAGTGATGGTCCATAGTACCTCAGTGATGAGCTATAGTACATGAGTGATGATCTATAGTACATCAGTGATGATCCATAGTACACCAGTGATGATCCATAGTACACCAGTGATGGCCCATAGTACATCAGTGATGAACTATAGTACATCAGTGATGATCCACAGTACATCAGGGATGGTCCATAGTACATCAGTGATGATCCATAGTACACCAGTGATGATCCATAGTACACCAGTGATGGCCCATAGTACATCAGTGATGAACTATAGTACATCAGTGATGATCCACAGTACATCAGTGATGATCCATAGTACATCAGTGATGATCCACAGTACATCAGTGATGATCCACAGTACATCAGGGATGGTCCATAGTACATCAGTGATGATCCATAGTACACCAGTGATGATCCATAGTACACCAGTGATGGCCCATAGTACATCAGTGATGAACTATAGTACATCAGTGATGATTCTCAGTACATCAGTGATGATCCACAGTACACCAGGGATGGTCCATAGTACACCAGTGATGATCCACAGTACACCAGTGATGATCCATAGTACACCAGTGATGGTCCATAGTACATCAGTGATGATCTATAGTACATCAGTGATGGTCCATAGTACATCAGTGATGATCTATATTACATCAGTGATGATCTATAGTACATCAGTGATGATCCATAGTACATCAGTGATGATCCATAGTACATCAGTGATGATCCACAGTACATCAGTGATGGTCCACAGTACATCAGGGATGGTCCAAAGTACATCGGTGATGATCCATAGTACACCAGTGATGGCCCATAGTACATCAGTGATGGTCCATAGTACATCAGTGATGATCCATAGTACATCAGTGATGATCCATAGTACACCAGTGATGGCCCATAGTACACCAGTGATGGCCCATAGTACATCAGTGATGATCCACAGTACATCAGTGATGATCCATAGTACATCAGTGATGATCCACAGTACATCAGTGATGATCCACAGTACATCAGGGATGGTCCATAGTACATCAGTGATGATCCATAGTACACCAGTGATGATCCATAGTACACCAGTGATGGCCCATAGTACATCAGTGATGAACTATAGTACATCAGTGATGATCCACAGTACATCAGTGATGATCCACAGTACATCAGGGATGGTCCATAGTACACCAGTGATGATCCACAGTACACCAGTGATGATGCATAGTACACCAGTGATGGTCCATAGTACATCAGTGATGATCTATAGTACATCAGTGATGGTCCATAGTACATCAGTGATGATCTATAGTACATCAGTGATGATCCACAGTACATCAGTTATGATACACAGTACATTAGTGATGATCCACAGTACATCAGTGATGATCCACAATACTTCAGTGATGATCCACAGTACATCAGTGATGATCCACAGTACATCAGGGATGGTCCACAGTATATCAGTGATGATCCATAGTACATCAGTGATGGTCCATAGAACATCAGTGATGGTCCATAGTACACCAGTGATGATCCATAGTACACCAGTGATGGCCCATAGTACACCAGTGATGGCCCATAGTACATCAGTGATGATCCATAGTACATCAGTGATGATCCACAGTACATCAGTGATGATCCACAGTACATCAGGGATGGTCCATAGTACATCAATGATGATCCATAGTACACCAGTGATGATCCATAGTACACCAGTGATGGCCCATAGTACATCAGTGATGAACTATAGTACATCAGTGATGATCCACAGTACATCAGGGATGGTCCATAGTACATCAGTGATGATCCATAGTACACCAGTGATGATCCATAGTACACCAGTGATGGCCCATAGTACATCAGTGATGAACAATAGTACATCAGTGATGATCCACAGTACATCAGTGATGATCCATAGTACATCAGTGATGATCCACAGTACATCAGTGATGATCCACAGTACATCAGGGATGGTCCATAGTACATCAGTGATGATCCATAGTACACCAGTGATGATCCATAGTACACCAGTGATGGCCTATAGTACATCAGTGATGGCCTATAGTACATCAGTGATGAACTATAGTACATCAGTGATGATCCACAGTACATCAGTGATGATCCACAGTACATCAGGGATGGTCCATAGTACACCAGTGATGATCCACAGTACACCAGTAATGATCCATAGTACACCAGTGATGGTCCATAGTACATCAGTGATGATCTATAGTATATCAGTGATGGTCCATAGTACATCAGTGATGATCCATAGTACATCAGTGATGATCCACAGTACATCAGTGATGATCCACAGTACATCAGGGATGGTCCATAGTACATCAGTGATGATCCATAGTACACCAGTGATGATCCATAGTACACCAGTGATGGCCCATAGTACATCAGTGATGAACTATAGTACATCAGTGATGATCCACAGTACATCAGTGATGATCCACAGTACATCAGGGATGGTCCATAGTACACCAGTGATGATCCACAGTACACCAGTGATGATCCATAGTACACCAGTGATGGTCCATAGTACATCAGTGATGATCTATAGTACATCAGTGATGGTCCATAGTACATCAGTGATGATCTATAGTACATCAGTGATGATCCACAGTACATCAGATATGATACACAGTACATCAGTGATGATCCACAGTACATCAGTGATGATCCACAATACTTCAGTGATGATCCACAGTACATCAGTGATGATCCACAGTACATCAGGGATGGTCCACAGTATATCAGTGATGATCCATAGTAAATCAGTGATGGTCCATAGTACACCAGTGATGATCTATAGTACACCAGTGATGGCCCATAGTACACCAGTGATGGCCCATAGTACATCAGTGATGATCCATAGTACATCAGTGATGATCCACAGTACATCAGTGATGATCCACAGTACATCAGGGATGGTCCATAGTACATCAGTGATGATCCATAGTACACCAGTGATGATCCATAGTACACCAGTGATGGCCCATAGTACATCAGTGATGAACTATAGTACATCAGTGATGATCCACGGTACATCAGGGATGGTCCATAGTACATCAGTGATGATCCATAGTACACCAGTGATGATCCATAGTACACCAGTGATGGCCCATAGTACATCAGTGATGAACTATAGTACATCAGTGATGATCCACAGTACATCAGTGATGATACATAGTACATCAGTGATGATCCACAGTATATCAGTGATGATCCACAGTACATCAGGGATGGTCCATAGTACATCAGTGATGATCCATAGTACACCAGTGATGATCCATAGTACACCAGTGATGGCCCATAGTACATCAGTGATGAACTATAGTACATCAGTGATGATCCACAGTACATCAGTGATGATCCACAGTACACCAGTGATGATCCACAGTACACCAGTGATGATCCATAGTACACCAGTGATGGTCCATAGTACATCAGTGATGATCTATAGTACATCAGTGATGGTCCATAGTACATCAGTGATGAGCTATAGTACATGAGTGATGATCTATAGTACATCAGTGATGATCCATAGTACACCAGTGATGATCCATAGTACACCAGTGATGGCCCATAGTACATCAGTGATGAACTATAGTACATCAGTGATGATCCACAGTACATCAGGGATGGTCCATAGTACATCAGTGATGATCCATAGTACACCAGTGATGGCCCATAGTACATTAGTGATGAACTATAGTACATCAGTGATGATCCACAGTACATCAGTGATGATCCACAGTACATCAGGGATGGTCCATAGTACACCAGTGATGATCCACAGTACACCAGTGATGATCCATAGTACACCAGTGATGGTCCATAGTACATCAGTGATGAACTATAGTACATCAGTGATGATCCACAGTACATCAGGGATGGTCCATAGTACATCAGTGATGATCCATAGTACACCAGTGATGATCCATAGTAAACCAGTGATGGCCCATAGTACATCAGTGATGAACTATAGTACATCAGTGATGATCCACAGTACATCAGTGATGATCCATAGTACATCAGTGATGATCCACAGTATATCAGTGATGATCCACAGTACATCAGGGATGGTCCATAGTACATCAGTGATGATCCATAGTACACCAGTGATGATCCATAGTACACCAGTGATGATCCATAGTACACCAGTGATGGCCCATAGTACATCAGTGATGAACTATAGTACATCAGTGATGATCCACAGTACATCAGTGATGATCCACAGTACACCAGTGATGATCCACAGTACACCAGTGATGATCCATAGTACACCAGTGATGGTCCATAGTACATCAGTGATGATCTATAGTACATCAGTGATGGTCCATAGTACATCAGTGATGAGCTATAGTACATGAGTGATGATCTATAGTACATCAGTGATGATCCATAGTACACCAGTGATGATCCATAGTACACCAGTGATGGCCCATAGTACATCAGTGATGAACTATAGTACATCAGTGATGATCCACAGTACATCAGGGATGGTCCATAGTACATCAGTGATGATCCATAGTACACCAGTGATGGCCCATAGTACATCAGTGATGAACTATAGTACATCAGTGATGATCCACAGTACATCAGGGATGGTCCATAGTACACCAGTGATGATCCACAGTACACCAGTGATGGCCCATAGTACATCAGTGATGAACTATAGTACATCAGTGATGATCCACAGTACATCAGTGATGATCCATAGTACATCAGTGATGATCCACAGTATATCAGTGATGATCCACAGTACATCAGGGATGGTCCATAGTACATCAGTGATGATCCATAGTACACCAGTGATGATCCATAGTACACCAGTGATGGCCCATAGTACATCAGTGATGAACTATAGTACATCAGTGATGATCCACAGTACATCAGTGATGATCCACAGTACACCAGTGATGATCCACAGTACACCAGTGATGATCCATAGTACACCAGTGATGGTCCATAGTACATCAGTGATGATCTATAGTACATCAATGATGGTCCATAGTACATCAGTGATGAGCTATAGTACATGAGTGATGATCTATAGTACATCAGTGATGATCAATAGTACACCAGTGATGATCCATAGTACACCAGTGATGGCCCATAGTACATCAGTGATGAACTATAGTACATCAGTGATGATCCACAGTACATCAGGGATGGTCCATAGTACATCAGTGATGATCCATAGTACACCAGTGATGGCCCATAGTACATCAGTGATGAACTATAGTACATCAGTGATGATCCACAGTACATCAGTGATGATCCACAGTACATCAGGGATGGTCCATAGTACACCAGTGATGATCCACAGTATACCAGTGATGATCCATAGTACACCAGTGATGGTCCATAGTACATCAGTGATGATCTATAGTACATCAGTGATGGTCCATAGTACATCAGTGATGATCTATATACATAGTACACCAGTGATGATCTATAGTACATCAGTGATGATCTACAGTACATCAGTTATGATCCACAGTACATTAGTGATGATCCACAGTACATCAGTGATGATCCACAATACTTCAGTGATGATCCACAGTACATCAGTGATGATCCACAGTACATCAGGGATGGTCCACAGTATATCAGTGATGATCCATAGTACATCAGTGATGGTCCATAGTACATCAGTGATGGTCCATAGTACACCAGTGATGATCCATAGTACACCAGTGATGGCCCATAGTACACCAGTGATGGCCCATAGTACATCAGTGATGATCCATAGTACATCAGTGATGATCCACAGTACATCAGTGATGATCCACAGTACATCAGGGATGGTCCATAGTACATCAGTGATGATCCATAGTACAACAGTGATGATCCATAGTACACCAGTGATGGCCCATAGTACATCAGTGATGAACTATAGTACATCAGTGATGATCCACAGTACATCAGGGATGGTCCATAGTACATCAGTGATGATCCATAGTACACCAGTGATGATCCATAGTACACCAGTGATGGCCCATAGTACATCAGTGATGAACAATAGTACATCAGTGATGATCCACAGTACATCAGTGATGATCCATAGTACATCAGTGATGATCCACAGTACATCAGTGATGATCCACAGTACATCAGGGATGGTCCATAGTACATCAGTGATGATCCATAGTACACCAGTGATGATCCATAGTACACCAGTGATGGCCTATAGTACATCAGTGATGAACTATAGTACATCAGTGATGATCCACAGTACATCAGTGATGATCCACAGTACATCAGGGATGGTCCATAGTACACCAGTGATGATCCACAGTACACCAGTGATGATCCATAGTACACCAGTGATGGTCCATAGTACATCAGTGATGATCTATAGTACATCAGTGATGGTCCATAGTACATCAGTGATGATCTATAGTACATCAGTGATGATCCACAGTACATCAGTTATGATACACAGTACATCAGTGATGATCCACAGTACATCAGTGATGATCCACAGTACATCAGTGATGATCCACAGTACATCAGGGATGGTCCATAGTACATCAGTGATGATCCATAGTACACCAGTGATGATCCATAGTACACCAGTGATGGCCCATAGTACATCAGTGATGAACTATAGTACATCAGTGATGATCCACAGTACATCAGGGATGGTCCATAGTACATCAGTGATGATCCATAGTATACCAGTGATGATCCATAGTACACCAGTGATGGTCCATAGTACATCAGTGATGAACTATAGTACATCAGTGATGATTCACAGTACATCAGTGATGATCCATAGTACATCAGTGATGATCCACAGTATATCAGTGATGATCCACAGTACATCAGGGATGGTCCATAGTACATCAGTGATGATCCATAGTACACCAGTGATGATCCATAGTACACCAGTGATGGCCCATAGTACATCAGTGATGAACTATAGTACATCAGTGATGATCCACAGTACATCAGTGATGATCCACAGTACACCAGTGATGATCCACAGTACACCAGTGATGATCCATAGTACACCAGTGATGGTCCATAGTACATCAGTGATGATCTATAGTACATCAGTGATGGTCCATAGTACATCAGTGATGAGCTATAGTACATGAGTGATGATCTATAGTACATCAGTGATGATCCATAGTACACCAGTGATGATCCATAGTACACCAGTGATGGCCCATAGTACATCAGTGATGAACTATAGTACATCAGTGATGATCCACAGTACATCAGGGATGGTCCATAGTACATCAGTGATGATCCATAGTACACCAGTGATGGCCCATAGTACATCAGTGATGAACTATAGTACATCAGTGATGATCCACAGTACATCAGTGATGATCCACAGTACATCAGGGATGGTCCATAGTACACCAGTGATGATCCACAGTACACCAGTGATGATCCATAGTACACCAGTGATGGTCCATAGTACATCAGTGATGATCTATAGTACATCAGTGATGGTCCATAGTACATCAGTGATGATCTATATACATAGTACACCAGTGATGATCTATAGTACATCAGTGATGATCTACAGTACATCAGTTATGATCCACAGTACATTAGTGATGATCCACAGTACATCAGTGATGATCCACAATACTTTAGTGATGATCCACAGTACATCAGTGATGATCCACAGTACATCAGGGATGGTCCACAGTATATCAGTGATGATCCATAGTACATCAGTGATGGTCCATAGTACATCAGTGATGGTCCATAGTACACCAGTGATGATCCATAGTACATCAGTGATGATCCACAGTACATCAGTGATGATCCACAGTACATCAGGGATGGTCCATAGTACATCAGTGATGATCCATAGTACACCAGTGATGATCCATAGTACACCAGTGATGGCCCATATTACATCAGTGATGAACTATAGTACATCAGTGATGATCCACAGTACATCAGGGATGGTCCATAGTACATCAGTGATGATCCATAGTACACCAGTGATGATCCATAGTACACCAGTGATGGCCCATAGTACATCAGTGATGAACAATAGTACATCAGTGATGATCCACAGTACATCAGTGATGATCCATAGTACATCAGTGATGATCCACAGTACATCAGTGATGATCCACAGTACATCAGGGATGGTCCATAGTACATCAGTGATGATCCATAGTACACCAGTGATGATCCATAGTACACCAGTGATGGCCTATAGTACATCAGTGATGAACTATAGTACATCTGTGATGATCCACAGTACATCAGTGATGATCCACAGTACATCAGGGATGGTCCATAGTACACCAGTGATGATCCACAGTACACCAGTGATGATCCATAGTACACCAGTGATGGTCCATAGTACATCAGTGATGATCTATAGTACATCAGTGATGGTCCATAGTACATCAGTGATGATCTATAGTACATCAGTGATGATCCACAGTACATCATTGATGATCCACAGTACATCAGTTATGATACACAGTACATCAGTGATGATCCACAGTACATCAGTGATGATCCACAATACTTCAGTGATGATCCACAGTACATCAGTGATGATCCACAGTACATCAGGAATGGTCCACAGTATATCAGTGATGATCCATAGTACATCAGTGATGGTCCATAGTACACCAGTGATGATCTATAGTACACCAGTGATGGCCCATAGTACACCAGTGATGGCCCATAGTACATCAGTGATGATCCATAGTACATCAGTGATGATCCACAGTACATCAGTGATGATCCACAGTACATCAGGGATGGTCCATAGTACATCAGTGATGATCCATAGTACACCAGTGATGATCCATAGTACACCAGTGATGGCCCATAGTACATCAGTGATGAACTATAGTACATCAGTGATGATCCACAGTACATCAGGGATGGTCCATAGTACATCAGTGATGATCCATAGTACACCAGTGATGATCCATAGTACACCAGTGATGGCCCATAGTACATCAGTGATGAACTATAGTACATCAGTGATGATCCACAGTACATCAGTGATGATCCATAGTACATCAGTGATGATCCACAGTATATCAGTGATGATCCACAGTACATCAGGGATGGTCCATAGTACATCAGTGATGATCCATAGTACACCAGTGATGATCCATAGTACACCAGTGATGGCCCATAGTACATCAGTGATGAACTATAGTACATCAGTGATGATCCACAGTACATCAGTGATGATCCACAGTACACCAGTGATGATCCACAGTACACCAGTGATGATCCATAGTACACCAGTGATGGTCCATAGTACATCAGTTATGATCTATAGTACATCAGTGATGGTCCATAGTACCTCAGTGATGAGCTATAGTACATGAGTGATGATCTATAGTACATCAGTGATGATCCATAGTACACCAGTGATGATCTATAGTACACCAGTGATGGCCCATAGTACATCAGTGATGAACTATAGTTCATCAGTGATGAACCACAGTACATCAGGGATGTCCCATAGTACATCAGTGATGATCCATAGTACACCAGTGATGATCCATAGTACACCAGTGATGGCCCATAGTACATCAGTGATGAACTATAGTACATCAGTGATGATCCACAGTACATCAGTGATGATCCATAGTACATCAGTGATGATCCACAGTACATCAGTGATGATCCACAGTACATCAGGGATGGTCCATAGTACATCAGTGATGATCCATAGTACACCAGTGATGATCCATAGTACACCAGTGATGGCCCATAGTACATCAGTGATGAACAATAGTACATCAGTGATGATCCACAGTACATCAGTGATGATCCACAGTACACCAGGGATGGTCCATAGTACACCAGTGATGATCCACAGTACACCAGTGATGATCCATAGTACACCAGTGATGGTCCATAGTACATCAGTGATGATCTATAGTACATCAGTGATGGTCCATAGTACATCAGTGATGATCTATAGTACATCAGTGATGATCTATAGTACATCAGTGATGATCCATAGTACATCAGTGATGATCCACAGTACATCAGTGATGGTCCACAGTACATCAGGGATGGTCCAAAGTACATCAGTGATGATCCATAGTACACCAGTGATGGCCCATAGTACATCAGTGATGGTCCATAGTACATCAGTGATGATCCATAGTACATCAGTGATGATCCATAGTACACCAGTGATGGCCCATAGTACACCAGTGATGGCCCATAGTACATCGGTGATGATCTATAGTACATCAGTGATGGTCCATAGTACCTCAGTGATGAGCTATAGTACATGAGTGATGATCTATAGTACATCAGTGATGATCCATAGTACACCAGTGATGATCCATAGTAAAAACAAGTGATGGCCCATAGTACATCAGTGATGAACTATAGTTCATCAGTGATGATCCACAGTACATCAGGGATGTCCCATAGTACATCAGTGATGATCCATAGTACACCAGTGATGATCCATAGTACACCAGTGATGGCCCATAGTACATCAGTGATGAACTATAGTACATCAGTGATGATCCACAGTACATCAGTGATGATCCATAGTACATCAGTGATGATCCACAGTACATCAGTGATGATCCACAGTACATCAGGGATGGTCCATAGTACATCAGTGATGATCCATAGTACACCAGTGATGATCCATAGTACACCAGTGATGGCCCATAGTACATCAGTGATGAACTATAGTACATCAGTGATGATCCACAGTACATCAGTGATGATCCACAGTACACCAGGGATGGTCCATAGTACACCAGTGATGATCCACAGTACACCAGTGATGATCCATAGTACACCAGTGATGGTCCATAGTCCATCAGTGATGATCTATAGTACATCAGTGATGGTCCATAGTACATCAGTGATGATCTATAGTACATCAGTGATGATCTATAGTACATCAGTGATGATCCATAGTACATCAGTGATGATCCACAGTACATCAGTGATGGTCCACAGTACATCAGGGATGGTCCAAAGTACATCAGTGATGATCCATAGTACACCAGTGATGGCCCATAGTACATCAGTGATGGTCCATAGTACATCAGTGATGATCCATAGTACATCAGTGATGATCCATAGTACACCAGTGATGGCCCATAGTACACCAGTGATGGCCCATAGTACATCAGTGATGATCCACAGTACATCAGTGATGATCCATAGTACATCAGTGATGATCCACAGTACATCAGTGATGATCCACAGTACATCAGGGATGGTCCATAGTACATCAGTGATGATCCATAGTACACCAGTGATGATCCATAGTACACCAGTGATGGCCCATAGTACATCAGTGATGAACTATAGTACATCAGTGATGATCCACAGTACATCAGTGATGATCCACAGTACATCAGGGATGGTCCATAGTACACCAGTGATGATCCACAGTACACCAGTGATGATCCATAGTACACCAGTGATGGTCCATAGTACATCAGTGATGATCTATAGTACATCAGTGATGGTCCATAGTACATCAGTGATGATCTATAGTACATCAGTGATGATCCACAGTACATCAGTTATGATACACAGTACATTAGTGATGATCCACAGTACATCAGTGATGATCCACAATACTTCAGTGATGATCCACAGTACATCAGTGATGATCCACAGTACATCAGGGATGGTCCACAGTATATCAGTGATGATCCATAGTACATCAGTGATGGTCCATAGAACATCAGTGATGGTCCATAGTACACCAGTGATGATCCATAGTACACCAGTGATGGCCCATAGTACACCAGTGATGGCCCATAGTACATCAGTGATGATCCATAGTACATCAGTGATGATCCACAGTACATCAGTGATGATCCACAGTACATCAGGGATGGTCCATAGTACATCAGTGATGATCCATAGTACACCAGTGATGATCCATAGTACACCAGTGATGGCCCATAGTACATCAGTGATGAACTATAGTACATCAGTGATGATCCACAGTACATCAGGGATGGTCCATAGTACATCAGTGATGATCCATAGTACACCAGTGATGATCCATAGTACACCAGTGATGGCCCATAGTACATCAGTGATGAACAATAGTACATCAGTGATGATCCACAGTACATCAGTGATGATCCATAGTACATCAGTGATGATCCACAGTACATCAGTGATGATCCACAGTACATCAGGGATGGTCCATAGTACATCAGTGATGATCCATAGTACACCAGTGATGATCCATAGTACACCAGTGATGGCCTATAGTACATCAGTGATGGCCTATAGTACATCAGTGATGAACTATAGTACATCAGTGATGATCCACAGTACATCAGTGATGATCCACAGTACATCAGGGATGGTCCATAGTACACCAGTGATGAACCACAGTACACCAGTGATGATCCATAGTACACCAGTGATGGTCCATAGTACATCAGTGATGATCTATAGTACATCAGTGATGGTCCATAGTACATCAGTGATGATCCATAGTACATCAGTGATGATCCACAGTACATCAGTGATGATCCACAGTACATCAGGGATGGCCCATAGTACATCAGTGATGATCCATAGTACACCAGTGATGATCCATAGTACACCAGTGATGGCCCATAGTACATCAGTGATGAACTATAGTACATCAGTGATGATCCACAGTACATCAGTGATGATCCACAGTACATCAGGGATGGTCCATAGTACACCAGTGATGATCCACAGTACACCAGTGATGATCCATAGTACACCAGTGATGGTCCATAGTACATCAGTGATGATCTATAGTACATCAGTTATGGTCCATAGTACATCAGTGATGATCTATAGTACATCAGTGATGATCCACAGTACATCAGTTATGATACACAGTACATCAGTGATGATCCACAGTACATCAGTGATGATCCACAATACTTCAGTGATGATCCACAGTACATCAGTGATGATCCACAGTACATCAGGGATGGTCCACAGTATATCAGTGATGATCCATAGTACATCAGTGATGGTCCATAGTACACCAGTGATGATCTATAGTACACCAGTGATGGCCCATAGTACACCAGTGATGGCCCATAGTACATCAGTGATGATCCATAGTACATCAGTGATGATCCACAGTACATCAGTGATGATCCACAGTACATCAGGGATGGTCCATAGTACATCAGTGATGATCCATAGTACACCAGTGATGATCCATAGTACACCAGTGATGGCCCATAGTACATCAGTGATGAACTATAGTACATCAGTGATGATCCACAGTACATCAGGGATGGTCCATAGTACATCAGTGATGATCCATAGTACACCAGTGATGATCCATAGTACACCAGTGATGGCCCATAGTACATCAGTGATGAACTATAGTACATCAGTGATGATCCACAGTACATCAGTGATGATCCATAGTACATCAGTGATGATCCACAGTATATCAGTGATGATCCACAGTACATCAGGGATGGTCCATAGTACATCAGTGATGATCCATAGTACACCAGTGATGATCCATAGTACACCAGTGATGGCCCATAGTACATCAGTGATGAACTATAGTACATCAGTGATGATCCACAGTACATCAGTGATGATCCACAGTACACCAGTGATGATCCACAGTACACCAGTGATGATCCATAGTACACCAGTGATGGTCCATAGTACATCAGTGATGATCTATAGTACATCAGTGATGGTCCATAGTACCTCAGTGATGAGCTATAGTACATGAGTGATGATCTATAGTACATCAGTGATGATCCATAGTACACCAGTGATGATCCATAGTACACCAGTGATGGCCCATAGTACATCAGTGATGAACTATAGTACATCAGTGATGATCCACAGTACATCAGGGATGTCCCATAGTACATCAGTGATGATCCATATTACACCAGTGATGATCCATAGTACACCAGTGATGGCCCATAGTACATCAGTGATGAACTATAGTACATCAGTGATGATCCACAGTACATCAGTGATGATCCATAGTACATCAGTGATGATCCACAGTACATCAGTGATGATCCACAGTACATCAGGGATGGTCCATAGTACATCAGTGATGATCCATAGTACACCAGTGATGATCCATAGTACACCAGTGATGGCCCATAGTACATCAGTGATGAACTATAGTACATCAGTGATGATCCACAGTACATCAGTGATGATCCACAGTACACCAGGGATGGTCCATAGTACACCAGTGATGATCCACAGTACACCAGTGATGATCCATAGTACACCAGTGATGGTCCATAGTACATCAGTGATGATCTATAGTACATCAGTGATGGTCCATAGTACATCAGTGATGATCTATAGTACATCAGTGATGATCTATAGTACATCAGTGATGATCCATAGTACATCAGTGATGATCCACAGTACATCAGTGATGGTCCACAGTACATCAGGGATGGTCCAAAGTACATCGGTGATGATCCATAGTACACCAGTGATGGCCCATAGTACATCAGTGATGGTCCATAGTACATCAGTGATGATCCATAGTACATCAGTGATGATCCATAGTACACCAGTGATGGCCCATAGTACACCAGTGATGGCCCATAGTACATCAGTGATGATCCACAGTACATCAGTGATGATCCATAGTACATCAGTGATGATCCACAGTACATCAGTGATGATCCACAGTACATCAGGGATGGTCCATAGTACATCAGTGATGATCCATAGTACACCAGTGATGATCCATAGTACACCAGTGATGGCCCATAGTACATCAGTGATGAACTATAGTACATCAGTGATGATCCACAGTACATCAGTGATGATCCACAGTACATCAGGGATGGTCCATAGTACACCAGTGATGATCCACAGTACACCAGTGATGATCCATAGTACACCAGTGATGGTCCATAGTACATCAGTGATGATCTATAGTACATCAGTGATGGTCCATAGTACATCAGTGATGATCTATAGTACATCAGTGATGATCCACAGTACATCAGTTATGATACACAGTACATTAGTGATGATCCACAGTACATCAGTGATGATCCACAATACTTCAGTGATGATCCACAGTACATCAGTGATGATCCACAGTACATCAGGGATGGTCCACAGTATATCAGTGATGATCCATAGTACATCAGTGATGGTCCATAGAACATCAGTGATGGTCCATAGTACACCAGTGATGATCCATAGTACACCAGTGATGGCCCATAGTACACCAGTGATGGCCCATAGTACATCAGTGATGATCCATAGTACATCAGTGATGATCCACAGTACATCAGTGATGATCCACAGTACATCAGGGATGGTCCATAGTACATCAGTGATGATCCATAGTACACCAGTGATGATCCATAGTACACCAGTGATGGCCCATAGCACATCAGTGATGAACTATAGTACATCAGTGATGATCCACAGTACATCAGGGATGGTCCATAGTACATCAGTGATGATCCATAGTACACCAGTGATGATCCATAGTACACCAGTGATGGCCCATAGTACATCAGTGATGAACAATAGTACATCAGTGATGATCCACAGTACATCAGTGATGATCCATAGTACATCAGTGATGATCCACAGTACATCAGTGATGATCCACAGTACATCAGGGATGGTCCATAGTACATCAGTAATGATCCATAGTACACCAGTGATGATCCATAGTACACCAGTGATGGCCTATAGTACATCAGTGATGGCCTATAGTACATCAGTGATGAACTATAGTACATCAGTGATGATCCACAGTACATCAGTGATGATCCACAGTACATCAGGGATGGTCCATAGTACACCAGTGATGATCCACAGTACACCAGTGATGATCCATAGTACACCAGTGATGGTCCATAGTACATCAGTGATGATCTATAGTACATCAGTGATGGTCCATAGTACATCAGTGATGATCCATAGTACATCAGTGATGATCCACAGTACATCAGTGATGATCCACAGTACATCAGGGATGGTCCATAGTACATCAGTGATGATCCATAGTACACCAGTGATGATCCATAGTACACCAGTGATGGCCCATAGTACATCAGTGATGAACTATAGTACATCAGTGATGATCCACAGTACATCAGTGATGATCCACAGTACATCAGGGATGGTCCATAGTACACCAGTGATGATCCACAGTACACCAGTGATGATCCATAGTACACCAGTGATGGTCCATAGTACATCAGTGATGATCTATAGTACATCAGTGATGGTCCATAGTACATCAGTGATGATCTATAGTACATCAGTGATGATCCACAGTACATCAGTTATGATACACAGTACATCAGTGATGATCCACAGTACATCAGTGATGATCCACAATACTTCAGTGATGATCCACAGTACATCAGTGATGATCCACAGTACATCAGGGATGGTCCACAGTATATCAGTGATGATCCATAGTACATCAGTGATGGTCCATAGTACACCAGTGATGATCTATAGTACACCAGTGATGGCCCATAGTACACCAGTGATGGCCCATTGTACATCAGTGATGATCCATAGTACATCAGTGATGATCCACAGTACATCAGTGATGATCCACAGTACATCAGGGATGGTCCATAGTACATCAGTGATGATCCATAGTACACCAGTGATGATCCATAGTACACCAGTGATGGCCCATAGTACATCAGTGATGAACTATAGTACATCAGTGATGATCCACAGTACATCAGGGATGGTCCATAGTACATCAGTGATGATCCATAGTACACCAGTGATGATCCATAGTACACCAGTGATGGCCCATAGTACATCAGTGATGAACTATAGTACATCAGTGATGATCCACAGTACATCAGTGATGATCCATAGTACATCAGTGATGATCCACAGTATATCAGTGATGATCCACAGTACATCAGGGATGGTCCATAGTACATCAGTGATGATCCATAGTACACCAGTGATGATCCATAGTACACCAGTGATGGCCCATAGTACATCAGTGATGAACTATAGTACATCAGTGATGATCCACAGTACATCAGTGATGATCCACAGTACACCAGTGATGATCCACAGTACACCAGTGATGATCCATAGTACACCAGTGATGGTCCATAGTACATCAGTGATGATCTATAGTACATCAGTGATGGTCCATAGTACATCAGTGATGAGCTATAGTACATGAGTGATGATCTATAGTACATCAGTGATGATCCATAGTACACCAGTGATGATCCATAGTAGACCAGTGATGGCCCATAGTACATCAGTGATGAACTATAGTACATCAGTGATGATCCACAGTACATCAGGGATGGTCCATAGTACATCAGTGATGATCCATAGTACACCAGTGATGGCCCATAGTACATCAGTGATGAACTATAGTACATCAGTGATGATCCACAGTACATCAGTGATGATCCACAGTACATCAGGGATGGTCCATAGTACACCAGTGATGATCCACAGTACACCAGTGATGATCCATAGTACACCAGTGATGGTCCATAGTACATCAGTGATGAACTATAGTACATCAGTGATGATCCACAGTACATCAGGGATGGTCCATAGTACATCAGTGATGATCCATAGTACACCAGTGATGATCCATAGTACACCAGTGATGGCCCATAGTACATCAGTGATGAACTATAGTACATCAGTGATGATCCACAGTACATCAGTGATGATCCATAGTACATCAGTGATGATCCACAGTATATCAGTGATGATCCACAGTACATCAGGGATGGTCCATAGTACATCAGTGATGATCCATAGTACACCAGTGATGATCCATAGTACACCAGTGATGATCCATAGTACACCAGTGATGGCCCATAGTACATCAGTGATGAACTATAGTACATCAGTGATGATCCACAGTACATCAGTGATGATCCACAGTACACCAGTGATGATCCACAGTACACCAGTGATGATCCATAGTACACCAGTGATGGTCCATAGTACATCAGTGATGATCTATAGTACATCAGTGATGGTCCATAGTACATCAGTGATGAGCTATAGTACATGAGTGATGATCTATAGTACATCAGTGATGATCCATAGTACACCAGTGATGATCCATAGTACACCAGTGATGGCCCATAGTACATCAGTGATGAACTATAGTACATCAGTGATGATCCACAGTACATCAGGGATGGTCCATAGTACATCAGTGATGATCCATAGTACACCAGTGATGGCCCATAGTACATCAGTGATGAACTATAGTACATCAGTGATGATCCACAGTACATCAGTGATGATCCACAGTACATCAGGGATGGTCCATAGTACACCAGTGATGATCCACAGTACACCAGTGATGGCCCATAGTACATCAGTGATGAACTATAGTACATCAGTGATGATCCACAGTACATCAATGATGATCCATAGTACATCAGTGATGATCCACAGTATATCAGTGATGATCCACAGTACATCAGGGATGGTCCATAGTACATCAGTGATGATCCATAGTACACCAGTGATGATCCATAGTACACCAGTGATGGCCCATAGTACATCAGTGATGAACTATAGTACATCAGTGATGATCCACAGTACATCAGTGATGATCCACAGTACACCAGTGATGATCCACAGTACACCAGTGATGATCCATAGTACACCAGTGATGGTCCATAGTACATCAGTGATGATCTATAGTACATCAGTGATGGTCCATAGTACATCAGTGATGAGCTATAGTACATGAGTGATGATCTATAGTACATCAGTGATGATCCATAGTACACCAGTGATGATCCATAGTACACCAGTGATGGCCCATAGTACATCAGTGATGAACTATAGTACATCAGTGATGATCCACAGTACATCAGGGATGGTCCATAGTACATCAGTGATGATCCATAGTACACCAGTGATGGCCCATAGTACATCAGTGATGAACTATAGTACATCAGTGATGATCCACAGTACATCAGTGATGATCCACAGTACATCAGGGATGGTCCATAGTACACCAGTGATGATCCACAGTACACCAGTGATGATCCATAGTACACCAGTGATGGTCCATAGTACATCAGTGATGATCTATAGTACATCAGTGATGGTCCATAGTACATCAGTGATGATCTATATACATAGTACACCAGTGATGATCTATAGTACATCAGTGATGATCTACAGTACATCAGTTATGATCCACAGTACATTAGTGATGATCCACAGTACATCAGTGATGATCCACAATACTTCAGTGATGATCCACAGTACATCAGTGATGATCCACAGTACATCAGGGATGGTCCACAGTATATCAGTGATGATCCATAGTACATCAGTGATGGTCCATAGTACATCAGTGATGGTCCATAGTACACCAGTGATGATCCATAGTACACCAGTGATGGCCCATAGTACACCAGTGATGGCCCATAGTACATCAGTGATGATCCATAGTACACCAGTGATGGTCCATAGTACATCAGTGATGATCTATAGTACA
Organism: Rana muscosa; assembly: GCA_029206835.1. Taxonomy (NCBI): domain Eukaryota; kingdom Metazoa; phylum Chordata; class Amphibia; order Anura; family Ranidae; genus Rana; species Rana muscosa. The sequence goes on along the minus strand of CM055127.1, from coordinate 248,949 downwards.
TCAGTGATGGTCCATAGTACATCAGTGATGATCTATATACATAGTACACCAGTGATGATCTATAGTACATCAGTGATGATCTACAGTACATCAGTTATGATCCACAGTACATTAGTGATGATCCACAGTACATCAGTGATGATCCACAATACTTTAGTGATGATCCACAGTACATCAGTGATGATCCACAGTACATCAGGGATGGTCCACAGTATATCAGTGATGATCCATAGTACATCAGTGATGGTCCATAGTACATCAGTGATGGTCCATAGTACACCAGTGATGATCCATAGTACATCAGTGATGATCCACAGTACATCAGTGATGATCCACAGTACATCAGGGATGGTCCATAGTACATCAGTGATGATCCATAGTACACCAGTGATGATCCATAGTACACCAGTGATGGCCCATATTACATCAGTGATGAACTATAGTACATCAGTGATGATCCACAGTACATCAGGGATGGTCCATAGTACATCAGTGATGATCCATAGTACACCAGTGATGATCCATAGTACACCAGTGATGGCCCATAGTACATCAGTGATGAACAATAGTACATCAGTGATGATCCACAGTACATCAGTGATGATCCATAGTACATCAGTGATGATCCACAGTACATCAGTGATGATCCACAGTACATCAGGGATGGTCCATAGTACATCAGTGATGATCCATAGTACACCAGTGATGATCCATAGTACACCAGTGATGGCCTATAGTACATCAGTGATGAACTATAGTACATCTGTGATGATCCACAGTACATCAGTGATGATCCACAGTACATCAGGGATGGTCCATAGTACACCAGTGATGATCCACAGTACACCAGTGATGATCCATAGTACACCAGTGATGGTCCATAGTACATCAGTGATGATCTATAGTACATCAGTGATGGTCCATAGTACATCAGTGATGATCTATAGTACATCAGTGATGATCCACAGTACATCATTGATGATCCACAGTACATCAGTTATGATACACAGTACATCAGTGATGATCCACAGTACATCAGTGATGATCCACAATACTTCAGTGATGATCCACAGTACATCAGTGATGATCCACAGTACATCAGGAATGGTCCACAGTATATCAGTGATGATCCATAGTACATCAGTGATGGTCCATAGTACACCAGTGATGATCTATAGTACACCAGTGATGGCCCATAGTACACCAGTGATGGCCCATAGTACATCAGTGATGATCCATAGTACATCAGTGATGATCCACAGTACATCAGTGATGATCCACAGTACATCAGGGATGGTCCATAGTACATCAGTGATGATCCATAGTACACCAGTGATGATCCATAGTACACCAGTGATGGCCCATAGTACATCAGTGATGAACTATAGTACATCAGTGATGATCCACAGTACATCAGGGATGGTCCATAGTACATCAGTGATGATCCATAGTACACCAGTGATGATCCATAGTACACCAGTGATGGCCCATAGTACATCAGTGATGAACTATAGTACATCAGTGATGATCCACAGTACATCAGTGATGATCCATAGTACATCAGTGATGATCCACAGTATATCAGTGATGATCCACAGTACATCAGGGATGGTCCATAGTACATCAGTGATGATCCATAGTACACCAGTGATGATCCATAGTACACCAGTGATGGCCCATAGTACATCAGTGATGAACTATAGTACATCAGTGATGATCCACAGTACATCAGTGATGATCCACAGTACACCAGTGATGATCCACAGTACACCAGTGATGATCCATAGTACACCAGTGATGGTCCATAGTACATCAGTTATGATCTATAGTACATCAGTGATGGTCCATAGTACCTCAGTGATGAGCTATAGTACATGAGTGATGATCTATAGTACATCAGTGATGATCCATAGTACACCAGTGATGATCTATAGTACACCAGTGATGGCCCATAGTACATCAGTGATGAACTATAGTTCATCAGTGATGAACCACAGTACATCAGGGATGTCCCATAGTACATCAGTGATGATCCATAGTACACCAGTGATGATCCATAGTACACCAGTGATGGCCCATAGTACATCAGTGATGAACTATAGTACATCAGTGATGATCCACAGTACATCAGTGATGATCCATAGTACATCAGTGATGATCCACAGTACATCAGTGATGATCCACAGTACATCAGGGATGGTCCATAGTACATCAGTGATGATCCATAGTACACCAGTGATGATCCATAGTACACCAGTGATGGCCCATAGTACATCAGTGATGAACAATAGTACATCAGTGATGATCCACAGTACATCAGTGATGATCCACAGTACACCAGGGATGGTCCATAGTACACCAGTGATGATCCACAGTACACCAGTGATGATCCATAGTACACCAGTGATGGTCCATAGTACATCAGTGATGATCTATAGTACATCAGTGATGGTCCATAGTACATCAGTGATGATCTATAGTACATCAGTGATGATCTATAGTACATCAGTGATGATCCATAGTACATCAGTGATGATCCACAGTACATCAGTGATGGTCCACAGTACATCAGGGATGGTCCAAAGTACATCAGTGATGATCCATAGTACACCAGTGATGGCCCATAGTACATCAGTGATGGTCCATAGTACATCAGTGATGATCCATAGTACATCAGTGATGATCCATAGTACACCAGTGATGGCCCATAGTACACCAGTGATGGCCCATAGTACATCAGTGATGATCTATAGTACATCAGTGATGGTCCATAGTACCTCAGTGATGAGCTATAGTACATGAGTGATGATCTATAGTACATCAGTGATGATCCATAGTACACCAGTGATGATCCATAGTAAAAACAAGTGATGGCCCATAGTACATCAGTGATGAACTATAGTTCATCAGTGATGATCCACAGTACATCAGGGATGTCCCATAGTACATCAGTGATGATCCATAGTACACCAGTGATGATCCATAGTACACCAGTGATGGCCCATAGTACATCAGTGATGAACTATAGTACATCAGTGATGATCCACAGTACATCAGTGATGATCCATAGTACATCAGTGATGATCCACAGTACATCAGTGATGATCCACAGTACATCAGGGATGGTCCATAGTACATCAGTGATGATCCATAGTACACCAGTGATGATCCATAGTACACCAGTGATGGCCCATAGTACATCAGTGATGAACTATAGTACATCAGTGATGATCCACAGTACATCAGTGATGATCCACAGTACACCAGGGATGGTCCATAGTACACCAGTGATGATCCACAGTACACCAGTGATGATCCATAGTACACCAGTGATGGTCCATAGTACATCAGTGATGATCTATAGTACATCAGTGATGGTCCATAGTACATCAGTGATGATCTATAGTACATCAGTGATGATCTATAGTACATCAGTGATGATCCATAGTACATCAGTGATGATCCACAGTACATCAGTGATGGTCCACAGTACATCAGGGATGGTCCAAAGTACATCAGTGATGATCCATAGTACACCAGTGATGGCCCATAGTACATCAGTGATGGTCCATAGTACATCAGTGATGATCCATAGTACATCAGTGATGATCCATAGTACACCAGTGATGGCCCATAGTACACCAGTGATGGCCCATAGTACATCAGTGATGATCCACAGTACATCAGTGATGATCCATAGTACATCAGTGATGATCCACAGTACATCAGTGATGATCCACAGTACATCAGGGATGGTCCATAGTACATCAGTGATGATCCATAGTACACCAGTGATGATCCATAGTACACCAGTGATGGCCCATAGTACATCAGTGATGAACTATAGTACATCAGTGATGATCCACAGTACATCAGTGATGATCCACAGTACATCAGGGATGGTCCATAGTACACCAGTGATGATCCACAGTACACCAGTGATGATCCATAGTACACCAGTGATGGTCCATAGTACATCAGTGATGATCTATAGTACATCAGTGATGGTCCATAGTACATCAGTGATGATCTATAGTACATCAGTGATGATCCACAGTACATCAGTTATGATACACAGTACATTAGTGATGATCCACAGTACATCAGTGATGATCCACAATACTTCAGTGATGATCCACAGTACATCAGTGATGATCCACAGTACATCAGGGATGGTCCACAGTATATCAGTGATGATCCATAGTACATCAGTGATGGTCCATAGAACATCAGTGATGGTCCATAGTACACCAGTGATGATCCATAGTACACCAGTGATGGCCCATAGTACACCAGTGATGGCCCATAGTACATCAGTGATGATCCATAGTACATCAGTGATGATCCACAGTACATCAGTGATGATCCACAGTACATCAGGAATGGTCCATAGTACATCAGTGATGATCCATAGTACACCAGTGATGATCCATAGTACACCAGTGATGGCCCATAGTACATCAGTGATGAACTATAGTACATCAGTGATGATCCACAGTACATCAGGGATGGTCCATAGTACATCAGTGATGATCCATAGTACACCAGTGATGATCCATAGTACACCAGTGATGGCCCATAGTACATCAGTGATGAACAATAGTACATCAGTGATGATCCACAGTACATCAGTGATGATCCATAGTACATCAGTGATGATCCACAGTACATCAGTGATGATCCACAGTACATCAGGGATGGTCCATAGTACATCAGTGATGATCCATAGTACACCAGTGATGATCTATAGTACACCAGTGATGGCCTATAGTACATCAGTGATGGCCTATAGTACATCAGTGATGAACTATAGTACATCAGTGATGATCCACAGTACATCAGTGATGATCCACAGTACATCAGGGATGGTCCATAGTACACCAGTGATGATCCACAGTACACCAGTGATGATCCATAGTACACCAGTGATGGTCCATAGTACATCAGTGATGATCTATAGTACATCAGTGATGGTCCATAGTACATCAGTGATGATCCATAGTACATCAGTGATGATCCACAGTACATCAGTGATGATCCACAGTACATCAGGGATGGCCCATAGTACATCAGTGATGATCCATAGTACACCAGTGATGATCCATAGTACACCAGTGATGGCCCATAGTACATCAGTGATGAACTATAGTACATCAGTGATGATCCACAGTACATCAGTGATGATCCACAGTACATCAGGGATGGTCCATAGTACACCAGTGATGATCCACAGTACACCAGTGATGATCCATAGTACACCAGTGATGGTCCATAGTACATCAGTGATGATCTATAGTACATCAGTTATGGTCCATAGTACATCAGTGATGATCTATAGTACATCAGTGATGATCCACAGTACATCAGTTATGATACACAGTACATCAGTGATGATCCACAGTACATCAGTGATGATCCACAATACTTCAGTGATGATCCACAGTACATCAGTGATGATCCACAGTACATCAGGGATGGTCCACAGTATATCAGTGATGATCCATAGTACATCAGTGATGGTCCATAGTACACCAGTGATGATCTATAGTACACCAGTGATGGCCCATAGTACACCAGTGATGGCCCATAGTACATCAGTGATGATCCATAGTACATCAGTGATGATCCACAGTACATCAGTGATGATCCACAGTACATCAGGGATGGTCCATAGTACATCAGTGATGATCCATAGTACACCAGTGATGATCCATAGTACACCAGTGATGGCCCATAGTACATCAGTGATGAACTATAGTACATCAGTGATGATCCACAGTACATCAGGGATGGTCCATAGTACATCAGTGATGATCCATAGTACACCAGTGATGATCCATAGTACACCAGTGATGGCCCATAGTACATCAGTGATGAACTATAGTACATCAGTGATGATCCACAGTACATCAGTGATGATCCATAGTACATCAGTGATGATCCACAGTATATCAGTGATGATCCACAGTACATCAGGGATGGTCCATAGTACATCAGTGATGATCCATAGTACACCAGTGATGATCCATAGTACACCAGTGATGGCCCATAGTACATCAGTGATGAACTATAGTACATCAGTGATGATCCACAGTACATCAGTGATGATCCACAGTACACCAGTGATGATCCACAGTACACCAGTGATGATCCATAGTACACCAGTGATGGTCCATAGTACATCAGTGATGATCTATAGTACATCAGTGATGGTCCATAGTACCTCAGTGATGAGCTATAGTACATGAGTGATGATCTATAGTACATCAGTGATGATCCATAGTACACCAGTGATGATCCATAGTACACCAGTGATGGCCCATAGTACATCAGTGATGAACTATAGTACATCAGTGATGATCCACAGTACATCAGGGATGTCCCATAGTACATCAGTGATGATCCATATTACACCAGTGATGATCCATAGTACACCAGTGATGGCCCATAGTACATCAGTGATGAACTATAGTACATCAGTGATGATCCACAGTACATCAGTGATGATCCATAGTACATCAGTGATGATCCACAGTACATCAGTGATGATCCACAGTACATCAGGGATGGTCCATAGTACATCAGTGATGATCCATAGTACACCAGTGATGATCCATAGTACACCAGTGATGGCCCATAGTACATCAGTGATGAACTATAGTACATCAGTGATGATCCACAGTACATCAGTGATGATCCACAGTACACCAGGGATGGTCCATAGTACACCAGTGATGATCCACAGTACACCAGTGATGATCCATAGTACACCAGTGATGGTCCATAGTACATCAGTGATGATCTATAGTACATCAGTGATGGTCCATAGTACATCAGTGATGATCTATAGTACATCAGTGATGATCTATAGTACATCAGTGATGATCCATAGTACATCAGTGATGATCCACAGTACATCAGTGATGGTCCACAGTACATCAGGGATGGTCCAAAGTACATCGGTGATGATCCATAGTACACCAGTGATGGCCCATAGTACATCAGTGATGGTCCATAGTACATCAGTGATGATCCATAGTACATCAGTGATGATCCATAGTACACCAGTGATGGCCCATAGTACACCAGTGATGGCCCATAGTACATCAGTGATGATCCACAGTACATCAGTGATGATCCATAGTACATCAGTGATGATCCACAGTACATCAGTGATGATCCACAGTACATCAGGGATGGTCCATAGTACATCAGTGATGATCCATAGTACACCAGTGATGATCCATAGTACACCAGTGATGGCCCATAGTACATCAGTGATGAACTATAGTACATCAGTGATGATCCACAGTACATCAGTGATGATCCACAGTACATCAGGGATGGTCCATAGTACACCAGTGATGATCCACAGTACACCAGTGATGATCCATAGTACACCAGTGATGGTCCATAGTACATCAGTGATGATCTATAGTACATCAGTGATGGTCCATAGTACATCAGTGATGATCTATAGTACATCAGTGATGATCCACAGTACATCAGTTATGATACACAGTACATTAGTGATGATCCACAGTACATCAGTGATGATCCACAATACTTCAGTGATGATCCACAGTACATCAGTGATGATCCACAGTACATCAGGGATGGTCCACAGTATATCAGTGATGATCCATAGTACATCAGTGATGGTCCATAGAACATCAGTGATGGTCCATAGTACACCAGTGATGATCCATAGTACACCAGTGATGGCCCATAGTACACCAGTGATGGCCCATAGTACATCAGTGATGATCCATAGTACATCAGTGATGATCCACAGTACATCAGTGATGATCCACAGTACATCAGGGATGGTCCATAGTACATCAGTGATGATCCATAGTACACCAGTGATGATCCATAGTACACCAGTGATGGCCCATAGCACATCAGTGATGAACTATAGTACATCAGTGATGATCCACAGTACATCAGGGATGGTCCATAGTACATCAGGGATGATCCATAGTACACCAGTGATGATCCATAGTACACCAGTAATGGCCCATAGTACATCAGTGATGAACAATAGTACATCAGTGATGATCCACAGTACATCAGTGATGATCCATAGTACATCAGTGATGATCCACAGTACATCAGTGATGATCCACAGTACATCAGGGATGGTCCATAGTACATCAGTAATGATCCATAGTACACCAGTGATGATCCATAGTACACCAGTGATGGCCTATAGTACATCAGTGATGGCCTATAGTACATCAGTGATGAACTATAGTACATCAGTGATGATCCACAGTACATCAGTGATGATCCACAGTACATCAGGGATGGTCCATAGTACACCAGTGATGATCCACAGTACACCAGTGATGATCCATAGTACACCAGTGATGGTCCATAGTACATCAGTGATGATCTATAGTACATCAGTGATGGTCCATAGTACATCAGTGATGATCCATAGTACATCAGTGATGATCCACAGTACATCAGTGATGATCCACAGTACATCAGGGATGGTCCATAGTACATCAGTGATGATCCATAGTACACCAGTGATGATCCATAGTACACCAGTGATGGCCCATAGTACATCAGTGATGAACTATAGTACATCAGTGATGATCCACAGTACATCAGTGATGATCCACAGTACATCAGGGATGGTCCATAGTACACCAGTGATGATCCACAGTACACCAGTGATGATCCATAGTACACCAGTGATGGTCCATAGTACATCAGTGATGATCTATAGTACATCAGTGATGGTCCATAGTACATCAGTGATGATCTATAGTACATCAGTGATGATCCACAGTACATCAGTTATGATACACAGTACATCAGTGATGATCCACAGTACATCAGTGATGATCCACAATACTTCAGTGATGATCCACAGTACATCAGTGATGATCCACAGTACATCAGGGATGGTCCACAGTATATCAGTGATGATCCATAGTACATCAGTGATGGTCCATAGTACACCAGTGATGATCTATAGTACACCAGTGATGGCCCATAGTACACCAGTGATGGCCCATTGTACATCAGTGATGATCCATAGTACATCAGTGATGATCCACAGTACATCAGTGATGATCCACAGTACATCAGGGATGGTCCATAGTACATCAGTGATGATCCATAGTACACCAGTGATGATCCATAGTACACCAGTGATGGCCCATAGTACATCAGTGATGAACTATAGTACATCAGTGATGATCCACAGTACATCAGGGATGGTCCATAGTACATCAGTGATGATCCATAGTACACCAGTGATGATCCATAGTACACCAGTGATGGCCCATAGTACATCAGTGATGAACTATAGTACATCAGTGATGATCCACAGTACATCAGTGATGATCCATAGTACATCAGTGATGATCCACAGTATATCAGTGATGATCCACAGTACATCAGGGATGGTCCATAGTACATCAGTGATGATCCATAGTACACCAGTGATGATCCATAGTACACCAGTGATGGCCCATAGTACATCAGTGATGAACTATAGTACATCAGTGATGATCCACAGTACATCAGTGATGATCCACAGTACACCAGTGATGATCCACAGTACACCAGTGATGATCCATAGTACACCAGTGATGGTCCATAGTACATCAGTGATGATCTATAGTACATCAGTGATGGTCCATAGTACATCAGTGATGAGCTATAGTACATGAGTGATGATCTATAGTACATCAGTGATGATCCATAGTACACCAGTGATGATCCATAGTAGACCAGTGATGGCCCATAGTACATCAGTGATGAACTATAGTACATCAGTGATGATCCACAGTACATCAGGGATGGTCCATAGTACATCAGTGATGATCCATAGTACACCAGTGATGGCCCATAGTACATCAGTGATGAACTATAGTACATCAGTGATGATCCACAGTACATCAGTGATGATCCACAGTACATCAGGGATGGTCCATAGTACACCAGTGATGATCCACAGTACACCAGTGATGATCCATAGTACACCAGTGATGGTCCATAGTACATCAGTGATGAACTATAGTACATCAGTGATGATCCACAGTACATCAGGGATGGTCCATAGTACATCAGTGATGATCCATAGTACACCAGTGATGATCCATAGTACACCAGTGATGGCCCATAGTACATCAGTGATGAACTATAGTACATCAGTGATGATCCACAGTACATCAGTGATGATCCATAGTACATCAGTGATGATCCACAGTATATCAGTGATGATCCACAGTACATCAGGGATGGTCCATAGTACATCAGTGATGATCCATAGTACACCAGTGATGATCCATAGTACACCAGTGATGATCCATAGTACACCAGTGATGGCCCATAGTACATCAGTGATGAACTATAGTACATCAGTGATGATCCACAGTACATCAGTGATGATCCACAGTACACCAGTGATGATCCACAGTACACCAGTGATGATCCATAGTACACCAGTGATGGTCCATAGTACATCAGTGATGATCTATAGTACATCAGTGATGGTCCATAGTACATCAGTGATGAGCTATAGTACATGAGTGATGATCTATAGTACATCAGTGATGATCCATAGTACACCAGTGATGATCCATAGTACACCAGTGATGGCCCATAGTACATCAGTGATGAACTATAGTACATCAGTGATGATCCACAGTACATCAGGGATGGTCCATAGTACATCAGTGATGATCCATAGTACACCAGTGATGGCCCATAGTACATCAGTGATGAACTATAGTACATCAGTGATGATCCACAGTACATCAGTGATGATCCACAGTACATCAGGGATGGTCCATAGTACACCAGTGATGATCCACAGTACACCAGTGATGGCCCATAGTACATCAGTGATGAACTATAGTACATCAGTGATGATCCACAGTACATCAGTGATGATCCATAGTACATCAGTGATGATCCACAGTATATCAGTGATGATCCACAGTACATCAGGGATGGTCCATAGTACATCAGTGATGATCCATAGTACACCAGTGATGATCCATAGTACACCAGTGATGGCCCATAGTACATCAGTGATGAACTATAGTACATCAGTGATGATCCACAGTACATCAGTGATGATCCACAGTACACCAGTGATGATCCACAGTACACCAGTGATGATCCATAGTACACCAGTGATGGTCCATAGTACATCAGTGATGATCTATAGTACATCAGTGATGGTCCATAGTACATCAGTGATGAGCTATAGTACATGAGTGATGATCTATAGTACATCAGTGATGATCCATAGTACACCAGTGATGATCCATAGTACACCAGTGATGGCCCATAGTACATCAGTGATGAACTATAGTACATCAGTGATGATCCACAGTACATCAGGGATGGTCCATAGTACATCAGTGATGATCCATAGTACACCAGTGATGGCCCATAGTACATCAGTGATGAACTATAGTACATCAGTGATGATCCACAGTACATCAGTGATGATCCACAGTACATCAGGGATTGTCCATAGTACACCAGTGATGATCCACAGTACACCAGTGATGATCCATAGTACACCAGTGATGGTCCATAGTACATCAGTGATGATCTATAGTACATCAGTGATGGTCCATAGTACATCAGTGATGATCTATATACATAGTACACCAGTGATGATCTATAGTACATCAGTGATGATCTACAGTACATCAGTTATGATCCACAGTACATTAGTGATGATCCACAGTACATCAGTGATGATCCACAATACTTCAGTGATGATCCACAGTACATCAGTGATGATCCACAGTACATCAGGGATGGTCCACAGTATATCAGTGATGATCCATAGTACATCAGTGATGGTCCATAGTACATCAGTGATGGTCCATAGTACACCAGTGATGATCCATAGTACACCAGTGATGGCCCATAGTACACCAGTGATGGCCCATAGTACATCAGTGATGATCCATAGTACATCAGTGATGATCCACAGTACATCAGTGATGATCCACAGTACATCAGGGATGGTCCATAGTACATCAGTGATAATCCATAGTACACCAGTGATGATCCATAGTACACCAGTGATGGCCCATAGTACATCAGTGATGAACTATAGTACATCAGTGATGATCCACAGTACATCAGGGATGGTCCATAGTACATCAGTGATGATCCATAGTACACCAGTGATGATCCATAGTACACCAGTGATGGCCCATAGTACATCAGTGATGAACAATAGTACATCAGTGATGATCCACAGTACATCAGTGATGATCCATAGTACATCAGTGATGATCCACAGTACATCAGTGATGATCCACAGTACATCAGGGATGGTCCATAGTACATCAGTGATGATCCAGAGTACACCAGTGATGATCCATAGTACACCAGTGATGGCCTATAGTACATCAGTGATGAACTGTAGTACATCAGTGATGATCCACAGTACATCAGTGATGATCCACAGTACATCAGGGATGGTCCATAGTACACCAGTGATGATCCACAGTACACCAGTGATGATCCATAGTACACCAGTGATGGTCCATAGTACATCAGTGATGATCTATAGTACATCAGTGATGGTCCATAGTACATCAGTGATGATCTATAGTACATCAGTGATGATCCACAGTACATCAGTTATGATACACAGTACATCAGTGATGATCCACAGTACATCAGTGATGATCCACAGTACATCAGGGATGATCCACAGTACATCAGGGATGGTCCATAGTACATCAGTGATGATCCATAGTACACCAGTGATGATCCATAGTACACCAGTGATGGCCCATAGTACATCAGTGATGAACTATAGTACATCAGTGATGATCCACAGTACATCAGGGATGGTCCATAGTACATCAGTGATGATCCATAGTATACCAGTGATGATCCATAGTACACCAGTGATGGCCCATAGTACATCAGTGATGAACTATAGTACATCAGTGATGATTCACAGTACATCAGTGATGATCCATAGTACATCAGTGATGATCCACAGTATATCAGTGATGATCCACAGTACATCAGGGATGGTCCATAGTACATCAGTGATGATCCATAGTACACCAGTGATGATCCATAGTACAACAGTGATGGCCCATAGTACATCAGTGATGAACTATAGTACATCAGTGATGATCCACAGTACATCAGTGATGATCCACAGTACACCAGTGATGATCCACAGTACACCAGTGATGATCCATATGTGACAGGGGGTCACTTTGGACACAGGGTTAGCAAGGAAACAATGGACTTTGAGAATATATATGGCTTGGATTGCTTAAAATGGGTCTGTAATATTTATCCACCATATTCCCCATTTACCTGCAAAGAACTATCTACTGTTTTATGAACTCAACAGGTTAAATTAAGAGAGGCTGATGTGTCTCCTGTCTCCTTGTGTAATGCTAATGAGCCCCACCTATGTTACAGGCCCTTTCATTGTGTTGATGTGGATTGGAGCTTGGTAAAGCGTCTGGCTCCATATTATGGGATGTGGAAGTGTCTTCTGTGAGGAGGGGGGGGGATCAACCCTCCTGCCTAAGACTGTTTATCAAAGGAGAAGTTTGAACACACCTGACCTGTATTACCATTGTCATTGGACAGTTTAACCCGCCCTGTTCCCCAAAGGATGGGGGGGAGGGTTTTGAAGAGAAATGTGTTACCATGTGTTTTGAAAATAAAGGCATTCCCTGTTTTGGAACTTGAATACAGAGCGTTGTCTCGTATCTGGGGGGAGAACCATTCGTATGGGGTCTTATTCAGCTGGTTGGAGTGTCTGGTGGCTGTCGTGTGGTTGGAAAGGGAATATCCTAACGGTGTTAACCCCTTTCATACTTGGGGTGCCGTTACAATTGGTGGCAGCAGTGGGATTGATCCCCACAGCCGGAAGGACAGCTACAAGAGGACACAGGCCAATGGAAGCACAGTATGAACGGCTAAAGCGTTCTACCCTCAAAGACTTACTGGAGAACCGGGGAAGACCGGCCAACAACCGTAAGAAGAGGGACATTATCAGAGAACTAGTCGAAATGGATGGAGCTGAAAGACCCAACATAACCGAAAGGCCCAGCATAACAGACAGGACACCCGAAGAGGCAAGTTTTGATCGGGCTGTTAACATAAGACTGGCACATTATGGTCCTAACCCTACAGCGGAGATCATAGACCGAGTTATAGCGGCTGTGGATGTAAATTTGCTACAGCAAAGAGGTTCTGCAGCAGCAGAAGTCAGAGCAGCACCAACTGAAAGGAGAAAGATACATTTTACTGCTTTTAAAAATTTCATTGAAACTGAAGGAGAGATTGATGGGTACCTTGCTGATTTTGAACGGCAATGTGCCCTACACCGGGTGCCCACAGAGGAATGGGTTACCATTTTGTCTGGGAAACTGTCTGGCCGGGCCAGTGAAGCGTTCAGGGCCATCCCAGACGAGGATATTATGAACTATGGACTGGTAAAAGAAACACTGTTGGCCAGGTATGCCGTCACACCGGAGGCATATCGGAGGCGGTTCCGAGAGACGAGCAAGCAGACTGGAGACTCGTATACCGAGTGGGCATGCCGCCTACACCGCACGGCCTCTCACTGGGTCGCTGGGTGCCAAGCAGAATCCGGGGAAGAGGTGCTGCAGGTGTTCCTGCTGGAGCACTTCTTTGCCAACTGTCCCTGGAAGTCAGAGAGTGGGTCCGGGACCGAAAACCTTTCACCTTGCCTGAAGCAGCTCGCTTGGCGGATGAATACACAGACGCCCGCAAACTGGATACCCCTGTGGTCAAGGCAACAGCTCGGGTGGATTATCGATCAACGGCACCCCCTCCGGCTATCGCCTATCAACCACAGTCGTACCGCCCTACAGCACCACCTCCAGCGGCCACTTATTCTCAGCAGCCCAGGTTCAACTCCCAGGACTACCCACAACCCATCAGGTGTTTCGGGTGTAAACAGCTAGGGCACAAAAAGCCAGACTGTCCGTTGAATCCAGCCAGGCAGTCCCAGTCATGGAGACAGCCAGCAAGGGGGAACCCCCACACATCCATGCCTGCGGCCCACTGCGTTGAGGAGGAAGAACATTGGAGCGTCCTGCACGAGGCTGATCCAATACAAGCAGCTAACCGGGACAACAGGCAGCAACACAGGCAGACGGTCCGGGTTAATGGAATGGTAGCCAATGGCTTACGTGATAGTGGCGCTACCATGACCCTACTACAGAAGAACCTCATCCCAGAGAGCCAACACACCGGAGACACTGTAGCCGTAAGAGTAGCGGGAGGTACCGTCTTCCGGCTACCTGTTGCCCGTGTTCACCTGGATTGGGGGGTTGGTTCGGGACACGTGAATGTGGGGGTGATGAAGGATTTGCCAGCGGATGTACTACTGGGGAATGATTTGGGCCCCCTCCTTTCTGCTTATGCCCCGATGGGCCCCGATGAAGTCAACCCCGTGACTACCCGTGCCCAGACACGTACTGCTGGAACCGGCCCGCTTGATGCTGAGACACAGGTGAGACTACCTTCCCCGACACGTACCTTAGATCAGGCGCTCTTAGGCTGGGATACCCCAGAAGCATTCGGGAGGGAAACTCGGGAGGACCCGACCTTACACAAGTATAGGGCTAAGGCAGACACTCAGGAAAGGGGAATAGATGGGGAGCTTTTTGAATGGGTGGGGGATAGACTGTACAGGATCCCTAAGCCAGCTCGGAGAAGTAAGGCCCCTTCGCAGAAACGACAGCTGGTGGTACCTAAGAAATACCAGCTGGAGATTCTGCGAATCGGGCATGATGTACCGCTAGCAGGACATCTAGGGTTCCGTCGCACAGCCCATAGGATCACACAGAATTTCTTCTGGCCCAATTTTAGCCAGGATGTGCGACAATATTGCAAAACGTGTGACACATGTCAACGGATAGGTAAGAGGGGGGACCACCCTAAGGCTAAACTCATATCCATGCCTATTATTGGGGAGCCCTTTTACCGCATAGCCGTTGACATTGTGGGTCCCCTGGCCAGGCCTAGTCCATCCGGGAAGAAATATATTCTCACCGTGGTGGACTACGCCACCCGTTACCCAGAGGCAGTGGCTATGTCTAACATTGAAGCAGAGACAGTAGCTGATGCCCTGGTTAAGATTTTTACCAGAGTGGGGTTCCCTAAGGAGATTCTCTCTGACCAGGGAACCCAGTTTACCGCGGTGCTCACCCAGCAGTTGTGGAAGGTGTGCAATATTAAGCCCTTGCTGAGCTCACCTTACCACCCCCAGACTAATGGTCTCTGCGAACGCTTTAACGGGACCCTCAAGCAAATGCTGAGGACCTTTTCGGACGCTTGCAGAGACTGGGAGAGATTCCTGCCTCACCTGTTATTTGCGTACAGAGAGGTACCCCAGGAATCTACGGGGTTCTCGCCCTTCGAGTTGCTCTATGGGAGAAGGGTCCGCGGACCCCTCGACCTCATCAGAGGACACTGGGAGGGAGAGACAGAGCAAGAAGGGACCCCCATAGTGCCCTACGTTCTGGAACTCCGGGACCGCATGGAGCAACTGTCTCTGATGGTAAGGGAGAATCTCCAGGCGGCCCAGGGAAGACAGAAGAGATGGTACGATCGGGGGGCCCGACAGCGTATCTTCCAGGTTGGGCAGAAGGTCTTAGTGCTCAAGCCTGTGAAGACCGACAAGATGCAGGCATCTTGGCAGGGCCCGTATAAAGTAGTAGCCCAGGTATGTGATACTACCTATGTTATTGCCAGCTGTGCAGATGAAAGAATCCAGCGAACCTTTCATGTGAACATGCTGAAGGAGTATCAGGAACGGCAGGAGGATGTTGCTGCAGTATGTGCCCCTGCTGCGGACGACTCAGAAGGTCTACCCCTCCCTGACTTACTAGAGAGAGAGCCCCAGACTGATCTCATTAGCCTTGTGCAGCTAGGAGACCGATTAAGCCCCCCAAAGAAGGAACAGGCTAAGAGGCTTCTGTGGGAGAAACAGGCGACGTTCTCCCAAAAACCGGGCTATACGACCCTGGCTGTGCATAAGGTAGAGACCCCTGGACAAGCACCCCTTCGCCAGCCCCCTACCGTATCCCTGAAGCAGTCCGAGAAGAAATGCGGAAGGAGATACAGGAGATGATTCAGTTAGGAGTCATTGAGCCTTCTGACAGCCCTTGGGCCTCACCTGTAGTCCTGGTGCCTAAGAAAGACGGAACTACCCGGTTCTGTGTAGACTACAGGCGACTCAATGAGAAGACCACCACCGATGCCTACCCGATGCCCAGGGTAGACGAACTGCTAGATCGGATAGCCAGGGGACGTTATTTAACTACAATAGACCTGTGTAAAGGTTATTGGCAGATCCCCCTGGCCGAGGATGCTATCCCCAAGTCGGCATTTGTTACCCCATTTGGCCTGTACCAGTCTAGGGTCATGCCATTTGGGATGAAAAATGCCCCGGCCACCTTCCAACGTATGGTGGATAGGCTCCTCGATGGCTTCCAGGATTTTGCATGTGCATACCTGGATGACATTGCGATCTACAGTGGGTCTTGGGAGGAGCACCTGGTGCATGTAGGGGTGGTTCTGGACAAAATTCGGGCCGCAGGCCTGACCTTGAAACCAGACAAGTGCCATCTAGGTATGGCGGAGGTGCAGTACCTGGGACACCGAGTGGGGTGTGGGAACCAGAGACCAGAGCCAGCCAAGGTAGAGGCAGTAGCTAACTGGCCCACGCCCCGTACTAAGACCCAGGTATTAGCCTTCTTGGGAACTGCAGGGTATTACCGACGTTTTGTCGCTAATTATAGTGCTATCGCCAAACCCCTGACGGACCTGACGAAAAAGAATTTACCTAGGCAGGTCCTGTGGTCTCCAGCTTGTGAAACCGCGTTTCTAGCCCTCAAACAAGCACTTGTAAATGCTCCTGTCTTGGCTTGGCTGCCCCAGTACCTAACAAACGCTTTCTTGTCCACACAGATGCTTCCATGTTTGGACTGGGGGCGGTGCTGAGCCAAGTTGGGGAAGATGGAGGAGAACACCCTGTCGCATACCTGAGTAGAAAGCTATTACCCCGGGAAGTGAGCTATGCGGCAGTGGAGAAGGAATGTTTGGCCCTGGTCTGGGCCCTTAAAAAGTTGAACCCTTACTTATACGGACAGGAATTTTCACTGGTCACCGACCACAACCCATTGGTCTGGCTTAACCGGGTCTCAGGAGACAATGGCAGGTTGTTGCGGTGGAGCCTAGCCCTACAACCTTACAATTTCACCATCAGCTACCGACCCGGTAAGCAAAATGGCAATGCTGATGGGTTGTCCCGGCAAACAGACGTCATCTCGGGCCCCTAGTGGTGATGGGTTGTCCAGACATTAGAAGAATGGAACTATGGACTAACTTCGGAATCAACCCATCTGGGGTCCACTCCTCTGTTAGTCTCCTGCCGAAAGGGGAGATGTGTGACAGGGGGTCACTTTGGACACAGGGTTAGCAAGGAAACAATGGACATTGAGAATATATATGGCTTGGATTGCTTAAAATGGGTCTGTAATATTTATCCACCATATTCCCCATTTACCTGCAAAGAACTATCTACTGTTTTATGAACTCAACAGGTTAAATTAAGAGAGGCTGATGTGTCTCCTGTCTCCTTGTGTAATGCTAATGAGCCCCACCTATGTTACAGGCCCTTTCATTGTGTTGATGTGGATTGGAGCTTGGTAAAGCGTCTGGCTCCATATTATGGGATGTGGAAGTGTCTTCTGTGAGGAGGGGGGGGATCAACCCTCCTGCCTAAGACTGTTTATCAAAGGAGAAGTTTGAACACACCTGACCTGTATTACCATTGTCATTGGACAGTTTAACCCGCCCTGTTCCCCAAAGGATGGGGGGGAGGGTTTTGAAGAGAAATGTGTTACCATGTGTTTTGAAAATAAAGGCATTCCCAGTTTTGGAACTTCAATACAGAGCGTTGTCTCGTATCTGGGGGGAGAACCATTCGTATGGGGTCTTATTCAGCTGGTTGGAGTGTCTGGTGGCTGTCGTGTGGTTGGAAAGGGAATATCCTAACGGTGTTAACCCCTTTCATACTTGGGGTGCCGTTACAATTGGTGGCAGCAGTGGGATTGATCCCCACAGCCGGAAGGACAGCTACAAGAGGACACAGGCCAATGGAAGCACAGTATGAACGGCTAAAGCGTTCTACCCTCAAAGACTTACTGGAGAACCGGGGAAGACCGGCCAGTACACCAGTGATGGTCCATAGTACATCAGTGATGATCTATAGTACATCAGTGATGGTCCATAGTACATCAGTGATGAGCTATAGTACATGAGTGATGATCTATAGTACATCAGTGATGATCCATAGTACACCAGTGATGATCCATAGTACACCAGTGATGGCCCATAGTACATCAGTGATGAACTATAGTACATCAGTGATGATCCACAGTACATCAGGGATGGTCCATAGTACATCAGTGATGATCCATAGTACACCAGTGATGGCCCATAGTACATCAGTGATGAACTATAGTACATCAGTGATGATCCACAATACATCAGTGATGATCCACAGTACATCAGGGATGGTCCATAGTACACCAGTGATGATCCACAGTACACCAGTGATGATCCATAGTACACCAGTGATGGTCCATAGTACATCAGTGATGATCTATAGTACATCAGTGATGGTCCATAGTACATCAGTGATGATCTATATACATAGTACACCAGTGATGATCTATAGTACATCAGTGATGATCTACAGTACATCAGTTATGATCCACAGTACATTAGTGATGATCCACAGTACATCAGTGATGATCCACAATACTTCAGTGATGATCCACAGTACATCAGTGATGATCCACAGTACATCAGGGATGGTCCACAGTATATCAGTGATGATCCATAGTACATCAGTGATGGTCCATAGTACATCAGTGATGGTCCATAGTACACCAGTGATGATCCATAGTACACCAGTGATGGCCCATAGTACACCAGTGATGGCCCATAGTACATCAGTGATGATCCATAGTACATCAGTGATGATCCACAGTACATCAGTGATGATCCACAGTACATCAGGGATGGTCCATAGTACATCAGTGATGATCCATAGTACACCAGTGATGATCCATAGTACACCAGTGATGGCCCATAGTACATCAGTGATGAACTATAGTACATCAGTGATGATCCACAGTACATCAGGGATGGTCCATAGTACATCAGTGATGATCCATAGTACACCAGTGATGATCCATAGTACACCAGTGATGGCCCATAGTACATCAGTGATGAACAATAGTACATCAGTGATGATCCACAGTACATCAGTGATGATCCATAGTACATCAGTGATGATCCACAGTACATCAGTGATGATCCACAGTACATCAGGGATGGTCCATAGTACATCAGTGATGATCCATAGTACACCAGTGATGATCCATAGTACACCAGTGATGGCCTATAGTACATCAGTGATGAACTATAGTACATCAGTGATGATCCACAGTACATCAGTGATGATCCACAGTACATCAGGGATGGTCCATAGTACACCAGTGATGATCCACAGTACACCAGTGATGATCCATAGTACACCAGTGATGGTCCATAGTACATCAGTGATGATCTATAGTACATCAGTGATGGTCCATAGTACATCAGTGATGATCTATAGTACATCAGTGATGATCCACAGTACATCAGTGATGATCCACAGTACATCAGTGATGATCCACAGTACATCAGTTATGATACACAGTACATCAGTGATGATCCACAGTACATCAGTGATGATCCACAATACTTCAGTGATGATCCACAGTACATCAGTGATGATCCACAGTACATCAGGAATGGTCCACAGTATATCAGTGATGATCCATAGTACATCAGTGATGGT
The DNA here is from genome assembly GCA_029206835.1 of Rana muscosa. NCBI lineage: Eukaryota > Metazoa > Chordata > Amphibia > Anura > Ranidae > Rana > Rana muscosa. Next base: position 228,026 of record CM055127.1, on the reverse strand, counting down.
CCATAGTACACCAGTGATGATCTATAGTACACCAGTGATGGCCCATAGTACACCAGTGATGGCCCATAGTACATCAGTGATGATCCATAGTACACCAGTGATGGCCCATAGTACATCAGTGATGAACTATAGTACATCAGTGATGATCCACAGTACATCAGTGATGATCCACAGTACATCAGGGATGGTCCATAGTACACCAGTGATGATCCACAGTACACCAGTGATGATCCATAGTACACCAGTGATGGTCCATAGTACATCAGTGATGATCTATAGTACATCAGTGATGGTCCATAGTACATCAGTGATGATCTATATACATAGTACACCAGTGATGATCTATAGTACATCAGTGATGATCTACAGTACATCAGTTATGATCCACAGTACATTAGTGATGATCCACAGTACATCAGTGATGATCCACAATACTTCAGTGATGATCCACAGTACATCAGTGATGATCCACAGTACATCAGGGATGGTCCACAGTATATCAGTGATGATCCATAGTACATCAGTGATGGTCCATAGTACATCAGTGATGGTCCATAGTACACCAGTGATGATCCATAGTACACCAGTGATGGCCCATAGTACACCAGTGATGGCCCATAGTACATCAGTGATGAACTATAGTACATCAGTGATGATCCACAGTACATCAGTGATGATCCACAGTACACCAGTGATGATCCACAGTACACCAGTGATGATCCATAGTACACCAGTGATGGTCCATAGTACATCAGTGATGTTCTATAGTACATCAGTGATGGTCCATAGTACATCAGTGATGAGCTATAGTACATGAGTGATGATCTATAGTACATCAGTGATGATCCATAGTACACCAGTGATGATCCATAGTACACCAGTGATGGCCCATAGTACATCAGTGATGAACTATAGTACATCAGTGATGATCCACAGTACATCAGGGATGGTCCATAGTACATCAGTGATGATCCATAGTACACCAGTGATGATCCATAGTACACCAGTGATGGCCCATAGTACATCAGTGATGAACTATAGTACATCAGTGATGATCCACAGTACATCAGTGATGATCCATAGTACATCAGTTATGATCCACAGTACATCAGTGATGATCCAAAGTACATCAGGGATGGTCCATAGTACATCAGTGATGATCCATAGTACACCAGTGATGGCCCATAGTACATCAGTGATGAACTATAGTACATCAGTGATGATCCACAGTACATCAGTGATGATCCACAGTACACCAGGGATGGTCCATAGTACACCAGTGATGATCCACAGTACACCAGTGATGATCCATAGTACACCAGTGATGGTCCATAGTACATCAGTGATGATCTATAGTACATCAGTGATGGTCCATAGTACATCAGTGATGATCTATAGTACATCAGTGATGATCTATAGTACATCAGTGATGATCCATAGTACATCAGTGATGATCCACAGTACATCAGTGATGGTCCACAGTACATCAGGGATGGTCCAAAGTACATCGGTGATGATCCATAGTACACCAGTGATGGCCCATAGTACATCAGTGATGGTCCATAGTACACCAGTGATGATCCATAGTACATCAGTGATGATCTATAGTACATCAGTGATGATCCACAGTACATCAGTGATGATCCGCAGTACATCAGGGATGGTCCATGGTACATCAGGGATGGTCCATAGTACATCAGTGATGAACTATAGTACATCAGTGATGATCCACAGTACATCAGTGATGATCCACAGTACATCAGGGATGGTCCATAGTACAAAAGTGATGATCCACAGTACACCAGTGATGATCCATAGTACACCAGTGATGGTCCATAGTACATCAGTGATGATCTATAGTACATCAGTGATGGTCCATAGTACATCAGTGATGATCTATAGTACATCAGTGATGATCCACAGTACATCAGTGATGATCCACAGTACATCAGTGATGATCCACAGTACATCAGTTATGATACACAGTACATCAGTGATGATCCACAGTACATCAGTGATGATCCACAATACTTCAGTGATGATCCACAGTACATCAGTGATGATCCACAGTACATCAGGAATGGTCCACAGTATATCAGTGATGATCCATAGTACATCAGTGATGGTCCATAGTACACCAGTGATGATCTATAGTACACCAGTGATGGCCCATAGTACACCAGTGATGGCCCATAGTACATCAGTGATGATCCATAGTACACCAGTGATGGCCCATAGTACATCAGTGATGAACTATAGTACATCAGTGATGATCCACAGTACATCAGTGATGATCCACAGTACATCAGGGATGGTCCATAGTACACCAGTGATGATCCACAGTACACCAGTGATGATCCATAGTACACCAGTGATGGTCCATAGTACATCAGTGATGATCTATAGTACATCAGTGATGGTCCATAGTACATCAGTGATGATCTATATACATAGTACACCAGTGATGATCTATAGTACATCAGTGATGATCTACAGTACATCAGTTATGATCCACAGTACATTAGTGATGATCCACAGTACATCAGTGATGATCCACAATACTTCAGTGATGATCCACAGTACATCAGTGATGATCCACAGTACATCAGGGATGGTCCACAGTATATCAGTGATGATCCATAGTACATCAGTGATGGTCCATAGTACATCAGTGATGGTCCATAGTACACCAGTGATGATCCATAGTACACCAGTGATGGCCCATAGTACACCAGTGATGGCCCATAGTACATCAGTGATGAACTATAGTACATCAGTGATGATCCACAGTACATCAGTGATGATCCACAGTAAACCAGTGATGATCCACAGTACACCAGTGATGATCCATAGTACACCAGTGATGGTCCATAGTACATCAGTGATGATCTATAGTACATCAGTGATGGTCCATAGTACATCAGTGATGAGCTATAGTACATGAGTGATGATCTATAGTACATCAGTGATGATCCATAGTACACCAGTGATGATCCATAGTACACCAGTGATGGCCCATAGTACATCAGTGATGAACTATAGTACATCAGTGATGATCCACAGTACATCAGGGATGGTCCATAGTACATCAGTGATGATCCATAGTACACCAGTGATGATCCATAGTACACCAGTGATGGCCCATAGTACATCAGTGATGAACTATAGTACATCAGTGATGATCCACAGTACATCAGTGATGATCCATAGTACATCAGTGATGATCCACAGTACATCAGTGATGATCCACAGTACATCAGGGATGGTCCATAGTACATCAGTGATGATCCATAGTACACCAGTGATGGCCCATAGTACATCAGTGATGAACTATAGTACATCAGTGATGATCCACAGTACATCAGTGATGATCCACAGTACACCAGGGATGGTCCATAGTACACCAGTAATGATCCACAGTACACCAGTGATGATCCATAGTACACCAGTGATGGTCCATAGTACATCAGTGATGATCTATAGTACATCAGTGATGGTCCATAGTACATCAGTGATGATCTATAGTACATCAGTGATGATCTATAGTACATCAGTGATGATCCATAGTACATCAGTGATGATCCACAGTACATCAGTGATGGTCCACAGTACATCAGGGATGGTCCAAAGTACATCGGTGATGATCCATAGTACACCAGTGATGGCCCATAGTACATCAGTGATGGTCCATAGTACATCAGTGATGATCCATAGTACATCAGTGATGATCCATAGTACACCAGTGATGGCCCATAGTACACCAGTGATGGCCCATAGTACATCAGTGATGATCCACAGTTCATCAGTGATGATCCATAGTACATCAGTGATGATCCACAGTACATCAGTGATGATCCACAGTACATCAGGGATGGTCCATAGTACATCAGTGATGATCCATAGTACACCAGTGATGATCCATAGTACATCAGTGATGGCCCATAGTACATCAGTGATGAACTATAGTACATCAGTGATGATCCACAGTACATCAGTGATGATCCACAGTACATCAGGGATGGTCCATAGTACACCAGTGATGATCCACAGTACACCAGTGATGATCCATAGTACACCAGTGATGGTCCATAGTACATCAGTGATGATCTATAGTACATCAGTGATTGTCCATAGTACATCAGTGATGATCTATAGTACATCAGTGATGATCCACAGTACATCAGTTATGATACACAGTACATCAGTGATGATCCACAGTACATCAGTGATGATCCACAATACTTCAGTGATGATCCACAGTACATCAGTGATGATCCACAGTACATCAGGGATGGTCCATAGTATATCAGTGATGGTCCATAGTACACCAGTGATGATCCATAGTACACCAGTGATGGCCCATAGTACACCAGTGATGGCCCATAGTACATCAGTGATGATCCATAGTACATCAGTGATGATCCACAGTACATCAGTGATGATCCATAGTACATCAGTGATGGTCCATAGTACATCAGTGATGGTCAATAGTACACCAGTGATGATCCATAGTACACCAGTGATGGCCCATAGTACACCAGTGATGGCCCATAGTACACCAGTGATGGCCCATAGTACATTAGTGATGATCCATAGTACATCAGTGATGATCCACAGTACATCAGTGATGATCCACAGTACATCAGGGATGGTCCATAGTACATCAGTGATGATCCATAGTACACCAGTGTTGATCCATAGTACACCAGTGATGGCCCATAGTACATCAGTGATGAACTATAGTACAGCAGTGATGATCCACAGTACATCAGGGATGGTCCATAGTACATCAGTGATGATCCATAGTACACCAGTGATGATCCATAGTACACCAGTGATGGCCCATAGTACATCAGTGATGAACTATAGTACATCAGTGATGATCCATAGTACATCAGTGATGATCCATAGTACATCAGTGATGATCCATAGTACATCAGTGATGATCCACAGTACATCAGTGATGATCCACAGTACATCAGGGATGGTCCATAGTACATCAGTGATGATCCACAGTACATCAGGGATGGTCCATAGTACATCAGTGATGATCCATAGTACACCAGTGATGATCCATAGTACACCAGTGATGGCCCATAGTACATCAGTGATGAACTATAGTACATCAGTGATGATCCACAGTACACCAGTGATGATCCACAGTACACCAGTGATGATCCATAGTACACCAGTGATGGTCCATAGTACATCAGTGATGATCTATAGTACATCAGTGATGGTCCATAGTACATCAGTGATGAGCTATAGTACATCAGTGATGATCTATAGTACATCAGTGATGATCCATAGTACACCAGTGATGATCCATAGTACACCAGTGATGGCCCATAGTACATCAGTGATGAACTATAGTACATCAGTGATGATCCACAGTGCATCAGGGATGGTCCATAGTACATCAGTGATGATCCATAGTACACCAGTGATGATCCATAGTACACCAGTGATGGCCCATAGTACATCAGTGATGAACTATAGTACATCAGTGATGATCCACAGTACATCAGTGATGATCCATAGTACATCAGTGATGATCCACAGTACATCAGTGATGATCCACAGTACATCGGGGATGGTCCATAGTACATCAGTGATGATCCATAGTACACCAGTGATGATCCATAGTACACCAGTGATGGCCCATAGTACATCAGTGATGAACTATAGTACATCAGTGATGATCCACAGTACATCAGTGATGATCCACAGTACATCAGGGATGGTCCATAGTACACCAGTGATGATCCACAGTACACCAGTGATGATCCATAGTACACCAGTGATGGTCCATAGTACATCAGTGATGATCTATAGTACATTAGTGATGGTCCATAGTACATCAGTGATGATCTATAGTACATCAGTGATGATCCACAGTACATCAGTGATGGTCCATAGTACATCAGTGATGATCCACAGTACATCAGTGATGGCTCATAGTACATCAGGGATGGTCCATAGTACATCAGTGATGATCCATAGTACATCAGTGATGATCCATAGTACACCAGTGATGGCCCATAGTACACCAGTGATGGCCCATAGTACATCAGTGATGATCTATAGCACATCAGTGATGATCTATAGTACATCAGTGATGATTAGTGATGAGCCGAACACCCCCGGGTTCGGTTCGCACCAGAACCCGCGAACGGACCGAAAGTTCGCACGAACATTAGAACCCTATTAAATACAATGGACTCGAACGTTCGAAATCTAAAGTGCTAATTATAAAGGCTAATATGCAAGTTATTGTCCTAAAAAGTGTCTGGGGACCTGGGTCCTGCCCCAGGGGACATGTATCAATGCACAAAAAGGTTTTATGGACCATCGCTGATTTACTATGGACCATCACTGATGTACTGTGGATCATCACTGATGTACTGTGGATCATCCCTGGTGTACTATGGATCATCACTGGTGTAATATGGATCATCACTGATGTACTGTGGGCCATCACTGATGTACTATGGATCATCACTGATGTACTGTGGACCATCCCTGATGTACTGTGGATCATCACTGATGTACTGTGGATCATCACTGATGTACTGTGGATCATCACTGATGTACTGAGGATCATCACTGATGAACTATAGATCATCACTGATGTACTATGGGCCATCACTGGGGTACTATGGGCCATCACTGGTGTACTATGGATCATCACTGATGTACTGTGGATCATCACTGATGTACTGTGGATCATCACTGATGTACTGTGGATCATCACTGATGTACTATAGATCATCACTGATGTACTATGGACCATCCCTGGTGTACTATGGATCATCACTGGTGTACTATGGATCATCACTGATGTACTATAGATCATCACTGATGTACTATGGGCCATCACTTGTGTACTATGGACCATCCCTGATGTACTGTGAATCATCACTGGTGTACTGTTGATCATCACTGATGTACTATAGATCATCACTGATGTACTATAGATCATCACTGATGTACTGTGGATCATCACTGATGTTCTATGGGCCATCACTGGTGTACTGTGGATCATCACTGATGTACTGTGGATCATCCCTGATGTACTGTGGGCCATCACTGATGTACTATGGATCATCACTGATGTACTATGGATCATGACTGGTGTACTATGGATCATCACTGATGTACTGTGGACCATCCCTGATGTACTGTGGATCATCACTGATGTACTGTGGATCATCACTGATGTACTGTGGATCATCACTGATGTACTATGGATCATCACTGATGTACTATGGACCATCCCTGATGTACTGTGGATCATCACTGATGTACTATAGATCATCACTGATGTACTATGGGCCATCACTGGTGTACTATAGATCATCACTGATGTACTATGGGCCATCACTGGTGTACTATGGGCCATCACTGGAGTACTATGGATCATCACTGGTGTACTATGGACCATCACTAATTTACTATGGACCATCACTGATGTACTGTGGATCATCACTGATGTACTGTGGATTATCCCTGGTGTACTATGGATAATCACTGGTGTACTATGGATCATCACTGATGTACTATGGGCCATCACTGATGTACTATGGATCATCACTGATGTACTGTGGACCATCACTGATGTACTGTGGATCATCACTGATGTACTGTGGATCATCACTGATGTACTGAGGATCATCACCGATGTACTATAGATCATCACTGATGTACTATGGGCCATCACTGGTGTACTGTGGATCATCACTGATGTACTGTGGATCATCACTGATGTACTATAGATCATCACTGATGTACTATGGACCATCACTGGTGTACTATGAATCATCACTGGTGTACTATTAATCATCACTGGTGTACTATGGATCATCACTGATGTACTATAGATCATCACTGATGTACTATGGACCATCACTGGTGTACTATGAATCATCACTGGTGTACTATGGATCATCACTGGTGTACTATGGATAATCACTGATGTACTATAGATCATCACTGATGTACTATGGGCCATCACTTGTGTACTATGGATCATCACTGGTGTACTATGGATCATCCCTGATGTACTATGGACCATCCCTGATGTACTATGGACCATCCCTGATGTACTGTGGATCATCACTGATGTACTATAGATCATCACTGATGTACTATGGGCCATCACTGGTGTACTATGGGCCATCACTGGTGTATTATGGATCATTACTGGTGTAGTATGGATCATCACTGGTGTACTATGGACCATCACTGATGTACTTTGGACCATTACTGATGTACTGTGGATCATCACTGATGTACTGTGGATCATCACTGATGTAGTGAGGATCATCACTGATGTACTGAGGATCATTACTGATGTACTGTGGATCATCACAGATGTAGTATAGATCATCACTGATGTACTGAGGATCCTCAGATGTACTGAGGATCATCACTGATGTACTGAGGATCATCACTGATGTACTGTGGATCATCACTGATGTAGTATAGATCATCACCATAGATTATCACCATCACTGGTGTACTATGGGCCATCACTGGTGTATTATGGATCATCACTGGTGTAGTATGGATCATCACTGGTGTACTATGGACCATCACTGATGTACTATGGACCATCACTGATGTACTGTGGATCATCACTGATGTACTGTGGATCATCACTGATGTACTGAGGATCATCACTGATGTACTGAGGATCATCACTGATGTACTGAGGATCATCACTGATGTACTGTGGATCATCACTGATGTAGTATAAATCATCACTGATGTACTATGGGCCATAGTGTACTATGGATCATCACTGATGTACTATGGATCATCACTGATGTACTATGGATCATCACTGATGTACTATGGATCATCACTGGTGTAGTATAGATCATCACCATAGATCATCACCATCACTGGTGTACTATGGGCCATCACTGGTGTATTATGGATCATCACTGGTGTAGTATGGATCATCACTGGTGTACTATGGACCATCACTGATGTACTATGGACCATCCCTGATGTACTGTGGATCATCCCTGATGTACTGTGGATCATCACTGATGTACTGTGGATCATCACTGATGTACTATGGATCATCACTGATGTACTGAGGATCATCACTGATGTACTATAGATCATCACTGATGTACTATGGGCCATCACTGGTGTACTGTGGATCATCACTGATGTACTGTGGATCATCACTGATGTACTATAGATCATCACTGATGTACTATGGACCATCACTGGTGTACTATGAATCATCACTGGTGTACTATTAATCATCACTGGTGTACTATGGATCATCACTGATGTACTATAGATCATCCCTGATGTACTATGGACCATCCCTGATGTACTATGGACCATCACTGATGTACTGTGAATCATCACTGGTGTACTGTGGATCATCACTGATGTACTATAGATAATCACTGATGTAAAGTGGATCATCACTGATGTACTATGGGCCATCACTGGTTTACTATGGACCATTCCTGATGTACCATGGACCATCCCTGATGTACTGCGGATCATCACTGATGTACTGTGGATCATCACTGATGTACTATAGATCATCACTGATGTACTATGGGCCATCACTGGTGTACTATGGGCCATCACTGGTGTATTATGGATCATCACTGGTGTAGTATGGATCATCACTGGTGTACTATGGACCATCACTGATGTACTATGGACCATCCCTGATGTACTGTGGATCATCACTGATGTACTGTGGATCATCACTGATGTAGTGAGGATCATCACTGATGTACTGAGGATCATCACTGATGTACTGTGGATCATCACAGATGTAGTATAGATCATCACTGTTGTACTGAGGATCCTCAGATGTACTGAGGATCATCACTGATGTACTGAGGATCATCACTGATGTACTGTGGATCATCACTGATGTAGTATAGATCATCACCATAGATCATCACTATCACTGGTGTACTATGGGCCATCACTGGTGTATTATGGATCATCACTGGTGTAGTATGGATCATCACTGGTGTACTATGGACCATCACTGATGTACTATGGACCATCACTGATGTACTGTGGACCATCACTGATGTACTATGGACCATCACTGATGTACTGTGGATCATCACTGATGTACTGTGGATCATCACTGATGTACTGAGGATCATCACTGATGTACTGAGGATCATCACTGGTGTAGTATGGATCATCACTGGTGTACTATGGACCATCACTGATGTACTATGGACCATCACTGATGTACTGTGGATCATCACTGATGTACTGTGGATCATCACTGATGTACTGTGGATCATCACTGATGTACTGTGGATCATCACTGATGTACTATGGATCATCACTGATGTACTGAGGATCATCACTGATGTACTATAGATCATCACTGATGTACTATGGGCCATCACTGGTGTACTGTGGATCATCACTGATGTACTGTGGATCATCACTGATGTACTATAGATCATCACTGATGTACTATGGACCATCACTGGTGTACTATGAATCATCACTGGTGTACTATTAATCATCACTGGTGTACTATGGATCATCACTGATGTACTATAGATCATCCCTGATGTACTATGGACCATCCCTGATGTACTATGGACCATCACTGATGTACTGTGAATCATCACTGGTGTACTGTGGATCATCACTGATGTACTATAGATAATCACTGATGTAAAGTGGATCATCACTGATGTACTATGGGCCATCACTGGTTTACTATGGACCATTCCTGATGTACCATGGACCATCCCTGATGTACTGCGGATCATCACTGATGTACTGTGGATCATCACTGATGTACTATAGATCATCACTGATGTACTATGGGCCATCACTGGTGTACTATGGGCCATCACTGGTGTATTATGGATCATCACTGGTGTAGTATGGATCATCACTGGTGTACTATGGACCATCACTGATGTACTATGGACCATCCCTGATGTACTGTGGATCATCACTGATGTACTGTGGATCATCACTGATGTAGTGAGGATCATCACTGATGTACTGAGGATCATCACTGATGTACTGTGGATCATCACAGATGTAGTATAGATCATCACTGTTGTACTGAGGATCCTCAGATGTACTGAGGATCATCACTGATGTACTGAGGATCATCACTGATGTACTGTGGATCATCACTGATGTAGTATAGATCATCACCATAGATCATCACTATCACTGGTGTACTATGGGCCATCACTGGTGTATTATGGATCATCACTGGTGTAGTATGGATCATCACTGGTGTACTATGGACCATCACTGATGTACTATGGACCATCACTGATGTACTGTGGATCATCACTGATGTACTGTGGATCATCACTGATGTACTGAGGATCATCACTGATGTACTGAGGATCATCACTGATGTACTGAGGATCATCACTGATGTACTGTGGATCATCACTGATGTAGTATAAATCATCACTGATGTACTATGGGCCATAGTGTACTATGGATCATCACTGATGTACTATGGATCATCACTGATGTACTATGGATCATCACTGGTGTAGTATAGATCAACCCCATAGATCATCACTATCACTGGTGTACTATGGGCCATCACTGGTGTATTATGGATCATCACTGGTGTAGTATGGATCATCACTGGTGTACTATGGACCATCACTGATGTAATATGGACCATCCCTGATGTACTGTGGATCATCCCTGATGTACTGTGGATCATCACTGATGTACTGTGGATCATCACTGATGTACTGTGGATCATCACTGATGTACTGAGGATCATCACTGATGTACTATAGATCATCACTGATGTACTATGGGCCATCACTGGTGTACTGTGGGTCATCACTGATGTACTGTGGATCATCACTGATGTACTATAGATCATCACTGATGTACTATGGACCATCACTGGTGTACTATGAATCATCACTGGTGTACTATTAATCATCACTGGTGTACTATGGATCATCACTGATGTACTATAGATCATCCCTGATGTACTATGGACCATCCCTGATGTACTATGGACCATCACTGATGTACTGTGAATCATCACTGGTGTACTGTGGATCATCACTGATGTACTATAGATAATCACTGATGTAAAGTGGATCATCACTGATGTACTATGGGCCATCACTGGTGTACTATGGACCATCCCTGATGTACCATGGACCATCCCTGATGTACTGCGGATCATCACTGATGTACTGTGGATCATCACTGATGTACTATAGATCATCACTGATGTACTATGGGCCATCACTGGTGTACTATGGGCCATCACTGGTGTATTATGGATCATCACTGGTGTAGTATGGATCATCACTGGTGTACTATGGACCATCACTGATGTACTATGGACCATCACTGATGTACTGTGGATCATCACTGATGTACTGAGGATCATCACTGATGTACTGAGGATCATCACTGATGTACTGTGGATCATCACTGATGTAGTATAGATCATCACTGATGTACTGAGGATCCTCAGATGTACTGAGGATCATCACTGATGTACTGAGGATCATCACTGATGTACTGTGGATCATCACTGATGTAGTATAGATCATCACCATAGATCATCACCATCACTGGTGTACTATGGGCCATCACTGGTGTATTATGGATCATCACTGGTGTAGTATGGATCATCACTGGTGTACTATGGACCATCACTGATGTACTATGGACCATCACTGATGTACTGTGGATCATCACTGATGTACTGTGGATCATCACTGATGTACTGAGGATCATCACTGATGTACTGAGGATCATCACTGATGTACTGAGGATCATCACTGATGTACTGTGGATCATCACTGATGTAGTATAAATCATCACTGATGTACTATGGGCCATAGTGTACTATGGATCATCACTGATGTACTATGGATCATCACAGATGTACTATGGATCATCACTGATGTACTATGGATCATCACTGATGTATTATGGATCATCACTGATGTACTATGGACCATCCCTGATGTACTGTGGATCATCCCTGATGTACTGTGGATCATCACTGATGAACTGTGGATTATCACAGTACATCAGTGATGATCCACAGTACATCGGGGATGGTCCACAGTACATCAGTGATGGTCCATAGTACACCAGTGATGATCCATAATACATCAGTGATGATCCATAATACATCAGTGATGATCCATAGTACATCAGTGATGATCCATAGTACATCAGTGATGATCCATAGTACATCAGTGATGATCCATAGTACACTATGGCCCATAGTACATCAGTGATGATTTATACTAGTGCCTGTAGTTGCGTGCAGAACTTGTCAGCTGAGTTGCAGACGTGGAGATGCAGGCAGAGCATCTGGTAAGGAACTGGACTCAGGAAAGCTGGTAGGATGGACAGCTAGCACAGGCACTAGAGACAGCGTTAAGCCAAGCAGGAGACTGGTGCAGGATCACAAGGGTGGCCGGGTTCCGTAGCAGACGGGCAGCGAGGTACTGGAAAAGGTTCAAGATTCAAATTGCCTCTTCTCTTCTTGTCGAAGAACTTTTTATTATCTGCCTGGGTCTTGGAGATTGTATCCTGCAGTAATTGGTAGTTTGAGTTAAGGAAGTTCAACCTGTCTTGTACGGCAGGTACAGAAGAATCAATAGGCAGCTCAGGCAAGAAAGAAGGATGGTATCCATAATTGGCGAAAAAAGGTGACTGTTTGGTTGCCGAATGGGTGGAATTATTGTATGAAAATTCCGCGAGTGGGAGAAGTGATAGCCAGTCATCCTGCGCAAAAGAAGAAAAGCATCGTAGGTACTGTTCAAGGGTTTGATTGACCCTTTCAGTCTGTCCATTAGTTTGTGGGTGATAAGCTGTGGAGAGGCGGAGTTCAATGTTCAAAGTTTCACATAAGGCCCTCCAACATCTAGAAGTGAACTGCACCCCTCGATCAGAAACTATGCTGTCAGGGATGCCATGCAACCTTACAATCTCCTTGATAAAAGTTGAGGCAGTCTCCGGGGCAGAAGGAGTTCCTTGCAGAGGTACAAAGTGGGCCATTTTGGTCAAACGGCAGCTCAGGCAAGAAAGAAGGATGGTATCCATAATTGGCGAAAAAAGGTGACTGTTTGGTTACCGAATGGGTGGAATTATTGTATGAAAATTCCGCGAGTGGGAGAAGTGATAGCCAGTCATCCTGTGCAAAAGAAGAAAAGCATCGTAGGTACTGTTCAAGGGTTTGATTGACCCTTTCAGTCTGTCCATTAGTTTGTGGGTGATAAGCTGTGGAGAGGCGGAGTTCAATGTTCAAAGTTTCACATAAGGCCTTCCAAAATCTAGAAGTGAACTGCACCCCTCGATCAGAAACTATGCTGTCAGGGATGCCATGCAACCTTACAATCTCCTTGATAAAAGTTGAGGCAGTCTCCGGGGCAGAAGGAGTTCCTTGCAGAGGTACAAAGTGGGCCATTTTGGTCAAACGATCAACCACAACGAAAATGGTAGTAAAGTCTTCAGATGGGGGAAGTTCTACTATAAAATCCATGGAGATCATGCTCCATGGTTTCTCAGGTACAGGAAGGGGCTCAAGTAGACCCCAAGTTCTGGCTCTGTCTGTCTTATTCCGAAGGCATGAAATACAAGATCTTACATATTTCTTGCAGTCGTTCATCAAGTTTGGCCACTAGAATGTACGGGAGATCAAATTAGCCGTCTTGTGAATCCCAAAGTGACCCGCTCTTGTAACTTCTGCACAATATTTGAGAGCGCAGAAATAGTTTGGTAAATGTCCTTCGGTGGAGAGGCCTCCCTTCCAGACTCCATCTCTGGCTGACTGGTACTGTCACGTACCTGGTAGGAGTCTGGAATGACGAGGTCGGCCTCCCTTGTATCTCCAACCCAAGCCCCACTGAGGATGGGACAGACCTAGGGTGAGGAGTTACACGAGAGCCTGTAGTTGCGTGCAGAACTTGTCAGCTGAGTTGCAGACGTGGAGATGCAGGCAGAGCATCTGGTAAGGAACTGGACTCAGGAAAGCTGGTAGGATGGACAGCTAGCACAGGCACTGGAGACAGCGTTAAGCCAAGCAGGAGGCTGGTGCAGGATCACAAGGGTGGCCGGGTTCGGTAGCAGACGGGCAGCGAGGTACTGGAAAAGGCCCCAAAAATCTTGGGCCAAGCTTCCTCGAGGGGCAACTTAGTTTCAAGTTCGCTGTGGAAAGCCAGACCTTATCTCCAGGTTCAAGATTCAAATTGCCTCTTCTCTTCTTGTCGAAGAACTTTTTATTATCTGCCTGGGTCTTGGAGATTGTATCCTGCAGTAATTGGTAGTTTGAGTTAAGGAAGTTCAACCTGTCTTGTACGGCAGGTACAGAAGAATCAATAGGCAGCTCAGGCAAGAAAGAAGGATGGTATCCATAATTGGCGAAAAAAGGTGACTGTTTGGTTGCCGAATGGGTGGAATTATTGTATGAAAATTCCGCGAGTGGGAGAAGTGATAGCCAGTCATCCTGCGCAAAAGAAGAAAAGCATCGTAGGTACTGTTCAAGGGTTTGATTGACCCTTTCAGTCTGTCCATTAGTTTGTGGGTGATAAGCTGTGGAGAGGTGAAGTTCAATGTTCAAAGTTTCACATAAGGCCCTCCAACATCTAGAAGTGAACTGCACCCCTCGATCAGAAACTATGCTGTCAGGGATGCCATGCAACCTTACAATCTCCTTGATAAAAGTTGAGGCAGTCTCCGGGGCAGAAGTACAAAGTGGGCCATTTTGGTCAAACGATCAACCACAACGAAAATGGTAGTGAAGTCTTCAGATGGGGGAAGTTCTACTATAAAATCCATGGAGATCATGCTCCATGGTTTCTCAGGTACAGGAAGGGGCTCAAGTAGACCCCAAGTTCTGGCTCTGTCTGTCTTATTCCGAAGGCATGAAATACAAGATCTTACATATTTCTTGCAGTCGTTCATCAAGTTTGGCCACCAGAATGTACGGGAGATCAAATTAGCCGTCTTGTGAATCCCAAAGTGACCCGCTAGGGGATGATCATGACATCGCCCTAGGACGGCAACTCTGAACTGTTCTGGGACCTGCAGTAATTGGTAGTTGGAGTTAAGGAAGTTCAACCTGTCTTGTACGGCAGGTACAGAAGAATCAATAGGCAGCTCAAGCAAGAAAGAAGGATGGTATCCATAATTGGCGAAAAAAGGTGACTGTTTGGTTACCGAATGGGTGGAATTATTGTATGAAAATTCCGCGAGTGGGAGAAGTGATAGCCAGTCATCCTGTGCAAAAGAAGAAAAGCATCGTAGGTACTGTTCAAGGGTTTGATTGACCCTTTCAGTCTGTCCATTAGTTTGTGGGTGATAAGCTGTGGAGAGGCGGAGTTCAATGTTCAATGTTTCACATAAGGCCCTCCAAAATCTAGAAGTGAACTGCACCCCTCGATCAGAAACTATGCTGTCAGGGATGCCATGCAACCTTACAATCTCCTTGATAAAAGTTGAGGCAGTCTCAGGGGCAGAAGGAGTTCCTTGAAGAGGTACAAAGTGGGCCATTTTGGTCAAACGATCAACCACAACAAAAATGGTAGTAAAGTCTTCAGATGGGGGAAGTTCTACTATAAAATCCATGGAGATCATGCTCCATGGTTTCTCAGGTACAGGAAGGGGCTCAAGTAGACCCCAAGTTCTGGCTCTGTCTGTCTTATTCCGAAGGCATGAAATACAAGATCTTACATATTTCTTGCAGTCGTTCATCAAGTTTGGCCACCAGAATGTACGGGAGATCAAATTAGCCGTCTTGTGAATCCCAAAGTGACCCGCTCTTGTAACTTCTGCACAATATTTGAGAGCGCAGAAATAGTTTGGTAAATGTCCTTCGGTGGAGAGGCCTCCCTTCCAGACTCCATCTCTGGCTGACTGGTACTGTCACGTACCTGGTAGGAGTCTGGAATGACGAGGTCGGCCTCCCTTGTGTCTCCAACCCAAGCCCCACTGAGAATGGGACAGACCTAGGGTGAGGAGTTACACGAGTGCCTGTAGTTGCGTGCAGAACTTGTCAGCTGAGTTGCAGACGTGGAGATGCAGGCAGAGCATCTGGTAAGGAACTGGACTCAGGAAAGCTGGTAGGATGGACAGCTAGCACAGGCACTGGAGAAAGCGTTAAGCCAAGCAGGAGGCTGGTGCAGGATCACAAGGGTGGCCGGGTTCGGTAGCAGACGGGCAGCGAGGTACTGGAAAAGGTTCAAGATTCAAATTGCCTCTTCTCTTCTTGTCGAAGAACTTTTTATTATCTGCTTGGGTCTTGGAGATTGTATCCTGCAGTAATTGATAGTTGGAGTTAAGGAAGTTCAACCTGTCTTGTACGGCAGGTACAGAAGAATCAATAGGCAGCTCAGGCAAGAAAGAAGGATGGTATCCATAATTGGCGAAAAAAGGTGACTGTTTGGTTGCCGAATGGGTGGAATTATTGTATGAAAATTCCGCGAGTGGGAGAAGTGATAGCCAGTCATCCTGTGCAAAAGAAGAAAAGCATCGTAGGTACTGTTCAAGGGTTTGATTGACCCTTTCAGTCTGTCCATTAGTTTGTGGGTGATAAGCTGTGGAGAGGCGGAGTTCCATGTTCAAAGTTTCACATAAGGCCCTCCAAAATCTAGAAGTGAACTGCACCCCTCGATCAGAAACTATGCTGTCAGGGATGCCATGCAACCTTACAATCTCCTTGATAAAAGTTGAGGCAGTCTCCGGGGCAGAAGGAGTTCCTTGCAGAGGTACAAAGTGGGCCATTTTGGTCAAACGATCAACCACAACGAAAATGGTAGTGAAGTCTTCAGATGGGGGAAGTTCTACTATAAAATCCATGGAGATCATGCTCCATGGTTTCTCAGGTACAGGAAGGGGCTCAAGTAGACCCCAAGTTCTGGCTCTGTCTGTCTTATTCCGAAGGCATGAAATACAAGATCTTACATATTTCTTGCAGTCGTTCATCAAGTTTGGCCACCAGAATGTACGGGAGATCAAATTAGCCGTCTTGTGAATCCCAAAGTGACCCGCTAGGGGATGATCATGACATCGCCCTAGGACGGCAACTCTGAACTGTTCTGGGACCTGCAGTAATTGGTAGTTGGAGTTAAGGAAGTTCAACCTGTCTTGTACGGCAGGTACAGAAGAATCAATAGGCAGCTCAGGCAAGAAAGAAGGATGGTATCCATAATTGGCGAAAAAAGGTGACTGTTTGGTTGCCGAATGGGTGGAATTATTGTATGAAAATTCCGCGAGTGGGAGAAGTGATAGCCAGTCATCCTGTGCAAAAGAAGAAAAGCATCGTAGGTACTGTTCAAGGGTTTGATTGACCCTTTCAGTCTGTCCATTAGTTTGTGGGTGATAAGCTGTGGAGAGGCGGAGTTCAATGTTCAAAGTTTCACATAAGGCCCTCCAAAATCTAGAAGTGAACTGCACCTCTCGATCAGAAACTATGCTGTCAGGGATGCCATGCAACCTTACAATCTCCTTGATAAAAGTTGAGGCAGTCTCCGGGGCAGAAGGAGTTCCTTGCAGAGGTACAAAGTGGGCCATTTTGGTCAAACGATCAACCACAACGAAAATGGTAGTGAAGTCTTCAGATGGGGGAAGTTCTACTATAAAATCCATGGAGATCATGCTCCATGGTTTCTCAGGTACAGGAAGGGGCTCAAGTAGACCCCAAGTTCTGGCTCTGTCTGTCTTATTCCGAAAACATGAAATACAAGATCTTACATATTTCTTGCAGTCGTTCATCAAGTTTGGCCACCAGAATGTACGGGAGATCAAATTAGCCGTCTTGTGAATCCCAAAGTGACCCGCTCTTGTAACTTCTGCACAATATTTGAGAGCGCAGAAATAGTTTGGTAAATGTCCTTCGGTGGAGAGGCCTCCCTTCCAGACTCCATCTCTGGCTGACTGGTACTGTCACGTACCTGGTAGGAGTCTGGAATGACGAGGTTGGCCTCCCTTGTATCTCCAACCCAAGCCCCACTGAGGATGGGACAGACCTAGGGTGAGGAGTTACACGAGAGCCTGTAGTTGCGTGCAGAACTTGTCAGCTGAGTTGCAGACGTGGAGATGCAGGCAGAGCATCTGGTAAGGAACTGGACTCAGGAAAGCTGGTAGGATGGACAGCTAGCACAGGCACTGGAGACAGCGTTAAGCCAAGCAGGAGGCTGGTGCAGGATCACAAGGGTGGCCGGGTTCGGTAGCAGACGGGCAGCGAGGTACTGGAAAAGGCCCCAAAAATCTTGGGCCAAGCTTCCTCGAGGGGCAACTTAGTTTTTTGTTCGCTGTGGAAAGCCAGACCTTATCTCCAGGTTCAAGATTCAAATTGCCTCTTCTCTTCTTGTCGAAGAACTTTTTATTATCTGTCTGGGTCTTGGAGATTGTATCCTGCAGTAATTGGTAGTTTGAGTTAAGGAAGTTCAACCTGTCTTGTACGGCAGGTACAGAAGAATCAATAGGCAGCTCAGGCAAGAAAGAAGGATGGTATCCATAATTGGCGAAAAAAGGTGACTGTTTGGTTGCCGAATGGGTGGAATTATTGTATGAAAATTCCGCGAGTGGGAGAAGTGATAGCCAGTCATCCTGCGCAAAAGAAGAAAAGCATCGTAGGTACTGTTCAAGGGTTTGATTGACCCTTTCAGTCTGTCCATTAGTTTGTGGGTGATAAGCTGTGGAGAGGCGGAGTTCAATGTTCAAAGTTTCACATAAGGCCCTCCAACATCTAGAAGTGAACTGCACCCCTCGATCAGAAACTATGCTGTCAGGGATGCCATGCAACCTTACAATCTCCTTGATAGAAGTTGAGGCAGTCTCCGGGGCAGAAGGAGTTCCTTGCAGAGGTACAACGTGGGCCATTTTGGTCAAACGATCAACCACAACGAAAATGGTAGTGAAGTCTTCAGATGGGGGAAGTTCTACTATAAAATCCATGGAGATCATGCTCCATGGTTTCTCAGGTACAGGAATGGGCTCAAGTAGACCCCAAGTTCTGGCTCTGTCTGTCTTATTCCGAAGGCATGAAATACAAGATCTTACATATTTCTTGCAGTCGTTCATCAAGTTTGGCCACCAGAATGTACGGGAGATCAAATTAGCCGTCTTGTGAATCCCAAAGTGACCCGCTAGGGGATGATCATGACATCGCCCTAGGACGGCAACTCTGAACTGTTCTAGGACCTGCAGTAATTGGTAGTTGGAGTTAAGGAAGTTCAACCTGTCTTGTACGGCAGGTACAGAAGAATCAATAGGCAGCTCAGGCAAGAAAGAAGGATGGTATCCATAATTGGCGAAAAAAGGTGACTGTTTGGTTACCGAATGGGTGGAATTATTGTATGAAAATTCCGCGAGTGGGAGAAGTGATAGCCAGTCATCCTGTGCAAAAGAAGAAAAGCATCGTATGTACTGTTCAAGGGTTTGATTGACCCTTTCAGTCTGTCCATTAGTTTGTGGGTGATAAGCTGTGGAGAGGCGGAGTTCAATGTTCAAAGTTTCACATAAGGCCCTCCAAAATCTAGAAGTGAACTGCACCCCTCGATCAGAAACTATGCTGTCAGCGATGCCATGCAACCTTACAATCTCCTTGATAAAAGTTGAGGCAGTCTCCGGGGCAGAAGGAGTTCCTTGCAGAGGTACAAAGTGGGCCATTTTGGTCAAACGATCAACCACAACGAAAATGGTAGTAAAGTCTTCAGATGGGGGAAGTTCTACTATAAAATCCATGGAGATCATGCTCCATGGTTTCTCAGGTACAGGAAGGGGCTCAAGTAGACCCCAAATTCTGGCTCTGTCTGTCTTATTCCGAAGGCATGAAATACAAGATCTTACATATTTCTTGCAGTCGTTCATCAAGTTTGGCCACTAGAATGTACGGGAGATCAAATTAGCCGTCTTGTGAATCCCAAAGTGACCCGCTCTTGTAACTTCTGCACAATATTTGAGAGCGCAGAAATAGTTGGGTAAATGTCCTTCGGTGGAGAGGCCTCCCTTCCAGACTCCATCTCTGGCTGACTGGTACTGTCACGTACCTGGTAGGAGTCTGGAATGACGAGGTCGGCCTCCCTTGTATCTCCAACCCAAGCCCCACTGAGGATGGGACAGACCTAGGGTGAGGAGTTACACGAGTGCCTGTAGTTGCGTGCAGAACTTGTCAGCTGAGTTGCAGACGTGGAGATGCAGGCAGAGCATCTGGTAAGGAACTGGACTCAGGAAATCTGGTAGGATGGACAGCTAGCACAGGCACTGGAGACAGCGTTAAGCCAAGCAGGAGGCTGGTGCAGGATCACAAGGGAGGCCGGGTTCGGTAGCAGACGGGCAGCGAGGTACTGGAAAAGGTTCAAGATTCAAATTGCCTCTTCTCTTCTTGTCGAAGAACTTTTTATTATCTGTCTGGGTCTTGGAGATTGTATCCTGCAGTAATTGGTAGTTTGAGTTAAGGAAGTTCAACCTGTCTTGTACGGCAGGTACAGAAGAATCAATAGGCAGCTCAGGCAAGAAAGAAGGATGGTATCCATAATTGGCGAAAAAAGGTGACTGTTTGGTTGCCGAATGGGTGGAATTATTGTATGAAAATTCCGCGAGTGGGAGAAGTGATAGCCAGTCATCCTGCGCAAAAGAAGAAAAGCATCGTAGGTACTGTTCAAGGGTTTGATTGACCCTTTCAGTCTGTCCATTAGTTTGTGGGTGATAAGCTGTGGAGAGGCGGAGTTCAATGTTCAAAGTTTCACATAAGGCCCTCCAACATCTAGAAGTGAACTGCACCCCTCGATCAGAAACTATGCTGTCAGGGATGCCATGCAACCTTACAATCTCCTTGATAGAAGTTGAGGCAGTCTCCGGGGCAGAAGGAGTTCCTTGCAGAGGTACAACGTGGGCCATTTTGGTCAAACGATCAACCACAACGAAAATGGTAGTGAAGTCTTCAGATGGGGGAAGTTCTACTATAAAATCCATGGAGATCATGCTCCATGGTTTCTCAGGTACAGGAAGGGGCTCAAGTAGACCCCAAGTTCTGGCTCTGTCTGTCTTATTCCGAAGGCATGAAATACAAGATCTTACATATTTCTTGCAGTCGTTCATCAAGTTTGGCCACCAGAATGTACGGGAGATCAAATTAGCCGTCTTGTGAATCCCAAAGTGACCCGCTAGGGGATGATCATGACATCGCCCTAGGACGGCAACTCTGAACTGTTCTAGGACCTGCAGTAATTGGTAGTTGGAGTTAAGGAAGTTCAACCTGTCTTGTACGGCAGGTACAGAAGAATCAATAGGCAGCTCAGGCAAGAAAGAAGGATGGTATCCATAATTGTCGAAAAAAGGTGACTGTTTGGTTACCGAATGGGTGGAATTATTGTATGAAAATTCCGCGAGTGGGAGAAGTGATAGCCAGTCATCCTGTGCAAAAGAAGAAAAGCATCGTAGGTACTGTTCAAGGGTTTGATTGACCCTTTCAGTCTGTCCATTAGTTTGTGGGTGATAAGCTGTGGAGAGGCGGAGTTCAATGTTCAAAGTTTCACATAAGGCCCTCCAAAATCTAGAAGTGAACTGCACCCCTCGATCAGAAACTATGCTGTCAGCGATGCCATGCAACCTTACAATCTCCTTGATAAAAGTTGAGGCAGTCTCCGGGGCAGAAGGAGTTCCTTGCAGAGGTACAAAGTGGGCCATTTTGGTCAAACGATCAACCACAACGAAAATGGTAGTAAAGTCTTCAGATGGGGGAAGTTCTACTATAAAATCCATGGAGATCATGCTCCATGGTTTCTCAGGTACAGGAAGGGGCTCAAGTAGACCCCAAATTCTGGCTCTGTCTGTCTTATTCCGAAGGCATGAAATACAAGATCTTACATATTTCTTGCAGTCGTTCATCAAGTTTGGCCACTAGAATGTACGGGAGATCAAATTAGCCGTCTTGTGAATCCCAAAGTGACCCGCTCTTGTAACTTCTGCACAATATTTGAGAGCGCAGAAATAGTTGGGTAAATGTCCTTCGGTGGAGAGGCCTCCCTTCCAGACTCCATCTCTGCCTGACTGGTACTGTCACGTACCTGGTAGGAGTCTGGAATGACGAGGTCGGCCTCCCTTGTATCTCCAACCCAAGCCCCACTGAGGATGGGACAGACCTAGGGTGAGGAGTTACACGAGAGCCTGTAGTTGCGTGCAGAACTTGTCAGCTGAGTTGCAGACGTGGAGATGCAGGCAGAGCATCTGGTAAGGAACTGGACTCAGGAAAGCTGGTAGGATGGACAGCTAGCACAGGCACTGGAGACAGCGTTAAGCCAAGCAGGAGGCTGGTGCAGGATCACAAGGGTGGCCGGGTTCGGTAGCAGACGGGCAGCGAGGTACTGGAAAAGGCCCCAAAAATCTTGGGCCAAGCTTCCTCGAGGGGCAACTTAGTTTCAAGTTCGCTGTGGAAAGCCAGACCTTATCTCCAGGTTCAAGATTCAAATTGCCTCTTCTCTTCTTGTCGAATAACTTTTTATTATCTGCCTGGGTCTTGGAGATTGTATCCTGCAGTAATTGGAGTTAAGGAAGTTCAACCTGTCTTGTACGGCAGGTACAGAAGAATCAATAGGCAGCTCAGGCAAGAAAGAAGGATGGTATCCATAATTGGCGAAAAAAGGTGACTGTTTGGTTGCCGAATGGGTGGAATTATTGTATGAAAATTCCGCGAGTGGGAGAAGTGATAGCCAGTCATCCTGTGCAAAAGAAGAAAAGCATCGTAGGTACTGTTCAAGGGTTTGATTGACCCTTTCAGTCTGTCCATTAGTTTGTGGGTGATAGGCTGTGGAGAGGCGGAGTTCAATGTTCAAAGTTTCACATAAGGCCCTCCAAAATCTAGAAGTGAACTGCACCCCCTCGATCAGAAACTATGCTGTCAGGGATGCCATGCAACCTTACAATCTCCTTGATAAAAGTTGAGGCAGTCTCCGGGGCAGAAGGAGTTCCTTGCAGAGGTACAAAGTGGGCCATTTTGGTCAAACGATCAACCACAACGAAAATGGTAGTGAAGTCTTCAGATGGGGGAAGTTCTACTATAAAATCCATGGAGATCATGCTCCATGGTTTCTCAGGTACAGGAAGGGGCTCAAGTAGACCCCAAGTTCTGGCTCTGTCTGTCTTATTCCGAAGGCATGAAATACAAGATCTTACATATTTCTTGCAGTCGTTAATCAAGTTTGGCCACCAGAATGTACGGGAGATCGAATTAGCCGTCTTGTGAATCCCAAAGTGACCCGCTAGGGGATGATCATGACATCGCCCTAGGACGGCAACTCTGAACTGTTCTGGGATAAAGATTTGCCTCTTAGGGAAGTCCAGGCCATCCCTTAGTTGAAGAGCCAGGTCCTTGGAAGGCGGTTGGTCTTCCACATATTTTCTTATTTGTGACATCAGATCCGCCGGAGACTGCCTCAACTTTTATCAAGGAGATTGTAAGGTTGCATGGCATCCCTGACAGCATAGTTTCTGATCGAGGGGTGCAGTTCACTTCTAGATGTTGGAGGGCCTTATGTGAAACTTTGAACATTGAACTCCGCCTCTCCACAGCTTATCACCCACAAACTAATGGACAGACTGAAAGGGTCAATCAAACCCTTGAACAGTACCTACGATGCTTTTCTTCTTTTGCGCAGGATGACTGGCTATCACTTCTCCCACTCGCGGAATTTTCATACAATAATTCCACCCATTCGGCAACCAAACAGTCACCTTTTTTCGCCAATTATGGATACCATCCTTCTTTCTTGCCTGAGCTGCCTATTGATTCTTCTGTACCTGCCGTACAAGACAGGTTGAACTTCCTTAACTCAAACTACCAATTACTGCAGGATACAATCTCCAAGACCCAGGCAGATAATAAAAAGTTCTTCGACAAGAAGAGAAGAGGCAATTTGAATCTTGAACCTTTTGCAGTACCTCGCTGCCCGTCTGCTACCGAACCCGGCCACCCTTGTGATCCTGCACCAGCCTCCTGCTTGGCTTAACGCTGTCTCCAGTGCCTGTGCTAGCTGTCCATCCTACCAGCTTTCCTGAGTCCAGTTCCTTACCAGATGCTCTGCCTGCATCTCCACGTCTGCAACTCAGCTGACAAGTTCTGCACGCAACTACAGGCACTCGTGTAACTCCTCACCCTAGGTCTGTCCCATCCTCAGTGGGGCTTGGGTTGGAGATACAAGGGAGGCCGACCTCGTCATTCCAGACTCCTACCAGGTACGTGACAGTACCAGTCAGCCAGAGATGGAGTCTGGAAGGGAGGCCTCTCCACCGAAGGACATTTACCAAACTATTTCTGCGCTCTCAAATATTGTGCAGAAGTTACAAGAGCGGGTCACTTTGGGATGCACAAGACGGCCAATTTGATCTCCCGTACATTCTGGTGGCTAAACTTGATGAACGACTGCAAGAAATATGTAAGATCTTGTATTTCATGCCTTCGGAATAAGACAGACAGAGCCAGAACTTGGGGTCTACTTGAGCCCCTTCCTGTACCTGAGAAACCATGGAGCATGATCTCCATGGATTTTATAGTAGAACTTCCCCCATCTGAAGACTTCACTACCATTTTCGTTGTGGTTGATTGTTTGACCAAAATGGCCCACGTTGTACCTCTGCAAGGAACTCCTTCTGCCCCGGAGACTGCCTCAACTTTTATCAAGGAGATTGTAAGGTTGCATGGCATCCCTGACAGCATAGTTTCTGATCGAGGGGTGCAGTTCACTTCTAGATGTTGGAGGGCCTTATGTGAAACTTTGAACATTGAACTCCGCCTCTCCACAGCTTATCACCCACAAACTAATGGACAGACTGAAAGGGTCAATCAAACCCTTGAACAGTACCTACGATGCTTTTCTTCTTTTGCGCAGGATGACTGGCTATCACTTCTCCCACTCGCGGAATTTTCATACAATAATTCCACCCATTCGGCAACCAAACAGTCACCTTTTTTCGCCAATTATGGATACCATCCTTCTTTCTTGCCTGAGCTGCCTATTGATTCTTCTGTACCTGCCGTACAAGACAGGTTGAACTTCCTTAACTCAAACTACCAATTACTGCAGGATACAATCTCCAAGACCCAGGCAGATAATAAAAAGTTCTTCGACAAGAAGAGAAGAGGCAATTTGAATCTTGAACCTTTTCCAGTACCTCGCTGCCCGTCTGCTACCGAACCCGGCCACCCTTGTGATCCTGCACCAGCCTCCTGCTTGGCTTAACGCTGTCTCCAGTGCCTGTGCTAGCTGTCCATCCTACCAGCTTTCCTGAGTCCAGTTCCTTACCAGATGCTCTGCCTGCATCTCCACGTCTGCAACTCAGCTGACAAGTTCTGCACGCAACTACAGGCTCTCGTGTAACTCCTCACCCTAGGTCTGTCCCATCCTCAGTGGGGCTTGGGTTGGAGATACAAGGGAGGCCGACCTCGTCATTCCAGACTCCTACCAGGTACGTGACAGTACCAGTCAGCCAGAGATGGAGTCTGGAAGGGAGGCCTCTCCACCGAAGGACATTTACCAAACTATTTCTGCGCTCTCAAATATTGTGCAGAAGTTACAAGAGCGGGTCACTTTGGGATTCACAAGACGGCTAATTTGATCTCCCGTACATTCTGGTGGCCAAACTTGATGAGCGACTGCAAGAAATATGTAAGATCTTGTATTTCATGCCTTCGGAATAAGACAGACAGAGCCAGAACTTGGGGTCTACTTGAGCCCCTTCCTGTACCTGAGAAACCATGGAGCATGATCTCCATGGATTTTATAGTAGAACTTCCCCCATCTGAAGACTTCACTACCATTTTCGTTGTGGTTGATCGTTTGACCAAAATGGCCCACTTTGTACCTCTGCAAGGAACTCCTTCTGCCCCGGAGACTGCCTCAACTTTTAGTTTCTGATCGAGGGGTGCAGTTCACTTCTAGATTTTGGAGGGCCTTATGTGAAACTTTGAACATTGAACTCCGCCTCTCCACAGCTTATCACCAACAAACTAATGGACAGACTGAAAGGGTCAATCAAACCCTTGAACAGTACCTACGATGCTTTTCTTCTTTTGCGCAGGATGACTGGCTATCACTTCTCCCACTCGCGGAATTTTCATACAATAATTCCACCCATTCGGCAACCAAACAGTCACCTTTTTTCGCCAATTATGGATACCATCCTTCTTTCTTGCCTGAGCTGCCTATTGATTCTTCTGTACCTGCCGTACAAGACAGGTTGAACTTCCTTAACTCCAACTACCAATTACTGCAGGATACAATCTCCAAGACCCAGGCAGATAATAAAAAGTTCTTCGACAAGAAGAGAAGAGGCAATTTGAATCTTGAACCTTTTCCAGTACCTCGCTGCCCGTCTGCTACCGAACCCGGCCACCCTTGTGATCCTGCACCAGCCTCCTGCTTGGCTTAACGCTGTCTCCAGTGCCTGTGCTAGCTGTCCATCCTACCAGCTTTCCTGAGTCCAGTTCCTTACCAGATGCTCTGCCTGCATCTCCACGTCTGCAACTCAGCTGAAAAGTTCTGCACGCAACTACAGGCACTCGTGTAACTCCTCACCCTAGGTCTGTCCCATCCTCAGTGGGGCTTGGGTTGGAGATACAAGGGAGGCCGACCTCGTCATTCCAGACTCCAACCAGGTACGTGACAGTACCAGTCAGCCAGAGATGGAGTCTGGAAGGGAGGCCTCTCCACCGAAGGACATTTACCAAACTATTTCTGCGCTCTCAAATATTGTGCAGAAGTTACAAGAGCGGGTCACTTTGGGATTCACAAGACGGCTAATTTGATCTCCCGTACATTCTGGTGGCCAAATTTGATGAACGACTGCAAGAAATATGTAAGATCTTGTATTTCATGCCTTCGGAATAAGACAGACAGAGCCAGAACTTGGGGTTTACTTGAGCCCCTTCCTGTACCTGAGAAACCATGGAGCATGATCTCCATGGGTTTTATAGTAGAACTTCCCCCATCTGAAGACTTCACTACCATTTTCGTTGTGGTTGATCGTTTGACCAAAATGGCCCACTTTGTACCTCTGCAAGGAACTCCTTCTGCCCCGGAGACTGCCTCAACTTTTATCAAGGAGATTGCAAGGTTGCATGGCATCCCTGACAGCATAGTTTCTGATCGAGGGGTGCAGTTCACTTCTAGATTTTGGAGGGCCTTATGTGAAACTTTGAACATTGAACTCCGCCTCTCCACAGCTTATCACCCACAAACTAATGGACAGACTGAAAGGGTCAATCAAACCCTTGAACAGTACCTACGATGCTTTTCTTCTTTTGCACAGGATGACTGGTTATCACTTCTCCCACTCGCGGAATTTTCATACAATAATTCCACCCATTCGGCAACCAAACAGTCACCTTTTTTCGCCAATTATGGATACCATCCTTCTTTCTTGCCTGAGCTGCCTATTGATTCTTCTGTACCTGCCGTACAAGACAGGTTGAACTTCCTTAACTCCAACTACCAATTACTGCAGGATACAATCTCCAAGACCCAGGCAGATAATAAAAAGTTCTTCGACAAGAAGAGAAGAGGCAATTTGAATCTTGAACCTGGAGATAAGGTCTGGCTTTCCACAGCGAACTTGAAACTAAGTTGCCCCTCGAGGAAGCTTGGCCCAAGATTTTTTTGGCCTTTTCCAGTCAAGAGAAAGATTAATGCAGTAGCATTCGAATTAGTGTTACCCAAGAACCTGAGAATCCACCCAGTATTCCATGTTTCTTTGTTGAAGCCTACAGTGCCAAATCCTTTCCCAAATCAGATTTCTGAAACCCCTCCACCGCTACTTATCGAAGGGAATGAGGAATTTGAGGTGGAGGCCGTATTGGACTGTAGGAAGAGAGGTAACCAAACACAGTTTCTCATTAAATGGAAAGGCTACGGGCCGGAAGAAAGTTCCTGGGAACCAGCTTCTGATGTGCATGCTCCAAGACTGGTACGAGCTTTCTTTCTACGCCACCCGGAAAAAGAGGTCCTGAGGGGCATCCAGAGGCTGCCCCTAAGGGGGGGCAATGTAAGGAAGCTGCCGGGAATCCGTCTGCGCATGCGCGCATTCGTCAACAGTCTCGGAATGCTGGCGTGCGCGCGCGCATCCCCAGTACGCAGCGGCCTTTCCGGAGTACCATTGCGCATGCGTGTGCGCAATTCGCGCATGCGCGTGCGCACGGGAAACGTGCGCGCGCAGGAGCACGCTCCTAATTCCCTTTGGCACCAGCCTGCCTACTTAAAGGATGCTCTGACTTCTGACAAGTGCTGACTGGTCTTCAGCAAGTACCCTGATACCTGAACTCTGTTTAAACCTGGCTTGATCCCTGTTGCTGAACCTTGGCTTCCCTTTGACCTTGCTTCCGGACTTGAATACTTGATTACTGGTTCCTGATCTCGGCTTCCCATCTGACCTCCCTCCTGCCTGTGCCTTGTACCTCGCTGCCCGTCTGCTACCGAACCCGGCCACCCTTGTGATCCTGCACCAGCCTCCTGCTTGGCTTAACGCTGTCTCCAGTGCCTGTGCTAGCTGTCCATCCTACCAGCTTTCCTGTGTCCAGTTCCTTACCAGATGCTCTGCCTGCATCTCCACGTCTGCAACTCAGCTGACAAGTTCTGCACGCAACTACAGGCACTCGTGTAACTCCTCACCCTAGGTCTGTTCCATCCTCAGTGGGGCTTGGGTTGGAGATACAAGGGAGGCCGACCTCGTCATTCCAGACTCCTACCAGGTACGTGACAGTACCAGTCAGCCAGAGATGGAGTCTGGAAGGGAGGCCTCTCCACCGAAGGACATTTACCAAACTATTTCTGCGCTCTCAAATATTGTGCAGAAGTTACAAGAGAATCTTGGTCGCATGGAAGAGCGACTTCCGCATGAGGTGACCGTCGCATCGGCCTGTGCTCCTTTCACCGCCATGGAATTTTTCTACTCAAACAGAGTCTGGTCTGTTCCGTGATGCCACTCCCCCTCCGGAACCCAAAGTGCCTATCCCTGAACGGTTTTCTGGAGAACGCAAGAAGTTTCGTACCTTCCGGAATTCTTGTGAACTTTATTTTTCTCTGCTACCCCGAACCTTTGCATCAGAGGACATCAAGGTAGGGTTTATTATTACACTACTACTGAACGAACCACTCTCCTGGGCTCATCACCTTCGGGAACAACATGACCCTGTTCTGACTGCCACGGGTTCATTCTTCTCAGCCATGGCTCAGTTATACACTGACCCCTTTTCCCAGCAAACTGCCGAATCCATGCTTGACAAATTACAGCAAGGGCCAAGGCCTGTTGAAGATTACGTAACTGACTTTCGTGTTTGGAGCGCAGATACCCAATGGAATCACTCTGCACTTCGTCACCAGTTCCGTCTAGGTCTTTCTGACACCGTAAAAGATGAACTTGCCAGAGTGGGAATACCCGCGTCCCTGGAAGATCTGATAAATTTAACTATTCAGATCGATCGGCGGTTTCGAGAAAGGCAATCGGAAAAATCTAAAGGGACTCTTTCTGTGGTTTCAAGGCCAGCCGCCCCTGCTCCTCTACCTGTTCCTTCCCCCAGAAGGACGGAACAGCATAAGGCACCTCACAGCAGTTTTCGTAGGTTACCTCTTTCTCCTGCTGAACGTCTACGTCAAGTCCAAGGCAGTCTGTGTCTCTACTGCGGGGAGGTTGGCCACTTCATACGAACTTGTCCGGCAGAGACCTGCAGGGTCTCTTCCCGTCAGCCTCTTGTGATGCATCTCCCTGGGAAGGATCAGTCACATGTCTCTCTTCATATCAAGCTTCAGCTCCCCGAAAAGACGGTTTCAGTACTTGCAATCATAGACTCTGGGGCCTGCAGCTGTTTTGTGGACTCTGCATTTGCTTCTCTTCAGCAGCTGCCCTTGGGTACCAAGAGGCAAGGGTTCCATGTCCATCTGGCTGACGGCTCCGGTATTAAATCAGGCCCGGTTACTCAGGGGACCTTGCCTATTCTCTGCCAGACTTCTTCAGGCCATAGCGAACTCCTCCGATTGGATGTCATAGCTTATCCCATGTTTCCCGTTATCCTCGGCATTCCATGGTTGAAGGCACACAACCCTCACGTTGACTGGCTTACCGGAGATATCTCTTTTTCGTCCAACTACTGCCAGATGCACTGCCTCTTGGGAGGAACTGTCAACTCCACGCCCCTCCTGGGTATCCACCCTGACCATGAAGCCTCTAAACTGATCCCGGTTGCTTATCACGAATTTCTGGACGTCTTTAATGAAAAGGGTGCAGACACTCTTCCACCTCATAGAACTTACGATTGCCCCATTGAACTTCTACCGGGAGCCGAGATCCCGTTTGGTCGGATTTACCCTCTCTCTGAGCCTGAATTGGAAGCTTCTTGCCTTGAAAAGCAGTTCATTCGGCCTTCCACTTCACCAGCAGGAGCCGGTATTTTCTTCGTTGAGAAAAAAGACCACACCTTGAGGCCCTGTGTGGACTATCGTGACCTTAACAGGGTCACTGTCAAGAATCGGTACCCTCTTCCTCTGATTCCCGAACTATTCCAGAGGCTGCGAGGGGCACGTATGCTCTCCAAACTGGACTTGAGGGGTGCCTATAATCTTGTCAGAATCAGGGAGGGAGACGAATGGAAGACGGCTTTCCGGACACGCTTTGGCCACTTTGAGTATTTAAGTCATGCCATTCGGGCTCTGCAATGCTCCAGCCACATTCCAGCATCTGGTAAACGATGTTTTTCGGGACTTTCTTGATTTATTCGTCATCGTGTATCTGGATGACATCCTTGTATTCTCTGAAACGTTAGAATCCCATCGGACTCATGTAAAAAAGGTATTAGCTCGATTGCGGGAACACCGACTTTAGGCAAAGGCTGAAAAATGCGACTTTGAAAAGCAAGTTGTGCATTTCCTAGGGCTTGTCATCTCCGCCGAGGGAATCTCCATGGACCCTCAGAAAGTTGCTTCTGTCTTGGAATGGCCTGCTCCTACTGACAGAAAAGCTGTACAGCGGTTCGTGGGGTTTGCTAACTTTTATAGAAAATTTATTAAGGACTTTTCTGGCATCATCACTCCCATTACTCAGCTAACGAAACAGCATGTTCCCTTTCGATGGACCCCAGAGGCTCAGACAGCGTTTGATCAGTTGAAAGCCTTATTCACCTCAGCTCCCATCTTGAAACATCCCGATCCCTCCTTAGCTTATGTTTTGGAGGTAGACGCCTCGGAAAATGCAGTTGAGGCTATTATTTCCCAACGCCAAGGGCCCAAATCATTGCTCCACCCTGTGGCCGTCTTCTCTAAAAAAATTAAATCCTTCCGAAAGGAATTATGATGTTGGTGACCGAGAGCAACTGGCTATCAAGGCCGCTCTTGAAGAATGGCGTTACCTTTTGGAGGGAGCTTCTCACCCAATTCTTATCTTCACAGATCACAAGAATCTTGAGTATTTGAAGACAGCTAAACGCCTAAGACCTCGGCAGGCAAGATGGGCACTTTTTTTCTCTCGTTTCATGTTTCATATAACCTACCGTCCTGGCTCAAAGAACGGGAAACCAGATGCCTTGTCCCGCATGTTCAGTGATCCAGTTGTATCCTCGGAACCTGATACTATTCTACCAGCCAATAATTTTTTACTTCTTCAGGCGGATCTGATGTCACAAATAAGAAAATATGTTGAAGACCAACCGCCTTCCAAGGACCTGGCTCTTCAACTAAGGGATGGCCTGTACTAAGAGGCCTATTTGTCAAAGAGGCAAATCTTTATCCCAGAACAGTTCAGAGTTGCCGTCCTAGGGCGATGTCATGATCATCCCCTACGGGTCACTTTGGGATTCACAAGACGGCTAATTCGATCTCCCGTACATTCTGGTGGCCAAACTTGAAGAACGACTGCAAGAAATATGTAAGATCTTGTATTTCATGCCTTCGGAATAAGACAGACAGAGCCAGAACTTGGGGTCTACTTGAGCCCCTTCCTGTACCTGAGAAACCATGGAGCATGATCTCCATGGATTTTATAGTAGAACTTCCCCCATCTGAAGACTTCACTACCATTTTCGTTGTGGTTGTTCGTTTGACCAAAATGGTCCACTTTGTACCTCTGCAAGGAACTCCTTCTGCCCCGGAGACTGCCTCAACTTTTATCAAGGAGATTGTAAGGTTGCATGGCATCGCTGACAGCATAGTTTCTGATCGAGGGGTGCAGTTCACTTCTAGATTTTGGAGGGCCTTATGTGAAACTTTGAACATTGAACTCCGCCTCTCCACAGCTTATCACCCACAAACTAATGGACAGACTGAAAGGGTCAATCAAACCCTTGAACAGTACCTACGATGCTTTTCTTCTTTTGCACAGGATGACTGGCTATCACTTCTCCCACTCGCGGAATTTTCATACAATAATTCCACCCATTCGGTAACCAAACAGTCACCTTTTTTCGCCAATTATCGATACCATCCTTCTTTCTTGCCTGAGCTGCCTATTGATTCTTCTGTACCTGCCGTACAAGACAGGTTGAACTTCCTTAACTCCAACTACCAATTACTGCAGGATACAATCTCCAAGACCCAGGCAGATAATAAAAAGTTCTTCGACAAGAAGAGAAGAGGCAATTTGAATCTTGAACCTGGAGATAAGGTCTGGCTTTCCACAGCGAACTTGAAACTAATTTGCCCCTCGAGGAAGCTTGCCCCAAGATTTTTGGGGCCTTTTCCAGTACCTCGCTGCCCGTCTGCTACCGAACCCGGCCACCCTTGTGATCCTGCACCAGCCTCCTGCTTGGCTTAACGCTGTCTCCAGTGCCTGTGCTAGCTGTCCATCCTACCAGCTTTCCTGAGTCCAGTTCCTTACCAGATGCTCTGCCTGCATCTCCACGTCTGCAACTCAGCTGACAAGTTCTGCACGCAACTACAGGCTCTCGTGTAACTCCTCACCCTAGGTCTGTCCCATCCTCAGTGGGGCTTGGGTTGGAGATACAAGGGAGGCCGACCTCGTCATTCCAGACTCCTACCAGGTACGTGACAGTACCAGTCAGGCAGAGATGGAGTCTGGAAGGGAGGCCTCTCCACCGAAGGACATTTACCCAACTATTTCTGCGCTCTCAAATATTGTGCAGAAGTTACAAGAGCGGGTCACTTTGGGATTCACAAGACGGCTAATTTGATCTCCCGTACATTCTAGTGGCCAAACTTGATGAACGACTGCAAGAAATATGTAAGATCTTGTATTTCATGCCTTCGGAATAAGACAGACAGAGCCAGAACTTGGGTAGTTGGAGTTAAGGAAGTTCAACCTGTCTTGTACGGCAGGTACAGAAGAATCAATAGGCAGCTCAGGCAAGAAAGAAGGATGGTATCCATAATTGGCGAAAAAAGGTGACTGTTTGGTTGCCGAATGGGTGGAATTATTGTATGAAAATTCCGCGAGTGGGAGAAGTGATAGCCAGTCATCCTGTGCAAAAGAAGAAAAGCATCGTAGGTACTGTTCAAGGGTTTGATTGACCCTTTCAGTCTGTCCATTAGTTTGTGGGTGATAAGCTGTGGAGAGGCGGAGTTCAATATTCAAAGTTTCACATAAGGCCCTCCAAAATCTAGAAGTGAACTGCACCCCTCGATCAGAAACTATGCTGTCAGGGATGCCATGCAACCTTACAATCTCCTTGATAAAAGTTGAGGCAGTCTCCGGGGCAGAAGGAGTTCCTTGCAGAGGTACAAAGTGGGCCATTTTGGTCAAACGATCAACCACAACGAAAATGGTAGTGAAGTCTTCAGATGGGGGAAGTTCTACTATAAAATCCATGGAGATCATGCTCCATGGTTTCTCAGGTACAGGAAGGGGCTCAAGTAGACCCCAAGTTCTGGCTCTGTCTGTCTTATTCCGAAGGCATGAAATACAAAATCTTACATATTTCTTGCAGTCGTTCATCAAGTTTGGCCACCAGAATGTACGGGAGATCGAATTAGCCGTCTTGTGAATCCCAAAGTGACCCGCTAGGGGATGATCATGACATCGCCCTAGGACGGCAACTCTGAACTGTTCTGGGATAAAGATTTGCCTCTTAGGGAAGTACAGGCCATCCCTTAGTTGAAGAGCCAGGTCCTTGGAAGGCGGTTGGTCTTCCACATATTTTCTTATATGTGACATCAGATCCGCCTGAAGAAGTAAAAAATTATTGCCTGGTAGAATAGTATCAGGTTCCGAGGATACAACTGGATCACTGAACATGCGGGACAAGGCATCTGGTTTCCCGTTCTTTGAGCCAGGACGGTAGGTTATATGAAACATGAAACGAGAGAAAAAAAGTGCCCATCTTGCCTGCCGAGGTCTTAGGCGTTTAGCTGTCTTCAAATACTCAAGATTCTTGTGATCTGTGAAGATAAGAATTGGGTGAGAAGCTCCCTCCAAAAGGTAACGCCATTCTTCAAGAGCGGCCTTGATAGCCAGTAGCTCTCGGTCACCAACATCATAATTCCTTTCGGAAGGATTTAATTTTTTAGAGAAGAAGGCCACAGGGTGGAGCAATGATTTGGGCCCTTGGCGTTGGGAAATAATAGCCCCAACTGCATTTTCCGAGGCGTCTACCTCCAAAACATAAGCTAAGGAGGGATCGGGATGTTTCAAGATGGGAGCTGAGGTGAATAAGGCTTTCAACTGTTCAAACGCTGTCTGAGCCTCTGGGGTCCATCGAAAGGGAACATGCTGTTTCGTTAGCTGAGTAATGGGAGTGATGATGCCAGAAAAGACCTTAATAAATTTTCTATAAAAGTTAGCAAACCCCACGAACCGCTGTACAGCTTTTCTGTCAGTAGGAGCAGGCCATTCCAAGACAGAAGCAACTTTCTGAGGGTCCATGGAGATTCCCTCGGCGGAGATGACAAGCCCTAGGAAATGCACAACTTGCTTTTCAAAGTCGCATTTTTCAGCCTTTGCGTAAAGTCGGTGTTCCCGCAATCGAGCTAATACCTTTTTTACATGAGTCCGATGGGATTCTAACGTTTCAGAGAATACAAGGATGTCATCCAGATACACGATGACGAATAAATCAAGAAAGTCCCGAAAAACATCGTTTACCAGATGCTGGAATGTGGCTGGAGCATTGCAGAGCCCGAATGGCATGACTTAAATACTCAAAGTGGCCAAAGCGTGTCCGGAAAGCCGTCTTCCATTCGTCTCCCTCCCTGATTCTGACAAGATTATAGGCACCCCTCAAGTCCAGTTTGGAGAACATACGTGCCCCTCGCAGCCTCTGGAATAGTTCGGGAATCAGAGGAAGAGGGTACCGATTCTTGACAGTGACCCTGTTAAGGTCACGATAGTCCACACAGGGCCTCAAGGTGTGGTCTTTTTTCTCAACGAAGAAAATACCGGCTCCTGCTGGTGAAGTGGAAGGCCAAATGAACTGCTTTTCAAGGCTCTCGTCGATATAGGTACGCAGGGCTTCCAATTCAGGCTCAGAGAGAGGGTAAATCCGACCAAACGGGATCTCGGCTCCCGGTAGAAGCTCAATGGGGCAATCGTAAGTTCTATGAGGTGGAAGAGTGTCTGCACCCTTTTCATTAAAGACGTCCAGAAATTCGTGATAAGCAACCGGGATCAGTTTAGAGGCTTCATGGTCAGGGTGGATACCCAGGAGGGGCGTGGAGTTGACAGTTCCTCCCAAGAGGCAGTGCGTCTGGCAGTAGTTGGATGAAAAAGAGATATCTCCGGTAAGCCAGTCAACGTGAGGGTTGTGTGCCTTCAACCATGGAATGCCGAGGATAACGGGAAACATGGGATAAGCTATGACATCCAATCGGAGGAGTTCGCTATGGCCTGAAGAAGTCTGGCAGAGAATAGGCAAGGTCCCCTGAGTAACCGGGCCTGATTTAATACCGGAGCCGTCAGCCAGATGGACATGGAACCCTTGCCTCTTGGTACCCAAGGGCAGCTGCTGAAGAGAAGCAAATGCAGAGTCCACAAAACAGCTGCAGGCTCCAGAGTCTATGATTGCAAGTACTGAAACCGTCTTTTCGTGGAGCTGAAGCTTGATGGGAAGAGAGACATGTGACTGATCCTTCCCAGGGAGATGCATCACAAGAGGCTGACGGGAAGAGACCCTGCAGGTCTCTGCCGGACAAGTTCGTATGAAGTGGCCAACCTCCCCGCAGTAGAGACACAGACTGCCTTGGACTCGACGTAGACGTTCAGCAGGAGAAAGAGGTAACCTATGAAAACTGCTGTGAGGTGCCTTATGCTGTTCCGTCCTTCTGGGGGAAGGAACAGGTAGAGGAGCAGGGGCGGCTGGCCTTGAAACCACAGAAAGAGTCCCTTTAGATTTTTCCGATTGCCTTTCTCGAAACCGCCAATCGATCTGAATAGTTAAATTTATCAGATCTTCCAGGGACGCGGGTATTCCCACTCTGGCAAGTTCATCTTTTACGGTGTCAGAAAGACCTAGACGGAACTGGTGACGAAGTGCAGAGTGATTCCATTGGGTATCTGCGCTCCAAACACGAAAGTCAGTTACGTAATCTTCAACAGGCCTTGGCCCTTGCTGTAATTTGTCAAGCATGGATTCGGCAGTTTGCTGGGAAAAGGGGTCAGTGTATAACTGAGCCATGGCTGAGAAGAATGAACCCGTGGCAGTCAGAACAGGGTCATGTTGTTCCCGAAGGTGATGAGCCCAGGAGAGTGGTTCGTTCAGTAGTAGTGTAATAATAAACCCTACCTTGATGTCCTCTGATGCAAAGGTTCGGGGTAGCAGAGAAAAATAAAGTTCACAAGAATTCCGGAAGGTACGAAACTTCTTGCGTTCTCCAGAAAACCGTTCAGGGATAGGCACTTTGGGTTCCGGAGGGGGAGTGGCATCACGGAACAGACCAGACTCTGTTTGAGTAGAAAAATTCCATGGCGGTGAAAGGAGCACAGGCCGATGCGACGGTCACCTCATGCGGAAGTCGCTCTTCCATGCGACCAAGATTCTCTTGTAACTTCTGCACAATATTTGAGAGCGCAGAAATAGTTTGGTAAATGCCCTTCGGTGGAGAGGCCTCCCTTCCAGACTCCATCTCTGGCTGACTGGTACTGTCACGTACCTGGTAGGAGTCTGGAATGAGGAGGTCGGCCTCCCTTGTATCTCCAACCCAAGCCCCACTGAGGATGGGACAGACCTAGGGTGAGGAGTTACACGAGTGCCTGTAGTTGCGTGCAGAACTTGTCAGCTGAGTTGCAGACGTGGAGATGCAGGCAGAGCATCTGGTAAGGAACTGGACTCAGGAAAGCTGGTAGGATGGACAGCTAGCACAGGCACTGGAGACAGCGTTAAGCCAAGCAGGAGGCTGGTGCAGGATCACAAGGGTGGCCGGGTTCGGTAGCAGACGGGCAGCGAGGTACAAGGCACAGGCAGGAGGGAGGACAGATGGGAAGCCGAGATCAGGAACCAGTAATCAAGTATTCAAGTCCGGAAGCAAGGTCAAAGGGAAGCCAAGGTTCAGCAACAGGGATCAAGCCAGGTTTAAACAGAGTTCAGGTATCAGGGTACTTGCTGAAGACCAGTCAGCACTTGTCAGAAGTCAGAGCATCCTTTAAGTAGGCAGGCTGGTGCCAAAGGGAATTAGGAGCGTGCTCCTGCGCGCGCACGTTGCCCGTGCGCACGCGCATGCGCGAATTGCGCACACGCATGCGCAATGGTACTCCGGAAAGGCCGCTGCGTACTGGGGATGCGCGCGCGCGTGCCAGCATTCCGAGACTGTTGACGAATGCGCGCATGCGCAGACGGATTCCCGGCAGCTTCCTTACATTGCCCCCCCTTAGGGGCAGACTCTGGATGCCCCTCATGACCTCTTTTTCCGGGTGGCGTAGAAAGAAAGCTCGTACCAGTCTTGGAGCATGCACATCAGAAGCTGGTTCCCAGGAACTTTCTTCCGGCCCGTAGCCTTTCCATTTAATGAGAAACTGTGTTTGGTTACCTCTCTTCCTACAGTCCAATACGGCCTCCATCTCAAATTCCTCATTCCCTTCGATAAGTAGCGGTGGAGGGGTTTCAGAAATCTGATTTGGGAAAGGATTTGGCACTGTAGGCTTCAACAAAGAAACATGGAATACTGGGTGGATTCTCAGGTTCTTGTGTAACACTAATTCGAATGCTACTGCATTAATCTTTCTCTTGACTGGAAAAGGCCCCAAAAATCTTGGGCCAAGCTTCCTCGAGGGGCAACTTAGTTTCAAGTTCGCTGTGGAAAGCCAGACCTTATCTCCAGGTTCAAGATTCAAATTGCCTCTTCTCTTCTTGTCGAAGAACTTTTTATTATCTGCCTGGGTCTTGGAGATTGTATCCTGCAGTAATTGGTAGTTGGAGTTAAGGAAGTTCAACCTGTCTTGTACGGCAGGTACAGAAGAATCAATAGGCAGCTCAGGCAAGAAAGAAGGATGGTATCCATAATTGGCGAAAAAAGGTGACTGTTTGGTTGCCGAATGGGTGGAATTATTGTATGAAAATTCCGCGAGTGGGAGAAGTGATAACCAGTCATCCTGTGCAAAAGAAGAAAAGCATCGTAGGTACTGTTCAAGGGTTTGATTGACCCTTTCAGTCTGTCCATTAGTTTGTGGGTGATAAGCTGTGGAGAGGCGGAGTTCAATGTTCAAAGTTTCACATAAGGCCCTCCAAAATCTAGAAGTGAACTGCACCCCTCGATCAGAAACTATGCTGTCAGGGATGCCATGCAACCTTACAATCTCC
The DNA here is from genome assembly GCA_029206835.1 of Rana muscosa. Lineage (NCBI taxonomy): Eukaryota > Metazoa > Chordata > Amphibia > Anura > Ranidae > Rana > Rana muscosa. The sequence continues at coordinate 188,317 of CM055127.1, read as the reverse complement.
TTGATAAAAGTTGAGGCAGTCTCCGGGGCAGAAGGAGTTCCTTGCAGAGGTACAAAGTGGGCCATTTTGGTCAAACGATCAACCACAACGAAAATGGTAGTGAAGTCTTCAGATGGGGGAAGTTCTACTATAAAATCCATGGAGATCATGCTCCATGGTTTCTCAGGTACAGGAAGGGGCTCAAGTAAACCCCAAGTTCTGGCTCTGTCTGTCTTATTCCGAAGGCATGAAATACAAGATCTTACATATTTCTTGCAGTCGTTCATCAAATTTGGCCACCAGAATGTACGGGAGATCAAATTAGCCGTCTTGTGAATCCCAAAGTGACCCGCTCTTGTAACTTCTGCACAATATTTGAGAGCGCAGAAATAGTTTGGTAAATGTCCTTCGGTGGAGAGGCCTCCCTTCCAGACTCCATCTCTGGCTGACTGGTACTGTCACGTACCTGGTAGGAGTCTGGAATGACGAGGTCGGCCTCCCTTGTATCTCCAACCCAAGCCCCACTGAGGATGGGACAGACCTAGGGTGAGGAGTTACACGAGTGCCTGTAGTTGCGTGCAGAACTTTTCAGCTGAGTTGCAGACGTGGAGATGCAGGCAGAGCATCTGGTAAGGAACTGGACTCAGGAAAGCTGGTAGGATGGACAGCTAGCACAGGCACTGGAGACAGCGTTAAGCCAAGCAGGAGGCTGGTGCAGGATCACAAGGGTGGCCGGGTTCGGTAGCAGACGGGCAGCGAGGTACCGGAAAAGGTTCAAGATTCAAATTGCCTCTTCTCTTCTTGTCGAAGAACTTTTTATTATCTGCCTGGGTCTTGGAGATTGTATCCTGCAGTAATTGGTAGTTGGAGTTAAGGAAGTTCAACCTGTCTTGTACGGCAGGTACAGAAGAATCAATAGGCAGCTCAGGCAAGAAAGAAGGATGGTATCCATAATTGGCGAAAAAAGGTGACTGTTTGGTTGCCGAATGGGTGGAATTATTGTATGAAAATTCCGCGAGTGGGAGAAGTGATAGCCAGTCATCCTGCGCAAAAGAAGAAAAGCATCGTAGGTACTGTTCAAGGGTTTGATTGACCCTTTCAGTCTGTCCATTAGTTTGTTTGTGATAAGCTGTGGAGAGGCGGAGTTCAATGTTCAAAGTTTCACATAAGGCCCTCCAAAATCTAGAAGTGAACTGCACCCCTCGATCAGAAACTATGCTGTCAGGGATGCCATGCAACCTTACAATCTCCTTAATAAAAGTTGAGGCAGTCTCCGGGGCAGAAGGAGTTCCTTGCAGAGGTACAAAGTGGGCCATTTTGGTCAAACGATCAACCACAACGAAAATGGTAGTGAAGTCTTCAGATGGGGGAAGTTCTACTATAAAATCCATGGAGATCATGCTCCATGGTTTCTCAGGTACAGGATGGGGCTTAAGTAGACCCCAAGTTCTGGCTCTGTCTGTCTTATTCCGAAGGCATGAAATACAAGATCTTACATATTTCTTGCAGTCGTTCATCAAGTTTGGCCACCAGAATGTATGGGAGATCAAATTAGCCGTCTTGTGAATCCCAAAGTGACCCGCTCTTGTAACTTCTGCACAATATTTGAGAGCGCAGAAATAGTTTGGTAAATGTCCTTCGGTGGAGAGGCCTCCCTTCCAGACTCCATCTCTGGCTGACTGGTACTGTCACGTACCTGGTAGGAGTCTGGAATGACGAGGTCGGCCTCCCTTGTATCTCCAACCCAAGCCCCACTGAGGATGGGACGGACCTAGGGTGAGGAGTTACACGAGAGCCTGTAGTTGCGTGCAGAACTTGTCAGCTGAGTTGCAGACGTGGAGATGCAGGCAGAGCATCTGGTAAGGAACTGGACTCAGGAAAGCTGGTAGGATGGACAGCTAGCACAGGCACTGGAGACAGCGTTAAGCCAAGCAGGAGGCTGGTGCAGGATCACAAGGGTGGCCGGGTTTGGTAGCAGACGGGCAGCGAGGTACTCGAAAAGGCCCCAAAAATCTTGGGCCAAGCTTCCTCGAGGGGCAACTTAGTTTCAAGTTCGCTGTGGAAAGCCAGACCTTATCTCCAGGTTCAAGATTCAAATTGCCTCTTCTCTTCTTGTCGAAGAACTTTTTATTATCTGCCTGGGTCTTGGAGATTGTATCCTGCAGTAATTGGTAGTTGGAGTTAAGGAAGTTCAACCTGTCTTGTACGGCAGGTACAGAAGAATCAATAGGCAGCTCAGGCAAGAAAGAAGGATGGTATCCATAATTGGCGAAAAAAGGTGACTGTTTGGTTGCCGAATGGGTGGAATTATTGTATGAAAATTCCGCGAGTGGAAGAAGTGATAGCCAGTCATCCTGTGCAAAAGAAGAAAAGCATCATAGGTACTGTTCAAGGGTTTGATTGACCCTTTCAGTCTGTCCATTAGTTTGTGGGTGATAAGCTGTGGAGAGGCGGAGTTCAATGTTCAAAGTTTCACATAAGGCCCTCCAAAATCTAGAAGTGAACTGCACCCCTCGATCAGAAACTATGCTGTCAGGGATGCCATGCAACCTTACAATCTCCTTGATAAAAGTTGAGGCAGTCTCCGGGGCAGAAGGAGTTCCTTGCAGAGGTACAAAGTGGGCCATTTTGGTCAAACGATCAACCACAACGAAAAGGGTAGTGAAGTCTTCAGATGGGGGAAGTTCTACTATAAAATCCATGGAGATCATGCTCCATGGTTTCTCAGGTACAGGAAGGGGCTCAAGTAAACCCCAAGTTCTGGCTCTGTCTGTCTTATTCCGAAGGCATGAAATACAAGATCTTACATATTTCTTGCAGTCGTTCATCAAATTTGGCCACCAGAATGTACGGGAGATCAAATTAGCCGTCTTGTGAATCCCAAAGTGACCCGCTCTTGTAACTTCTGCACAATATTTGAGAGCGCAGAAATAGTTTGGTAAATGTCCTTCGGTGGAGAGGCCTCCCTTCCAGACTCCATCTCTGGCTGACTGGTACTGTCACGTACCTGGTAGGAGTCTGGAATGACAAGGTCGGCCTCCCTTGTATCTCCAACCCAAGCCCCACTGAGGATGGGACAGACCTAGGGTGAGGAGTTACACGAGTGCCTGTAGTTGCGTGCAGAACTTTTCAGCTGAGTTGCAGACGTGGAGATGCAGGCAGAGCATCTGGTAAGGAACTGGACTCAGGAAAGCTGGTAGGATGGACAGCTAGCACAGGCACTGGAGACAGCGTTAAGCCAAGCAGGAGGCTGGTGCAGGATCACAAGGGTGGCCGGGTTCGGTAGCAGACGGGCAGCGAGGTACTGGAAAAGGTTCAAGATTCAAATTGCCTCTTCTCTTCTTGTCGAAGAACTTTTTATTATCTGCCTGGGTCTTGGAGATTGTATCCTGCAGTAATTGGTAGTTGGAGTTAAGGAAGTTCAACCTGTCTTGTACGGCAAGTACAGAAGAATCAATAGGCAGCTCAGGCAAGAAAGAAGGATGGTATCCATAATTGGCGAAAAAAGGTGACTGTTTGGTTGCCGAATGGGTGGAATTATTGTATGAAAATTCCGCGAGTGGGAGAAGTGATAGCCAGTCATCCTGCGCAAAAGAAGAAAATCATCGTAGGTACTGTTCAAGGGTTTGATTGACCCTTTCAGTCTGTCCATTAGTTTGCTGGTGATAAGCTGTGGAGAGGCGGAGTTCAATGTTCAAAGTTTCACATAAGGCCCTCCAAAATCTAGAAGTGAACTGCACCCCTCGATCAGAAACTATGCTGTCAGGGATGCCATGCAACCTTACAATCTCCTTAATAAAAGTTGAGGCAGTCTCCGGGGCAGAAGGAGTTCCTTGCAGAGGTACAAAGTGGGCCATTTTGGTCAAACGATCAACCACAACGAAAATGGTAGTGAAGTCTTCAGATGGGGGAAGTTCTACTATAAAATCCATGGAGATCATGCTCCATGGTTTCTCAGGTACAGGATGGGGCTTAAGTAGACCCCAAGTTCTGGCTCTGTCTGTCTTATTCCGAAGGCATGAAATACAAGATCTTACATATTTCTTGCAGTCGTTCATCAAGTTTGGCCACCAGAATGTATGGGAGATCAAATTAGCCGTCTTGTGAATCCCAAAGTGACCCGCTCTTGTAACTTCTGCACAATATTTGAGAGCGCAGAAATAGTTTGGTAAATGTCCTTCGGTGGAGAGGCCTCCCTTCCAGACTCCATCTCTGGCTGACTGGTACTGTCACGTACCTGGTAGGAGTCTGGAATGACGAGGTCGGCCTCCCTTGTATCTCCAACCCAAGCCCCACTGAGGATGGGACAGACCTAGGGTGAGGAGTTACACGAGAGCCTGTAGTTGCGTGCAGAACTTGTCAGCTGAGTTGCAGACGTGGAGATGCAGGCAGAGCATCTGGTAAGGAACTGGACTCAGGAAAGCTGGTAGGATGGACAGCTAGCACAGGCACTGGAGACAGCGTTAAGCCAAGCAGGAGGCTGGTGCAGGATCACAAGGGTGGCCGGGTTTGGTAGCAGACGAGCAGCGAGGTACTCGAAAAGGCCCCAAAAATCTTGGGCCAAGCTTCCTCGAGGGGCAACTTAGTTTCAAGTTCGCTGTGGAAAGCCAGACCTTATCTCCAGGTTCAAGATTCAAATTGCCTCTTCTCTTCTTGTCGAAGAACTTTTTATTATCTGCCTGGGTCTTGGAGATTGTATCCTGCAGTAATTGGTAGTTGGAGTTAAGGAAGTTCAACCTGTCTTGTACGGCAGGTACAGAAGAATCAATAGGCAGCTCAGGCAAGAAAGAAGGATGGTATCCATAATTGGCGAAAAAAGGTGACTGTTTGGTTGCCGAATGGGTGGAATTATTGTATGAAAATTCCGCGAGTGGAAGAAGTGATAGCCAGTCATCCTGTGCAAAAGAAGAAAAGCATCATAGGTACTGTTCAAGGGTTTGATTGACCCTTTCAGTCTGTCTATTAGTTTGTGGGTGATAAGCTGTGGAGAGGCGGAGTTCAATGTTCAAAGTTTCACATAAGGCCCTCCAAAATCTAGAAGTGAACTGCACCCCTCGATCAGAAACTATGCTGTCAGGGATGCCATGCAACCTTACAATCTCCTTGATAAAAGTTGAGGCAGTCTCCGGGGCAGAAGGAGTTCCTTGCAGAGGTACAAAGTGGGCCATTTTGGTCAAACGATCAACCACAACGAAAATGGTAGTGAAGTCTTCAGATGGGGGAAGTTCTACTATAAAATCCATGGAGATCATGCTCCATGGTTTCTCAGGTACAGGAAGGGGCTCAAGTAGACCCCAAGTTCTGGCTCTGTCTGTCTTATTCCGAAGGCATGAAATACAAAATCTTACATATTTCTTGCAGTCGTTCATCAAGTTTGGCCACCAGAATGTACGGGAGATCGAATTAGCCGTCTTGTGAATCCCAAAGTGACCTGCTAGGGGATGATCATGACATCGCCCTAGGACGGCAACTCTGAACTGTTCTGGGATAAAGATTTGCCTCTTAGGGAAGTACAGGCCATCCCTTAGTTGAAGAGCCAGGTCCTTGGAAGGCGGTTGGTCTTCCACATATTTTCTTATATGTGACATCAGATCCGCCTGAAGAAGTAAAAAATTATTGGCTGGTAGAATAGTATCAGGTTCCGAGGATACAACTGGATCACTGAACATGCGGGACAAGGCATCTGGTTTCCCGTTCTTTGAGCCAGGACGGTAGGTTATATGAAACATGAAACGAGAGAAAAAAAGTGCCCATCTTGCCTGCCGAGGTCTTAGGCGTTTAGCTGTCTTCAAATACTCAAGATTCTTGTGATCTGTGAAGATAAGAATTGGGTGAGAAGCTCCCTCCAAAAGGTAACGCCATTCTTCAAGAGCGGCCTTGATAGCCAGTAGCTCTCGGTCACCAACATCATAATTCCTTTCGGAAGGATTTAATTTTTTAGAGAAGAAGGCCACAGGGTGGAGCAATGATTTGGGCCCTTGGCGTTGGGAAATAATAGCCCCAACTGCATTTTCCGAGGCGTCTACCTCCAAAACATAAGCTAAGGAGGGATCGGGATGTTTCAAGATGGGAGCTGAGGTGAATAAGGCTTTCAACTGTTCAAACGCTGTCTGAGCCTCTGGGGTCCATCGAAAGGGAACATGCTGTTTCGTTAGCTGAGTAATGGGAGTGATGATGCCAGAAAAGTCCTTAATAAATTTTCTATAAAAGTTAGCAAACCCCACGAACCTCTGTACAGCTTTTCTGTCAGTAGGAGCAGGCCATTCCAAGACAGAAGCAACTTTCTGAGGGTCCATGGAGATTCCCTCGGCGGAGATGACAAGCCCTAGGAAATGCACAACTTGCTTTTCAAAGTCGCATTTTTCAGCCTTTGCGTAAAGTCGGTGTTCCCGCAATCGAGCTAATACCTTTTTTACATGAGTCCGATGGGATTCTAACGTTTCAGAGAATACAAGGATGTCATCCAGATACACGATGACGAATAAATCAAGAAAGTCCCGAAAAACATTGTTTACCAGATGCTGGAATGTGGCTGGAGCATTGCAGAGCCCGAATGGCATGACTTAAATACTCAAAGTGGCCAAAGCGTGTCCGGAAAGCCGTCTTCCATTCGTCTCCCTCCCTGATTCTGACAAGATTATAGGCACCCCTCAAGTCCAGTTTGGAGAACATACGTGCCCCTCGCAGCCTCTGGAATAGTTCGGGAATCAGAGGAAGAGGGTACCGATTCTTGACAGTGACCCTGTTAAGGTCACGATAGTCCACACAGGGCCTCAAGGTGTGGTCTTTTTTCTCAACGAAGAAAATACCGGCTCCTGCTGGTGAAGTGGAAGGCCGAATGAACTGCTTTTCAAGACTCTCGTCGATATAGGTACGCAGGGCTTCCAATTCAGGCTCAGAGAGAGGGTAAATCCGACCAAACGGGATCTCGGCTCCCGGTAGAAGTTCAATGGGGCAATCGTAAGTTCTATGAGGTGGAAGAGTGTCTGCACCCTTTTCATTAAAGACGTCCAGAAATTCGTGATAAGCAACCGGGATCAGTTTAGAGGCTTCATGGTCAGGGTGGATACCCAGGAGGGGCGTGGAGTTGACAGTTCCTCCCAAGAGGCAGTGCGTCTGGCAGTAGTTGGACGAAAAAGAGATATCTCCGGTAAGCCAGTCAACGTGAGGGTTGTGTGCCTTCAACCATGGAATGCCGAGGATAACGGGAAACATGGGATAAGCTATGACATCCAATCGGAGGAGTTCTCTATGGCCTGAAGAAGTCTGGCAGAGAATAGGCAAGGTCCCCTGAGTAACCGGGCCTGATTTAATACCGGAGCCGTCAGCCAGATGGACATGGAACCCTTGCCTCTTGGTACCCAAGGGCAGCTGCTGAAGAGAAGCAAATGCAGAGTCCACAAAACAGCTGCAGGCCCCAGAGTCTATGATTGCAAGTACTGAAACCGTCTTTTCGGGGAGCTGAAGCTTGATGGGAAGAGAGACATGTGACTGATCCTTCCCAGGGAGATGCATCACAAGAGGCTGACGGGAAGAGACCCTGCAGGTCTCTGCCGGACAAGTTCGTATGAAGTGGCCAACCTCCCCGCAGTAGAGACACAGACTGCCTTGGACTCGACGTAGACGTTCAGCAGGAGAAAGAGGTAACCTACGAAAACTGCTGTGAGGTGCCTTATGCTGTTCCGTCCTTCTGGGGGAAGGAACAGGTAGAGGAGCAGGGGCGGCTGGCCTTGAAACCACAGAAAGAGTCCCTTTAGATTTTTCCGATTGCCTTTCTCGAAACCGCCGATCGATCTGAATAGTTAAATTTATCAGATCTTCCAGGGACGCGGGTATTCCCACTCTGGCAAGTTCATCTTTTACGGTGTCAGAAAGACCTAGACGGAACTGGTGACGAAGTGCAGAGTGATTCCATTGGGTATCTGCGCTCCAAACACGAAAGTCAGTTACGTAATCTTCAACAGGCCTTGGCCCTTGCTGTAATTTGTCAAGCATGGATTCGGCAGTTTGCTGGGAAAAGGGGTCAGTGTATAACTGAGCCATGGCTGAGAAGAATGAACCCGTGGCAGTCAGAACAGGGTCATGTTGTTCCCGAAGGTGATGAGCCCAGGAGAGTGGTTCGTTCAGTAGTAGTGTAATAATAAACCCTACCTTGATGTCCTCTGATGCAAAGGTTCGGGGTAGCAGAGAAAAATAAAGTTCACAAGAATTCCGGAAGGTACGAAACTTCTTGCGTTCTCCAGAAAACCGTTCAGGGATAGGCACTTTGGGTTCCGGAGGGGGGGTGGCATCACGGAAAAGACCAGACTCTGTTTGAGTAGAAAAATTCCATGGCGGTGAAAGGAGCACAGGCCGATGCGACGGTCACCTCATGCGGAAGTCGCTCTTCCATGCGACCAAGATACTCTTGTAACTTCTGCACAATATTTTAGAGCGCAGAAATAGTTTGGTAAATGTCCTTCGGTGGAGAGGCCTCCCTTCCAGACTCCATCTCTGGCTGACTGGTACTGTCACGTACCTGGTAGGAGTCTGGAATGACGAGGTCGGCCTCCCTTGTATCTCCAACCCAAGCCCCACTGAGGATGGGACAGACCTAGGGTGAGGAGTTACACGAGTGCCTGTAGTTGCGTGCAGAACTTGTCAGCTGAGTTGCAGACGTGGAGATGCAGGCAGAGCATCTGGTAAGGAACTGGACTCAGGAAAGCTGGTAGGATGGACAGCTAGCACAGGCACTGGAGACAGCGTTAAGCCAAGCAGGAGGCTGGTGCAGGATCACAAGGGTGGCCGGGTTCGGTAGCAGACGGGCAGCGAGGTACAAGGCACAGGCAGGAGGGAGGTCAGATGGGAAGCCGAGATCAGGAACCAGTAATCAAGTATTCAAGTCCGGAAGCAAGGTCAAAGGGAAGCCAAGGTTCAGCAACAGGGATCAAGCCAGGTTTAAACAGAGTTCAGGTATCAGGGTACTTGCTGAAGACCAGTCAGCACTTGTCAGAAGTCAGAGCATCCTTTAAGTAGGCAGGCTGGTGCCAAAGGGAATTAGGAGCGTGCTCCTGCGTGCGCACGTTGCCCGTGCGCACGCGCATGCGCGAATTGCGCACACGCATGCGCAATGGTACTCCGGAAAGGCCGCTGCGTACTGGGGATGCGCGCGCGCGCGCCAGCATTCCGAGACTGTTGACGAATGCGCGCATGCGCAGACGGATTCCCGGCAGCTTCCTTACATTGCCCCCCCTTAGGGGCAGACTCTGGATGCCCCTCATGACCTCTTTTTCCGGGTGGCGTAGAAAGAAAGCTCGTACCAGTCTTGGAGCATGCACATCAGAAGCTGGTTCCCAGGAACTTTCTTCCGGCCCGTAGCCTTTCCATTTAATGAGAAACTGTGTTTGGTTACCTCTCTTCCTACAGTCCAATACGGCCTCCACCTCAAATTCCTCATTCCCTTCGATAAGTAGCGGTGGAGGGGTTTCAGAAATCTGATTTGTGAAAGGATTTGGCACTGTAGGCTTCAACAAAGAAACATGGAATACTGGGTGGATTCTCAGGTTCTTGGGTAACACTAATTCGAATGCTACTGCATTAATCTTTCTCTTGACTGGAAAAGGCCCCAAAATTCTTGGGCCAAGCTTCCTCGAGGGGCAACTTAGTTTCAAGTTCGCTGTGGAAAGCCAGACCTTATCTCCAGGTTCAAGATTCAAATTGCCTCTTCTCTTCTTGTCGAAGAACTTTTTATTATCTGCCTGGGTCTTGGAGATTGTATCCTGCAGTAATTGGTAGTTGGAGTTAAGGAAGTTCAACCTGTCTTGTACGGCAGGTACAGAAAAATCAATAGGCAGCTCAGGCAAGAAAGAAGGATGGTATCCATAATTGGCGAAAAAAGGTGACTGTTTGGTTGCCGAATGGGTGGAATTATTGTATGAAAATTCCGCGAGTGGGAGAAGTGATAGCCAGTCATCCTGTGCAAAAGAAGAAAAGCATCGTAGGTACTGTTCAAGGGTTTGATTGACCCTTTCAGTCTGTCCATTAGTTTGTGGGTGATAAGCTGTGGAGAGGCGGAGTTCAATGTTCAAAGTTTCACATAAGGCCCTCCAAAATCTAGAAGTGAACTGCACCCCTCGATCAGAAACTATGCTGTCAGGGATGCCATGCAACCTTACAATCTCCTTGATAAAAGTTGAGGCAGTCTCCGGGGCAGAAGGAGTTCCTTGCAGAGGTACAACGTGGGCCATTTTGGTCAAACGATCAACCACAACGAAAATGGTAGTGAAGTCTTCAGATGGGGGAAGTTCTACTATAAAATCCATGGAGATCATGCTCCATGGTTTCTCAGGTACAGGAAGGGGCTCAAGTAAACCCCAAGTTCTGGCTCTGTCTGTCTTATTCCGAAGGCATGAAATACAAGATCTTACATATTTCTTGCAGTCGTTCATCAAATTTGGCCACCAGAATGTACGGGAGATCAAATTAGCCGTCTTGTGAATCCCAAAGTGACCCGCTCTTGTAACTTCTGCACAATATTTGAGAGCGCAGAAATAGTTTGGTAAATGTCCTTCGGTGGAGAGGCCTCCCTTCCAGACTCCATCTCTGGCTGACTGGTACTGTCACGTACCTGGTAGGAGTCTGGAATGACGAGGTCGGCCTCCCTTGTATCTCCAACCCAAGCCCCACTGAGGATGGGACAGACCTAGGGTGAGGAGTTACACGAGTGCCTGTAGTTGCGTGCAGAACTTTTCAGCTGAGTTGCAGACGTGGAGATGCAGGCAGAGCATCTGGTAAGGAACTGGACTCAGGAAAGCTGGTAGGATGGACAGCTAGCACAGGCACTGGAGACAGCGTTAAGCCAAGCAGGAGGCTGGTGCAGGATCACAAGGGTGGCCGGGTTCGGTAGCAGACGGGCAGCGAGGTACTGGAAAAGGTTCAAGATTCAAATTGCCTCTTCTCTTCTTGTCGAAGAACTTTTTATTATCTGCCTGGGTCTTGGAGATTGTATCCTGCAGTAATTGGTAGTTGGAGTTAAGGAAGTTCAACCTGTCTTGTACGGCAGGTACAGAAGAATCAATAGGCAGCTCAGGCAAGAAAGAAGGATGGTATCCATAATTGGCGAAAAAAGGTGACTGTTTGGTTGCCGAATGGGTGGAATTATTGTATGAAAATTCCGCGAGTGGGAGAAGTGATAGCCAGTCATCCTGCGCAAAAGAAGAAAAGCATCGTAGGTACTGTTCAAGGGTTTGATTGACCCTTTCAGTCTGTCCATTAGTTTGTTGGTGATAAGCTGTGGAGAGGCGGAGTTCAATGTTCAAAGTTTCACATAAGGCCCTCCAAAATCTAGAAGTGAACTGCACCCCTCGATCAGAAACTATGCTGTCAGGGATGCCATGCAACCTTACAATCTCCTTAATAAAAGTTGAGGCAGTCTCCGGGGCAGAAGGAGTTCCTTGCAGAGGTACAAAGTGGGCCATTTTGGTCAAACGATCAACCACAACGAAAATGGTAGTGAAGTCTTCAGATGGGGGAAGTTCTACTATAAAATCCATGGAGATCATGCTCCATGGTTTCTCAGGTACAGGAAGGGGCTCAAGTAGACCCCAAGTTCTGGCTCTGTCTGTCTTATTCCGAAGGCATGAAATACAAGATCTTACATATTTCTTGCAGTCGTTCATCAAGTTTGGCCACCAGAATGTACGGGAGATCAAATTAGCCGTCTTGTGAATCCCAAAGTGACCCGCTCTTGTAACTTCTGCACAATATTTGAGAGCGCAGAAATAGTTTTCTAAATGTCCTTCGGTGGAGAGGCCTCCCTTTCAGACTCCATCTCTGGCTGACTGGTACTGTCACGTACCTGGTAGGAGTCTGGAATGACGAGGTCGGCCTCCCTTGTATCTCCAACCCAAGCCCCACTGAGGATGGGACAGACCTAGGGTGAGGAGTTACACGAGAGCCTGTAGTTGCGTGCAGAACTTGTCAGCTGAGTTGCAGACGTGGAGATGCAGGCAGAGCATCTGGTAAGGAACTGGACTCAGGAAAGCTGGTAGGATGGACAGCTAGCACAGGCACTGGAGACAGCGTTAAGCCAAGCAGGAGGCTGGTGCAGGATCACAAGGGTGGCCGGGTTTGGTAGCAGATGGGCAGCGAGATACTGGAAAAGGCCCCAAAAATCTTGGGCCAAGCTTCCTCGAGGGGCAACTTAGTTTCAAGTTCGCTGTGGAAAGCCAGACCTTATCTCCAGGTTCAAGATTCAAATTGCCTCTTCTCTTCTTGTCGAAGAACTTTTTATTATCTGCCTGGGTCTTGGAGATTGTATCCTGCAGTAATTGGTAGTTGGAGTTAAGGAAGTTCAACCTGTCTTGTACGGCAGGTACAGAAGAATCAATAGGCAGCTCAGGCAAGAAAGAAGGATGGTATCCATAATTGGCGAAAAAAGGTGACTGTTTGGTTGCCGAATGGGTGGAATTATTGTATGAAAATTCCGCGAGTGGAAGAAGTGATAGCCAGTCATCCTGTGCAAAAGAAGAAAAGCATCATAGGTACTGTTCAAGGGTTTGATTGACCCTTTCAGTCTGTCTATTAGTTTGTGGGTGATAAGCTGTGGAGAGGCGGAGTTCAATGTTCAAAGTTTCACATAAGGCCCTCCAAAATCTAGAAGTGAACTGCACCCCTCGATCAGAAACTATGCTGTCAGGGATGCCATGCAACCTTACAATCTCCTTGATAAAAGTTGAGGCAGTCTCCGGGGCAGAAGGAGTTCCTTGCAGAGGTACAAAGTGGGCCATTTTGGTCAAACGAACAACCACAACGAAAATGGTAGTGAAGTCTTCAGATGGGGGAAGTTCTACTATAAAATCCATGGAGATCATGCTCCATGGTTTCTCAGGTACAGGAAGGGGCTCAAGTAGACCCCAAGTTCTGGCTCTGTCTGTCTTATTCCGAAGGCATGAAATACAAGATCTTACATATTTCTTGCAGTCGTTCTTCAAGTTTGGCCACCAGAATGTACGGGAGATCGAATAAGCCGTCTTGTGAATCCCAAAGTGACCCGCTAGGGGATGATCATGACATCGCCCTAGGACGGCAACTCTGAACTGTTCTGGGATAAAGATTTGCCTCTTTGACAAATAGGACTCTTAGTACAGGCCATCCCTTAGTTGAAGAGCCAGGTCCTTGGAAGGCGGTTGGTATTCCACATATTTTCTTATATGTGACATCAGATCCGCCTGAAGAAGTAAAAAATTATTGACTGGTAAAATAGTATCAGGTTCCGAGGATACAACTGGATCACTGAACATGCGGGACAAGGCATCTGGTTTCCCGTTCTTTGAGCCAGGACGGTAGGTTATATGAAACATGAAACGAGAGAAAAAAAATGCCCATCTTGCCTGCCGAGGTCTTAGGCGTTTAGCTGTCTTCAAATACTCAAGATTCTTGTGATCTGTGAAGATAAGAATTGGGTGAGAAGCTCCCTCCAAAAGGTAACGCCATTCTTCAAGAGCGGCCTTGATAGCCAGTAGCTCTCGATCACCAACATCATAATTCCTTTCGGAAGGATTTAATTTTTTAGAGAAGAAGGCCACAGGGTGGAGCAATGATTTGGGCCCTTGGCGTTGGGAAATAATAGCCTCAACTGCATTTTCCGAGGCGTCTACCTCCAAAACATAAGCTAAGGAGGGATCGGGATGTTTCAAGATGGGAGCTGAGGTGAATAAGGCTTTCAACTGTTCAAACGCTGTCTGAGCCTCTGGGGTCCATCGAAAGGGAACATGCTGTTTCGTTAGCTGAGTAATGGGAGTGATGATGCCAGAAAAGTCCTTAATAAATGTTCTATAAAAGTTAGCAAACCCCACGAACCTCTGTACAGCTTTTCTGTCAATAGGAGCAGACCATTCCAAGACAGAAGCGACTTTCTAAGGGTCCATGGAGATTCCTTCGGCGGAGATGACAAGCCCTAGGAAATGCACAACTTGCTTTTCAAAGTCGCATTTTTCAGCCTTTGCGTAAAGTCAGTGTTCCCGCAATCGAGCTAATACCTTTTTTACATGAGTCCGATGGGATTCTAAAGTTTCAGAGAATACAAGGATGTCATCCAGATACACGATGACGAATAAATCAAGAAAGTCCCGAAAATTTTTTTTTACCAGATGCTGGAATGTGGCTGGAGCATTGCAGAGCCCGAATGGCATGACTAAATACTCAAAGTGGCCAAAACGTGTCCGGAAGGCCGTCTTCCATTCGTCTCCCTCCCTGATTCTGACAAGATTATAGGCACCCCTCAAGTCCAGTTTGGAGAACACTCGTGCCCCTCGCAGCCTCTGGAATAGTTCGGGAATCAGAGGAAGAGGGTACCGATTCTTGACAGTGACCCTGTTAAGGTCACGATAGTCCACACAGGGCCTCAAGGTGTGGTCTTTTTTCTCAACGAAGAAAATACCGGCTCCTGCTGGTGAAGTGGAAGGCCGAATGAACTGCTTTTCAAGGCTCTCGTCGATATAGGTACGCAGGGCTTCCAATTCAGGCTCGGAGAGAGGGTAAATCCGACCAAACGGGATCTCGGCTCGCGGTAGAAGTTCAATGGGGCAATCGTAAGTTCTATGAGGTGGAAGAGTGTCTGCACCCTTTTTATTAAAGACGTCCAGAAATTCGTGATAAGCAACCGGGATCAGTTTAGAGGCTTCATGGTCAGGGTGGATACCCAGGAGGTGCGTGGAGTTGACAGTTCCTCCCAAGAGGCAGTGCGTCTGGCAGTAGTTGGACGAAAAAGAGATATCTCCGGTAAGCCAGTCAACGTGAGGGTTGTGTGCCTTCAACCATGGAATGCCGAGGATAACGGGAAACATGGGAGAAGCTATGACATCCAAACGGAGGAGTTCGCTATGGCCTGAAGAAGTCTGGCAGAGAATAGGCAAGGTCCCCTGAGTAACCGGGCCTGATTTAATACCGGAGCCGTCAGCCAGATGGACATGGAACCCTTGCCTCTTGGTACCCAAGGGCAGCTGCTGAAGAGAAGCAAATGCAGAGTCCACAAAACAGCTGCAGGCCCCAGAGTCTATGATTGCAAGTACTGAAACCGTCTTTTCGGGGAGCTGAAGCTTGATGGGAAGAGAGACATGTGACTGATCCTTCCCAGGGTTAGCAAACCCCACGAACCTCTGTACAGCTTTTCTGTCAGTAGGAGCAGGCCATTCCAAGACAGAAGCGACTTTCTGAGGGTCTATGGAGATTCCCTCGGCGAAGATGACAAGCCCTAGGAAATGCACAACTTGCTTTTCAAAGTCGCATTTTTCAGCCTTTGCGTAAAGTCGGTGTTCCCGCAATCGAGCTAATACCTTTTTTACATGAGTCCGATGGGATTCTAAAGTTTCAGAGAATACAAGGATGTCATCCAGATACACGATGACGAATAAATCAAGAAAGTCCCGAAAAACATCGTTTACCAGATGCTGGAATGTGGCTGGAGCATTGCAGAGCCCGAATGGCATGACTAAATACTCAAAGTGGCCAAAGCGTGTCCGGAAGGCCGTCTTCCATTCGTCTCCCTCCCTGATTCTGACAAGATTATAGGCACCCCTCAAGTCCAGTTTGGAGAACACTCGTACCCCTCGCAGCCTCTGGAATAGTTCGGGAATCAGAGGAAGAGGGTACCGATTCTCGACAGTGACCTGGTAGGATTCTGGAATGACGAGGTCAGCCTCCCTTGTATCTCCAACCCAAGCCCCACTGAGGATGGGACAGACCTAGGGTGAGGAGTTACACGAGTGCCTGTAGTTGCGTTCAGAACTTGTCAGCTGAGTTGCAGACGTGGAGATGCAGGCAGAGCATCTGGTAAGGAACTGGTCTCAGGAAAGCTGGTAGGATGGACAGCTAGCACAGGCACTGGAGACAGCGTTAAGCCAAGCAGGAGGCTGGTGCAGGATCACAAGGGTGGCAGGGTTCGGTAGCAGACGGGCAGCGAGGTACTGGAAAAGGTTCAAGATTCAAATTGCCTCTTCTCTTCTTGTCGAAGAACTTTTTATTATCTGCCTGGGTCTTGGAGATTGTATCCTGCAGTAATTGGTAGTTGGAGTTAAGGAAGTTCAACCTGTCTTGTACGGCAGGTACAGAAGAATCAATAGGCAGCTCAGGCAAGAAAGAAGGATGGTATCCATAATTGGCGAAAAAAGGTGACTGTTTGGTTGCCGAATGGGTGGAATTATTGTATGAAAATTCCGCGAGTGGGAGAAGTGATAGCCAGTCATCCTGTGCAAAAGAAGAAAAGCATCGTAGGTACTGTTCAAGGGTTTGATTGACCCTTTCAGTCTGTCCATTAGTTTGTGGGTGATAAGCTGTGGAGAGGCGGAGTTCAATGTTCAAAGTTTCACATAAGGCCCTCCAACATCTAGAAGTGAACTGCACCCCTCGATCAGAAACAATGCTGTCAGGGATGCCATGCAACCTTACAATCTCCTTGATAAAAGTTGAGGCAGTCTCCGGGGCAGAAGGAGTTCCTTGCAGAGGTACAAAGTGGGCCATTTTGGTCAAACGATCAACCACAACGAAAATGGTAGTGAAGTCTTCAGATGGGGGAAGTTCTACTATAAAATCCATGGAGATCATGCTCCATGGTTTCTCAGGTACAGGAAGGGGCTCAAGTAGACCCCAAGTTCTGGCTCTGTCTGTCTTATTCCGAAGGCATGAAATACAAGATCTTACATATTTCTTGCAGTCGTTCATCAAGTTTGGCCACCAGAATGTACGGGAGATCAAATTAGCCGTCTTGTGAATCCCAAAGTGACCCGCTAGGGGATGATCATGACATCGCCCTAGGACGGCAACTCTGAACTGTTCTGGGACCTGCAGTAATTGGTAGTTGGAGTTAAGGAAGTTCAACCTGTCTTGTACGGCAGGTACAGAAGAATCAATAGGCAGCTCAGGCAAGAAAGAAGGATGGTATCCATAATTGGCGAAAAAAGGTGACTGGTTACCGAATGGGTGGAATTATTGTATGAAAATTCCGCGAGTGGGCGAAGTGATAGCCAGTCATCCTGTGCAATAGAAGAAAAGCATCGTAGGTACTGTTCAAGGGTTTGATTGACCCTTTCAGTCTGTCCATTAGTTTGTGGGTGATAAGCTGTGGAGAGGCGGAGTTCAATGTTCAAAGTTTCACATAAGGCCCTCCAAAATCTAGAAGTGAACTGCACCCCTCGATCAGAAACTATGCTGTCAGGGATGCCATGCAACCTTACAATCTCCTTGATAAAAGTTGAGGCAGTCTCCGGGGCAGAAGGAGTTCCTTGCAGAGGTACAAAGTGGGCCATTTTGGTCAAACGATCAACCACAACGAAAATGGTAGTGAAGTCTTCAGATGGGGGAAGTTCTACTATAAAATCCATGGAGATCATGCTCCATGGTTTCTCAGGTACAGGAAGGGGCTCAAGTAGACCCCAAGTTCTGGCTCTGTCTGTCTTATTCCGAAGGCATGAAATACAAGATCTTACATATTTCTTGCAGTCGTTCATCAAGTTTGGCCACCAGTATGTACGGGAGTACGAATTAGCCGTCTTGTGAATCCCAAAGTGACCCGCTAGGGGATGATCATGGCATCGCCCTAGGATGGCAACTCTGAACTGTTCTGGGATAAAGATTGGCCTCTTAGACAAATAGGCCTCTTAGTACAGGCCATCCCTTAGTTGAAGAGCCAGGTCCTTGGAAGGCGGTTGGTCTTCCACATATTTTCTTATTTGTGACATCAGATCCGCCTGAAGAAGTAAAAAATTATTGGCTGGTAGAATAGTATCAGGTTCCGAGGATACAACTGGATCACTGAACATGCGGGACAAGGCATCTGGTTTCCCGTTCTTTGAGCCAGGACGGTAGGTTATATGAAACATGAAACGAGAGAAAAAAAGTGCCCATCTTGCCTGTCGAGGTCTTAGGCGTTTAGCTGTCTTCAAATACTCAAGATTCTTGTGATCTGTGAAGATAAGAATTGGGTGAGAAGCTCCCTCCAAAAGGTAACGCCATTCTTCAAGAGCGGCCTTGATAGCCAGTAGCTCTCGGTCACCAACATCATAATTCCTTTCGGAAGGATTTAATTTTTTCAGAGAAGAAGGCCACAGGGTGGAGCAATGATTTGGGCCCTTGGCGTTGGGAAATAATAGCCTCAACTGCATTTTCCGAGGCGTCTACCTCCAAAACATAAGCTAAGGAGGGATCGGGATGTTTCAAGATGGGAGCTGAGGTGAATAAGGCTTTCAACTGTTCAAACGCTGTCTGAGCCTCTGGGGTCCATCGAAAGGGAACATGCTGTTTCGTTAGCTGAGTAATGGGAGTGATGATGCCAGAAAAGTCCTTAATAAATGTTCTATAAAAGTTAGCAAACCCCACGAACCTCTGTACAGCTTTTCTGTCAGTAGGAGCAGACCATTCCAAGACAGAAGCGACTTTGTACGGGTCCATGGAGATTCCCTCGGCGGAGATGACAAGCCCTAGGAAATGCACAACTTGCTTTTCAAAGTCGCATTTTTCAGCCTTTGCGTAAAGTCAGTGTTCCCGCAATCGAGCTAATACCTTTTTTACATGAGTCCGATGGGATTCTAAAGTTTCAGAGAATACAAGGATGTCATCCAGATACACGATGACGAATAAATCAAGAAAGTCCCGAAAAAATCGTTTACCAGATGGTGGAATGTGGCTGGAGCATTGCAGAGCCCGAATGGCATGACTAAATACTCAAAGTGGCCAAAACGTGTCCGGAAGGCCGTCTTCCATTCGTCTCCCTCCCTGATTCTGACAAGATTATAGGCACCCCTCAAGTCCAGTTTGGAGAACACTCGTGCCCCTCGCAGCCTCTGGAATAGTTCGGGAATCAGAGGAAGAGGGTACCGATTCTTGACAGTGACCCTGTTAAGGTCACGATAGTCCACACAGGGCCTCAAGGTGTGGTCTTTTTTCTCAACGAAGAAAATACCGGCTCCTGCTGGTGAAGTGGAAGGCCGAATGAACTGCTTTTCAAGGCTCTCGTCGATATAGGTACGCAGGGCTTCCAATTCAGGCTCAGAGAGAGGGTAAATCCGACCAAACGGGATCTCGGCTCCCGGTAGAAGTTCAATGGGGCAATCGTAAGTTCTATGAGGTGGAAGAGTGTCTGCACCCTTTTTATTAAAGACGTCCAGAAATTCGTGGTAAGCAACCGGGATCAGTTTAGAGGCTTCATGGTCAGGGTGGATACCCAGGAGGGGCGTGGAGTTGACAGTTCCTCCCAAGAGGCAGTGCGTCTGGCAGTAGTTGGACGAAAAAAAAATATATCTCCGGTAAGCCAGTCAACGTGAGGGTTGTGTGCCTTCAACCATGGAATGCCGAGGATAACGGGAAACATGGGAGAAGCTATGACATCCAAACGGAGGAGTTCGTTATGGCCTGAAGAAGTCTGGCAGAGAATAGGCAAGGTCTCTTGAGTAACCGGGCCTGATTTAATACCGGAGCCGTCAGCCAGATGGACATGGAACCCTTGCCTCTTGGTACCCAAGGGCAGCTGCTGAAGAGAAGCAAATGCAGAGTCCACAAAACAGCTGCAGGCCCCAGAGTCTATGATTGCAAGTACTGAAACCGTCTTTTCGGGGAGCTGAAGCTTGATGGGAAGAGAGACATGTGACTGATCCTTCCCAGGGTTAGCAAACCCCACGAACCTCTGTACAGCTTTTCTGTCAGTAGGAGCAGGCCATTCCAAGACAGAAGCGACTTTCTGAGGGTCTATGGAGATTCCCTCGGCGAAGATGACAAGCCCTAGGAAATGCACAACTTGCTTTTCAAAGTCGCATTTTTCAGCCTTTGCGTAAAGTCGGTGTTCCCGCAATCGAGCTAATACCTTTTTTACATGAGTCCGATGGGATTCTAAAGTTTCAGAGAATACAAGGATGTCATCCAGATACACGATGACGAATAAATCAAGAAAGTCCCGAAAAACATCGTTTACCAGATGCTGGAATGTGGCTGGAGCATTGCAGAGCCCGAATGGCATGACTAAATACTCAAAGTGGCCAAAGCGTGTCCGGAAGGCCGTCTTCCATTCATCTCCCTCCCTGATTCTGACAAGATTATAGGCACCCCTCAAGTCCAGTTTGGAGAACACTCGTGCCCCTCGCAGCCTCTGGAATAGTTCGGGAATCAGAGGAAGAGGGTACCGATTCTCAACAGTGACCTGGTAGGATTCTGGAATGACGAGGTCAGCCTCCCTTGTATCTCCAACCCAAGCCCCACTGAGGATGGGACAGACCTAGGGTGAGGAGTTACACGAGTGCCTGTAGTTGCGTTCAGAACTTGTCAGCTGAGTTGCAGACGTGGAGATGCAGGCAGAGCATCTGGTAAGGAACTGGACTCAGGAAAGCTGGTAGGATGGACAGCTAGCACAGGCACTGGAGACAGCGTTAAGCCAAGCAGGAGGCTGGTGCAGGATCACAAGGGTGGCCGGGTTCGGTAGCAGACGGGCAGCGAGGTACTGGAAAAGGTTCAAGATTCAAATTGCCTCTTCTCTTCTTGTCGAAGAACTTTTTATTATCTGCCTGGGTCTTGGAGATTGTATCCTGCAGTAATTGGTAGTTGGAGTTAAGGAAGTTCAACCTGTCTTGTACGGCAGGTACAGAAGAATCAATAGGCAGCTCAGGCAAGAAAGAAGGATGGTATCCATAATTGGCGAAAAAAGGTGACTGTTTGGTTGCCGAATGGGTGGAATTATTGTATGAAAATTCCGCGAGTGGGAGAAGTGATAGCCAGTCATCCTGTGCAAAAGAAGAAAAGCATCGTAGGTACTGTTCAAGGGTTTGATTGACCCTTTCAGTCTGTCCATTAGTTTGTGGGTGATAAGCTGTGGAGAGGCGGAGTTCAATGTTCAAAGTTTCACATAAGGCCCTCCAACATCTAGAAGTGAACTGCACCCCTCGATCAGAAACTATGCTGTCAGGGATGCCATGCAACCTTACAATCTCCTTGATAAAAGTTGAGGCAGTCTCCGGGGCAGAAGGAGTTCCTTGCAGAGGTACAAAGTGGGCCATTTTGGTCAAACGATCAACCACAACGAAAATGGTAGTGAAGTCTTCAGATGGGGGAAGTTCTACTATAAAATCCATGGAGATCATGCTCCATGGTTTTTCAGGTACAGGAAGGGGCTCAAGTAGACCCCAAGTTCTGGCTCTGTCTGTCTGATTCCGAAGGCATGAAATACAAGATCTTACATATTTCTTGCAGTCGTTCATCAAGTTTGGCCACCAGAATGTACGGGAGATCAAATTAGCCGTCTTGTGAATCCCAAAGTGACCCGCTAGGGGATGATCATGACATCGCCCTAGGACGGCAACTCTGAACTGTTCTGGGACCTGCAGTAATTGGTAGTTGGAGTTAAGGAAGTTCAACCTGTCTTGTACGGCAGGTACAGAAGAATCAATAGGCAGCTCAGGCAAGAAAGAAGGATGGTATCCATAATTGGCGAAAAAAGGTGACTGGTTACCGAATGGGTGGAATTATTGTATGAAAATTCCGCGAGTGGGAGAAGTGATAGCCAGTCATCCTGTGCAATAGAAGAAAAGCATCGTAGGTACTGTTCAAGGGTTTGATTGACCCTTTCAGTCTGTCCATTAGTTTGTGGGTGATAAGCTGTGGAGAGGCGGAGTTCAATGTTCAAAGTTTCACATAAGGCCCTCCAAAATCTAGAAGTGAACTGCACCCCTCGATCAGAAACTATGCTGTCAGGGATGCCATGCAACCTTACAATCTCCTTGATAAAAGTTGAGGCAGTCTCCGGGGCAGAAGGAGTTCCTTGCAGAGGTACAAAGTGGGCCATTTTGGTCAAACGATCAACCACAACGAAAATGGTAGTAAAGTCTTCAGATGGGGGAAGTTCTACTATAAAATCCATGGAGATCATGCTCCATGGATTCTCACGTACAGGAAGGGGCTCAAGTAGACCCCAAGTTCTGGCTCTGTCTGTCTTATTCCGAAAGGATGAAATACAAGATCTTACATATTTCTTGCAGTCGTTCATCAAATTTGGCAACAAGAATGTACGGGAGATCAAATTGGCCATCTTGTGAATCCCAAAGTGACCCGCTCTTGTAACTTCTGCACAATATTTGAGAGCGCAGAAATAGTTTGGTAAATGTCCTTCGGTGGAGAGGCCTCCCTTCCAGACTCCATCTCTGGCTGACTGGTACTGTCACGTACCTGGTAGGAGTCTGGAATGACGAGGTCGGCCTCCCTTGTATCTCCAACTCAAGCCCCACTGAGGATGGGACAGACCTAGGGTGAGGAGTTACACGAGAGCCTGTAGTTGCGTGCAGAACTTGTCAGCTGAGTTGCAGACGTGGAGATGCAGGCAGAGCATCTGGTAAGGAACTGGACTCAGGAAAGCTGGTAGGATGGACAGCTAGCACAGGCACTGGAGACAGCGTTAAGCCAAGCAGGAGGCTGGTGCAGGATCACAAGGGTGGCCGGGTTCGGTAGCAGACGGGCAGCGAGGTACTGGAAAAGGTTCAAGATTCAAATTGCCTCTTCTCTTCTTGTCGAAGAACTTTTTATGATCTGCCTGGGTCTTGGAGATTGTATCCTGCAGTAATTGGTAGTTTGAGTTAAGGAAGTTCAACCTGTCTTGTACGGCAGGTACAGAAGAATCAATAGGCAGCTCAGGCAAGAAAGAAGGATGGTATCCATAATTGGCGAAAAAAGGTGACTGTTTGGTTGCCGAATGGGTGGAATTATTGTATGAAAATTCCGCGAGTGGGAGAAGTGATAGCCAGTCATCCTGTGCAAAAGAAGAAAAGCATCGTAGGTACTGTTCAAGGGTTTGATTGACCCTTTCAGTCTGTCCATTAGTTTGTGGGTGATAAGCTGTGGAGAGGCGGAGTTCAATGTTCAAAGTTTCACATAAGGCCCTCCAACATCTAGAAGTGAACTGCACCCCTCGATCAGAAACTATGCTGTCAGGGATGCCATGCAACCTTACAATCTCCTTGATAAAAGTTGAGGCAGTCTCCGGGGCAGAAGGAGTTCCTTGCAGAGGTACAACGTAGGCCATTTTGGTCAAACGATCAACCACAACGAAAATGGTAGTGAAGTCTTCAGATGGGGGAAGTTCTACTATAAAATCCATGGAGATCATGCTCCATGGTTTCTCAGGTACAGGAAGGGGCTCAAGTAGACCCCAAGTTCTGGCTCTGTCTGTCTTATTCCGAAGGCATGAAATACAAGATCTTACATATTTCTTGCAGTCGTTCATCAAGTTTGGCCACTAGAATGTACGGGCGGGAGATCAAATTAGCCGTCTTGTGAATCCCAAAGTGACCCGCTCTTGTAACTTCTGCACAATATTTGAGAACGCAGAAATAGTTTGGTAAATGTCCTTCGGTGGAGAGGCCTCCATTCCAGACTCCATCTCTGGCTGACTGGTACTGTCACGTACCTGGTAGGAGTCTGGAATGACGAGGTCGGCCTCCCTTGTATCTCCAACCCAAGCCCCACTGAGGATGGGACAGACCTAGGGTGAGGAGTTACACGAGTGCCTGTAGTTGCGTGCAGAACTTGTCAGCTGAGTTGCAGACGTGGAGATGCAGGCAGAGCATCTGGTAAGGAACTGGACTCAGGAAAGCTGGTAGGATGGACAGCTAGCACAGGCACTGGAGACAGCATTAAGCCAAGCAGGAGGCTGGTGCAGGATCACAAGGGTGGCCGGGTTCTGTAGCAGACGGGCAGCGAGGTACTGGAAAAGGCCCCAAAAATCTTGGGCCAAGCTTCCTCGAGGGGCAACTTAGTTTCAAGTTCGCTGTGGAAAGCCAGACCTTATCTCCAGGTTCAAGATTCAAATTGCCTCTTCTCTTCTTGTCGAATAACTTTTTATTATCTGCCTGGGTCTTGGAGATTGTATCCTGCAGTAATTGGTAGTTGGAGTTAAGGAAGTTCAACCTGTCTTGTACGGCAGGTACAGAAGAATCAATAGGCAGCTCAGGCAAGAAAGAAGGATGGTATCCATAATTGGCGAAAAAAGGTGACTGTTTGGTTGCCGAATAGGTGGAATTATTGTATGAAAATTCCGCGAGTGGGAGAAGTGATAGCCAGTCATCCTGTGCAAAAGAAGAAAAGCATCCTAGGTACTGTTCAAGGGTTTGATTGACCCTTTCAGTCTGCCCATTAGTTTGTGGGTGATAAGCTGTGGAGAGGCGGAGTTCAATGTTCAAAGTTTCACATAAGGCCCTCCAAAATCTAGAAGTGAACTGCACCCCTCGATCAGAAACTATGCTGTCAGGGATGCCATGCAACCTTACAATCTCCTTGATAAAAGTTGAGGCAGTCTCCGGGGCAGAAGGAGTTCCTTGCAGAGGTACAAAGTGGGCCATTTTGGTCAAACGATCAACCACAACGAAAATGGTAGTGAAGTCTTCAGATGGGGGAAGTTCTACTATAAAATCCATGGAGATCATGCTCCATGGTTTCTCAGGTACAGGAAGGGGCTCAAGTAGACCCCAAGTTCTGGCTCTGTCTGTCTTATTCCGAAGGCATGAAATACAAGATCTTACATATTTCTTGCAGTCGTTCATCAAGTTTGGCCACCAGTATGTACGGGAGTACGAATTAGCCGTCTTGTGAATCCCAAAGTGACCCGCTAGGGGATGATCATGGCATCGCCCTAGGACTGCAACTCTGAACTGTTCTGGGATAAAGATTGGCCTCTTAGACAAATAGGCCTCTTAGTACAGGCCATCCCTTAGTTGAAGAGCCAGGTCCTTGGAAGGCGGTTGGTCTTCCACATATTTTCTTATTTGTGACATCAGATCCGCCTGAAGAAGTAAAAAATTATTGGCTGGTAGAATAGTATCAGGTTCCGAGGATACAACTGGATCACTGAACATGCGGGACAAGGCATCTGGTTTCCCGTTCTTTGAGCCAGGACGGTAGGTTATATGAAACATGAAACGGGAGAAAAAAGTGCCCATTTTGCCTGCCGAGGTCTTAGGCGTTTAGCTGTCTTCAAATACTCAAGATTCTTGTGATCTGTGAAGATAAGAATTGGGTGAGAAGCTCCCTCCAAAAGGTAACGCCATTCTTCAAGAGCGGCCTTGATAGCCAGTAGCTCTCGGTCACCAACATCATAATTCCTTTCGGAAGGATTTAATTTTTTATAGAAGAAGGCCACAGGGTGAAGCAATGATTTGGGACCTTGGCGTTGGGAAATAATAGCCCCAACTGCATTTTCCGAGGCGTCTACCTCCAAAACATAAGCTAAGGAGGGATCGGGATGTTTCAAGATGGAAGCTGAGGTGAATAAGGCTTTCAACTGTTCAAACGCTGTCTGAGCCTCAGGGGTCCATCGAAAGGGAACATGCTGTTTCGTTAGCTGAGTAATGGGAGTGATGATGCCAGAAAAGTCCTTAATACATTTTCTATAAAAGTTAGCAAACCCCACGAACTTCTGTACAGCTTTTCTGTCAGTAGGAGCAGGCCATTCCAAGACAGAAGCGACTTTCTGAGGGTCCATGGAGATTCCCTCGGCGGAGATGACAAGCACAACTTGCTTTTCAAAGTCGCATTTTTCAGCCTTTACGTAAAGTCTGTGTTCCCGCAATCGAGCTAATACCTTTTTTAAATGAGTCCGATGGGATTCTAAAGTTTCAGAGAATACAAGGATGTCATCCAGATACACGATGACGAATAAATCAAGAAAGTCCCGAAAAACATCATTTACCAGATGCTGGAATGTGGCTGGAGCATTGCAGAGCCCGAATGGCATGACTAAATACTCAAAGTGGCCAAAGCGTGTCCGGAAGGCCGTCTTCCATTCGTCTCCCTCCCTGATTCTGACAAGATTATAGGCACCCCTCAAGTCCAGTTTGGAGAACACTCGTGCCCCTCGCAGCCTCTGGAATAGTTCGGGAATCAGAGGAAGAGGGTACCGATTCTCGACAGTGACCTGGTAGGATTCTGGAATGACGAGGTCGGCCTCCCTTGTATCTCCAACCCAAGCCCCACTGAGGATGGGACAGACCTAGGGTGAGGAGTTACACGAGTGCCTGTAGTTGCGTTCAGAACTTGTCAGCTGAGTTGCAGACGTGGAGATGCAGGCAGAGCATCTGGTAAGGAACTGGACTCAGGAAAGCTGGTAGGATGGACAGCTAGCACAGGCACTGGAGACAGCGTTAAGCCAAGCAGGAGGCTGGTGCAGGATCACAAGGGTGGCCGGGTTCGGTAGCAGACGGGCAGCGAGGTACTGGAAAAGGTTCAAGATTCAAATTGCCTCTTCTCTTCTTGTCGAAGAACTTTTTATTATCTGCCTGGGTCTTGGAGATTGTATCCTGCAGTAATTGGTAGTTGGAGTTAAGGAAGTTCAACCTGTCTTGTACGGCAGGTACAGAAGAATCAATAGGCAGCTCAGGCAAGAAAGAAGGATGGTATCCATAATTGGCGAAAAAAGGTGACTGTTTGGTTGCCGAATGGGTGGAATTATTGTATGAAAATTCCGCGAGTGGGAGAAGTGATAGCCAGTCATCCTGTGCAAAAGAAGAAAAGCATCGTAGGTACTGTTCAAGGGTTTGATTGACCCTTTCAGTCTGTCCATTAGTTTGTGGGTGATAAGCTGTGGAGAGGCGGAGTTCAATGTTCAAAGTTTCACATAAGGCCCTCCAACATCTAGAAGTGAACTGCACCCCTCGATCAGAAACTATGCTGTCAGGGATGCCATGCAACCTTACAATCTCCTTGATAAAAGTTGAGGCAGTCTCCGGGGCAGAAGGAGTTCCCTGCAGAGGTACAAAGTGGGCCATTTTGGTCAAACGATCAACCACAACGAAAATGGTAGTGAAGTCTTCAGATGGGGGAAGTTCTACTATAAAATCCATGGAGATCATGCTCCATGGTTTCTCAGGTACAGGAAGGGGCTCAAGTAGACCCCAAGTTCTGGCTCTGTCTGTCTTATTCCGAAGGCATGAAATACAAGATCTTACATATTTCTTGCAGTCGTTCATCAAGTTTGGCCACCAGAATGTACGGGAGATCAAATTAGCCGTCTTGTGAATCCCAAAGTGACCCGCTAGGGGATGATCATGACATCGCCCTAGGACGGCAACTCTGAACTGTTCTGGGACCTGCAGTAATTGGTAGTTGGAGTTAAGGAAGTTCAACCTGTCTTGTACGGCAGGTACAGAAGAATCAATAGGCAGCTCAGGCAAGAAAGAAGGATGGTATCCATAATTGGCGAAAAAAGGTGACTGGTTACCGAATGGGTGGAATTATTGTATGAAAATTCCGAGAGTGGGAGAAGTGATAGCCAGTCATCCTGTGCAATAGAAGAAAAGCATCGTAGGTACTGTTCAAGGGTTTGATTGACCCTTTCAGTCTGTCCATTAGTTTGTGGGTGATAAGCTGTGGAGAGGCGGAGTTCAATGTTCAAAGTTTCACATAAGGCCCTCCAAAATCTAGAAGTGAACTGCACCCCTCGATCAGAAACTATGCTGTCAGGGATGCCATGCAACCTTACAATCTCCTTGATAAAAGTTGAGGCAGTCTCCGGGGCAGAAGGAGTTCCTTGCAGAGGTACAAAGTGGGCCATTTTGGTCAAACGATCAACCACAACGAAAATGGTAGTAAAGTCTTCAGATGGGGGAAGTTCTACTATAAAATCCATGGAGATCATGCTCCATGGTTTCTCAGGTACAGGAAGGGGCTGAAGTAGACCCCAAGTTCTGGCTCTGTCTGTCTTATTCCGAAGGCATGAAATACAAGATCTTACATATTTCTTGCAGTCGTTCATCAAGTTTGCCCACTAGAATGTACGGGAGATCAAATTAGCCGTCTTGTGAATCCCAAAGTGACCCGCTCTTGTAACTTCTGCACAATATTTGAGAGCGCAGAAATAGTTTGGTAAATGTCCTTAGGTGGAGAGGCCTCCCTTCCAGACTCCATCTCTTGCTGACTGGTACTGTCACGTACCTGGTAGGAGTCTGGAATGACGAGGTCGGCCTCCCTTGTATCTCCAACCCAAGCCCCACTGAGGATGGGACAGACCAAGGGTGAGGAGTTACACGAGAGCCTGTAGTTGCGTGCAGAACTTGTCAGCTGAGTTGCAGACGTGGAGATGCAGGCAGAGCATCTGGTAAGGAACTGGACTCAGGAAAGCTGGTAGGATGGACAGCTAGCACAGGCACTGGAGACAGCGTTAAGCCAAGCAGGAGGCTGGTGCAGGATCAAAAGGGTGGCCGGGTTCGGTAGCAGACGGGCAGCGAGGTACTGGAAAAGGCCCCAAAAATCTTGGGCCAAGCTTCCTCGAGGGGCAACTTAGTTTCAAGTTCGCTGTGGAAAGCCAGACCTTATCTCCAGGTTCAAGATTCAAATTGCCTCTTCTCTTCATGTCGAATAACTTTTTATTATCTGCCTGGGTCTTGGAGATTGTATCCTGCAGTAATTGGTAGTTGGAGTTAAGGAAGTTCAACCTGTCTTGTACGGCAGGTACAGAAGAATCAATAGGCAGCTCAGGCAAGAAAGAAGGATGGTATCCATAATTGGCGAAAAAAGGTGACTGTTTGGTTGCCGAATGGGTGGAATTATTGTATGAAAATTCCGCGAGTGGGAGAAGTGATAGCCAGTCATCCTGTGCAAAAGAAGAAAAGCATCGTAGGTACTGTTCAAGGGTTTGATTGACCCTTTCAGTCTGTCCATTAGTTTGTGGGTGATAAGCTGTGGAGAGGCGGAGTTCAATGTTCAAAGTTTCACATAAGGCCCTCCAAAATCTAGAAGTGAACTGCACCCCTCGATCAGAAACTATGCTGTCAGGGATGCCATGCAACCTTACAATCTCCTTGATAAAAGTTGAGGCAGTCTCCGGGGCAGAAGGAGTTCCTTGCAGAGGTACAAAGTGGGCCATTTTGGTCAAACGATCAACCACAACGAAAATGGTAGTGAAGTCTTCAGATGGGGGAAGTTCTACTATAAAATCCATGGAGATCATGCTCCATGGTTTCTCAGGTACAGGAAGGGGCTGAAGTAGACCCCAAGTTCTGGCTCTGTCTGTCTTATTCCGAAGGCATGAAATACAAGATCTTACATATTTCTTGCAGTCGTTCATCAAGTTTGGCCACCAGAATGTACGGGAGATCAAATTAGCCGTCTTGTGAATCCCAAAGTGACCCGCTAGGGGATGATCATGACATCGCCCTAGGATGGCAACTCTGAACTGTTCTGGGACCTGCAGTAATTGGTAGTTGGAGTTAAGGAAGTTCAACCTGTCTTGTACGGCAGGTACAGAAGAATCAATAGGCAGCTCAGGCAAGAAAGAAGGATGGTATCCATAATTGGCGAAAAAAGGTGACTGTTTGGTTACCGAATGGGTGGAATTATTGTATGAAAATTCCGCGAGTGGGAGAAGTGATAGCCAGTCATCCTGTGCAAAAGAAGAAAAGCATCGTAGGTACTGTTCAAGGGTTTGATTGACCCTTTCAGTCTGTCCATTAGTTTGTGGGTGATAAGCTGTGGAGAGGCGGAGTTCAATGTTCAATGTTTCACATAAGGCCCTCCAAAATCTAGAAGTGAACTGCACCCCTCGATCAGAAACTATGCTGTCAGGGATGCCATGCAACCTTACAATCTCCTTGATAAAAGTTGAGGCAGTCTCCGGGGCAGAAGGAGTTCCTTGCAGAGGTACAAAGTGGGCCATTTTGGTCAAACGATCAACCACAACAAAAATGGTGGTAAAGTCTTCAGATGGGGGAAGTTCTACTATAAAATCCATGGAGATCATGCTCCATGGTTTCTCAGGTACAGGAAGGGGCTCAAGTAGACCCCAAGTTCTGGCTCTGTCTGTCTTATTCCGAAGGCATGAAATACAAGATCTTACATATTTCTTGCAGTCGTTCATCAAGTTTGGCCACCAGAATGTACGGGAGATCAAATTAGCCGTCTTGTGAATCCCAAAGTGACCCGCTCTTGTAACTTCTGCACAATATTTGAGAGCGCAGAAATAGTTTTCTAAATGTCCTTCGGTGGAGAGGCCTCCCTTCCAGACTCCATCTCTGGCTGACTGGTACTGTCACGTACCTGGTAGGAGTCTGGAATGACGAGGTCGGCCTCCCTTGTATCTCCAACCCAAGCCCCACTGAGGATGGGACAGACCTAGGGTGAGGAGTTACACGAGTGCCTGTAGTTGCGTGCAGAACTTGTCAGCTGAGTTGCAGACGTGGAGATGCAGGCAGAGCATCTGGTAAGGAACTGGACTCAGGAAAGCTGGTAGGATGGACAGCTAGCACAGGCACTGGAGAAAGCGTTAAGCCAAGCAGGAGGCTGTGCAGGATCACAAGGGTGGCAGGGTTCGGTAGCAGACGGGCAGCGAGGTACTGGAAAAGGTTCAAGATTCAAATTGCCTCTTCTCTTCTTGTCGAAGAACTTTTTATTATCTGCCTGGGTCTTGGAGATTGTATCCTGCAGTAATTGGTAGTTGGAGTTAAGGAAGTTCAACCTGTCTTGTACGGCAGGTACAGAAGAATCAATAGGCAGCTCAGGCAAGAAAGAAGGATGGTATCCATAATTGGCGAAAAAAGGTGACTGTTTGGTTGCCGAATGGGTGGAATTATTGTATGAAAATTCCGCGAGTGGGAGAAGTGATAGCCAGTCATCCTGTGCAAAAGAAGAAAAGCATCGTAGGTACTGTTCAAGGGTTTGATTGACCCTTTCAGTCTGTCCATTAGTTTGTGGGTGATAAGCTGTGGAGAGGCGGAGTTCAATGTTCAAAGTTTCACATAAGGCCCTCCAAAATCTAGAAGTGAACTGCACCCCTCGATCAGAAATTATGCTGTCAGGGATGCCATGCAACCTTACAATCTCCTTGATAAAAGTTGAGGCAGTCTCGGGGCAGAAGGAGTTCCTTGCAGAGGTACAAAGTGGGCCATTTTGGTCAAACGATCAACCACAACGAAAATGGTAGTGAAGTCTTCAGATGGGGGAAGTTCTACTATAAAATCCATGGAGATCATGCTCCATGGTTTCTCAGGTACAGGAAGGGGCTCAAGTAGACCCCAAGTTCTGGCTCTGTCTGTCTTATTCCGAAGGCATGAAATACAAGATCTTACACATTTCTTGCAGTCGTTCATCAAGTTTGGCCACCAGAATGTACGGGAGATCAAATTAGCCGTCTTGTGAATCCCAAAGTGACCCTCTAGGGGATGATCATGACATCGCCCTAGGACGGCAACTCTTAACTGTTCTGGGATAAAGATTTGCCTCTTAGACAAATAGGCCTCTTAGTACAGGCCATCCCTTAGTTGAAGAGCCAGGTCCTTGGAAGGCGGTTGGTCTTCCACATATTTTCTTATTTGTGACATCAGATCCGCCTGAAGAAGTAAAAAATTATTGGCTGGTAGAATAGTATCAGGTTCCGAGGATACAACTGGATCACTGAACATGCGGGACAAGGCATCTGGTTTCCCGTTCTTTGAGCCAGGACGGTAGGTTATATGAAACATGAAACGAGAGAAAAAAAGTGCCCATCTTGCCTGCCGAGGTCTTAGGCGTTTAGCTGTCTTCAAATACTCAAGATTCTTGTGATTTGTGAAGATAAGAATTGGGTGAGAAGCTCCCTCCAAAAGGTAACGCCATTCTTCAAGAGCGGCCTTGATAGCCAGTAGCTCTCGGTCACCAACATCATAATTCCTTTCGGAAGGATTTAATTTTTTTAGAGAAGAAGGCCACAGGGTGGAGCAATGATTTGGGCCCTTGGCGTTGGGAAATAATAGCCTCAACTGCATTTTCCGAGGCGTCTACCTCCAAAACATAAGCTAAGGAGGGATCGGGATGTTTCAAGATGGGAGCTGAGGTGAATAAGGCTTTCAACTGTTCAAACGCTGTCTGAGCCTCTGGGGTCCATCGAAAGGGAACATGCTGTTTCGTTAGCTGAGTAATGGGAGTGATGATGCCAGAAAAGTCCTTAATAAATGTTCTATAAAAGTTAGCAAACCCCACGAACCTCTGTACAGCTTTTCTGTCAGTAGGAGCAGACCATTCCAAGACAGAAGCGACTTTCTAAGGGTCCATGGAGATTCCCTCAGCGGAGATGACAAGCCCTAGGAAATGCACAACTTGCTTTTCAAAGTCGCATTTTTCAGCCTTTGCGTAAAGTCAGTGTTCCCGCAATCGAGCTAATACCTTTTTTACATGAGTCCGATGGGATTCTAAAGTTTCAGAGAATACAAGGATGTCATCCAGATACACGATGACGAATAAATCAAGAAAGTCCCGAAAAAAATCGTTTACCAGATGCTGGAATGTGGCTGGAGCATTGCAGAGCCCGAATGGCATGACTAAATACTCAAAGTGGCCAAAACGTGTCCGGAAGGCCGTCTTCCATTCGTCTCCCTCCCTGATTCTGACAAGATTATAGGCACCCCTCAAGTCCAGTTTGGAGAACACTCGTGCCCCTCGCAGCCTCTGGAATAGTTCGGGAATCAGAGGAAGAGGGTACCGATTCTTGACAGTGACCCTGTTAAGGTCACGATAGTCCACACAGGGCCTCAAGGTGTGGTCTTTTTTCTCAACGAAGAAAATACCGGCTCCTGCTGGTGAAGTGGAAGGCCGAATGAACTGCTTTTCAAGGCTCTCGTCGATATAGGTACGCAGGGCTTCCAATTCAGGCTCAGAGAGAGGGTAAATCCGACCAAACGGGATCTCGGCTCCCGGTAGAAGTTCAATGGGGCAATCGTAAGGTTTATGAGGTGGAAGAGTGTCTGCACCCTTTTTATTAAAGACGTCCAGAAATTCGTGATAAGCAACCGGGATCAGTTTAGAGGCTTCATGGTCAGGGTGGATACCCAGGAGGTGCGTGGAGTTGACAGTTCCTCCCAAGAGGCAGTGCGTCTGGCAGTAGTTGGACGAAAAAGAGATATCTCCGGTAAGCCAGTCAACGTGAGGGTTGTGTGCCTTCAACCATGGAATGCCGAGGATAACGGGAAACATGGGAGAAGCTATGACATCCAAACGGAGGAGTTCGCTATGGCCTGAAGAAGTCTGGCAGAGAATAGGCAAGGTCCCCTGAGTAACCGGGCCTGATTTAATACCGGAGCCGTCAGCCAGATGGACATGGAACCCTTGCCTCTTGGTACCCAAGGGCAGCTGCTGAAGAGAAGCAAATGCAGAGTCCACAAAACAGCTGCAGGCCCCAGAGTCTATGATTGCAAGTACTGAAACCGTCTTTTCGGGGAGCTGAAGCTTGATGGGAAGAGAGACATGTGACTGATCCTTCCCAGGGTTAGCAAACCCCACGAACCTCTGTACAGCTTTTCTGTCAGTAGGAGCAGGCCATTCCAAGACAGAAGCGACTTTCTGAGGGTCCATGGAGATTCCCTCGGCGAAGATGACAAGCCCTAGGAAATGCACAACTTGCTTTTCAAAGTCGCATTTTTCAGCCTTTGCGTAAAGTCGGTGTTCCCGCAATCGAGCTAATACCTTTTTTACATGAGTCCGATGGGATTCTAAAGTTTCAGAGAATACAAGGATGTCATCCAGATACACGATGACGAATAAATCAAGAAAGTCCCGAAAAACATTGTTTACCAGATGCTGGAATGTGGCTGGAGCATTGCAGAGCCCGAATGGCATGACTAAATACTCAAAGTGGCCTAAGCGTGTCCGGAAGGCCGTCTTCCATTCGTCTCCCTCTCTGATTCTGACAAGATTATAGGCACCCCTCAAGTCCAGTTTGGAGAACACTCGTGCCCCTCGCAGCCTCTGGAATAGTTCGGGAATCAGAGGAAGAGGGTACCGATTCTTGACAGTGACCCTGTTAAGGTCACGATAGTCCACACAGGGTCTCAAGGTGTGGTCTTTTTTCTCAACGAAGAAAATACCGGCTCCTGCTGGTGAAGTGGAAGGCCGAATGAACTGCTTTTCAAGGCTCTCGTCGATATAGGTACGCAGGGCTTCCAATTCAGGCTCAGAGAGAGGGTAAATCCGACCAAACGGGATCTCGGCTCCCGGTAGAAGTTCAATGGGGCAATCGTAAGTTCTATGAGGTGGAAGAGTGTCTGCACCCTTTTTATTAAAGACGTCCAGAAATTAGTGATAAGCAACCGGGATCAGTTTAGAGGCTTCATGGTCAGGGTGGATACCCAGGAGGGGCGTGGAGTTGACAGTTCCTCCCAAGAGGCAGTGCGTCTGGCAGTAGTTGGACGAAAAAAAAATATATCTCCGGTAAGCCAGTCAACGTGAGGGTTGTGTGCCTTCAACCATGGAATGCCGAGGATAACGGGAAACATGGGAGAAGCTATGACATCCAAACGGAGGAGTTCGCTATGGCCTGAAGAAGTCTGGCAGAGAATAGGCAAGGTCTCTTGAGTAACCGGGCCTGATTTAATACCGGAGCCGTCAGCCAGATGGCCATGGAACCCTTGCCTCTTGGTACCCAAGGGCAGCTGCTGAAGAGAAGCAAATGCAGAGTCCACAAAACAGCTGCAGGCCCCAGAGTCTATGATTGCAAGTACTGAAACCGTCTTTTCGGGGAGCTGAAGCTTGATGGGAAGAGAGACATGTGACTGATCCTTCCCAGGGTTAGCAAACCCCACGAACATCTGTACAGCTTTTCTGTCAGTAGGAGCAGGCCAATCCAAGACAGAAGCGACTTTCTGAGGGTCCATGGAGATTCCCCCGGCGGAGATGACAAGCCCTAGGAAATGCACAACTTGCTTTTCAAAGTCGCATTTCTCAGCCTTTGCTTAAAGTCAGTGTTCCCGCAATCGAGCTAATACCTTTTTTACATGAGTCCGATGGGATTCTAAAGTTTCAGAGAATACAAGGATGTCATCCAGATACACGATGACGAATAAATCAAGAAAGTCCCGAAAAACATCGTTTACCAGATGCTGGAAGGTGGCTGGAGCATTGCAGAGCCCGAATGGCATGACTAAATACTCAAAGTGGCCAAAGCGTGTCCGGAAGGCCGTCTTCCATTCGTCTCCCTCCCTGATTCTGACAAGATTATAGGCACCCCTCAAGTCCAGTTTGGAGAACACTCGTGCCCCTCGCAGCCTCTGGAAATGTTCGGGAATCAGAGGAAGAGGGTACCGATTCTTGACAGTGACCCTGTTAAGGTCACGTTAGTCCACACAGGGCCTCAAGGTGTGGTCTTTTTTCTCAACGAAGAAAATACCGGCTCCTGCTGGTGAAGTGGAAGGCCGAATGAACTGCTTTTCAAGGCTCTCGTCGATATAGGTACGCAGGGCTTCCAATTCAGGCTCAGAGAGAGGGTAAATCCGACCAAACGGGATCTTGGCTCCCGGTAGAAGTTCAATGGGGCAATCGTAAGTTCTATGAGGTGGAAGAGTGTCTGCACCCTTTTTTATTAAAGACGTCCAGAAATTCGTGATAAGCAACCGGGATCAGTTTAGAGGGTGGATACCCAGGAGGGGCGTGGAGTTGACAGTTCCTCCCAAGAGGCAGTGCGTCTGGCAGTAGTTGGACGAAAAAAAAAATATCTCCGGTAAGCCAGTCAACGTGAGGGTTGTGTGCCTTCAACCATGGAATGCCGAGGATAACGGGAAACATGGGAGAAGCTATGACATCCAAACGGAGGAGTTCGCTATGGCCTGAAGAAGTCTGGCAGAGAATAGGCAAGGTCTCTTCAGTTACCGGGCCTGATTTAATACCGGAGCCGTCAGCCAGATGGACATGGAACCCTTGCCTCTTGGTACCCAAGGGCAGCTGCTGAAGAGAAGCAAATGCAGAGTCCACAAAACAGCTGCAGGCCCCAGAGTCTATGATTGCAAGTACTGAAACCGTCTTTTCGGGGAGCTGAAGCTTGATGGGAATAGAGACATATGACTGATCCTTCCCAGGGTTAGCAAACCCCACGAACCTCTGTACAGCTTTTCTGTCAGTAGGAGCAGGCCATTCCAAGACAGAAGCGACTTTCTGAGGGTCCATGGAGATTCCCTCGGCGAAGATGACAAGCCCTAGGAAATGCACAACTTGCTTTTCAAAGTCGCATTTTTCAGCCTTTGCGTAAAGTCGGTGTTCCCGCAATCGAGCAAATACCTTTTTTACATGAGTCCGATGGGATTCTAAAGTTTCAGAGAATACAAGGATGTCATCCAGATACACGATGACGAATAAATCAAGAAAGTCCCGAAAAACATTGTTTACCAGATGCTGGAATGTGGCTGGAGCATTGCAGAGCCCAAATGGCATGACTAAATACTCAAAGTGGCCAAAGCGTGTCCGGAAGGCCGTCTTCCATTCGTCTCCCTCCCTGATTCTGACAAGATTATAGGCACCCCTCAAGTCCAGTTTGGAGAACACTCGTGCCCCTCGCAGCCTCTGGAATAGTTCGGGAATCAGAGGAAGAGGGTACCGATTCTTGACAGTGACCCTGTTAAGGTCACGATAGTCCACACAGGGCCTCAAGGTGTGGTCTTTTTTCTCAACGAAGAAAATACCGGCTCCTGCTGGTGAAGTGGAAGGCCGAATGAACTGCTTTTCAAGGCTCTCGTCGATATAGGTACGCAGGGCTTCCAATACAGGCTCAGAGAGAGGGTAAATCCGATCAAACGGGATCTCGGCTCCCGGTAGAAGTTCAATGGGGCAATCGTAAGTTCTATGAGGTGGAAGAGTGTCTGCACCCTTTTTATTAAAGACGTCCAGAAATTCGTGATAAGCAACCGGGATCAGTTTAGAGGCTTCATGGTCAGGGTGGATACCCAGGAGGGGCGTGGAGTTGACAGTTCCTCCCAAGAGGCAGTGCGTCTGGCAGTAGTTGGACGAAAAAAAATATATCTCCGGTAAGCCAGTCAACGTGAGGGTTGTGTGCCTTCAACCATGGAATGCCGAGGATAACGGGAAACATGGGAGAAGCTATGACATCCAAACGGAGGAGTTCGCTATGGCCTGAAGAAGTCTGGCAGAGAATAGGCAAGGTCTCTTGAGTAACCGGGCCTGATTTAATACCGGAGCCGTCAGCCAGATGGACATGGAACCCTTGCCTCTTGGTACCCAAGGGCAGCTGCTGAAGAGAAGCAAATGCAGAGTCCACAAAACAGCTGCAGGCCCCAGAGTCTATGATTGCAAGTACTGAAACCGTCTTTTCGGGGAGCTGAAGCTTGATGGGAAGAGAGACATGTGACTGATCCTTCCCAGGGTTAGCAAACCCCACGAACCTCTGTACAGCTTTTCTGTCAGTAGGAGCAGGCCATTCCAAGACAGAAGCGACTTTCTGAGGGTCCATGGAGATTCCCTCGGCGGAGATGACAAGCCCTAGGAAATGCACAACTTGCTTTTCAAAGTCGCATTTTTCAGCCTTTGCGTAAAGTCGGTGTTCCCGCAATCGAGCTAATACCTTTTTTACATGAGTCCGATGGGATTCTAAAGTTTCAGCGAATACAAGGATGTCATCCAGATACACGATGACGAATAAATCAAGAAAGTCCTGAAAAACATCATTTACCAGATGCTGGAATGTGGCTGGAGCATTGCAGAGCCCGAATGGCATGACTAAATACTCAAAGTGGCCAAAGCGTGTCCGGAAGGCCGTCTTCCATTCGTCTCCCTCCCTGATTCTGACAAGATTATAGGCACCCCTCAAGTCCAGTTTGGAGAACACTCGTGCCCCTCGCAGCCTCTGGAATAGTTCGGGAATCAGAGGAAGAGGGTACCGATTCTCGACAGTGACCTGGTAGGATTCTGGAATGACGAGGTCGGCCTCCCTTGTATCTCCAACCCAAGCCCCACTGAGGATGGGACAGACCTAGGGTGAGGAGTTACACGAGTATCCATAATTGGCGAAAAAAGGTGACTGTTTGGTTACCGAATGGGTGGAATTATTGTATGAAAATTCCACGAGTGGGAGAAGTGATAGCCAGTCATCCTGTGCAAAAGAAGAAAAGCATCGTAGGTACTGTTCAAGGGTTTGATTGACCCTTCTAGTCTGTCCATTAGTTTGTGGGTGATAAGCTGTGGAGAGGCGGAGTTCAATGTTCAAAGTTTCACATAAGGCCCTCCAAAATCTAGAAGTGAACTGCACCCCTCGATCAGAAACTATGCTGTCAGGGATGCCATGCAACCTTACAATCTCCTTGATAAAAGTTGAGGCAGTCTCCGGGGCAGAAGGAGTTCCTTGCAGAGGTACAAAGTGGGCCATTTTGGTCAAACGATCAACCACAACGAAAATGGTAGTGAAGTCTTCAGATGGGGGAAGTTCTACTATAAAATCCATGGAGATCATGCTCCATGGTTTCTCAGGTACAGGAAGGGGCTCAAGTAGACCCCAAGTTCTGGCTCTGTCTGTCTTATTCCGAAGGCATGAAATACAAGATCTTACATATTTCTTGCAGTCGTTCATCAAGTTTGGCCACCAGAATGTACGGGAGATCAAATTAGCCGTCTTGTGAATCCCAAAGTGACCCGCTAGGGGATGATCATGACATCGCCCTAGGACGGCAACTCTGAACTGTTCTGGGACCTGCAGTAATTGGTAGTTGGAGTTAAGGAAGTTCAACCTGTCTTGTACGGCAGGTACAGAAGAATCAATAGGCAGCTCAGGCAAGAAAGAAGGATGGTATCCATAATTGGCGAAAAAAGGTGACTGTTTGGTTACCGAATGGGTGGAATTATTGTATGAAAATTCCGCGAGTGGGAGAAGTGATAGCCAGTCATCCTGTGCAATAAAAGAAAAGCATCGTAGGTACTGTTCAAGGGTTTGATTGACCCTTTCAGTCTGTCCATTAGTTTGTGGGTGATAAGCTGTGGAGAGGCGGAGTTCAATGTTCAAAGTTTCACATAAGGCCCTCCAAAATCTAGAAGTGAACTGCACCCCTCGATCAGAAACTATGCTGTCAGGGATGCCATGCAACCTTACAATCTCCTTGATAAAAGTTGAGGCAGTCTCCGGGGCAGAAGGAGTTCCTTGCAGAGGTACAAAGTGGGCCATTTTGGTCAAACGATCAACCACAACGAAAATGGTAGTAAAGTCTTCAGATGGGGGAAGTTCTACTATAAAATCCATGGAGATCATGCTCCATGGTTTCTCAGGTACAGGAAGGGGCTCAAGTAGACCCCAAGTTCTGGCTCTGTCTGTCTTATTCCGAAGGCATGAAATACAAGATCTTACATATTTCTTGCAGTCGTTCATCAAGTTTGGCCACTAGAATGTACGGGAGATCAAATTAGCCGTCTTGTGAATCCCAAAGTGACCCGCTCTTGTAACTTCTGCACAATATTTGAGAGCGCAGAAATAGTTTGGTAAATGTCCTTCGGTGGAGAGGCCTCCCTTCCAGACTCCATCTCCAACCCAAGCCCCACTGAGGATGGGACAGACCAAGGGTGAGGAGTTACACGAGAGCCTGTAGTTGCGTGCAG
This sequence comes from Rana muscosa, assembly GCA_029206835.1. Classification (NCBI taxonomy): domain Eukaryota; kingdom Metazoa; phylum Chordata; class Amphibia; order Anura; family Ranidae; genus Rana; species Rana muscosa. The sequence continues at coordinate 149,014 of CM055127.1, read as the reverse complement.
AACTTGTCAGCTGAGTTGCAGACGTGGAGATGCAGGCAGAGCATCTGGTAAGGAACTGGACTCAGGAAAGCTGGTAGGATGGACAGCTAGCACAGGCACTGGAGACAGCGTTAAGCCAAGCAGGAGGATGGTGCAGGATCAAAAGGGTGGCCGGGTTCGGTAGCAGACGGGCAGCGAGGTACTGGAAAAGGCCCCAAAAATCTTGGGCCAAGCTTCCTCGAGGGGCAACTTAGTTTCAAGTTCGCTGTGGAAAGCCAGACCTTATCTCCAGGTTCAAGATTCAAATTGCCTCTTCTGTTCTTGTCGAAGAACTTTTTATTATCTGCCTGGGTCTTGGAGATTGTATCCTGCAGTAATTGGTAGTTGGAGTTAAGGAAGTTCAACCTGTCTTGTACGGCAGGTACAGAAGAATCAATAGGCAGCTCAGGCAAGAAAGAAGGATGGTATCCATAATTGGCGAAAAAAGGTGACTGTTTGGTTGCCGAATGGGTGGAATTATTGTATGTAAATTCCGCGAGTGGGAGAAGTGATAGCCAGTCATCCTGTGCAAAAGAAGAAAAGCATCGTAGGTACTGTTCAAGGGTTTGATTGACCCTTTCAGTCTGTCCATTAGTTTGTGGGTGATAAGCTGTGGAGAGGCGGAGTTCAATGTTCAAAGTTTCACATAAGGCCCTCCAAAATCTAGAAGTGAACTGCACCCCTCGATCAGAAACTATGCTGTCAGGGATGCCATGCAACCTTACAATCTCCTTGATAAAAGTTGAGGCAGTCTCCGGGGCAGAAGGAGTTCCTTGCAGAGGTACAAAGTGGGCCATTTTGGTCAAACGATCAACCACAACGAAAATGGTAGTGAAGTCTTCAGATGGGGGAAGTTCTACTATAAAATCCATGGAGATCATGCTCCATGGTTTCTCAGGTACAGGAAGGGGCTCAAGTAGACCCCAAGTTCTGGCTCTGTCTGTCTTATTCCGAAGGCATGAAATACAAGATCTTACATATTTCTTGCAGTCGTTCATCAAGTTTGGCCACCAGAATGTACGGGAGATCAAATTAGCCGTCTTGTGAATCCCAAAGTGACCCGCTAGGGGATGATCATGACATCGCCCTAGGACGGCAACTCTGAACTGTTCTGGGACCTGCAGTAATTGGTAGTTGGAGTTAAGGAAGTTCAACCTGTCTTGTACGGCAGGTACAGAAGAATCAATAGGCAGCTCAGGCAAGAAAGAAGGATGGTATCCATAATTGGCGAAAAAAGGTGATTGTTTGGTTACCGAATGGGTGGAATTATTGTATGAAAATTCCGCGAGTGGGAGAAGTGATAGCCAGTCATCCTGTGCAAAAGAAGAAAAGCATCGTAGGTACTGTTCAAGGGTTTGATTGACCCTTTCAGTCTGTCCATTAGTTTGTGGGTGATAAGCTGTGGAGAGGCGGAGTTCAATGTTTCACATAAGGCCCTCCAAAATCTAGAAGTGAACTGCACCCCTCGATCAGAAACTATGCTGTCAGGGATGCCATGCAACCTTACAATCTCCTTGATAAAAGTTGAGGCAGTCTCCGGGGCAGAAGGAGTTCCTTGCAGAGGTACAAAGTGGGCCATTTTGGTCAAACGATCAACCACAACAAAAATGGTAGTAAAGTCTTCAGATGGGGGAAGTTCTACTATAAAATCCATGGAGATCATGCTCCATGGTTTCTCAGGTACAGGAAGGGGCTCAAGTAGACCCCAAGTTCTGGCTCTGTCTGTCTTATTCCGAAGGCATGAAATACAAGATCTTACATATTTCTTGCAGTCGTTCATCAAGTTTGGCCACCAGAATGTACGGGAGATCAAATTAGCCGTCTTGTGAATCCCAAAGTGACCCGCTCTTGTAACTTCTGCACAATATTTGAGAGCGCAGAAATAGTTTTCTAAATGTCCTTCGGTGGAGAGGCCTCCCTTCCAGACTCCATCTCTGGCTGACTGGTACTGTCACGTACCTGGTAGGAGTCTGGAATGACGAGGTCGGCCTCCCTTGTATCTCCAACCCAAGCCCCACTGAGAATGGGACAGACCTAGGGTGAGGAGTTACACGAGTGCCTGTAGTTGCGTGCAGAACTTGTCAGCTGAGTTGCAGACGTGGAGATGCAGGCAGAGCATCTGGTAAGGAACTGGACTCAGGAAAGCTGGTAGGATGGACAGCTAGCACAGGCACTGGAGAAAGCGTTAAGCCAAGCAGGAGGCTGTGCAGGATCACAAGGGTGGCCGGATTCGGTAGCAGACGGGCAGCGAGGTACTGGAAAAGGTTCAAGATTCAAATTGCTTCTTCTCTTCTTGTCGAAGAACTTTTTATTATCTGCCTGGGTCTTGGAGATTGTATCCTGCAGTAATTGGTAGTTGGAGTTAAGGAAGTTCAACCTGTCTTGTACGGCAGGTACAGAAGAATCAATAGGCAGCTCAGGCAAGAAAGAAGGATGGTATCCATAATTGGCGAAAAAAGGTGACTGTTTGGTTGCCGAATGGGTGGAATTATTGTATGAAAATTCCGCGAGTGGGAGAAGTGATAGCCAGTCATCCTGTGCAAAAGAAGAAAAGCATCGTAGGTACTGTTCAAGGGTTTGATTGACCCTTTCAGTCTGTCCATTAGTTTGTGGGTGATAAGCTGTGGAGAGGCGGAGTTCAATGTTCAAAGTTTCACATAAGGCCCTCCAAAATCTAGAAGTGAACTGCACCCCTCGATCAGAAACTATGCTGTCAGGGATGCCATGCAACCTTACAATCTCCTTGATAAAAGTTGAGGCAGTCTCCGGGGCAGAAGGAGTTCCTTGCAGAGGTACAAAGTGGGCCATTTTGGTCAAACGATCAACCACAACGAAAATGGTAGTGAAGTCTTCAGATGGGGGAAGTTCTACGATAAAATCCATGTAGATCATGCTCCATGGTTTCTCAGGTACAGGAAGGGGCTGAAGTAGACCCCAAGTTCTGACTCTGTCTGTCTTATTCCGAAGGCATGAAATACAAGATCTTACATATTTCTTGCAGTCGTTCATCAAGTTTGGCCACCAGAATGTACGGGAGATCAAATTAGCCGTCTTGTGAATCCCAAAGTGACCCGCTAGGGGATGATCATGACATCGCCCTAGGACGGCAACTCTGAACTGTTCTGGGACCTGCAGTAATTGGTAGTTGGAGTTAAGGAAGTTCAACCTGTCTTGTACGGCAGGTACAGAAGAATCAATAGGCAGCTCAGGCAAGAAAGAAGGATGGTATCCATAATTGGCGAAAAAAGGTGACTGTTTGGTTACCGAATGGGTGGAATTATTGTATGAAAATTCCGCGAGTGGGAGAAGTGATAGCCAGTCATCCTGTGCAAAAGAAGAAAAGCATCGTAGGTACTGTTCAAGGGTTTGATTGACCCTTTCAGTCTGTCCATTAGTTTGTGGGTGATAAGCTGTGGAGAGGCGGAGTTCAATGTTCAAAGTTTCACATAAGGCCCTCCAAAATCTAGAAGTGAACTGCACCCCTCAATCAGAAACTATGCTGTCAGGGATGCCATGCAACCTTACAATCTCCTTGATAAAAGTTGAGGCAGTCTCCGGGGCAGAAGGAGTTCCTTGCAGAGGTACAAAGTGGGCCATTTTGGTCAAACGATCAACCACAACGAAAATGGTAGTGAAGTCTTCAGATGGGGGAAGTTCTACTATAAAATCCATGGAGATCATGCTCCATGGTTTCTCAGGTACAGGAAGGGGCTCAAGTAGACCCCAAGTTCTGGCTCTGTCTGTCTTATTCCGAAGGCATGAAATACAAGATCTTACATATTTCTTGCAGTCGTTCATCAAGTTTGGCCACTAGAATGTACGGGAGATCAAATTAGCCGTCTTGTGAATCCCAAAGTGACCCGCTCTTGTAACTTCTGCACAATATTTGAGAGCGCAGAAATAGTTTGGTAAATGTCCTTCGGTGGAGAGGCCTCCCTTCCAGACTCCATCTCTGGCTGACTGGTACTGTCACGTACCTGGTAGGAGTCTGGAATGACGAGGTCGGCCTCCCTTGTATCTCAACCCAAGCCCCACTGAGGATGGGACAGACCTAGGGTGAGGAGTTACACGAGAGCCTGTAGTTGCGTGCAGAACTTGTCAGCTGAGTTGCAGACGTGGAGATGCAGGCAGAGCATCTGGTAAGGAACTGGACTCAGGAAAGCTGGTAGGATGGACAGCTAGCACAGGCACTGGAGACAGCGTTAAGCCAAGCTGGAGGCTGGTGCAGGATCACAAGGGTGGCCGGGTTCGGTAGCAGACGGGCAGCGAGGTACTTGAAAAGGCCCCAAAAATCTTGGGCCAAGCTTCCTCGAGGGGCAACTTAGTTTCAAGTTCGCTGTGGAAAGCCAGACCTTATCTCCAGGTTCAAGATTCAAATTGCCTCTTCTCTTCTTGTCGAAGAACTTTTTATTATCTGCCTGGGTCTTGGAGATTGTATCCTGCAGTAATTGGTAGTTGGAGTTAAGGAAGTTCAACCTGTCTTGTACGGCAGGTACAGAAGAATCAATAGGCAGCTCAGGCAAGAAAGAAGGATGGTATCCATAATTGGCGAAAAAAGGTGACTGTTTGGTTACCGAATGGGTGGAATTATTGTATGAAAATTCCGCGAGTGGGAGAAGTGATAGCCAGTCATCCTGTGCAAAAGAAGAAAAGCATCGTAGGTACTGTTCAAGGGTTTGATTGACCCTTTCAGTCTGTCCATTAGTTTGTGGGTGATAAGCTGTGGAGAGGCGGAGTTCAATGTTCAAAGTTTCACATAAGGCCCTCCAAAATCTAGAAGTGAACTGCACCCCTCGATCAGAAACTATGCTGTCAGGGATGCCATGCAACCTTACAATCTCCTTGATAAAAGTTGAGGCAGTCTCCGGGGCAGAAGGAGTTCCTTGCAGAGGTACAAAGTGGGCCATTTTGGTCAAACGATCAACCACAACGAAAATGGTAGTAAAGTCTTCAGATGGGGGAAGTTCTACTATAAAATCCATGGAGATCATGCTCCATGGTTTCTCAGGTACAGGAAGGGGCTCAAGTAGACCCCAAGTTCTGGCTCTGTCTGTCTTATTCCGAAGGCATGAAATACAAGATCTTACATATTTCTTGCAGTCGTTCATCAAGTTTGGCCACCAGAATGTACGGGAGATCAAATTAGCCGTCTTGTGACTCCCAAAGTGACCCGCTAGGGGATGATCATGACATCGCCCTAGGACGGCAACTCTGAACTGTTCTGGGACCTGCAGTAATTGGTAGTTGGAGTTAAGGAAGTTCAACCTGTCTTGTACGGCAGGTACAGAAGAACCAATAGGCAGCTCAGGCAAGAAAGAAGGATGGTATCCATAATTGGCGAAAAAAGGTGACTGTTTGGTTACCGAATGGGTGGAATTATTGTATGAAAATTCCACGAGTGGGAGAAGTGATAGCCAGTCATCCTGTGCAAAAGAAGAAAAGCATCGTAGGTACTGTTCAAGGGTTTGATTGACCCTTTCAGTCTGTCCATTAGTTTGTGGGTGATAAGCTGTGGAGAGGCGGAGTTCAATGTTCAAAGTTTCACATAAGGCCCTCCAAAATCTAGAAGTGAACTGCACCCCTCGATCAGAAACTATGCTGTCAGGGATGCCATGCAACCTTACAATCTCCTTGATAAAAGTTGAGGCAGTCTCCGGGGCAGAAGGAGTTCCTTGCAGAGGTACAAAGTGGGCCATTTTGGTCAAACGATCAACCACAACGAAAATGGTAGTGAAGTCTTCAGATGGGGGAAGTTCTACTATAAAATCCATGGAGATCATGCTCCATGGCTTCTCAGGTACAGGAAGGGGCTCAAGTAGACCCCAAGTTCTGGCTCTGTCTGTCTTATTCCGAAGGCATGAAATACAAGATCTTACATATTTCTTGCAGTCGTTCATCAAATTTGGCCACCAGAATGTACGGGAGATCAAATTGGCCGTCTTGTGAATCCCAAAGTGACCCGCTCTTGTAACTTCTGCACAATATTTGAGAGCGCAGAAATAGTTTGGTAAATGTCCTTCGGTGGAGAGGCCTCCCTTCCAGACTCCATCTCTGGCTGACTGGTACTGTCACGTACCTGGTAGGAGTCTGGAATGACGAGGTCGGCCTCCCTTGTATCTCCAACCCAAGCCCCACTGAGGATGGGACAGACCTAGGGTGAGGAGTTACACGAGTGCCTGTAGTTGCGTGCAGAACTTGTCAGCTGAGTTGCAGACGTGGAGATGCAGGCAGAGCATCTGGTAAGGAACTGGACTCAGGAAAGCTGGTAGGATGGACAGCTAGCACAGGCACTGGAGACAGCGTTAAGCCAAGCAGGAAACTGGTGCAGGATCACAAGGGTGGCCGGATTCGGTAGCAGACGGGCAGCGAGGTACTGGAAAAGGTTCAAGATTCAAATTGCTTCTTCTCTTCTTGTCGAAGAACTTTTTATTATCTGCCTGGGTCTTGGAGATTGTATCCTGCAGTAATTGGTAGTTGGAGTTAAGGAAGTTCAACCTGTCTTGTACGGCAGGTACAGAAGAATCAATAGGCAGCTCAGGCAAGAAAGAAGGATGGTATCCATAATTGGCGAAAAAAGGTGACTGTTTGGTTGCCGAATGGGTGGAATTATTGTATGAAAATTCCGCGAGTGGGAGAAGTGATAGCCAGTCATCCTGTGCAAAAGAAGAAAAGCATCGTAGGTACTGTTCAAGGGTTTGATTGACCCTTTCAGTCTGTCCATTAGTTTGTGGGTGATAAGCTGTGGAGAGGCGGAGTTCAATGTTCAAAGTTTCACATAAGGCCCTCCAAAATCTAGAAGTGAACTGCACCCCTCGATCAGAAACTATGCTGTCAGGGATGCCATGCAACCTTACAATCTCCTTGATAAAAGTTGAGGCAGTCTCCGGGGCAGAAGGAGTTCCTTGCAGAGGTACAAAGTGGGCCATTTTGGTCAAACGATCAACCACAACGAAAATGGTAGTGAAGTCTTCAGATGGGGGAAGTTCTACTATAAAATCCATGGAGATCATGCTCCATGGTTTCTCAGGTACAGGAAGGGGCTGAAGTAGACCCCAAGTTCTGACTCTGTCTGTCTTATTCCGAAGGCATGAAATACAAGATCTTACATATTTCTTGCAGTCGTTCATCAAGTTTGGCCACCAGAATGTACGGGAGATCAAATTAGCCGTCTTGTGAATCCCAAAGTGACCCGCTAGGGGATGATCATGACATCGCCCTAGGACGGCAACTCTGAACTGTTCTGGGACCTGCAGTAATTGGTAGTTGGAGTTAAGGAAGTTCAACCTGTCTTGTACGGCAGGTACAGAAGAATCAATAGGCAGCTCAGGCAAGAAAGAAGGATGGTATCCATAATTGGCGAAAAAAGGTGACTGTTTGGTTACCGAATGGGTGGAATTATTGTATGAAAATTCCGCGAGTGGGAGAAGTGATAGCCAGTCATCCTGTGCAAAAGAAGAAAAGCATCGTAGGTACTGTTCAAGGGTTTGATTGACCCTTTCAGTCTGTCCATTAGTTTGTGGGTGATAAGCTGTGGAGAGGCGAAGTTCAATGTTCAAAGTTTCACATAAGGCCCTCCAAAATCTAGAAGTGAACTGCACCCCTCAATCAGAAACTATGCTGTCAGGGATGCCATGCAACCTTACAATCTCCTTGATAAAAGTTGAGGCAGTCTCCGGGGCAGAAGGAGTTCCTTGCAGAGGTACAAAGTGGGCCATTTTGGTCAAACGATCAACCACAACGAAAATGGTAGTGAAGTCTTCAGATGGGGGAAGTTCTACTATAAAATCCATGGAGATCATGCTCCATGGTTTCTCAGGTACAGGAAGGGGCTCAAGTAGACCCCAAGTTCTGGCTCTGTCTGTCTTATTCCGAAGGCATGAAATACAAGATCTTACATATTTCTTGCAGTCGTTCATCAAGTTTGGCCACTAGAATGTACGGGAGATCAAATTAGCCGTCTTGTGAATCCCAAAGTGACCCGCTCTTGTAACTTCTGCACAATATTTGAGAGCGCAGAAATAGTTTGGTAAATGTCCTTCGGTGGAGAGGCCTCCCTTCCAGACTCCATCTCTGGCTGATTGGTACTGTCACGTACCTGGTAGGAGTCTGGAATGACGAGGTCGGCCTCCCTTGTATCTCAACCCAAGCCCCACTGAGGATGGGACAGACCTAGGGTGAGGAGTTACACGAGAGCCTGTAGTTGCGTGCAGAACTTGTCAGCTGAGTTGCAGACGTGGAGATGCAGGCAGAGCATCTGGTAAGGAACTGGACTCAGGAAAGCTGGTAGGATGGACAGCTAGCACAGGCACTGGAGACAGCGTTAAGCCAAGCTGGAGGCTGGTGCAGGATCACAAGGGTGGCCGGGTTCGGTAGCAGACGGGCAGCGAGGTACTTGAAAAGGCCCCAAAAATCTTGGGCCAAGCTTCCTCGAGGGGCAACTTAGTTTCAAGTTCGCTGTGGAAAGCCAGACCTTATCTCCAGGTTCAAGATTCAAATTGCCTCTTCTCTTCTTGTCGAAGAACTTTTTATTATCTGCCTGGGTCTTGGAGATTGTATCCTGCAGTAATTGGTAGTTGGAGTTAAGGAAGTTCAACCTGTCTTGTACGGCAGGTACAGAAGAATCAATAGGCAGCTCAGGCAAGAAAGAAGGATGGTATCCATAATTGGCGAAAAAAGGTGACTGTTTGGTTGCCGAATGGGTGGAATTATTGTATGAAAATTCCGCGAGTGGGAGAAGTGATAGCCAGTCATCCTGTGCAAAAGAAGAAAAGCATCGTAGGTACTGTTCAAGGGTTTGATTGACCCTTTCAGTCTGTCCATTAGTTTGTGGGTGATAAGCTGTGGAGAGGCGGAGTTCAATGTTCAAAGTTTCACATAAGGCCCTCCAACATCTAGAAGTGAACTGCACCCCTCGATCAGAAACTATGCTGTCAGGGATGCCATGCAACCTTACAATCTCCTTGATAAAAGTTGAGGCAGTTTCCGGGGCAGAAGGAGTTCCTTGCAGAGGTACAAAGTGGGCCATTTTGGTCAAACGATCAACCACAACGAAAATGGTAGTGAAGTCTTCAGATGGGGGAAGTTCTACTATAAAATCCATGGAGATCATGCTCCATGGTTTCTCAGGTACAGGAAGGGGCTCAAGTAGACCCCAAGTTCTGGCTCTGTCTGTCTTATTCCGAAGGCATGAAATACAAGATCTTACATATTTCTTGCAGTCGTTCATCAAGTTTGGCCACCAGAATGTACGGGAGATCAAATTAGCCGTCTTGTGAATCCCAAAGTGACCCGCTAGGGGATGATCATGACATCGCCCTAGGACAGCAACTCTGAACTGTTCTGGGACCTGCAGTAATTGGTAGTTGGAGTTAAGGAAGTTCAACCTGTCTTGTACGGCAGGTACAGAAGAATCAATAGGCAGCTCAGGCAAGAAAGAAGGATGGTATCCATAATTGGCGAAAAAAGGTGACTGTTTGGTTACCGAATGGGTGGAATTATTGTATGAAAATTCCGCGAGTGGGAGAAGTGATAGCCAGTCATCCTGTGCAAAAGAAGAAAAGCATCGTAGGTACTGTTCAAGGGTTTGATTGACCCTTTCAGTCTGTCCATTAGTTTGTGGGTGATAAGCTGTGGAGAGGCGGAGTTCAATGTTCAAAGTTTCACATAAGGCCCTCCAAAATCTAGAAGTGAACTGCACCCCTCGATCAGAAACTATGCTGTCAGGGATGCCATGCAACCTTACAATCTCCTTGATAAAAGTTGAGGCAGTCTCCGGGGCAGAAGGAGTTCCTTGCAGAGGTACAAAGTGGGCCATTTTGGTCAAACGATCAACCACAACGAAAATGGTAGTAAAGTCTTCAGATGGGGGAAGTTCTACTATAAAATCCATGGAGATCATGCTCCATGGTTTCTCAGGTACAGGAAGGGGCTCAAGTAGACCCCAAGTTCTGGCTCTGTCTGTCTTATTCCGAAGGCATGAAATACAAGATCTTACATATTTCTTGCAGTCGTTCATCAAGTTTGGCCACCAGAATGTACGGGAGATCAAATTAGCCGTCTTGTGACTCCCAAAGTGACCCGCTAGGGGATGATCATGACATCGCCCTGGGACGGCAACTCTGAACTGTTCTGGGACCTGCAGTAATTGGTAGTTGGAGTTAAGGAAGTTCAACCTGTCTTGTACGGCAGGTACAGAAGAACCAATAGGCAGCTCAGGCAAGAAAGAAGGATGGTATCCATAATTGGCGAAAAAAGGTGACTGTTTGGTTACCGAATGGGTGGAATTATTGTATGAAAATTCCACGAGTGGGAGAAGTGATAGCCAGTCATCCTGTGCAAAAGAAGAAAAGCATCGTAGGTACTGTTCAAGGGTTTGATTGACCCTTTCAGTCTGTCCATTTGTTTGTGGGTGATAAGCTGTGGAGAGGCGGAGTTCAATGTTCAAAGTTTCACATAAGGCCCTCCAAAATCTAGAAGTGAACTGCACCCCTCGATCAGAAACTATGCTGTCAGGGATGCCATGCAACCTTACAATCTCCTTGATAAAAGTTGAGGCAGTCTCCGGGGCAGAAGGAGTTCCTTGCAGAGGTACAAAGTGGGCCATTTTGGTCAAACGATCAACCACAACGAAAATGGTAGTGAAGTCTTCAGATGGGGGAAGTTCTACTATAAAATCCATGGAGATCATGCTCCATGGCTTCTCAGGTACAGGAAGGGGCTCAAGTAGACCCCAAGTTCTGGCTCTGTCTGTCTTATTCCGAAGGCATGAAATACAAGATCTTACATATTTCTTGCAGTCGTTCATCAAATTTGGCCACCAGAATGTACGGGAGATCAAATTGGCCGTCTTGTGAATCCCAAAGTGACCCGCTCTTGTAACTTCTGCACAATATTTGAGAGCGCAGAAATAGTTTGGTAAATGTCCTTCGGTGGAGAGGCCTCCCTTCCAGACTCCATCTCTGGCTGACTGGTACTGTCACGTACCTGGTAGGAGTCTGGAATGACGAGGTCGGCCTCCCTTGTATCTCCAACCCAAGCCCCACTGAGGATGGGACAGACCTAGGGTGAGGAGTTACACGAGTGCCTGTAGTTGCGTACAGAACTTGTCAGCTGAGTTGCAGACGTGGAGATGCAGGCAGAGCATCTGGTAAGGAACTGGACTCAGGAAAGCTGGTAGGATGGACAGCTAGCACAGGCACTGGAGACAGCGTTAAGCCAAGCAGGAAACTGGTGCAGGATCACAAGGGTGGCCGGGTTCGGTAGCAGACGGGCAGCGAGGTACTGGAAAAGGTTCAAGATTCAAATTGCCTCTTCTCTTCTTGTCGAAGAACTTTTTATTATCTGCCTGGGTCTTGGAGATTGTATCCTGCAGTAATTGGTAGTTGGAGTTAAGGAAGTTCAACCTGTCTTGTACGGCAGGTACAGAAGAATCAATAGGCAGCTCAGGCAAGAAAGAAGGATGGTATCCATAATTGGCGAAAAAAGGTGACTGTTTGGTTGCCGAATGGGTGGAATTATTGTATGAAAATTCCGCGAGTGGGAGAAGTGATAGCCAGTCATCCTGTGCAAAAGAAGAAAAGCATCGTAGGTACTGTTCAAGGGTTTGATTGACCCTTTCAGTCTGTCCATTAGTTTGTGGGTGATAAGCTGTGGAGAGGCGGAGTTCAATGTTCAAAGTTTCACATAAGCCCCTCCAACATCTAGAAGTGAACTGCACCCCTCGATCAGAAACTATGCTGTCAGGGATGCCATGCAACCTTACAATCTCCTTGATAAAAGTTGAGGCAGTCTCCGGGGCAGAAGGAGTTCCTTGCAGAGGTACAAAGTGGGCCATTTTGGTCAAACGATCAACCACAACGAAAATGGTAGTGAAGTCTTCAGATGGGGGAAGTTCTACTATAAAATCCATGGAGATCATGCTCCATGGTTTCTCAGGTACAGGAAGGGGCTCAAGTAGACCCCAAGTTCTGGCTCTGTCTGTCTTATTCCGAAGGCATGAAATACAAGATCTTACATATTTCTTGCAGTCGTTCATCAAGTTTGGCCACCAGAATGTACGGGAGATCAAATTAGCCGTCTTGTGAATCCCAAAGTGACCCGCTAGGGGATGATCATGACATCGCCCTAGGACGGCAACTCTGAACTGTTCTGGGACCTGCAGTAATTGGTAGTTGGAGTTAAGGAAGTTCAACCTGTCTTGTACGGCAGGTACAGAAGAATCAATAGGCAGCTCAGGCAAGAAAGAAGGATGGTATCCATAATTGGCGAAAAAAGGTGACTGTTTGGTTACCGAATGGGTGGAATTATTGTATGAAAATTCCGCGAGTGGGAGAAGTGATAGCCAGTCATCCTGTGCAAAAGAAGAAAAGCATCGTAGGTACTGTTCAAGGGTTTGATTGACCCTTTCAGTCTGTCCATTAGTTTGTGGGTGATAAGCTGTGGAGAGGCGGAGTTCAATGTTTCACATAAGGCCCTCCAAAATCTAGAAGTGAACTGCACCCCTCGATCAGAAACTATGCTGTCAGGGATGCCATGCAACCTTACAATCTCCTTGATAAAAGTTGAGGCAGTCTCCGGGGCAGAAGGAGTTCCTTGCAGAGGTACAAAGTGGGCCATTTTGGTCAAACGATCAACCACAACAAAAATGGTAGTAAAGTCTTCAGATGGGGGAAGTTCTACTATAAAATCCATGGAGATCATGCTCCATGGTTTCTCAGGTACAGGAAGGGGCTCAAGTAGACCCCAAGTTCTGGCTCTGTCTGTCTTATTCCGAAGGCATGAAATACAAGATCTTACATATTTCTTGCAGTCGTTCATCAAGTTTGGCCACCAGAATGTACGGGAGATCAAATTAGCCGTCTTGTGAATCCCAAAGTGACCCGCTCTTGTAACTTCTGCACAATATTTGAGAGCGCAGAAATAGTTTTCTAAATGTCCTTCGGTGGAGAGGCCTCCCTTCCAGACTCCATCTCTGGCTGACTGGTACTGTCACGTACCTGGTAGGAGTCTGGAATGACGAGGTCGGCCTCCCTTGTATCTCCAACCCAAGCCCCACTGAGAATGGGACAGACCTAGGGTGAGGAGTTACACGAGTGCCTGTAGTTGCGTGCAGAACTTGTCAGCTGAGTTGCAGACGTGGAGATGCAGGCAGAGCATCTGGTAAGGAACTGGACTCAGGAAAGCTGGTAGGATGGACAGCTAGCACAGGCACTGGAGAAAGCGTTAAGCCAAGCAGGAAGCTGTGCAGGATCACAAGGGTGGCCGGGTTCTGTAGCAGACGGGCAGCGAGGTACTGGAAAAGGTTCAAGATTCAAATTGCTTCTTCTCTTCTTGTCGAAGAACTTTTTATTATCTGCCTGGGTCTTGGAGATTGTATCCTGCAGTAATTGGTAGTTGGAGTTAAGGAAGTTCAACCTGTCTTGTACGGCAGGTACAGAAGAATCAATAGGCAGCTCAGGCAAGAAAGAAGGATGGTATCCATAATTGGCGAAAAAAGGTGACTGTTTGGTTGCCGAATGGGTGGAATTATTGTATGAAAATTCCGCGAGTGGGAGAAGTGATAGCCAGTCATCCTGTGCAAAAGAAGAAAAGCATCGTAGGTACTGTTCAAGGGTTTGATTGACCCTTTCAGTCTGTCCATTAGTTTGTGGGTGATAAGCTGTGGAGAGGCGGAGTTCAATGTTCAAAGTTTCACATAAGGCCCTCCAAAATCTAGAAGTGAACTGCACCCCTCGATCAGAAATTATGCTGTCAGGGCTGCCATGCAACCTTACAATCTCCTTGATAAAAGTTGAGGCAGTCTCGGGGCAGAAGGAGTTCCTTGCAGAGGTACAAAGTGGGCCATTTTGGTCAAACGATCAACCACAACGAAAATGGTAGTGAAGTCTTCAGATGGGGGAAGTTCTACTCTAAAATCCATGAAGATCATGCTCCATGGTTTCTCAGGTACAGGAAGGGGCTCAAGTAGACCCCAAGTTCTGGCTATGTCTGTCTTATTCCGAAGGCATGAAATACAAGATCTTACATATTTCTTGCAGTCGTTCATCAAGTTTGGCCACCAGAATGTACGGGAGATCAAATTAGCCGTCTTGTGAATCCCAAAGTGACCCGCTAGGGGATGATCATGACATTGCCCTAGGACGGCAACTCTGAACTGTTCTGGGACCTGCAGTAATTGGTAGTTGGAGTTAAGGAAGTTCAACCTGTCTTGTACGGCAGGTACAGAAGAACCAATAGGCAGCTCAGACAAGAAAGAAGGATGGTATCCATAATTGGCGAAAAAGGTGACTGTTTGGTTACCGAATGGGTGGAATTATTGTATGAAAATTCCACGAGTGGGAGAAGTGATAGCCAGTCATCCTGTGCAAAAGAAGAAAAGCATCGTAGGTACTGTTCAAGGATTTGATTGACCCTTTCAGTCTGTCCATTAGTTTGTGGGTGATAAGCTGTGGAGAGGGGAATTCAATGTTCAAAGTTTCACATAAGGCCCTCCAAAATCTAGAAGTGAACTGCACCCCTCGATCAGAAACTATGCTGTCAGGGATGCCATGCAACCTTACAATCTCCTTGATAAAAGTTGAGGCAGTTTCCGGGGCAGAAGGAGTTCCTTGCAGAGGTACAAAGTGGGCCATTTTGGTCAAACGATCAACCACAACGAAAATGGTAGTAAAGTCTTCAGATGGGGGAAGTTCTACTATAAAATCCATGGAGATCATGCTCCATGGTTTCTCAGGTACAGGAAGGGGCTCAAGTAGACCCCACGTTCTGGCTCTGTCTGTCTTATTCCGAAGGCATGAAATACAAGATCTTACATATTTCTTGCAGTCGTTCATCAAGTTTGGCCACTAGAATGTACGGGAGATCAAATTAGCCGTCTTGTGAATCCCAAAGTGACCCGCTCTTGTAACTTCTGCACAATATTTGAGAGCGCAGAAATAGTTTGGTAAATGTCCTTCGGTGGAGAGGCCTCCCTTCCAGACTCCATCTCTGGCTGACTGGTACTGTCACGTACCTGGTAGGAGTCTGGAATGACGAGGTCGGCCTCCCTTGTATCTCCAACCCAAGCCCCACTGAGGATGGGACAGACCAAGGGTGAGGAGTTACACGAGAGCCTGTAGTTGCGTGCAGAACTTGTCAGCTGAGTTGCAGACGTGGAGATTCAGGCAGAGCATCTGGTAAGGAACTGGACTCAGGAAAGCTGGTAGGATGGACAGCTAGCACAGGCACTGGATACAGCGTTAAGCCAAGCAGGAGGCTGGTGCAGGATCAAAAGGGTGGCCGGGTTCGGTAGCAGACGGGCAGCGAGGTACTGGAAAAGGCCCCAAAAATCTTGGGCCAAGCTTCCTCGAGGGGCAACTTAGTTTCAAGTTCGCTGTGGAAAGCCAGACCTTATCTCCAGGTTCAAGATTCAAATTGTCTCTTCTGTTATTGTCGAAGAACTTTTTATTATCTGCCTGGGTCTTGGAGATTGTATCCTGCAGTAATTGGTAGTTGGAGTTAAGGAAGTTCAACCTGTCTTGTACGGCAGGTACAGAAGAACCAATAGGCAGCTCAGGCAAGAAAGAAGGATGGTATCCATAATTGTCGAAAAAAGGTGACTGTTTGGTTACCGAATGGGTGGAATTATTGTATGAAAATTCCACGAGTGGGAGAAGTGATAGCCAGTCATCCTGTGCAAAAGAAGAAAAGCATCGTAGGTACTGTTCAAGGGTTTGATTGACCCTTCTAGTCTGTCCATTAGTTTGTGGGTGATAAGCTGTGGAGAGGCGGAGTTCAATGTTCAAAGTTTCACATAAGGCCCTCCAAAATCTAGAAGTGAACTGCACCCCTCGATCAGAAACTATGCTGTCAGGGATGCCATGCAACCTTACAATCTCCTTGATAAAAGTTGAGGCAGTCTCCGGGGCAGAAGGAGTTCCTTGCAGAGGTACAAAGTGGGCCATTTTGGTCAAACGATCAACCACAACGAAAATGGTAGTGAAGTCTTCAGATGGGGGAAGTTCTACTATAAAATCCATGGAGATCATGCTCCATGGTTTCTCAGGTACAGGAAGGGGCTCAAGTAGACCCCAAGTTCTGGCTCTGTCTGTCTTATTCCGAAGGCATGAAATACAAGATCTTACATATTTCTTGCAGTCGTTCATCAAGTTTGGCCACCAGAATGTACGGGAGATCAAATTAGCCGTCTTGTGAATCCCAAAGTGACCCGCTAGGGGATGATCATGACATCGCCCTAGGACGGCAACTCTGAACTGTTCTGGGACCTGCAGTAATTGGTAGTTGGAGTTAAGGAAGTTCAACCTGTCTTGTACGGCAGGTACAGAAGAATCAATAGGCAGCTCAGGCAAGAAAGAAGGATGGTATCCATAATTGGCGAAAAAAGGTGACTGTTTGGTTACCGAATGGGTGGAATTATTGTATGAAAATTCCGCGAGTGGGAGAAGTGATAGCCAGTCATCCTGTGCAAAAGAAGAAAAGCATCGTAGGTACTGTTCAAGGGTTTGATTGACCCTTTCAGTCTGTCCATTAGTTTGTGGGTGATAAGCTGTGGAGAGGCGGAGTTCAATGTTTCACATAAGGCCCTCCAAAATCTAGAAGTGAACTGCACCCCTCGATCAGAAACTATGCTGTCAGGGATGCCATGCAACCTTACAATCTCCTTGATAAAAGTTGAGGCAGTCTCCGGGGCAGAAGGAGTTCCTTGCAGAGGTACAAAGTGGGCCATTTTGGTCAAACGATCAACCACAACGAAAATGGTAGTGAAGTCTTCAGATGGGGGAAGTTCTACTATAAAATCCATGGAGATCATGCTCCATGGCTTCTCAGGTACAGGAAGGGGCTCAAGTAGACCCCAAGTTCTGGCTCTGTCTGTCTTATTCCGAAGGCATGAAATACAAGATCTTACATATTTCTTGCAGTCGTTCATCAAGTTTGGCCACCAGAATGTACGGGAGATCAAATTAGCCGTCTTGTGAATCCCAAAGTGACCCGCTCTTGTAACTTCTGCACAATATTTGAGAGCGCAGAAATAGTTTTCTAAATGTCCTTCGGTGGAGAGGCCTCCCTTCCAGACTCCATCTCTGGCTGACTGGTACTGTCACGTACCTGGTAGGAGTCTGGAATGACGAGGTCGGCCTCCCTTGTATCTCCAACCCAAGCCCCACTGAGAATGGGACAGACCTAGGGTGAGGAGTTACACGAGTGCCTGTAGTTGCGTGCAGAACTTGTCAGCTGAGTTGCAGACGTGGAGATGCAGGCAGAGCATCTGGTAAGGAACTGGACTCAGGAAAGCTGGTAGGATGGACAGCTAGCACAGGCACTGGAGAAAGCGTTAAGCCAAGCAGGAGGCTGTGCAGGATCACAAGGGTGGCCGGATTCGGTAGCAGACGGGCAGCGAGGTACTGGAAAAGGTTCAAGATTCAAATTGCTTCTTCTCTTCTTGTCGAAGAACTTTTTATTATCTGCCTGGGTCTTGGAGATTGTATCCTGCAGTAATTGGTAGTTGGAGTTAAGGAAGTTCAACCTGTCTTGTACGGCAGGTACAGAAGAATCAATAGGCAGCTCAGGCAAGAAAGAAGGATGGTATCCATAATTGGCGAAAAAAAGGTGACTGTTTGGTTGCCGAATGGGTGGAATTATTGTATGAAAATTCCGCGAGTGGGAGAAGTGATAGCCAGTCATCCTGTGCAAAAGAAGAAAAGCATCGTAGGTACTGTTCAAGGGTTTGATTGACCCTTTCAGTCTGTCCATTAGTTTGTGGGTGATAAGCTGTGGAGAGGCGGAGTTCAATGTTCAAAGTTTCACATAAGGCCCTCCAAAATCTAGAAGTGAACTGCACCCCTCGATCAGAAACTATGCTGTCAGGGATGCCATGCAACCTTACAATCTCCTTGATAAAAGTTGAGGCAGTCTCCGGGGCAGAAGGAGTTCCTTGCAGAGGTACAAAGTGGGCCATTTTGGTCAAACGATCAACCACAACGAAAATGGTAGTAAAGTCTTCAGATGGGGGAAGTTCTACTATAAAATCCATGGAGATCATGCTCCATGGTTTCTCAGGTACAGGAAGGGGCTCAAGTAGACCCCAAGTTCTGGCTCTGTCTGTCTTATTCCGAAGGCATGAAATACAAGATCTTACATATTTCTTGCAGTCGTTCATCAAGTTTGGCCACTAGAATGTACAGGAGATCAAATTAGCCGTCTTGTGAATCCCAAAGTGACCCGCTCTTGTAACTTCTGCCCAATATTTGAGAGCGCAGAAATAGTTTGGTAAATGTCCTTCGGTGGAGAGGCCTCCCTTCCAGACTCCATCTCTGGCTGACTGGTACTGTCACGTACCTGGTAGGAGTCTGGAATGACGAGGTCGGCCTCCCTTGTATCTCCAACCCAAGCCCCACTGAGGATGGGACAGACCAAGGGTGAGGAGTTACACGAGAGCCTGTAGTTGCGTGCAGAACTTGTCAGCTGAGTTGCAGACGTGGAGATTCAGGCAGAGCATCTGGTAAGGAACTGGACTCAGGAAAGCTGGTAGGATGGACAGCTAGCACAGGCACTGGAGACAGCGTTAAGCCAAGCAGGAGGCTGGTGCAGGATCAAAAGGGTGGCCGGGTTCGGTAGCAGACGGGCAGCGAGGTACTGGAAAAGGCCCCAAAAATCTTGGGCCAAGCTTCCTCGAGGGGCAACTTAGTTTCAAGTTCGCTGTGGAAAGCCAGACCTTATCTCCAGGTTCAAGATTCAAATTGCCTCTTCTGTTCTTGTCGAAGAACTTTTTATTATCTGCCTGGGTCTTGGAGATTGTATCCTGCAGTAATTGGTAGTTGGAGTTAAGGAAGTTCAACCTGTCTTGTACGGCAGGTACAGAAGAACCAATAGGCAGCTCAGGCAAGAAAGAAGGATGGTATCCATAATTGTCGAAAAAAGGTGACTGTTTGGTTACCGAATGGGTGGAATTATTGTATGAAAATTCCACGAGTGGGAGAAGTGATAGCCAGTCATCCTGTGCAAAAGAAGAAAAGCATCATAGGTACTGTTCAAGGGTTTGATTGACCCTTCTAGTCTGTCCATTAGTTTGTGGGTGATAAGCTGTGGAGAGGCGGAGTTCAATGTTCAAAGTTTCACATAAGGCCCTCCAAAATCTAGAAGTGAACTGCACCCCTCGATCAGAAACTATGCTGTCAGGGATGCCATGCAACCTTACAATCTCCTTGATAAAAGTTGAGGCAGTCTGCGGGGCAGAAGGAGTTCCTTGCAGAGGTACAAAGTGGGCCATTTTGGTCAAACGATCAACCACAACGAAAATGGTAGTGAAGTCTTCAGATGGGGGAAGTTCTACTATAAAATCCCTGGAGATCATGCTCCATGGTTTCTCAGGTACAGGAAGGGGCTCAAGTAGACCCCAAGTTCTGGCTCTGTCTGTCTTATTCCGAAAGCATGAAATACAAGATCTTACATATTTCTTGCAGTCGTTCATCAAGTTTGGCCACCAGAATGTACGGGAGATCAAATTAGCCGTCTTGTGAATCCCAAAGTGACCCGCTAGGGGATGATCATGACATCGCCCTAGGACGGCAACTCTGAACTGTTCTGGGACCTGCAGTAATTGGTAGTTGGAGTTAAGGAAGTTCAACCTGTCTTGTACGGCAGGTACAGAAGAATCAATAGGCAGCTCAGGCAAGAAAGAAGGATGGTATCCATAATTGGCGAAAAAAGGTGACTGTTTGGTTACCGAATGGGTGGAATTATTGTATGAAAATTCCGCGAGTGGGAGAAGTGATAGCCAGTCATCCTGTGCAATAGAAGAAAAGCATCGTAGGTACTGTTCAAGGGTTTGATTGACTCTTTCAGTCTGTCCATTAGTTTGTGGGTGATAAGCTGTGGAGAGGCGGAGTTCAATGTTCAAAGTTTCACATAAGGCCCTCCAAAATCTAGAAGTGAACTGCACCCCTCGATCAGAAACTATGCTGTCAGGGATGCCATGCAACCTTACAATCTCCTTGATAAAAGTTGAGGCAGTCTCCGGGGCAGAAGGAGTTCCTTGCAGAGGTACAAAGTGGGCCATTTTGGTCAAACGATCAACCACAACGAAAATGGTAGTAAAGTCTTCAGATGGGGGAAGTTCTACTATAAAATCCATGGAGATCATGCTCCATGGTTTCTCAGGTACAGGAAGGGGCTCAAGTAGACCCCAAGTTCTGGCTCTGTCTGTCTTATTCCGAAGGCATGAAATACAAGATCTTACATATTTCTTGCAGTCGTTCATCAAGTTTGGCCACCAGAATGTACGGGAGATCAAATTAGCCGTCTTGTGAATCCCAAAGTGACCCGCTCTTGTAACTTCTGCACAATATTTGAGAGCGCAGAAATAGTTTTCTAAATGTCCTTCGGTGGAGAGGCCTCCCTTCCAGACTCCATCTCTGGCTGACTGGTACTGTCACGTACCTGGTAGGAGTCTGGAATGACGAGGTCGGCCTCCCTTGTATCTCCAACCCAAGCCCCACTGAGAATGGGACAGACCTAGGGTGAGGAGTTACACGAGTGCCTGTAGTTGCGTGCAGAACTTGTCAGCTGAGTTGCAGACGTGGAGATGCAGGCAGAGCATCTGGTAAGGAACTGGACTCAGGAAAGCTGGTAGGATGGACAGCTAGCACAGGCACTGGAGAAAGCGTTAAGCCAAGCAGGAGGCTGTGCAGGATCACAAGGGTGGCCGGATTCGGTAGCAGACGGGCAGCGAGGTACTGGAAAAGGTTCAAGATTCAAATTGCTTCTTCTCTTCTTGTCGAAGAACTTTTTATTATCTGCCTGGGTCTTGGAGATTGTATCCTGCAGTAATTGGTAGTTGGAGTTAAGGAAGTTCAACCTGTCTTGTACGGCAGGTACAGAAGAATCAATAGGCAGCTCAGGCAAGAAAGAAGGATGGTATCCATAATTGGCGAAAAAAGGTGACTGTTTGGTTGCCGAATGGGTGGAATTATTGTATGAAAATTCCGCGAGTGGGAGAAGTGATAGCCAGTCATCCTGAGCAAAAGAAGAAAAGCATCGTAGGTACTGTTCAAGGGTTTGATTGACCCTTTCAGTCTGTCCATTAGTTTGTGGGTGATAAGCTGTGGAGAGACGGAGTTCAATGTTCAAAGTTTCACATAAGGCCCTCCAAAATCTAGAAGTGAACTGCACCCCTCGATCAGAAACTATGCTGTCAGGGATGCCATGCAACCTTACAATCTCCTTGATAAAAGTTGAGGCAGTCTCCGGGGCAGAAGGAGTTCCTTGCAGAGGTACAAAGTGGGCCATTTTGGTCAAACGATCAACCACAACGAAAATGGTAGTAAAGTCTTCAGATGGGGGAAGTTCTACTATAAAATCCATGGAGATCATGCTCCATGGTTTCTCAGGTACAGGAAGGGGCTCAAGTAGACCCCAAGTTCTGGCTCTGTCTGTCTTATTCCGAAGGCATGAAATACAAGATCTTACATATTTCTTGCAGTCGTTCATCAAGTTTGGCCACTAGAATGTACAGGAGATCAAATTAGCCGTCTTGTGAATCCCAAAGTGACCCGCTCTTGTAACTTCTGCACAATATTTGAGAGCGCAGAAATAGTTTGGTAAATGTCCTTCGGTGGAGAGGCCTCCCTTCCAGACTCCATCTCTGGCTGACTGGTACTGTCACGTACCTGGTAGGAGTCTGGAATGACGAGGTCGGCCTCCCTTGTATCTCCAACCCAAGCCCCACTGAGGATGGGACAGACCAAGGGTGAGGAGTTACACGAGAGCCTGTAGTTGCGTGCAGAACTTGTCAGCTGAGTTGCAGACGTGGAGATTCAGGCAGAGCATCTGGTAAGGAACTGGACTCAGGAAAGCTGGTAGGATGGACAGCTAGCACAGGCACTGGAGACAGCGTTAAGCCAAGCAGGAGGCTGGTGCAGGATCAAAAGGGTGGCCGGGTTCGGTAGCAGACGGGCAGCGAGGGTACTGGAAAAGGCCCCAAAAATCTTGGGCCAAGCTTCCTCGAGGGGCAACTTAGTTTCAAGTTCGCTGTGGAAAGCCAGACCTTATCTCCAGGTTCAAGATTCAAATTGCCTCTTCTGTTCTTGTCGAAGAACTTTTTATTATCTGCCTGGGTCTTGGAGATTGTATCCTGCAGTAATTGGTAGTTGGAGTTAAGGAAGTTCAACCTGTCTTGTACGGCAGGTACAGAAGAACCAATAGGCAGCGCAGGCAAGAAAGAAGGATGGTATCCATAATTGTCGAAAAAAGGTGACTGTTTGGTTACCGAATGGGTGGAATTATTGTATGAAAATTCCACGAGTGGGAGAAGTGATAGCCAGTCATCCTGTGCAAAAGAAGAAAAGCATCATAGGTACTGTTCAAGGGTTTGATTGACCCTTCTAGTCTGTCCATTAGTTTGTGGGTGATAAGCTGTGGAGAGGCGGAGTTCAATGTTCAAAGTTTCACATAAGGCCCTCCAAAATCTAGAAGTGAACTGCACCCCTCGATCAGAAACTATGCTGTCAGGGATGCCATGCAACCTTACAATCTCCTTGATAAAAGTTGAGGCAGTCTCCGGGGCAGAAGGAGTTCCTTGCAGAGGTACAAAGTGGGCCATTTTGGTCAAACGATCAACCACAACGAAAATGGTAGTGAAGTCTTCAGATGGGGGAAGTTCTACTATAAAATCCATGGAGATCATGCTCCATGGTTTCTCAGGTACAGGAAGGGGCTCAAGTAGACCCCAAGTTCTGGCTCTGTCTGTCTTATTCCGAAGGCATGAAATACAAGATCTTACATATTTCTTGCAGTCGTTCATCAAGTTTGGCCACCAGAATGTACGGGAGATCAAATTAGCCGTCTTGTGAATCCCAAAGTGACCCGCTAGGGGATGATCATGACATCGCCCTAGGACGGCAACTCTGAACTGTTCTGGGACCTGCAGTAATTGGTAGTTGGAGTTAAGGAAGTTCAACCTGTCTTGTACGGCAGGTACAGAAGAATCAATAGGCAGCTCAGGCAAGAAAGAAGGATGGTATCCATAATTGGCGAAAAAAGGTGACTGTTTGGTTACCGAATGGGTGGAATTATTGTATGAAAATTCCGCGAGTGGGAGAAGTGATAGCCAGTCATCCTGTGCAAAAGAAGAAAAGCATCGTAGGTACTGTTCAAGGGTTTGATTGACCCTTTCAGTCTGTCCATTAGTTTGTGGGTGATAAGCTGTGGAGAGGCGGAGTTCAATGTTTCACATAAGGCCCTCCAAAATCTAGAAGTGAACTGCACCCCTCGATCAGAAACTATGCTGTCAGGGATGCCATGCAACCTTACAATCTCCTTGATAAAAGTTGAGGCAGTCTCCGGGGCAGAAGGAGTTCCTTGCAGAGGTACAAAGTGGGCCATTTTGGTCAAACGATCAACCACAACAAAAATGGTAGTAAAGTCTTCAGATGGGGGAAGTTCTACTATAAAATCCATGGAGATCATGCTCCATGGTTTCTCAGGTACAGGAAGGGGCTCAAGTAGACCCCAAGTTCTGGCTCTGTCTGTCTTATTCCGAAGGCATGAAATACAAGATCTTACATATTTCTTGCAGTCGTTCATCAAGTTTGGCCACCAGAATGTACGGGAGATCAAATTAGCCGTCTTGTGAATCCCAAAGTGACCCGCTCTTGTAACTTCTGCACAATATTTGAGAGCGCAGAAATAGTTTTCTAAATGTCCTTCGGTGGAGAGGCCTCCCTTCCAGACTCCATCTCTGGCTGACTGGTACTGTCACGTACCTGGTAGGAGTCTGGAATGACGAGGTCGGCCTCCCTTGTATCTCCAACCCAAGCCCCACTGAGAATGGGACAGACCTAGGGTGAGGAGTTACACGAGTGCCTGTAGTTGCGTGCAGAACTTGTCAGCTGAGTTGCAGACGTGGAGATGCAGGCAGAGCATCTGGTAAGGAACTGGACTCAGGAAAGCTGGTAGGATGGACAGCTAGCACAGGCACTGGAGAAAGCGTTAAGCCAAGCAGGAGGCTGTGCAGGATCACAAGGGTGGCCGGATTCGGTAGCAGACGGGCAGCGAGGTACTGGAAAAGGTTCAAGATTCAAATTGCTTCTTCTCTTCTTGTCGAAGAACTTTTTATTATCTGCCTGGGTCTTGGAGATTGTATCCTGCAGTAATTGGTAGTTGGAGTTAAGGAAGTTCAACCTGTCTTGAACGGCAGGTACAGAAGAATCAATAGGCAGCTCAGGCAAGAAAGAAGGATGGTATCCATAATTGGCGAAAAAAGGTGACTGTTTGGTTGCCGAATGGGTGGAATTATTGTATGAAAATTCCGCGAGTGGGAGAAGTGATAGCCAGTCATCCTGTGCAAAAGAAGAAAAGCATCGTAGGTACTGTTCAAGGGTTTGATTGACCCTTTCAGTCTGTCCATTAGTTTGTGGGTGATAAGCTGTGGAGAGGCGGAGTTCAATGTTCAAAGTTTCACATAAGGCCCTCCAAAATCTAGAAGTGAACTGCACCCCTCGATCAGAAACTATGCTGTCAGGGATGCCATGCAACCTTACAATCTCCTTGATAAAAGTTGAGGCAGTCTCCGGGGCAGAAGGAGTTCCTTGCAGAGGTACAAAGTGGGCCATTTTGGTCAAACGATCAACCACAACGAAAATGGTAGTAAAGTCTTCAGATGGGGGAAGTTCTACTATAAAATCCATGGAGATCATGCTCCATGGTTTCTCAGGTACAGGAAGGGGCTCAAGTAGACCCCAAGTTCTGGCTCTGTCTGTCTTATTCCGAAGGCATGAAATACAAGATCTTACATATTTCTTGCAGTCGTTCATCAAGTTTGGCCACTAGAATGTACAGGAGATCAAATTAGCCGTCTTGTGAATCCCAAAGTGACCCGCTCTTGTAACTTCTGCACAATATTTGAGAGCGCAGAAATAGTTTGGTAAATGTCCTTCGGTGGAGAGGCCTCTCTTCCAGACTCCATCTCTGGCTGACTGGTACTGTCACGTACCTGGTAGGAGTGTGGAATGACGAGGTCGGCCTCCCTTGTATCTCCAACCCAAGCCCCACTGAGGATGGGACAGACCAAGGGTGAGGAGTTACACGAGAGCCTGTAGTTGCGTGCAGAACTTGTCAGCTGAGTTGCAGACGTGGAGATGCAGGCAGAGCATCTGGTAAGGAACTGGACTCAGGAAAGCTGGTAGGATGGACAGCTAGCACAGGCACTGGAGACAGCGTTAAGCCAAGCAGGAGGCTGGTGCAGGATCAAAAGGGTGGCCGGGTTCGGTAGCAGACGGGCAGCGAGGTACTGGAAAAGGCCCCAAAAATCTTGGGCCAAGCTTCCTCGAGGGGCAACCTAGTTTCAAGTTCGCTGTGGAAAGCCAGACCTTATCTCCAGGTTCAAGATTCAAATTGCCTCTTCTGTTCTTGTCGAAGAACTTTTTATTATCTGCCTGGGTCTTGGAGATTGTATCCTGCAGTAATTGGTAGTTGGAGTTAAGGAAGTTCAACCTGTCTTGTACGGCAGGTACAGAAGAATCAATAGGCAGCTCAGGCAAGAAAGAAGGATGGTATCCATAATTGGCGAAAAAAGGTGACTGTTTGGTTGCCGAATGGGTGGAATTATTGTATGAAAATTCCGCGAGTGGGAGAAGTGATAGCCAGTCATCCTGTGCAAAAGAAGAAAAGCATCGTAGGTACTGTTCAAGGGTTTGATTGACCCTTTCAGTCTGTCCATTCGTTTGTGGGTAATAAGCTGTGGAGAGGCGGAGTTCAATGTTCAAAGTTTCACATAAGGCCCTCCAAAATCTAGAAGTGAACTGCACCCCTCGATCAGAAACTATGCTGTCAGGGATGCCATGCAACCTTACAATCTCCTTGATAAAAGTTGAGGCAGTCTCCGGGGCAGAAGGAGTTCCTTGCAGAGGTACAAAGTGGGCCATTTTGGTCAAACGATCAACCACAACGAAAATGGTAGTGAAGTCTTCAGATGGGGGAAGTTCTACTATAAAATCCATGGAGATCATGCTCCATGGTTTCTCAGGTACAGGAAGGGGCTCAAGTAGACCCCAAGTTCTGGCTCTGTCTGTCTTATTCCGAAGGCATGAAATACAAGATCTTACATATTTCTTGCAGTCGTTCATCAAGTTTGGCCACCAGAATGTACGGGAGATCAAATTAGCCGTCTTGTGAATCCCAAAGTGACCCGCTAGGGGATGATCATGACATCGCCCTAGGACGGCAACTCTGAACTGTTCTGGGACCTGCAGTAATTGGTAGTTGGAGTTAAGGAAGTTCAACCTGTCTTGTACGGCAGGTACAGAAGAATCAATAGGCAGCTCAGGCAAGAAAGAAGGATGGTATCCATAATTGGCGAAAAAAGGTGACTGTTTGGTTACCGAATGGGTGGAATTATTGTATGAAAATTCCGCGAGTGGGAGAAGTGATAGCCAGTCATCCTGTGCAAAAGAAGAAAAGCATCGTAGGTACTGTTCAAGGGTTTGATTGACCCTTTCAGTCTGTCCATTAGTTTGTGGGTGATAAGCTGTGGAGAGGCGGAGTTCAATGTTTCACATAAGGCCCTCCAAAATCTAGAAGTGAACTGCACCCCTCGATCAGAAACTATGCTGTCAGGGATGCCATGCAACCTCACAATCTCCTTGATAAAAGTTGAGGCAGTCTCCGGGGCAGAAGGAGTTCCTTGCAGAGGTACAAAGTGGGCCATTTTGGTCAAACGATCAACCACAACAAAAATGGTAGTAAAGTCTTCAGATGGGGGAAGTTCTCTATGTGACATCAGATCCGCCTGAAGAAGTAAAAAATTATTGGCTGGTAGAATAGTATCAGGTTCCGAGGATACAACTGGATCACTGAACATGCGGGACAAGGCATCTGGTTTCCCGTTCTTTGAGCCAGGACGGTAGGTTATATGAAACATGAAACGAGAGAAAAAAGGGCCCATCTTGCCTGCCGAGGTCTTAGGCGTTTAGCTGTCTTCAAATACTCAAGATTCTTGTGATCTGTGAAGATAAGAATTGGGTGAGAAGCTCCCTCCAAAAGGTAACGCCATTCTTCAAGAGCGGCCTTGATAGCCAGTAGCTCTCGGTCACCAACATCATAATTCCTTTCGGAAGGATTTAATTTTTTAGAGAAGAAGGCCACAGGGTGGAGCAATGATTTGGGCCCTTGGCGTTGGGAAATAATAGCCTCAACTGCATTTTCCGAGGCGTCTACCTCCAAAACATAAGCTAAGGAGGGATCGGGATGTTTCAAGATGGGAGCTGAGGTGAATAAGGCTTTCAACTGTTCAAACGCTGTCTGAGCCTCTGGGGTCCATCGAAAGGGAACATGCTGTTTCGTTAGCTGAGTAATGGGAGTGATGATGCCAGAAAAGTCCTTAATAAATTTTCTATAAAAGTTAGCAAACCCCACGAACCGCTGTACAGCTTTTCTGTCAGTAGGAGCAGGCCATTCCAAGACAGAAGCAACTTTCTGAGGGTCCATGGAGATTCCCTCGGCGGAGATGACAAGCCCTAGGAAATGCACAACTTGCTTTTCAAAGTCGCATTTTTCAGCCTTTGCGTAAAGTCGGTGTTCCCGCAATCGAGCTAATACCTTTTTTACATGAGTCCGATGGGATTCTAACGTTTCAGAGAATACAAGGATGTCATCCAGATACACGATGACGAATAAATCAAGAAAGTCCCGAAAAACATCGTTTACCAGATGCTGGAATGTGGCTGGAGCATTGCAGAGCCCGAATGGCATGACTTAAATACTCAAAGTGGCCAAAGCGTGTCCGGAAAGCCGTCTTCCATTCGTCTCCCTCCCTGATTCTGACAAGATTATAGGCACCCCTCAAGTCCAGTTTGGAGAGCATACGTGCCCCTCGCAGCCTCTGGAATAGTTCGGGAATCAGAGGAAGAGGGTACCGATTCTTGACAGTGACCCTGTTAAGGTCACGATAGTCCACACAGGGCCTCAAGGTGTGGTCTTTTTTCTCAACGAAGAAAATACCGGCTCCTGCTGGTGAAGTGGAAGGCCGAATGAACTGCTTTTCAAGGCTCTCGTCGATATAGGTACGCAGGGCTTCCAATTCAGGCTCAGAGAGAGGGTAAATCCGACCAAACGGGATCTCGGCTCCCGGTAGAAGTTCAATGGGGCAATCGTAAGTTCTATGAGGTGGAAGAGTGTCTGCACCCTTTTCATTAAAGACGTCCAGAAATTCGTGATAAGCAACTGGGATCAGTTTAGAGGCTTCATGGTCAGGGTGGATACCCAGGAGGGGCGTGGAGTTGACAGTTCCTCCCAAGAGGCAGTGCGTCTGGCAGTAGTTGGACGAAAAAGAGATATCTCCGGTAAGCCAGTCAACGTGAGGGTTGTGTGCCTTCAACCATGGAATGCCGAGGATAACGGGAAACATGGGATAAGCTATGACATCCAATCGGAGGAGTTCGCTATGGCCTGAAGAAGTCTGGCAGAGAATAGGCAAGGTCCCCTGAGTAACCGGGCCTGATTTAATACCGGAGCCGTCAGCCAGATGGACATGGAACCCTTGCCTCTTGGTACCCAAGGGCAGCTGCTGAAGAGAAGCAAATGCAGAGTCCACAAAACAGCTGCAGGCCCCAGAGTCTATGATTGCAAGTACTGAAACCGTCTTTTCGGGGAGCTGAAGCTTGATGGGAAGAGAGACATGTGACTGATCCTTCCCAGGGAGATGCATCACAAGAGGCTGACGGGAAGAGACCCTGCAGGTCTCTGCCGGACAAGTTCGTATGAAGTGGCCCACCTCCCCGCAGTAGAGACACAGACTGCCTTGGACTTGACGTAGACGTTCAGCAGGAGAAAGAGGTAACCTACGAAAACTGCTGTGAGGTGCCTTATGCTGTTCCGTCCTTCTGGGGGAAGGAACAGGTAGAGGAGCAGGGGCGGCTGGCCTTGAAACCACAGAAAGAGTCCCTTTAGATTTTTCCGATTGCCTTTCTCGAAACCGCCGATCGATCTGAATAGTTAAATTTATCAGATCTTCCAGGGACGCGGGTATTCCCACTCTGGCAAGTTCATCTTTTACGGTGTCAGAAAGACCTAGACGGAACTGGTGACGAAGTGCAGAGTGATTCCATTGGGTATCTGCGCTCCAAACACGAAAGTCAGTTACGTAATCTTCAACAGGCCTTGGCCCTTGCTGTAATTTGTCAAGCATGGATTCGGCAGTTTGCTGGGAAAAGGGGTCAGTGTATAACTGAGCCATGGCTGAGAAGAATGAACCCGTGGCAGTCAGAACAGGGTCATGTTGTTCCCGAAGGTGATGAGCCCAGGAGAGTGGTTCGTTCAGTAGTAGTGTAATAATAAACCCTACCTTGATGTCCTCTGATGCAAAGGTTCGGGGTAGCAGAGAAAAATAAAGTTCACAAGAATTCCGGAAGGTACGAAACTTCTTGCGTTCTCCAGAAAACCGTTCAGGGATAGGCACTTTGGGTTCCGGAGGAGGAGTGGCATCACGGAACAGACCAGACTCTGTTTGAGTAGAAAAATTCCATGGCGGTGAAAGGAGCACAGGCCGATGCGACGGTCACCTCATGCGGAAGTCGCTCTTCCATGCGACCAAGATTCTTTTGTAACTTCTGCACAATATTTGAGAGCGCAGAAATAGTTTGGTAAATGTCCTTCGGTGGAGAGGCCTCCCTTCCAGACTCCATCTCTGGCTGACTGGTACTGTCACGTACCTGGTAGGAGTCTGGAATGACGAGGTCGGCCTCCCTTGTATCTCCAACCCAAGCCCCACTGAGGATGGGACAGACCTAGGGTGAGGAGTTACACGAGTGCCTGTAGTTGCGTGCAGAACTTGTCAGCTGAGTTGCAGACGTGGAGATGCAGGCAGAGCATCTGGTAAGGAACTGGACTCAGGAAAGCTGGTAGGATGGACAGCTAGCACAGGCACTGGAGACAGCGTTAAGCCAAGCAGGAGGCTGGTGCAGGATCACAAGGGTGGCCGGGTTCGGTAGCAGACGGGCAGCGAGGTACAAGGCACAGGCAGGAGGGAGGTCAGATGGGAAGCCGAGATCAGGAACCAGTAATCAAGTATTCAAGTCCGGAAGCAAGGTCAAAGGGAAGCCAAGGTTCAGCAACAGGGATCAAGCCAGGTTTAAACAGAGTTCAGGTATCAGGGTACTTGCTGAAGACCAGTCAGCACTTGTCAGAAGTCAGAGCATCCTTTAAGTAGGCAGGCTGGTGCCAAAGGGAATTAGGAGCGTGCTCCTGCGCGCGCACGTTGCCCGTGCGCACGCGCGAATTGCGCACACGCATGCGCAATGGTACTCCGGAAAGGCCGCTGCGTACTGGGGATGCGCGCGCGCGCGCCAGCATTCCGAGACTGTTGACGAATGCGCGCATGCGCAGACGGATTCCCGGCAGCTTCCTTACATTGCCCCCCCTTAGGGGCAGAATCTGGATGCCCCTCATGACCTCTTTTTCCGGGTGGCGTAGAAAGAAAGCTCGTACCAGTCTTGGAGCATGCACATCAGAAGCTGGTTCCCAGGAACTTTCTTCCGGCCCGTAGCCTTTCCATTTAATGAGAAACTGTGTTTGGTTACCTCTCTTCCTACAGTCCAATACGGCCTCCACCTCAAATTCCTCATTCCCTTCGATAAGTAGCGGTGGAGGGGTTTCAGAAATCTGATTTGGGAAAGGATTTGGCACTGTAGGCTTCAACAAAGAAACATGGAATACTGGGTGGATTCTCAGGTTCTTGGGTAACACTAATTCGAATGCTACTGCATTAATCTTTCTCTTGACTGGAAAAGGCCCCAAAAATCTTGGGCCAAGCTTCCTCGAGGGGCAACTTAGTTTCAAGTTCGCTGTGGAAAGCCAGACCTTATCTCCAGGTTCAAGATTCAAATTGCCTCTTCTCTTCTTGTCGAAGAACTTTTTATTATCTGCCTGGGTCTTGGAGATTGTATCCTGCAGTAATTGGTAGTTGGAGTTAAGGAAGTTCAACCTGTCTTGTACGGCAGGTACAGAAGAATCAATAGGCAGCTCAGGCAAGAAAGAAGGATGGTATCCATAATTGGCGAAAAAAGGTGACTGTTTGGTTGCCGAATGGGTGGAATTATTGTATGAAAATTCCGCGAGTGGGAGAAGTGATAACCAGTCATCCTGTGCAAAAGAAGAAAAGCATCGTAGGTACTGTTCAAGGGTTTGATTGACCCTTTCAGTCTGTCCATTAGTTTGTGGGTGATAAGCTGTGGAGAGGCGGAGTTCAATGTTCAAAGTTTCACATAAGGCCCTCCAAAATCTAGAAGTGAACTGCACCCCTCGATCAGAAACTATGCTGTCAGGGATGCCATGCAACCTTACAATCTCCTTGATAAATGTTGAGGCAGTCTCCGGGGCAGAAGGAGTTCCTTGCAGAGGTACAAAGTGGGCCATTTTGGTCAAACGATCAACCACAACGAAAATGGTAGTGAAGTCTTCAGATGGGGGAAGTTCTACTATAAAATCCATGGAGATCATGCTCCATGGTTTCTCAGGTACAGGAAGGGGCTCAAGTAAACCCCAAGTTCTGGCTCTGTCTGTCTTATTCCGAAGGCATGAAATACAAGATCTTACATATTTCTTGCAGTCGTTCATCAAATTTGGCCACCAGAATGTACGGGAGATCAAATTAGCCGTCTTGTGAATCCCAAAGTGACCCGCTCTTGTAACTTCTGCACAATATTTGAGAGCGCAGAAATAGTTTGGTAAATGTCCTTCGGTGGAGAGGCCTCCCTTCCAGACTCCATCTCTGGCTGACTGGTACTGTCACGTACCTGGTAGGAGTCTGGAATGACGAGGTCGGCCTCCCTTGTATCTCCAACCCAAGCCCCACTGAGGATGGGACAGACCTAGGGTGAGGAGTTACACGAGTGCCTGTAGTTGCGTGCAGAACTTTTCAGCTGAGTTGCAGACGTGGAGATGCAGGCAGAGCATCTGGTAAGGAACTGGACTCAGGAAACCTGGTAGGATGGACAGCTAGCACAGGCACTGGAGACAGCGTTAAGCCAAGCAGGAGGCTGGTGCAGGATCACAAGGGTGGCCGGGTTCGGTAGCAGACGGGCAGCGAGGTACTGGAAAAGGTTCAAGATTCAAATTGCCTCTTCTCTTCTTGTTGAAGAACTTTTTATTATCTGCCTGGGTCTTGGAGATTGTATCCTGCAGTAATTGGTAGTTGGAGTTAAGGAAGTTCAACCTGTCTTGTACGGCAGGTACAGAAGAATCAATAGGCAGCTCAGGCAAGAAAGAAGGATGGTATCCATAATTGGCGAAAAAAGGTGACTGTTTGGTTGCCGAATGGGTGGAATTATTGTATGAAAATTCCGCGAGTGGGAGAAGTGATAGCCAGTCATCCTGCGCAAAAGAAGAAAAGCATCGTAGGTACTGTTCAAGGGTTTGATTGACCCTTTCAGTCTGTCCATTAGTTTGTTGGTGATAAGCTGTGGAGAGGCGGAGTTCAATGTTCAAAGTTTCACATAAGGCCCTCCAAAATCTAGAAGTGAACTGCACCCCTCGATCAGAAACTAAAAGTTGAGGCAGTCTCCGGGGCAGAAGGAGTTCCTTGCAGAGGTACAAAGTGGGCCATTTTGGTCAAACGATCAACCACAACGAAAATGGTAGTGAAGTCTTCAGATGGGGGAAGTTCTACTATAAAATCCATGGAGATCATGCTCCATGGTTTCTCAGGTACAGGAAGGTGCTCAAGTAGACCCCAAGTTCTGGCTCTGTCTGTCTTATTCCGAAGGCATGAAATACAAGATCTTACATATTTCTTGCAGTCGTTCATCAAGTTTGGCCAACAGAATGTACGGGAGATCAAATTAGCCGTCTTGTGAATCCCAAAGTGACCCGCTCTTGTAACTTCTGCACAATATTTGAGAGCGCAGAAATAGTTTGGTAAATGTCCTTCGGTGGAGAGGCCTCCCTTCCAGACTCCATCTCTGGCTGACTGGTACTGTCACGTACCTGGTAGGAGTCTGGAATGACGAGGTCGGCCTCCCTTGTATCTCCAACCCAAGCCCCACTGAGGATGGGACAGACCTAGGGTGAGGAGTTACACGAGAGCCTGTAGTTGCGTGCAGAACTTGTCAGCTGAGTTGCAGACGTGGAGATGCAGGCAGAGCATCTGGTAAGGAACTGGACTCAGGAAAGCTGGTAGGATGGACAGCTAGCACAGGCACTGGAGACAGAGTTAAGCCAAGCAGGAGGCTGGTGCAGGATCAAAAGGGTGGCCGGGTTCGGTAGCAGACGGGCAGCGAGGTACTGGAAAAGGCCCCAAAAATCTTGGGCCAAGCTTCCTCGAGGGGCAACTTAGTTTCAAGTTCGCTGTGGAAAGCCAGACCTTATCTCCAGGTTCAAGATTCAAATTGCCTCTTCTGTTCTTGTCGAAGAACGTTTTATTATCTGCCTGGGTCTTGGAGATTGTATCCTGCAGTAATTGGTAGTTGGAGTTAAGGAAGTTCAACCTGTCTTGTACGGCAGGTACAGAAGAATCAATAGGCAGCTCAGGCAAGAAAGAAGGATGGTATCCATAATTGGCGAAAAAAGGTGACTGTTTGGTTGCCGAATGGGTGGAATTATTGTATGAAAATTCCGCGAGTGGGAGAAGTGATAGCCAGTCATCCTGTGCAAAAGAAGAAAAGCATCGTAGGTACTGTTCAAGGGTTTGATTGACCCTTTCAGTCTGTCCATTAGTTTGTGGGTAATAAGCTGTGGAGAGGCGGAGTTCAATGTTCAAAGTTTCACATAAGGCCCTCCAAAATCTAGAAGTGAACTGCACCCCTCGATCAGAAACTATGCTGTCAGGGATGCCATGCAACCTTACAATCTCCTTGATAAAAGTTGAGGCAGTCTCCGGGGCAGAAGGAGTTCCTTGCAGAGGTACAAAGTGGGCCATTTTGGTCAAACGATCAACCACAACGAAAATGGTAGTGAAGTCTTCAGATGGGGGAAGTTCTACTATAAAATCCATGGAGATCATGCTCCATGGTTTCTCAGGTACAGGAAGGGGCTCAAGTAGACCCCAAGTTCTGGCTCTGTCTGTCTTATTCCGAAGGCATGAAATACAAGATCTTACATATTTCTTGCAGTCGTTCATCAAGTTTGGCCACCAGAATGTACGGGAGATCAAATTAGCCGTCTTGTGAATCCCAAAGTGACCCGCTAGGGGATGATCATGACATCGCCCTAGGACGGCAACTCTGAACTGTTCTGGGACCTGCAGTAATTGGTAGTTGGAGTTAAGGAAGTTCAACCTGTCTTGTACGGCAGGTACAGAAGAATCAATAGGCAGCTCAGGCAAGAAAGAAGGATGGTATCCATAATTGGCGAAAAAAGGTGACTGTTTGGTTACCGAATGGGTGGAATTATTGTATGAAAATTCCGCGAGTGGGAGAAGTGATAGCCAGTCATCCTGTGCAAAAGAAGAAAAGCATCGTAGGTACTGTTCAAGGGTTTGATTGACCCTTTCAGTCTGTCCATTAGTTTGTGGGTGATAAGCTGTGGAGAGGCGGAGTTCAATGTTTCACATAAGGCCCTCCAAAATCTAGAAGTGAACTGCACCCCTCGATCAGAAACTATGCTGTCAGGGATGCCATGCAACCTCACAATCTCCTTGATAAAAGTTGAGGCAGTCTCCGGGGCAGAAGGAGTTCCTTGCAGAGGTACAAAGTGGGCCATTTTGGTCAAACGATCAACCACAACAAAAATGGTAGTAAAGTCTTCAGATGGGGGAAGTTCTATATGTGACATCAGATCCGCCTGAAGAAGTAAAAAATTATTGGCTGGTAGAATAGTATCAGGTTCCGAGGATACAACTGGATCACTGAACATGCGGGACAAGGCATCTGGTTTCCCGTTCTTTGAGCCAGGACGGTAGGTTATATGAAACATGAAACGAGAGAAAAAAAGTGCCCATCTTGCCTGCCGAGGTCTTAGGCGTTTAGCTGTCTTCAAATACTCAAGATTCTTGTGATCTGTGAAGATAAGAATTGGGTGAGAAGCTCCCTCCAAAAGGTAACGCCATTCTTCAAGAGCGGCCTTGATAGCCAGTAGCTCTCGGTCACCAACATCATAATTCCTTTCGGAAGGATTTAATTTTTTAGAGAAGAAGGCCACAGGGTGGAGCAATGATTTGGGCCCTTGGCGTTGGGAAATAATAGCCTCAACTGCATTTTCCGAGGCGTCTACCTCCAAAACATAAGCTAAGGAGGGATCGGGATGTTTCAAGATGGGAGCTGAGGTGAATAAGGCTTTCAACTGTTCAAACGCTGTCTGAGCCTCTGGGGTCCATCGAAAGGGAACATGCTGTTTCGTTAGCTGAGTAATGGGAGTGATGATGCCAGAAAAGTCCTTAATAAATTTTCTATAAAAGTTAGCAAACCCCACGAACCGCTGTACAGCTTTTCTGTCAGTAGGAGCAGGCCATTCCAAGACAGAAGCAACTTTCTGAGGGTCCATGGAGATTCCCTCGGCGGAGATG
This sequence comes from Rana muscosa, assembly GCA_029206835.1. Classification (NCBI taxonomy): domain Eukaryota; kingdom Metazoa; phylum Chordata; class Amphibia; order Anura; family Ranidae; genus Rana; species Rana muscosa. The sequence continues at coordinate 113,511 of CM055127.1, read as the reverse complement.
ACAAGCCCTAGGAAATGCACAACTTGCTTTTCAAAGTCGCATTTTTCAGCCTTTGCGTAAAGTCGGTGTTCCCGCAATCGAGCTAATACCTTTTTTACATGAGTCCGATGGGATTCTAACGTTTCAGAGAATACAAGGATGTCATCCAGATACACGATGACGAATAAATCAAGAAAGTCCCGAAAAACATCGTTTACCAGATGCTGGAATGTGGCTGGAGCATTGCAGAGCCCGAATGGCATGACTTAAATACTCAAAGTGGCCAAAGCGTGTCCGGAAAGCCGTCTTCCATTCGTCTCCCTCCCTGATTCTGACAAGATTATAGGCACCCCTCAAGTCCAGTTTGGAGAGCATACGTGCCCCTCGCAGCCTCTGGAATAGTTCGGGAATCAGAGGAAGAGGGTACCGATTCTTGACAGTGACCCTGTTAAGGTCACGATAGTCCACACAGGGCCTCAAGGTGTGGTCTTTTTTCTCAACGAAGAAAATACCGGCTCCTGCTGGTGAAGTGGAAGGCCGAATGAACTGCTTTTCAAGGCTCTCGTCGATATAGGTACGCAGGGCTTCCAATTCAGGCTCAGAGAGAGGGTAAATCCGACCAAACGGGATCTCGGCTCCCGGTAGAAGTTCAATGGGGCAATCGTAAGTTCTATGAGGTGGAAGAGTGTCTGCACCCTTTTCATTAAAGACGTCCAGAAATTTGTGATAAGCAACCGGGATCAGTTTAGAGGCTTCATGGTCAGGGTGGATACCCAGGAGGGGCGTGGAGTTGACAGTTCCTCCCAAGAGGCAGTGCGTCTGGCAGTAGTTGGACGAAAAAGAGATATCTCCGGTAAGCCAGTCAACGTGAGGGTTGTGTGCCTTCAACCATGGAATGCCGAGGATAACGGGAAACATGGGATAAGCTATGACATCCAATCGGAGGAGTTCGCTATGGCCTGAAGAAGTCTGGCAGAGAATAGGCAAGGTCCCCTGAGTAACCGGGCCTGATTTAATACCGGAGCCGTCAGCCAGATGGACATGGAACCCTTGCCTCTTGGTACCCAAGGGCAGCTGCTGAAGAGAAGCAAATGCAGAGTCCACAAAACAGCTGCAGGCCCCAGAGTCTATGATTGCAAGTACTGAAACCGTCTTTTCGGGGAGCTGAAGCTTGATGGGAAGAGAGACATGTGACTGATCCTTCCCAGGGAGATGCATCACAAGAGGCTGACGGGAAGAGACCCTGCAGGTCTCTGCCGGACAAGTTCGTATGAAGTGGCCAACCTCCCCGCAGTAGAGACACAGACTGCCTTGGACTTGACGTAGACGTTCAGCAGGAGAAAGAGGTAACCTACGAAAACTGCTGTGAGGTGCCTTATGCTGTTCCGTCCTTCTGGGGGAAGGAACAGGTAGAGGAGCAGGGGCGGCTGGCCTTGAAACCACAGAAAGAGTCCCTTTAGATTTTTCCGATTGCCTTTCTCGATACCGCCGATCGATCTGAATAGTTAAATTTATCAGATCTTCCAGGGACGCGGGTATTCCCACTCTGGCAAGTTCATCTTTTACGGTGTCAGAAAGACCTAGACGGAACTGGTGACGAAGTGCAGAGTGATTCCATTGGGTATCTGCGCTCCAAACACGAAAGTCAGTTACGTAATCTTCAACAGGCCTTGGCCCTTGCTGTAATTTGTCAAGCATGGATTCGGCAGTTTGCTGGGAAAAGGGGTCAGTGTATAACTGACCCATGGCTGAGAAGAATGAACCCGTGGCAGTCAGAACAGGGTCATGTTGTTCCCGAAGGTGATGAGCCCAGGAGAGTGGTTCGTTCAGTAGTAGTGTAATAATAAACCCTACCTTGATGTCCTCTGATGCAAAGGTTCGGGGTAGCAGAGAAAAATAAAGTTCACAAGAATTCCGGAAGGTACGAAACTTCTTGCGTTCTCCAGAAAACCGTTCAGGGATAGGCACTTTGGGTTCCGGAGGAGGAGTGGCATCACGGAACAGACCAGACTCTGTTTGAGTAGAAAAATTCCATGGCGGTGAAAGGAGCACAGGCCGATGCGACGGTCACCTCATGCGGAAGTCGCTCTTCCATGCGACCAAGATTCTCTTGTAACTTCTGCACAATATTTGAGAGCGCAGAAATAGTTTGGTAAATGTCCTTCGGTGGAGAGGCCTCCCTTCCAGACTCCATCTCTGGCTGACTGGTACTGTCACGTACCTGGTAGGAGTCTGGAATGACGAGGTCGGCCTCCCTTGTATCTCCAACCCAAGCCCCACTGAGGATGGGACAGACCTAGGGTGAGGAGTTACACGAGTGCCTGTAGTTGCGTGCAGAACTTGTCAGCTGAGTTGCAGACGTGGAGATGCAGGCAGAGCATCTGGTAAGGAACTGGACTCAGGAAAGCTGGTAGGATGGACAGCTAGCACAGGCACTGGAGACAGCGTTAAGCCAAGCAGGAGGCTGGTGCAGGATCACAAGGGTGGCCGGGTTCGGTAGCAGACGGGCAGCGAGGTACAAGGCACAGGCAGGAGGGAGGTCAGATGGGAAGCCGAGATCAGGAACCAGTAATCAAGTATTCAAGTCCGGAAGCAAGGTCAAAGGGAAGCCAAGGTTCAGCAACAGGGATCAAGCCAGGTTTAAACAGAGTTCAGGTATCAGGGTACTTGCTGAAGACCAGTCAGCACTTGTCAGAAGTCAGAGCATCCTTTAAGTAGGCAGGCTGGTGCCAAAGGGAATTAGGAGCGTGCTCCTGCGCGCGCACGTTGCCCGTGCGCACGCGCATGCGCGAATTGCGCACACGCATGCGCAATGGTACTCCGGAAAGGCCGCTGCGTACTGGGGATGCGCGCGCGCGCGCGCCAGCATTCCGAGACTGTTGACGAATGCGCGCATGCGCAGACGGATTCCCGGCAGCTTCCTTACATTGCCCCCCTTAGGGGCAGAATCTGGATGCCCCTCATGACCTCTTTTTCCGGGTGGCGTAGAAAGAAAGCTCGTACCAGTCTTGGAGCATGCACATCAGAAGCTGGTTCCCAGGAACTTTCTTCCGGCCCGTAGCCTTTCCATTTAATGAGAAACTGTGTTTGGTTACCTCTCTTCCTACAGTCCAATACGGCCTCCACCTCAAATTCCTCATTCCCTTCGATAAGTAGCGGTGGAGGGGTTTCAGAAATCTGATTTGGGAAAGGATTTGGCACTGTAGGCTTCAACAAAGAAACATGGAATACTGGGTGGATTCTCAGGTTCTTGGGTAACACTAATTCGAATGCTACTGCATTAATCTTTCTCTTGACTGGAAAAGGCCCCAAAAATCTTGGGCCAAGCTTCCTCGAGGGGCAACTTAGTTTCAAGTTCGCTGTGGAAAGCCAGACCTTATCTCCAGGTTCAAGATTCAAATTGCCTCTTCTCTTCTTGTCGAAGAACTTTTTATTATCTGCCTGGGTCTTGGAGATTGTATCCTGCAGTAATTGGTAGTTGGAGTTAAGGAAGTTCAACCTGTCTTGTACGGCAGGTACAGAAGAATCAATAGGCAGCTCAGGCAAGAAAGAAGGATGGTATCCATAATTGGCGAAAAAAGGTGACTGTTTGGTTGCCGAATGGGTGGAATTATTGTATGAAAATTCCGCGAGTGGGAGAAGTGATAACCAGTCATCCTGTGCAAAAGAAGAAAAGCATCGTAGGTACTGTTCAAGGGTTTGATTGACCCTTTCAGTCTGTCCATTAGTTTGTGGGTGATAAGCTGTGGAGAGGCGGAGTTCAATGTTCAAAGTTTCACATAAGGCCCTCCAAAATCTAGAAGTGAACTGCACCCCTCGATCAGAAACTATGCTGTCAGGGATGCCATGCAACCTTACAATCTCCTTGATAAAAGTTGAGGCAGTCTCCGGGGCAGAAGGAGTTCCTTGCAGAGGTACAAAGTGGGCCATTTTGGTCAAACGATCAACCACAACGAAAATGGTAGTGAAGTCTTCAGATGGGGGAAGTTCTACTATAAAATCCATGGAGATCATGCTCCATGGTTTCTCAGGTACAGGAAGGGGCTCAAGTAAACCCCAAGTTCTGGCTCTGTCTGTCTTATTCCAAAGGCATGAAATACAAGATCTTACATATTTCTTGCAGTCGTTCATCAAATTTGGCCACCAGAATGTACGGGAGATCAAATTAGCCGTCTTGTGAATCCCAAAGTGACCCGCTCTTGTAACTTCTGCACAATATTTGAGAGCGCAGAAATAGTTTGGCAAATGTCCTTCGGTGGAGAGGCCTCCCTTCCAGACTCCATCTCTGGCTGACTGGTACTGTCACGTACCTGGTAGGAGTCTGGAATGACGAGGTCGGCCTCCCTTGTATCTCCAACCCAAGCCCCACTGAGGATGGGACAGACCTAGGGTGAGGAGTTACACGAGTGCCTGTAGTTGCGTGCAGAACTTTTCAGCTGAGTTGCAGACGTGGAGATGCAGGCAGAGCATCTGGTAAGGAACTGGACTCAGGAAAGCTGGTAGGATGGACAGCTAGCACAGGCACTGGAGACAGCGTTAAGCCAAGCAGGAGGCTGGTGCAGGATCACAAGGGTGGCCGGGTTCGGTAGCAGACGGGCAGCGAGGTACTGGAAAAGGTTCAAGATTCAAATTGCCTCTTCTCTTCTTGTCGAAGAACTTTTTATTATCTGCCTGGGTCTTGGAGATTGTATCCTGCAGTAATTGGCAGTTGGAGTTAAGGAAGTTCAACCTGTCTTGTACGGCAGGTACAGAAGAATCAATAGGCAGCTCAGGCAAGAAAGAAGGATGGTATCCATAATTGGCGAAAAAAGGTGACTGTTTGGTTGCCGAATGGGTGGAATTATTGTATGAAAATTCCGCGAGTGGGAGAAGTGATAGCCAGTCATCCTGCGCAAAAGAAGAAAAGCATCGTAGGTACTGTTCAAGGGTTTGATTGACCCTTTCAGTCTGTCCATTAGTTTGTTGGTGATAAGCTGTGGAGAGGCGGAGTTCAATGTTCAAAGTTTCACATAAGGCCCTCCAAAATCTAGAAGTGAACTGCACCCCTCGATCAGAAACTAAAAGTTGAGGCAGTCTCCGGGGCAGAAGGAGTTCCTTGCAGAGGTACAAAGTGGGCCATTTTGGTCAAACGATCAACCACAACGAAAATGGTAGTGAAGTCTTCAGATGGGGGAAGTTCTACTATAAAATCCATGGAGATCATGCTCCATGGTTTCTCAGGTACAGGAAGGTGCTCAAGTAGACCCCAAGTTCTGGCTCTGTCTGTCTTATTCCGTAGGCATGAAATACAAGATCTTACATATTTCTTGCAGTCGTTCATCAAGTTTGGCCACCAGAATGTACGGGAGATCAAATTAGCCGTCTTGTGAATCCCAAAGTGACCCGCTCTTGTAACTTCTGCACAATATTTGAGAGCGCAGAAATAGTTTGGTAAATGTCCTTCGGTGGAGAGGCCTCCCTTCCAGACTCCATCTCTGGCTGACTGGTACTGTCACGTACCTGGTAGGAGTCTGGAATGACGAGGTCGGCCTCCCTTGTATCTCCAACCCAAGCCCCACTGAGGATGGGACAGACCTAGGGTGAGGAGTTACACGAGAGCCTGTAGTTGCGTGCAGAACTTGTCAGCTGAGTTGCAGACGTGGAGATGCAGGCAGAGCATCTGGTAAGGAACTGGACTCAGGAAAGCTGGTAGGATGGACAGCTAGCACAGGCACTGGAGACAGCGTTAAGCCAAGCAGGAGGCTGGTGCAGGATCACAAGGGTGGTCGGGTTCGGTAGCAGACGGGCAGCGAGGTACTGGAAAAGGTTCAAGATTCAAATTGCCTTTTCTCTTCTTGTCGAAGAACTTTTTATTATCTGCCTGGGTCTTGGAGATTGTATCCTGCAGTAATTGGTAGTTGGAGTTAAGAAAGTTCAACCTGTCTTGTACGGCAGGTACAGAAGAATCAATAGGCAGCTCAGGCAAGAAAGAAGGATGGTATCCATAATTGGCGAAAAAAGGTGACTGTTTGGTTGCCGAATGGGTGGAATTATTGCATGAAAATTCCGCGAGTGGGAGAAGTGATAGCCAGTCATCCTGTGCAAAAGAAGAAAAGCATCGTAGGTACTGTTCAAGGGTTTGATTGACCCTTTCAGTCTGCCCATTAGTTTGTGGGTGATAAGCTGTGGAGAGGCGGAGTTCAATGTTCAAAGTTTCACATAAGGCCCTCCAAAATCTAGAAGTGAACTGCACCCCTCGATCAGAAACTATGCTGTCAGGGATGCCATGCAACCTTACAATCTCCTTGATAAAAGTTGAGGCAGTCTCGGGGCAGAAGGAGTTCCTTGCAGAGGTACAAAGTGGGCCATTTTGGTCAAACGATCAACCACAACGAAAATGGTAGTGAAGTCTTCAGATGGGGGAAGTTCTACTATAAAATCCATGGAGATCATGCTCCATGGTTTCTCAGGTACAGGAAGGGGCTCAAGTAGACCCCAAGTTCTGGCTCTGTCTGTCTTATTCCGAAGGCATGAAATACAAGATCTTACATATTTCTTGCAGTCGTTCATCAAGTTTGGCCACCAGAATGTACGGGAGATCAAATTAGCCGTCTTGTGAATCCCAAAGTGACCCGCTAGGGGATGATCATGACATCGCCCTAGGACGGCAACTCTGAACTGTTCTGGGACCTGCAGTAATTGGTAGTTGGAGTTAAGGAAGTTCAACCTGTCTTGTACGGCAGGTACAGAAGAATCAATAGGCAGCTCAGGCAAGAAAGAAGGATGGTATCCATAATTGGCGAAAAAAGGTGACTGTTTGGTTACCGAATGGGTGGAATTATTGTATGAAAATTCCGCGAGTGGGAGAAGTGATAGCCAGTCATCCTGTGCAAAAGAAGAAAAGCATCGTAGGTACTGTTCAAGGGTTTGATTGACCCTTTCAGTCTGTCCATTAGTTTGTGGGTGATAAGCTGTGGAGAGGCGGAGTTCAATGTTCAATGTTTCACATAAGGCCCTCCAAAATCTAGAAGTGAACTGCACCCCTCGATCAGAAACTATGCTGTCAGGGATGCCATGCAACCTTACAATCTCCTTGATAAAAGTTGAGGCAGTCTCCGGGGCAGAAGGAGTTCCTTGCAGAGGTACAAAGTGGGCCATTTTGGTCAAACGATCAACCACAACAAAAATGGTAGTAAAGTCTTCAGATGGGGGAAGTTCTACTATAAAATCCATGGAGATCATGCTCCATGGTTTCTCAGGTACAGGAAGGGGCTCAAGTAGACCCCAAGTTCTGGCTCTGTCTGTCTTATTCCGAAGGCATGAAATACAAGATCTTACATATTTCTTGCAGTCGTTCATCAAGTTTGGCCACCAGAATGTACGGGAGATCAAATTAGCCGTCTTGTGAATCCCAAAGTGACCCGCTCTTGTAACTTCTGCACAATATTTGAGAGCGCAGAAATAGTTTTCTAAATGTCCTTCGGTGGAGAGGCCTCCCTTCCAGACTCCATCTCTGGCTGACTGGTTTTTTTTTTTTTTTTTTTTTTTTTTTTTTTTTTCCTTCAGATTCCAGCGTACAATACCATCTCATCAAGAACCAGCCATTGATTCCTTCCAGTACTACGCTTCGATCATCATACAGGTAAGACTCTTACTTATTTTCACATTTTCATATCATATTAAAAGACACATAAAATATATACAAGGTAAATACAATACAATCCTCATATCCCCCGACCCCCACCCTTCCATCTTCCCCACTTCCAAAACTCATCCGCCTCTTCCACTCCCATTCCCCTCCTATCCACCAGCAGCACAACATACAACTTGGCCAAGCACAAATTGACACAATCTTCTTCAGATGCAGCTCTCCTTCCTCTCACCTCCCAACACCTCACATCCCATAACACCTCTCTCAGAACAGCCATAAAAATCCACACCTTCCTCTGCCTAGCCACACTTCCCTCCACCAACCCAAAAAACCAACATACAAAGTCCATATCCTGGATATCAAGAACAACATCCACTATCGGAGCCAGCTTCCTCCTAACCCTGCGGACAAAGAAGCAATCAAAAAGGGCGTGCTCCACCGACTCCAAGCCACCGCATCCCGCTCTTGGGCAAACTTCAGTCCTGGACAGATCTCTGGCCCTAAGGAAGGTCCTGGTCAGTAGGCACCTCTGGAAAGCCATCCAAGCGATTTCTTTCTGCTTATTGGTAACTCCACCGATAGAAAACATCTTCCAGCATAGCTCCGTCAGTCTAGACCCGAGTCCTCTGATATTGGTCACCAAACTATCCTTATTCAGCCACTTCTTTAGGCCAACTTTATCAAAAGCCCCAACCCCCAACACCCCCAACCCACACCCCTTATGGAACTGTTCCAACCGGGAATAGAAGAACGGAGGAACCAAGGCTACCGGCCTCGACAAATCCCTTCCACACCAACCCCATCTTTCCAAAGACCAGCCAGCCAAGTACCGCATCAAACATGCTACTTTCCCACCACTCACAAAGGTTTTATAATGACTTATCCAATAATGCATACCTAGAAAGGTAGGGACATCCGGGAACCCATACCCCCCCAACTCCGGTTTCTTGATAACCACGGTTCGTGCAACTCTCTCCATCCTTGCGCCCCAAAAAAAGACAAAGAGGCTGTGTGTCACTTTCTGGACCCACCTGACACCAGGTGGAAAAATCAGACTGAAATACAGAAGCAATGGTAGCACTACTGCCTTGATAATTAAAGTCTTGCCAGTCAACGTCAGACGTCTTGATCTCCAAAAATCCAGTTTCTTTGTGATTTTCGCCATCACCTTCTCGGCATTAACTTCATTTAGTAGATCTCCTCAAAATGCGTTCCCAAAATAACGATATCCTCCGTCACTTTAACTTTGACATTCTCTAAATTACATGTACCACTCATGACGCAGACCTGACTTTTATGCCAGTTGACACTCAAGCCAGAAACGCTACTAAGGAGGCTCAGCTGCAATTCCGCTCTCCTCACATCCGCCCCTGATGAGCAGGTAAACGTAACGTCATCCATGTAACATACAGACTTAACGCATTCGCCATTGCTACCGGGGATAAACATCCCTTTCAGCCCCTTGTCCCTCTGCACGTGCTTCAGCATTGGTTCTATGGCACATATAAATAAAATAGGAGAGAGAGGGCACCCCTGCCTAACCCCCGAGAGAACTGGGAAAAAATCAGACAGGTTCCCATTAATTAAGACCTGGCTCACCACACCAGAATACAGACCCCTCAAAACCTTCAAAAGCGGCTTAGGCAAGCCCATTCTCTCCAAGACTTGAAACAAAAAGGCATGTGATACCTTATCATAGGCCTTTTCTAGGTCAATCCCCAAAAGGGCCAAAGGAACGTTATTAATCTGGGCATAATAAGACAAGTCCCGCAGCAAGACTAGGTTGTCCATGATCCTGCGCCCCGGGACCGCACAGGCCTGCCATTCACCTACCAGCCTCCCCACCACCATACTCAACCTACTTGCCAGTAATTTAGCCAACAATTTATAATCTGTATTAAGCAGCGTAATGGGGCGCCAGTTCTTAACATCTCTTTTTTCTCCTTTTTTGAAAATTAACGTAATTGCCCCCTCCTTCATGGAGCGGGACACAGTTCCAGACTCAATACAGAACCTCATCAGATCTACTAAATGATCTTTAAGAACCGCCCAAAATCTCACATACAACTCTGCAGGAAGGCCGTCACGTCCAGGAGTCTTATTCTTAGGCATTTTCTTCAGAACACATTCCACCTCCTTCTCTGCCACTAGATCAATCAAGCCTGCCGCCTCCTCCTCACCCAAACACCCTTCCACCACCTTACAATACTCCGCCACCTCCTCCTCCCGAACCACAGTCTTCCCACTATAGAGTTCTTTATAAAAGCCCACCACCTCCTCCATCATTCTTTCTCCCTCCACCTCCACCTCTCCAGCAAAAACAGATCTCATCACTTTCCTAGCATCAAATACTTTTTTAAAGAAAAAACGGGAGCACCGTTCTCCTTCCTCCATGTCTTGAATTTTTGCTTTGAAAATGATTTTCTTCCCCTTCTCCTTCAACATGGCAGTTCTTTCAGCCCTAACCTCTTCAAGTTCTTCATCCACCACCACTCCCATCCTCCTACACTGGTGCAGAAAGTGAAACCTCTGCATCAGCCGCTCCTCCACTTCCCTCCTCTCCTTAGCCTTCTGCACACATATCCGTTTGAAAAAGGCCGCCACTCTCCCCTTCATCCAATCCCACCACTGTAAAATATTCTCATACTCATTTTTCACCTGTACCAACTCCTCAAAATAAGATTCAAACTTGCTACATACATCTTCATCTTCTAAAATTGAACAGTTTAGCTTCCATAACCCACCACCAAATTTCACTCCAGCACCCACCTCCACCTTACATGACATCAGCACATGATCAGAAAACAACACAGCAGTCGTGGTAAAATCAGTCAGCCCCAAAAACTCAGACAGAAAGAAAAAATCAATGCGGGATGAAACTGCCCCGCTATCAGAAAAATAGGTATGTAAGGGTGTGTTCCCCTGCATCAAAATCGCAGCATCCTTCAACCTAGCATCCGTGATAATATCATTCAGAAGCTTTGAGGTGGAATCCACACCCCCAACCCCCGCCCCTCTCCGATCTTCACTTTTCCTCACACAATTGAAGTCACCAGTCATAATCGTGGCCATTCTACCGGGCAACAGCAGCCTAAGGATCTCAAGAAAATCTTTCCGCTCACTCTTGACTGCAGGAGCATAGCAATTAAGCAAGCGCAGCCTTTCACCAGCGTACTCTAGCGTCACAGACAAACATCTCCCGGGGACTAGAATTTCTTGGGACACAACCTGGACATTATCATTTTTGATTAAAATACCCACCCCCTCCGCTCTTGTACGGCAACAAGGTGCCCATATGGCCACACCCCCTCTCCACTCTGAAATGCCAGTCGGTCCATCCAACCCACACTCTTGCAGGCATATAACATCTGCACTGACAGTACTCAGATAATCCAACACCACGGCATTCTTCCATCCTGATCGCATCCCTCTCACGTTCAAAGAACAGATGGTTAAGGCCATCACCAAAAAATAAATTAGACAAGCCATCATGACATTTAACAATCAGCTTCCATATCCGCTCTATCATCCGCTCTCATCTGTCTCCTTCTCGGGCCTGGGGAACTGGCGGCCTCATCACCTGAGGCCCCAGAAAAGCAGATAGCAAGGGGGGGAGTCTCCGCATCACTCCCCGAAACCCCCCCTTCTTCCCGTGCCCGCTTCACATTGGGCTGCACATCAATCTCTACTGGGAATATCTCCTGTTGAGCACACTCAATACTCCCCTCACTCCCCTCCTCCACCTCCAACATCCCAGAATCATCGTCACTAGAGGACAAGTCCCCAAACGGGCCTATGGGGGAAGGCAGGTCCTGGTTGGCCAAAAGATCAACAGCCAACTCTTCCTCCCTACTAAATGCCTCTGCCTCCCCAGAGGAACCTTGGCAAAGTTCATCAGGAACACCGGTCTCCATCTCATCTTCTTCACGGGAGGGTCCAGGAACCGCATCAGGATATTCAATCTGCCCTGTCTTCATGCCCTCAACAGCGTCGATCACGGAGTCAGCGGGGGTCACACCAGCCGCATCAGTCGTAGCCACAGCCAATGCTTCGGTAGCTCCTACCACGCCAGAACTCCCAGCTGTTTCATTGGGCACAGCATCATTGGCCCGGTCATAGGGGAGCTTGCCTGATAGACCCCAAACCTTAGGAGTCCCACCAGCCTTCCCCCCCGACCCACTAGTGGACCTCTGCTCTTCCTCCCGACTCTTCCCACCACTAGCAGCCCAGGCGAAGGTCTTCTTCCACTTCTGGTATTCGCTGCACTGCCTAGCAAAGTGTCCCGCTTTATGGCATATATCACATGTTCGGCTAGCCCCACAATCATTAGCTTTATGACCTGCTTGCTTACAAAAACGACACTTCTGCATGAACTCACATTCTGCGCTAACATGTCCGTAGGAAAAGCACTTCCGGCAATATTTCGGTTGCCCCTGATAATAAAGAAACCCTCTTTCTCCTCCAATGGTAAATGCAGATGGAGGATGCCTTACCCCCCCAATACAAGTCTTGTCCAACTTAAATCTGGCAAAGAATCGATACTTCCCCGTCCAAATCTTAAAGCGGTTCAGAACTTTCTCTCCTCCTTTCAAAACCTCACAATACTCCGCCAGGAAGGCCCTTACCATAGCTTGATCCGCGAAGGGATTGTACATATGGACGATCACCATCTTCTCATCCTGCATAAACAGTGGGATCACCTCTAAGCATTTCATTACCTCATTCTCTTTCTTCTCTTTTGCCCTCTCGAAGGCGTTCCAGCATACCTCGGCAGAGGAAAATGTAACATCATAAATACCCTGCATTGGAAAATCCTGAAGACATAATATCTCCCTTACCCCGACATTGCAGGCATCCAACAGCACATCGACCACCACCGTCTTCAAAGAGATCCTGTCCTTGGACTCTGGCTTGACCAGGAACCGCAGCGAGTCCTGAAGGCCCCGAGTGGCCATTATGATGGGCACCAAAGCACCAGTCGCCTCCAAAATCCGAGGGTACCCCCCCGAGGGGGGGGTTCCTGGGAAAAAGCCTCACCGCCGACTAGCCGCGCCCTGTGGGGTTACGACCCACAATCGCCCTCTCGTAACCTCTGGCAATGTCCTGCCCAATAGCAGCAGGGGGTGTACCAGTCAAGGAAACACCCCCAGGCCGAGCAGAACGCGTGCCGTCAGTCTGACCCCTCAACCACGATACCTGGTAGGAGTCTGGAATGACGAGGTCGGCCTCCCTTGTATCTCCAACCCAAGCCCCACTGAGAATGGGACAGACCTAGGGTGAGGAGTTACACGAGTGCCTGTAGTTGCGTGCAGAACTTGTCAGCTGAGTTGCAGACGTGGAGATGCAGGCAGAGCATCTGGTAAGGAACTGGACTCAGGAAAGCTGGTAGGATGGACAGCCAGGAAAGGCACTGGAGAAAGCGTTAAGCCAAGCAGGAGGCTGGTGCAGGATCACAAGGGTGGCCGGGTTCGGTAGCAGACGGGCAGCGAGGTACTGGAGAAGGTTCAAGATTCAAATTGCCTTTTCTCTTCTTGTCGAAGAACTTTTTATTATCTGCCTGGGTCTTGGAGATTGTATCCTGCAGTAATTGGTAGTTGGTGTTAAGGAAGTTCAACCTGTCTTGTACGGCAGGTACAGAAGAATCAATAGGCAGCTCAGGCAAGAAAGAAGGATGGTATCCATAATTGGCGAAAAAAGGTGACTGTTTGGTTGCCGAATGGGTGGAATTATTGTATGAAAATTCCACGAGTGGGAGAAGTGATAGCCAGTCATCCTGCGCAAAAGAAGAAAAGCATCGTAGGTACTGTTCAAGGGTTTGATTGACCCTTTCAGTCTGTCCATTAGTTTGTGGGTGATAAGCTGTGGAGAGGCGGAGTTCAATGTTCAAAGTTTCACATAAGGCCCTCCAACATCTAGAAGTGAACTGCACCCCTCGATCAGAAACTATGCTGTCAGGGATGCCATGCAACCTTACAATCTCCTTGATAAAAGTTGAGGCAGTCTCCGGGGCAGAAGGAGTTCCTTGCAGAGGTACAAAGTGGGCCATTTTGGTCAAACGATCAACCACAACGAAAATGGTAGTGAAGTCTTCAGATGGGGGAAGTTCTACTATAAAATCCATGGAGATCATGCTCCATGGTTTCTCAGGTACAGGAAGGGGCTCAAGTAGACCCCAAGTTCTGACTCTGTCTGTCTTATTCCGAAGGCATGAAATACAAGATCTTACATATTTCTTGCAGTCGTTCATCAAGTTTGGCCACCAGAATGTACGGGAGATCAAATTAGCCGTCTTGTGAATCCCAAAGTGACCCGCTAGGGGATGATCATGACATCGCCCTAGGACGGCAACTCTGAACTGTTCTGGGACCTGCAGTAATTGGTAGTTGGAGTTAAGGAAGTTCAACCTGTCTTGTACGGCAGGTACAGAAGAATCAATAGGCAGCTCAGGCAAGAAAGAAGGATGGTATCCATAATTGGCGAAAAAAGGTGACTGTTTGGTTACCGAATGGGTGGAATTATTGTATGAAAATTCCGCGAGTGGGAGAAGTGATAGCCAGTCATCCTGTGCAAAAGAAGAAAAACATCGTAGGTACTGTTCAAGGGTTTGATTGACCCTTTCAGTCTGTCCATTAGTTTGTGGGTGATAAGCTGTGGAGAGGCGGAGTTCAGTGTTCAATGTTTCACATAAGGCCCTCCAAAATCTAGAAGTGAACTGCACCCCTCGATCAGAAACTATGCTGTCAGGGATGCCATGCAACCTTACAATCTCCTTGATAAAAGTTGAGGCAGTCTCCGGGGCAGAAGGAGTTCCTTGCAGAGGTACAAAGTGGGCCATTTTGGTCAAACGATCAACCACAACAAAAATGGTAGTAAAGTCTTCAGATGGGGGAAGTTCTACTATAAAATCCATGGAGATCATGCTCCATGGTTTCTCAGGTACAGGAAGGGGCTCAAGTAGACCCCAAGTTCTGGCTCTGTCTGTCTTATTCCGAAGGCATGAAATACAAGATCTTACATATTTCTTGCAGTCGTTCATCAAGTTTGGCCACCAGAATGTACGGGAGATCAAATTAGCCGTCTTGTGAATCCCAAAGTGACCCGCTCTTGTAACTTCTGCACAATATTTGAGAGCGCAGAAATAGTTTGGTAAATGTCCTTCGGTGGAGAGGCCTCCCTTCCAGACTCCATCTCTGGCTGACTGGTACTGTCACGTACCTGGTAGGAGTCTGGAATGACGAGGTCGGCCTCCCTTGTATCTCCAACCCAAGCCCCACTGAGAATGGGACAGACCTAGGGTGAGGAGTTACACGAGTGCCTGTAGTTGCGTGCAGAACTTGTCAGCTGAGTTGCAGACGTGGAGATGCAGGCAGAGCATCTGGTAAGGAACTGGACTCAGGAAAGCTGGTAGGATGGACAGCCAGCACAGGCACTGGAGAAAGCGTTAAGCCAAGCAGGAGGCTGGTGCAGGATCACAAGGGTGGTCGGGTTCGGTAGCAGACGGGCAGCGAGGTACTGGAAAAGGTTCAAGATTCAAATTGCCTTTTCTCTTCTTGTCGAAGAACTTTTTATTATCTGCCTGGGTCTTGGAGATTGTATCCTGCAGTAATTGGTAGTTGGAGTTAAGGAAGTTCAACCTGTCTTGTACGGCAGGTACAGAAGAATCAATAGGCAGCTCAGGCAAGAAAGAAGGATGGTATCCATAATTGGCGAAAAAAGGTGACTGTTTGGTTGCCGAATGGGTGGAATTATTGCATGAAAATTCCGCGAGTGGGAGAAGTGATAGCCAGTCATCCTGTGCAAAAGAAGAAAAGCATCGTAGGTACTGTTCAAGGGTTTGATTGACCCTTTCAGTCTGCCCATTAGTTTGTGGGTGATAAGCTGTGGAGAGGCGGAGTTCAATGTTCAAAGTTTCACATAAGGCCCTCCAAAATCTAGAAGTGAACTGCACCCCTCGATCAGAAACTATGCTGTCAGGGATGCCATGCAACCTTACAATCTCCTTGATAAAAGTTGAGGCAGTCTCGGGGCAGAAGGAGTTCCTTGCAGAGGTACAAAGTGGGCCATTTTGGTCAAACGATCAACCACAACGAAAATGGTAGTGAAGTCTTCAGATGGGGGAAGTTCTACTATAAAATCCATGGAGATCATGCTCCATGGTTTCTCAGGTACAGGAAGGGGCTCAAGTAGACCCCAAGTTCTGGCTCTGTCTGTCTTATTCCGAAGGCATGAAATACAAGATCTTACATATTTCTTGCAGTCGTTCATCAAGTTTGGCCACTAGAATGTACGGGAGATCAAATTAGCCGTCTTGTGAATCCCAAAGTGACCCGCTAGGGGATGATCATGACATCGCCCTAGGACGGCAACTCTGAACTGTTCTGGGACCTGCAGTAATTGGTAGTTGGAGTTAAGGAAGTTCAACCTGTCTTGTACGGCAGGTACAGAAGAATCAATAGGCAGCTCAGGCAAGAAAGAAGGATGGTATCCATAATTGGCGAAAAAAGGTGACTGTTTGGTTACCGAATGGGTGGAATTATTGTATGAAAATTCCGCGAGTGGGAGAAGTGATAGCCAGTCATCCTGTGCAAAAGAAGAAAAGCATCGTAGGTACTGTTCAAGGGTTTGATTGACCCTTTCAGTCTGTCCATTAGTTTGTGGGTGATAAGCTGTGGAGAGGCGGAGTTCAATGTTCAATGTTTCACATAAGGCCCTCCAAAATCTAGAAGTGAACTGCACCCCTCGATCAGAAACTATGCTGTCAGGGATGCCATGCAACCTTACAATCTCCTTGATAAAAGTTGAGGCAGTCTCCGGGGCAGAAGGAGTTCCTTGCAGAGGTACAAAGTGGGCCATTTTGGTCAAACGATCAACCACAACGAAAATGGTAGTAAAGTCTTCAGATGGGGGAAGTTCTACTATAAAATCCATGGAGATCATGCTCCATGGTTTCTCAGGTACAGGAAGGGGCTCAAGTAGACCCCAAGTTCTGGCTCTGTCTGTCTTATTCCGAAGGCATGAAATACAAGATCTTACATATTTCTTGCAGTCGTTCATCAAGTTTGGCCACCAGAATGTACGGGAGATCAAATTAGCCGTCTTGTGAATCCCAAAGTGACCCGCTCTTGTAACTTCTGCACAATATTTGAGAGCGCAGAAATAGTTTTCTAAATGTCCTTCGGTGGAGAGGCCTCCCTTCCAGACTCCATCTCTGGCTGACTGGTACTGTCACGTACCTGGTAGGAGTCTGGAATGACGAGGTCGGCCTCCCTTGTATCTCCAACCCAAGCCCCACTGAGAATGGGACAGACCTAGGGTGAGGAGTTACACGAGTGCCTGTAGTTGCGTGCAGAACTTGTCAGCTGAGTTGCAGACGTGGAGATGCAGGCAGAGCATCTGGTAAGGAACTGGACTCAGGAAAGCTGGTAGGATGGACAGCCAGGAAAGGCACTGGAGAAAGCGTTAAGCCAAGCAGGAGGCTGGTGCAGGATCACAAGGGTGGCCGGGTTCGGTAGCAGACGGGCAGCGAGGTACTGGAGAAGGTTCAAGATTCAAATTGCCTTTTCTCTTCTTGTCGAAGAACTTTTTATTATCTGCCTGGGTCTTGGAGATTGTATCCTGCAGTAATTGGTAGTTGGTGTTAAGGAAGTTCAACCTGTCTTGTACGGCAGGTACAGAAGAATCAATAGGCAGCTCAGGCAAGAAAGAAGGATGGTATCCATAATTGGCGAAAAAAGGTGACTGTTTGGTTACCGAATGGGTGGAATTATTGTATGAAAATTCCGCGAGTGGGAGAAGTGATAGCCAGTCATCCTGTGCAAAAGAAGAAAAACATCGTAGGTACTGTTCAAGGGTTTGATTGACCCTTTCAGTCTGTCCATTAGTTTGTGGGTGATAAGCTGTGGAGAGGCGGAGTTCAGTGTTCAATGTTTCACATAAGGCCCTCCAAAATCTAGAAGTGAACTGCACCCCTCGATCAGAAACTATGCTGTCAGGGATGCCATGCAACCTTACAATCTCCTTGATAAAAGTTGAGGCAGTCTCCGGGGCAGAAGGAGTTCCTTGCAGAGGTACAAAGTGGGCCATTTTGGTCAAACGATCAACCACAACAAAAATGGTAGTAAAGTCTTCAGATGGGGGAAGTTCTACTATAAAATCCATGGAGATCATGCTCCATGGTTTCTCAGGTACAGGAAGGGGCTCAAGTAGACCCCAAGTTCTGGCTCTGTCTGTCTTATTCCGAAGGCATGAAATACAAGATCTTACATATTTCTTGCAGTCGTTCATCAAGTTTGGCCACCAGAATGTACGGGAGATCAAATTAGCCGTCTTGTGAATCCCAAAGTGACCCGCTCTTGTAACTTCTGCACAATATTTGAGAGCGCAGAAATAGTTTGGTAAATGTCCTTCGGTGGAGAGGCCTCCCTTCCAGACTCCATCTCTGGCTGACTGGTACTGTCACGTACCTGGTAGGAGTCTGGAATGACGAGGTCGGCCTCCCTTGTATCTCCAACCCAAGCCCCACTGAGAATGGGACAGACCTAGGGTGAGGAGTTACACGAGTGCCTGTAGTTGCGTGCAGAACTTGTCAGCTGAGTTGCAGACGTGGAGATGCAGGCAGAGCATCTGGTAAGGAACTGGACTCAGGAAAGCTGGTAGGATGGACAGCTAGCACAGGCACTGGAGACAGCGTTAAGCCAAGCAGGAGGCTGGAGCAGGATCACAAGGGTGGCCGGGTTCGGTAGCAGACGGGCAGCGAGGTACTGGAAAAGGTTCAAGATTCAAATTGCCTCCTCTCTTCTTGTCGTTGAACTTTTTATTATCTGCCTGGGTCTTGGAGATTGTATCCTGCAGTAATTGGTAGTTTGAGTTAAGGAAGTTCAACCTGTCTTGTACGGCAGGTACAGAAGAATCAATAGGCAGCTCAGGCAAGAAAGAAGGATGGTATCCATAATTGGCGAAAAAAGGTGACTGTTTGGTTGCCGAATGGGTGGAATTATTGTATGAAAATTCCGCGAGTGGGAGAAGTGATAGCCAGTCATCCTGTGCAAAAGAAGAAAAGCATCGTAGGTACTGTTCATGGAGATCATGCTCCATGGTTTCTCAGGTACAGGAAGGGGCTCAAGTAGACCCCAAGTTCTGGCTCTGTCTGTCTTATTCCGAACGCATGAAATACAAGATCTTACATATTTCTTGCAGTCGTTCATCAAGTTTGGCCACCAGAATGTACGGGAGATCAAATTAGCCGTCTTGTGAATCCCAAAGTGACCCGCTCTTTGGTGGAGAGGCCTCCCTTCCAGACTCCATCTCTGGCTGACTGGTACTGTCACGTACCTGGTAGGAGTCTGGAATGACGAGGTCGGCCTCCCTTGTATCTCCAACCCAAGCCCCACTGAGGATGGGACAGACCTAGGGTGAGGAGTTACACGAGTGCCTGTAGTTGCGTGCAGAACTTGTCAGCTGAGTTGCAGACGTGGAGATGCAGGCAGAGCATCTGGTAAGGAACTGGACTCAGGAAAGCTGGTAGGATGGACAGCTAGCACAGGCACTGGAGACAGCGTTAAGCCAAGCAGGAGGCTGGTGCAGGATCACAAGGGTGGCCGGGTTCGGTAGCAGACGGGCAGCGAGGTACTGGAAAAGGCCCCAAAAATCTTGGGCCAAGCTTCCTCGAGGGGCAACTTAGTTTCAAGTTCGCTGTGGAAAGCCAGACCTTATCTCCAGGTTCAAGATTCAAATTGCCTCTTCTCTTCTTGTCGAATAACTTTTTATTATCTGCCTGGGTCTTGGAGATTGTATCCTGCAGTAATTGGTAGTTGGAGTTAAGGAAGTTCAACCTGTCTTGTACGGCAGGTACAGAAGAATCAATAGGCAGCTCAGGCAAGAAAGAAGGATGGTATCCATAATTGGCGAAAAAAGGTGACTGTTTGGTTGCCGAATGGGTGGAATTATTGTATGAAAATTCCGCGAGTGGGAGAAGTGATAGCCAGTCATCCTGTGCAAAAGAAGAAAAGCATCGTAGGTACTGTTCAAGGGTTTGATTGACCCTTTCAGTCTGTCCATTAGTTTGTGGGTGATAAGCTGTGGAGAGGCGGAGTTCAATGTTCAAAGTTTCACATAAGGCCCTCCAAAATCTAGAAGTGAACTGCACCCCTCGATCAGAAACTATGCTGTCAGGGATGCCATGCAACCTTACAATCTCCTTGATAAAAGTTGAGGCAGTCTCCGGGGCAGAAGGAGTTCCTTGCAGAGGTACAAAGTGGGCCATTTTGGTCAAACGATCAACCACAACGAAAATGGTAGTGAAGTCTTCAGATGGGGGAAGTTCTACTATAAAATCCATGGAGATCATGCTCCATGGTTTCTCAGGTACAGGAAGGGGCTCAAGTAGACCCCAAGTTCTGGCTCTGTCTGTCTTATTCCGAAGGCATGAAATACAAGATCTTACATATTTCTTGCAGTCGTTCATCAAGTTTGGCCACCAGTATGTACGGGAGTACGAATTAGCCGTCTTGTGAATCCCAAAGTGACCCGCTAGGGGATGATCATGGCATCGCCCTAGGACGGCAACTCTGAACTGTTCTGGGATAAAGATTGGCCTCTTAGACAAATAGGCCTCTTAGTACAGGCCATCCCTTAGTTGAAGAGCCAGGTCCTTGGAAGGCGGTTGGTCTTCCACATATTTTCTTATTTGTGACATCAGATCCGCCTGAAGAAGTAAAAAATTATTGGCTGGTAGAATAGTATCAGGTTCCGAGGATACAACTGGATCACTGAACATGCGGGACAAGGCATCTGGTTTCCCGTTCTTTGAGCCAGGACGGTAGGTTATATGAAACATGAAACGAGAGAAAAAAAGTGCCCATCTTGCCTGTCGAGGTCTTAGGCGTTTAGCTGTCTTCAAATACTCAAGATTCTTGTGATCTGTGAAGATAAGAATTGGGTGAGAAGCTCCCTCCAAAAGGTAACGCCATTCTTCAAGAGCGGCCTTGATAGCCAGTAGCTCTCGGTCACCAACATCATAATTCCTTTCGGAAGGATTTAATTTTTTCAGAGAAGAAGGCCACAGGGTGGAGCAATGATTTGGGCCCTTGGCGTTGGGAAATAATAGCCTCAACTGCATTTTCCGAGGCGTCTACCTCCAAAACATAAGCTAAGGAGGGATCGGGATGTTTCAAGATGGGAGCTGAGGTGAATAAGGCTTTCAACTGTTCAAACGCTGTCTGAGCCTGTGGGGTCCATCGAAAGGGAACAGGCTGTTTCGTTAGCTGAGTAATGGGAGTGATGATGCCAGAAAAGTCCTTAATAAATGTTCTATAAAAGTTAGCAAACCCCACGAACCTCTGTACAGCTTTTCTGTCAGTAGGAGCAGACCATTCCAAGACAGAAGCGACTTTGTACGGGTCCATGGAGATTCCCTCGGCGGAGATGACAAGCCCTAGGAAATGCACAACTTGCTTTTCAAAGTCGCATTTTTCAGCCTTTGCGTAAAGTCAGTGTTCCCGCAATCGAGCTAATACCTTTTTTACATGAGTCCGATGGGATTCTAAAGTTTCAGAGAATACAAGGATGTCATCCAGATACACGATGACGAATAAATCAAGAAAGTCCCGAAAAAAATCGTTTACCAGATGCTGGAATGTGGCTGGAGCATTGCAGAGCCCGAATGGCATGACTAAATACTCAAAGTGGCCAAAACGTGTCCGGAAGGCCGTCTTCCATTCGTCTCCCTCCCTGATTCTGACAAGATTATAGGCACCCCTCAAGTCCAGTTTGGAGAACACTCGTGCCCCTCGCAGCCTCTGGAATAGTTCGGGAATCAGAGGAAGAGGGTACCGATTCTTGACAGTGACCCTGTTAAGGTCACGATAGTCCACACAGGGCCTCAAGGTGTGGTCTTTTTTCTCAACGAAGAAAATACCGGCTCCTGCTGGTGAAGTGGAAGGCCGAATGAACTGCTTTTCAAGGCTCTCGTCGATATAGGTACGCAGGGCTTCCAATTCAGGCTCAGAGAGAGGGTAAATCCGACCAAACGGGATCTCGGCTCCCGGTAGAAGTTCAATGGGGCAATCGTAAGTTCTATGAGGTGGAAGAGTGTCTGCACCCTTTTTATTAAAGACGTCCAGAAATTCGTGGTAAGCAACCGGGATCAGTTTAGAGGCTTCATGGTCAGGGTGGATACCCAGGAGGTGCGTGGAGTTGACAGTTCCTCCCAAGAGGCAGTGCGTCTGGCAGTAGTTGGACGAAAAAAAAAAATATCTCCGGTAAGCCAGTCAACGTGAGGGTTGTGTGCCTTCAACCATGGAATGCCGAGGATAACGGGAAACATGGGAGAAGCTATGACATCCAAACGGAGGAGTTCGCTATGGCCTGAAGAAGTCTGGCAGAGAATAGGCAAGGTCTCTTGAGTAACCGGGCCTGATTTAATACCGGAGCCGTCAGCCAGATGGACATGGAACCCTTGCCTCTTGGTACCCAAGGGCAGCTGCTGAAGAGAAGCAAATGCAGAGTCCACAAAACAGCTGCAGGCCCCAGAGTCTATGATTGCAAGTACTGAAACCGTCTTTTCGGGGAGCTGAAGCTTGATGGGAAGAGAGACATGTGACTGATCCTTCCCAGGGTTAGCAAACCCCACGAACCTCTGTACAGCTTTTCTGTCAGTAGGAGCAGGCCATTCCAAGACAGAAGCGACTTTCTGAGGGTCTATGGAGATTCCCTCGGCGAAGATGACAAGCCCTAGGAAATGCACAACTTGCTTTTCAAAGTCGCATTTTTCAGCCTTTGCGTAAAGTCGGTGTTCCCGCAATCGAGCTAATACCTTTTTTACATGAGTCCGATGGGATTCTAAAGTTTCAGAGAATACAAGGATGTCATCCAGATACACGATGACGAATAAATCAAGAAAGTCCCGAAAAACATCGTTTACCAGATGCTGGAATGTGGCTGGAGCATTGCAGAGCCCGAATGGCATGACTAAATACTCAAAGTGGCCAAAGCGTGTCCGGAAGGCCGTCTTCCATTCGTCTCCCTCCCTGATTCTGACAAGATTATAGGCACCCCTCAAGTCCAGTTTGGAGAACACTCGTGCCCCTCGCAGCCTCTGGAATAGTTCGGGAATCAGAGGAAGAGGGTACCGATTCTCGACAGTGACCTGGTAGGATTCTGGAATGACGAGGTCGGCCTCCCTTGTATCTCCAACCCAAGCCCCACTGAGGATGGGACAGACCTAGGGTGAGGAGTTACACGAGTGCCTGTAGTTGCGTTCAGAACTTGTCAGCTGAGTTGCAGACGTGGAGATGCAGGCAGAGCATCTGGTAAGGAACTGGACTCAGGAAAGCTGGTAGGATGGACAGCTAGCACAGGCACTGGAGACAGCGTTAAGCCAAGCAGGAGGCTGGTGCAGGATCACAAGGGTGGCAGGGTTCGGTAGCAGACGGGCAGCGAGGTACTGGAAAAGGTTCAAGATTCAAATTGCCTCTTCTCTTCTTGTCGAAGAACTTTTTATTATCTGCCTGGGTCTTGGAGATTGTATCCTGCAGTAATTGGTAGTTGGAGTTAAGGAAGTTCAACCTGTCTTGTACGGCAGGTACAGAAGAATCAATAGGCAGCTCAGGCAAGAAAGAAGGATGGTATCCATAATTGGCGAAAAAAGGTGACTGTTTGGTTGCCGAATGGGTGGAATTATTGTATGAAAATTCCGCGAGTGGGAGAAGTGATAGCCAGTCATCCTGTGCAAAAGAAGAAAAGCATCGTAGGTATTGTTCAAGGGTTTGATTGACCCTTTCAGTCTGTCCATTAGTTTGTGGGTGATAAGCTGTGGAGAGGCGGAGTTCAATGTTCAAAGTTTCACATAAGGCCCTCCAACATCTAGAAGTGAACTGCACCCCTCGATCAGAAACTATGCTGTCAGGGATGCCATGCAACCTTACAATCTCCTTGATAAAAGTTGAGGCAGTCTCCGGGGCAGAAGGAGTTCCTTGCAGAGGTACAAAGTGGGCCATTTTGGTCAAACGATCAACCACAACGAAAATGGTAGTGAAGTCTTCAGATGGGGGAAGTTCTACTATAAAATCCATGGAGATCATGCTCCATGGTTTCTCAGGTACAGGAAGGGGCTCAAGTAGACCCCAAGTTCTGGCTCTGTCTGTCTTATTCCGAAGGCATGAAATACAAGATCTTACATATTTCTTGCAGTCGTTCATCAAATTTGGCCACCAGAATGTACGGGAGATCAAATTAGCCGTCTTGTGAATCCCAAAGTGACCCGCTAGGGGATGATCATGACATCGCCCTAGGACGGCAACTCTTAACTGTTCTGGGACCTGCAGTAATTGGTAGTTGGAGTTAAGGAAGTTCAACCTGTCTTGTACGGCAGGTACAGAAGAATCAATAGGCAGCTCAGGCAAGAAAGAAGGATGGTATCCATAATTGGCGAAAAAAGGTGACTGGTTACCGAATGGGTGGAATTATTGTATGAAAATTCCGCGAGTGGGAGAAGTGATAGCCAGTCATCCTGTGCAATAGAAGAAAAGCATCGTAGGTACTGTTCAAGGGTTTGATTGACCCTTTCAGTCTGTCCATTAGTTTGTGGGTGATAAGCTGTGGAGAGGCGGAGTTCAATGTTCAAAGTTTCACATAAGGCCCTCCAAAATCTAGAAGTGAACTGCACCCCTCGATCAGAAACTATGCTGTCAGGGATGCCATGCAACCTTACAATCTCCTTGATAAAAGTTGAGGCAGTCTCCGGGGCAGAAGGAGTTCCTTGCAGAGGTACAAAGTGGGCCATTTTGGTCAAACGATCAACCACAACGAAAATGGTAGTGAAGTCTTCAGATGGGGGAAGTTCTACTATAAAATCCATGGAGATCATGCTCCATGGTTTCTCAGGTACAGGAAGGGGCTCAAGTAGACCCCAAGTTCTGGCTCTGTCTGTCTTATTCCGAAGGCATGAAATACAAGATCTTACATATTTCTTGCAGTCGTTCATCAAGTTTGGCCACCAGTATGTACGGGAGTACGAATTAGCCGTCTTGTGAATCCCAAAGTGACCCGCTAGGGGATGATCATGGCATCGCCCTAGGACGGCAACTCTGAACTGTTCTGGGATAAAGATTGGCCTCTTAGACAAATAGGCCTCTTAGTACAGGCCATCCCTTAGTTGAAGAGCCAGGTCCTTGGAAGGCGGTTGGTCTTCCACATATTTTCTTATTTGTGACATCAGATCCGCCTGAAGAAGTAAAAAATTATTGGCTGGTAGAATAGTATCAGGTTCCGAGGATACAACTGGATCACTGAACATGCGGGACAAGGCATCTGGTTTCCCGTTCTTTGAGCCAGGACGGTAGGTTATATGAAACATGAAACGAGAGAAAAAAAGTGCCCATCTTGCCTGTCGAGGTCTTAGGCGTTTAGCTGTCTTCAAATACTCAAGATTCTTGTGATCTGTGAAGATAAGAATTGGGTGAGAAGCTCCCTCCAAAAGGTAACGCCATTCTTCAAGAGCGGCCTTGATAGCCAGTAGCTCTCGGTCACCAACATCATAATTCCTTTCGGAAGGATTTAATTTTTTCAGAGAAGAAGGCCACAGGGTGGAGCAATGATTTGGGCCCTTGGCGTTGGGAAATAATAGCCTCAACTGCATTTTCCGAGGCGTCTACCTCCAAAACATAAGCTAAGGAGGGATCGGGATGTTTCAAGATGGGAGCTGAGGTGAATAAGGCTTTCAACTGTTCAAACGCTGTCTGAGCCTCTGGGGTCCATCGAAAGGGAACATGCTGTTTCGTTAGCTGAGTAATGGGAGTGATGATGCCAGAAAAGTCCTTAATAAATGTTCTATAAAAGTTAGCAAACCCCACGAACCTCTGTACAGCTTTTCTGTCAGTAGGAGCAGACCATTCCAAGACAGAAGCGACTTTGTACGGGTCCATGGAGATTCCCTCGGCGGAGATGACAAGCCCTAGGAAATGCACAACTTGCTTTTCAAAGTCGCATTTTTCAGCCTTTGCGTAAAGTCAGTGTTCCCGCAATCGAGCTAATACCTTTTTTACATGAGTCCGATGGGATTCTAAAGTTTCAGAGAATACAAGGATGTCATCCAGATACACGATGACGAATAAATCAAGAAAGTCCCGAAAAAAATCGTTTACCAGATGCTGGAATGTGGCTGGAGCATTGCAGAGCCCGAATGGCATGACTAAATACTCAAAGTGGCCAAAACGTGTCCGGAAGGCCGTCTTCCATTCGTCTCCCTCCCTGATTCTGACAAGATTATAGGCACCCCTCAAGTCCAGTTTGGAGAACACTCGTGCCCCTCGCAGCCTCTGGAATAGTTCGGGAATCAGAGGAAGAGGGTACCGATTCTTGACAGTGACCCTGTTAAGGTCACGATAGTCCACACAGGGCCTCAAGGTGTGGTCTTTTTTCTCAACGAAGAAAATACCGGCTCCTGCTGGTGAAGTGGAAGGCCGAATGAACTGCTTTTCAAGGCTCTCGTCGATATAGGTAAGCAGGGCTTCCAATTCAGGCTCAGAGAGAGGGTAAATCCGACCAAACGGGATCTCGGCTCCCGGTAGAAGTTCAATGGGGCAATCGTAAGTTCTATGAGGTGGAAGAGTGTCTGCACCCTTTTTATTAAAGACGTCCAGAAATTCGTGGTAAGCAACCGGGATCAGTTTAGAGGCTTCATGGTCAGGGTGGATACCCAGGAGGGGCGTGGAGTTGACAGTTCCTCTCAAGAGGCAGTGGGTCTGGCAGTAGTTGGACGAAAAAAAAATATATCTCCGGTAAGCCAGTCAACGTGAGGGTTGTGTGCCTTCAACCATGGAATGCCGAGGATAACGGGAAACATGGGAGAAGCTATGACATCCAAACGGAGGAGTTCGCTATGGCCTGAAGAAGTCTGGCAGAGAATAGGCAAGGTCTCTTGAGTAACCGGGCCTGATTTAATACCGGAGCCGTCAGCCAGATGGACATGGAACCCTTGCCTCTTGGTACCCAAGGGCAGCTGCTGAAGAGAAGCAAATGCAGAGTCCACAGAACAGCTGCAGGCCCCAGAGTCTATGATTGCAAGTACTGAAACCGTCTTTTCGGGGAGCTGAAGCTTGATGGGAAGAGAGACATGTGACTGATCCTTCCCAGGGTTAGCAAACCCCACGAACCTCTGTACAGCTTTTCTGTCAGTAGGAGCAGGCCATTCCAAGACAGAAGCGACTTTCTGAGGGTCTATGGAGATTCCCTCGGCGAAGATGACAAGCCCTAGGAAATGCACAACTTGCTTTTCAAAGTCGCATTTTTCAGCCTTTGCGTAAAGTCGGTGTTCCCGCAATCGAGCTAATACCTTTTTTACATGAGTCCGATGGGATTCTAAAGTTTCAGAGAATACAAGGATGTCATCCAGATACACGATGACGAATAAATCAAGAAAGTCCCGAAAAACATCGTTTACCAGATGCTGGAATGTGGCTGGAGCATTGCAGAGCCCGAATGGCATGACTAAATACTCAAAGTGGCCAAAGCGTGTCCGGAAGGCCGTCTTCCATTCGTCTCCCTCCCTGATTCTGACAAGATTATAGGCACCCCTCAAGTCCAGTTTGGAGAACACTCGTGCCCCTCGCAGCCTCTGGAATATTTCGGGAATCAGAGGAAGAGGGTACCGATTCTCGACAGTGACCTGGTAGGATTCTGGAATGACGAGGTCGGCCTCCCTTGTATCTCCAACCCAAGCCCCACTGAGGATGGGACAGACCTAGGGTGAGGAGTTACACGAGTGCCTGTAGTTGCGTTCAGAACTTGTCAGCTGAGTTGCAGACGTGGAGATGCAGGCAGAGCATCTGGTAAGGAACTGGACTCAGGAAAGCTGGTAGGATGGACAGCTAGCACAGGCACTGGAGACAGCGTTAAGCCAAGCAGGAGGCTGGTGCAGGATCACAAGGGTGGCCGGGTTCGGTAGCAGACGGGCAGCGAGGTACTGGAAAAGGTTCAAGATTCAAATTGCCTCTTCTCTTGTCGAAGAACTTTTTATTATCTGCCTGGGTCTTGGAGATTGTATCCTGCAGTAATTGGTAGTTGGAGTTAAGGAAGTTCAACCTGTCTTGTACGGCAGGTACAGAAGAATCAATAGGCAGCTCAGGCAAGAAAGAAGGATGGTATCCATAATTGGCGAAAAAAGGTGACTGTTTGGTTGCCGAATGGGTGGAATTATTGTATGAAAATTCCGCGAGTGGGAGAAGTGATAGCCAGTCATCCTGTGCAAAAGAAGAAAAGCATCGTAGGTACTGTTCAAGGGTTTGATTGACCCTTTCAGTCTGTCCATTAGTTTGTGGGTGATAAGCTGTGGAGAGGCGGAGTTCAATGTTCAAAGTTTCACATAAGGCCCTCCAACATCTAGAAGTGAACTGCACCCCTCGATCAGAAACTATGCTGTCAGGGATGCCATGCAACCTTACAATCTCCTTGATAAAAGTTGAGGCAGTCTCCGGGGCAGAAGGAGTTCCTTGCAGAGGTACAAAGTGGGCCATTTTGGTCAAATGATCAACCACAACGAAAATGGTAGTGAAGTCTTCAGATGGGGGAAGTTCTACTATAAAATCCATGGAGATCATGCTCCATGGTTTCTCAGGTACAGGAAGGGGCTCAAGTAGACCCCAAGTTCTGGCTCTGTCTGTCTTATTCCGAAGGCATGAAATACAAGATCTTACATATTTCTTGCAGTCGTTCATCAAGTTTGGCCACCAGAATGTACGGGAGATCAAATTAGCCGTCTTGTGAATCCCAAAGTGACCCGCTAGGGGATGATCATGACATCGCCCTAGGACGGCAACTCTGAACTGTTCTGGGACCTGCAGTAATTGGTAGTTGGAGTTAAGGAAGTTCAACCTGTCTTGTACGGCAGGTACAGAAGAATCAATAGGCAGCTCAGGCAAGAAAGAACGATGGTATCCATAATTGGCGAAAAAAGGTGACTGGTTACCGAATGGGTGGAATTATTGTATGAAAATTCCGCGAGTGGGAGAAGTGATAGCCAGTCATCCTGTGCAATAGAAGAAAAGCATCGTAGGTACTGTTCAAGGGTTTGATTGACCCTTTCAGTCTGTCCATTAGTTTGTGGGTGATAAGCTGTGGAGAGGCGGAGTTCAATGTTCAAAGTTTCACATAAGGCCCTCCAAAATCTAGAAGTGAACTGCACCCCTCGATCAGAAACTATGCTGTCAGGGATGCCATGCAACCTTACAATCTCCTTGATAAAAGTTGAGGCAGTCTCCGGGGCAGAAGGAGTTCCTTGCAGAGGTACAAAGTGGGCCATTTTGGTCAAACGATCAACCACAACGAAAATGGTAGTAAAGTCTTCAGATGGGGGAAGTTCTACTATAAAATCCATGGAGATCATGCTCCATTGTTTCTCAGGTACAGGAAGGGGCTCAAGTAGACCCCAAGTTCTGGCTCTGTCTGTCTTATTCCGAAGGCATGAAATACAAGATCTTACATATTTCTTGCAGTCGTTCATCAAATTTGGCAACCAGAATGTACGGGAGATCAAATTGGCCGTCTTGTGAATCCCAAAGTGACCCGCTCTTGTAACTTCTGCACAATATTTGAGAGCGCAGAAATAGTTTGGTAAATGTCCTTCGGTGGAGAGGCCTCCCTTCCAGACTCCATCTCTGGCTGACTGGTACTGTCACGTACCTGGTAGGAGTCTGGAATGACGAGGTCGGCCTCCCTTGTATCTCCAACCCAAGCCCCACTGAGGATGGGACAGACCTAGGGTGAGGAGTTACACGAGTGCCTGTAGTTGCGTGCAGAACTTGTCAGCTGAGTTGCAGACGTGGAGATGCAGGCAGAGCATCTGGTAAGGAACTGGACTCAGGAAAGCTGGTAGGATGGACAGCTAGCACAGGCACTGGAGACAGCGTTAAGCCAAGCAGGAGGCTGGTGCAGGATCACAAGGGAGGCCGGGTTCGGTAGCAGACGGGCAGCGAGGTACTGGAAAAGGTTCAAGATTCAAATTGCCTCTTCTCTTCTTGTCGAAGAACTTTTTATTATCTGCCTGGGTCTTGGAGATTGTATCCTGCAGTAATTGGTAGTTTGAGTTAAGGAAGTTCAACCTGTCTTGTACGGCAGGTACAGAAGAATCAATAGGCAGCTCGGGCAAGAAAGAAGGATGGTATCCATAATTGGCGAAAAAAGGTGACTGTTTGGTTACCGAATGGGTGGAATTATTGTATGAAAATTCCGCGAGTGGGAGAAGTGATAGCCAGTCATCCTGCGCAAAAGAAGTACATCAGTGATGATCCACAGTACATCAGGGATGGTCCATAGTACATCAGTGATGATCCATAGTACACCAGTGATGATCCATAGTACACCAGTGATGGCCCATAGTACATCAGTGATGAACTATAGTACATCAGTGATGATCCACAGTACATCAGGGATGGTCCATAGTACATCAGTGATGATCCATAGTACACCAGTGATGATCCATAGTACACCAGTGATGGCCCATAGTACATCAGTGATGAACTATAGTACATCAGTGATGATCCACAGTACATCGGTGATGATCCATAGTACATCAGTGATGATCCACAGTACATCAGTGATGATCCACAGTACATCAGGGATGGTCCATAGTACATCAGTGATGATCCATAGTACACCAGTGATGATCCATAGTACACCAGTGATGGCCCATAGTACATCAGTGATGAACTATAGTACATCAGTGATGATCCACAGTACATCAGTGATGATCCACAGTACATCAGGGATGGTCCATAGTACACAAGTGATGATCCACAGTACACCAGTGATGATCCATAGTACACCAGTGATGGACCATAGTACATCAGTGATGATCTATAGTACATCAGTGATGGTCCATAGTACATCAGTGATGAGCTATAGTACATCAGTGATGATCTATAGTACATCAGTGATGATCCATAGTACACCAGTGATGATCCATAGTACACCAGTGATGGCCCATAGTACATCAGTGATGATCCATAGTACACCAGTGATGATCCATAGTACACCAGTGATGGCCCATAGTACATCAGTGATGAACTATAGTACATCAGTGATGATCCACAGTACATCAGTGATGATCCATAGTACATCAGTGATGATCCACAGTACATCAGTGATGATCCACAGTACATCAGGGATGGTCCATAGTACATCAGTGATGATCCATAGTACACCAGTGATGATCCATAGTACACCAGTGATGGCCCACAGTATATCAGTGATGAACTATAGTACATCAGTGATGATCCACAGTACATCAGTGATGATCCACAGTACATCAGGGATGGTCCATAGTACACCAGTGATGATTCACAGTACACCAGTGATGATCCATAGTACACCAGTGATGGTCCATAGTACATCAGTGATGATCTATAGTACATCAGTGATGGTCCATAGTACATCAGTGATGATCTATAGTACATCAGTGATGATCCATAGTACATCAGTGATGATCCACAGTACATCAGTGATGGTCCACAGTACATCAGGGATGGTCCACAGTACATCGGTGATGATCCATAGTACACCAGTGATGGCCCATAGTACATCAGTGATGGTCCATAGTACATCAGTGATGATCCATAGTACATCAGTGATGATCCATAGTACACCAGTGATGGCCCATAGTACATCAGTGATGATCCATAGTACATCAGTGATGATCCACAGTACATCAGTGATGATCCACAGTACATCAGGGATGGTCCATAGTACATCAGTGATGATCCATAGTACACCAGTGATGATCCATAGTACACCAGTGATGGCCCATAGTACATCAGTGATGAACTATAGTACATCAGTGATGATCCACAGTACATCAGTGATGATCCACAGTACATCAGGGATGGTCAATAGTACACCAGTGATGATCCACAGTACATCAGTTATGATCCACAGTACATTAGTGATGATCCACAGTACATCAGTGATGATCCACAGTACATCAGTGATGATCCACAATACTTCAGTGATGATCCACAGTACATCAGGGATGGTCCACAGTACATCAGTGATGGTCCACAGTATATCAGTGATGATCCATAGTACATCAGTGATGGTCCATAGTACATCAGTGATGGTCCATAGTACACCAGTGATGATCCATAGTACACCAGTGATGGCCCATAGTACACCAGTGATGGCCCATAGTACATCAGTGATGATCCATAGTACATCAGTGATGATCCACAGTACATCAGTGATGATCCACAGTACATCAGGGAAGGTCCATAGTACATCAGTGATGATCCATAGTACACCAGTGATGATCCATAGTACACCAGTGATGGCCCATAGTACATCAGTGATGAACTATAGTACATCAGTGATGATCTATAGTACATCAGTGATGATCCACAGTACATCAGTTATGATACACAGTACATCAGTGATGATCCACAGTACATCAGTGATGATCCACAGTACATCAGTGATGATCCACAATACTTCAGTGATGATCCACAGTACATCAGTGATGATCCACAGTACATCAGGGATGGTCCACAGTATATCAGTGATGATCCATAGTACATAAGTGATGATCCATAGTACACCAGTGATGGCCCATAGTACACCAGTGATGGCCCATAGTACATCAGTGATGATCCATAGTACATCAGTGATGATACACAGTACATCAGTGATGATCCACAGTACATCAGGGATGGTCCACAGTACATCAGTGATGATCCATAGTACACCAGTGATGATCCATAGTACACCAGTGATGGCCCATAGTACACCAGTGATGATCCATAGTACACCAGTGATGGCCCATAGTACATCAGTGATGAACTATAGTACATCAGTGATGATCCACAGTACATCAGTGATGATCCATAGTACACCAGTGATGGCCCATAGTACACCAGTGATGATCCATAGTACACCAGTGATGGCCCATAGTACATCAGTGATGAACTATAGTACATCAGTGATGATCCACAGTACATCAGTGATGATCCACAGTACATCAGGGATGGTCCATAGTACACCAGTGATGGTCCATAGTACATCAGTGATGATCTATAGTACACCAGTGATGGTCCATAGTACATCAGTGATGATCTATAGTACATCAGTGATGAACTATAGTACATCAGTGATGATCTATAGTACATCAGTGCTGATCCATAGTACACCAGTGATGATCCATAGTACACCAGTGATGGCCCATAGTACATCAGTGATGAACTATAGTACATCAGTGATGATCCACAGTACATCATTGATGATCCACAGTACATCAGGGATGGTCCATAGTACACCAGTGATGATCCACAGTACACCAGTGATGGTCCATAGTACATCAGTGATGATCTATAGTACAACAGTGATGATCTATAGTACATCAGTGATGATCCACAGTACATCAGTTATGATACACAGTACATCAGTGATGATCCACAGTACATCAATGATGATCCACAATACTTCAGTGATGATCCACAGTACATCAGTGATGATCCACAGTACATCAGGGATGGTCCACAGTATATCAGTGATGATCCATAGTACATCAGTGATGGTCCATAGTACATCAGTGATGGTCCATAGTACACCAGTGATGATCCATAGTACACCAGTGATGGCCCATAGTACACCAGTGATGGCCCATAGTACATCAGTGATGATCCATAGTACATCAGTGATGATCCACAGTACATCAGTGATGATCCACAGTACATCAGGGATGGTCCATAGTACATCAGTGATGATCCATAGTACACCAGTGATGATCCATAGTACACCAGTGATGGCCCATAGTACATCAGTGATGAACTATAGTACATCAGAGATGATCCATAGTACATCAGGGATGGTCCATAGTACATCAGTGATGATCCATAGTACACCAGTGATGATCCATAGTACACCAGTGATGGCCCATAGTACATCAGTGATGAACTATAGTACATCAGTGATGATCCACAGTACATCAGTGATGATCCATAGTACATCAGTGATGATCCACAGTACATCAGTGATGATCCACAGTACATCAGGGATGGTCCATAGTACATCAGTGATGATCCATAGTACACCAGTGATGATCCATAGTACACCAGTGATGGCCCATAGTACATCAGTGATGAACTATAGTACATCAGTGATGATCCACAGTACATCAGTGATGATCCACAGTACATCAGGGATGGTCCATAGTACACCAGTGATGATCCACAGTACACCAGTGATGATCCATAGTACACCAGTGATGGTCCATAGTACATCATTGATGATCTATAGTACATCAGTGATGATCTATAATACATCAGTGATGATCCACAGTACATCAGTTATGATACACAGTACATCAGTGATGATCCACAGTACATCAGTGATGATCCACAGTACATCGGTGATGATCCACAATACTTCAGTGATGATCCACAGTACATCAGTGATGATCCACAGTACATCAGGGATGGTCCACAGTATATCAGTGATGATCCATAGTACATCAGTGATGATCCATAGTACACCAGTGATGGCCCATAGTACACCAGTGATGGCCCATAGTACATCAGTGATGATCCATAGTACATCAGTGATGATCCACAGTACATCAGTGATGATCCACAGTACATCAGGGATGGTCCACAGTACATCAGTGATGATCCATAGTACACCAGTGATGATCCATAGTACACCAGTGATGGCCAATAGTACCCCAGTGATGATCCATAGTACACCAGTGATGGCCCATAGTACATCAGTGATGAACTATAGTACATCAGTGATGATCCACAGTACATCAGTGATGATCCATAGTACACCAGTGATGGCCCATAGTACACCAGTGATGATCCATAGTACACCAGTGATGGCCCATAGTACATCAGTGATGAACTATAGTACATCAGTGATGATCCACAGTACATCAGTGATGATCCACAGTACATCAGGGATGGTCCATAGTACATCAGTGATGATCCATAGTACACCAGTGATGATCCATAGTACACCAGTGATGGCCCATAGTACATCAGTGATGAACTATAGTACATCAGTGATGATCCACAGTACATCAGTGATGATCCACAGTACATCAGGGATGGTCCATAGTACACCAGTGATGATCCACAGTACACCAGTGATGATCCATAGTACACCAGTGATGGTCCATAGTACATCAGTGATGATCTATAGTACACCAGTGATGGTCCATAGTACATCAGTGATGATCTATAGTACATCAGTGATGAACTATAGTACATCAGTGATGATCTATAGTACATCAGTGATGATCCATAGTACACCAGTGATGATCCATAGTACACCAGTGATGGCCCATAGTACATCAGTGATGAACTATAGTACATCAGTGATGATCCACAGTACATCAGGGATGGTCCATAGTACATCAGTGATGATCCATAGTACACCAGTGATGATCCATAGTACACCAGTGATGGCCCATAGTACATCAGTGATGAACTATAGTACATCAGTGATGATCCACAGTACATCAGTGATGATCCACAGTACATCAGGGATGGTCCATAGTACATCAGTGATGATCCATAGTACACCAGTGATGATCCATAGTACACCAGTGATGGCCCATAGTACATCAGTGATGAACTATAGTACATCAGTGATGATCCATAGTACATCAGTGATGATCCATAGTATATCAGTGATGATCCACAGTACATCAGGGATGGTCCATAGTACACCAGTGATGATCCACAGTACACCAGTGATGATCCATAGTACACCAGTGATGGTCCATAGTACATCAGTGATGATCTATAGTACAACAGTGATGATCTATAGTACATCAGTGATGATCCATAGTACATCAGTGATGATCCACAGTACATCAGTGATGGCCCACAGTACATCAGGGATGGTCCACAGTACATCGGTGATGATCCATAGTACACCAGTGATGGCCCATAGTACATCAGTGATGGTCCATAGTACATCAGTGATGATCCATAGTACACCAGTGATGGCCCATAGTACACCAGTGATGGCCCATAGTACATCAGTGATGATCCACAGTACATCAGTGATGATCCATAGTACACCAGTGATGATCCATAGTACACCAGTGATGGCCCATAGTACATCAGTGATGAACTATAGTACATCAGAGATGATCCACAGTACATCAGGGATGGTCCATAGTACATCAGTGATGATCCATAGTACACCAGTGATGATCCATAGTACACCAGTGATGGCCCATAGTACATCAGTGATGAACTATAGTACATCAGTGATGATCCACAGTACATCAGTGATGATCCATAGTACATCAGTGATGATCCACAGTACATCAGTGATGATCCACAGTACATCAGGGATGGTCCATAGTACATCAGTGATGATCCATAGTACACCAGTGATGATCCATAGTACACCAGTGATGGCCCATAGTACATCAGTGATGAACTATAGTACATAAGTGATGATCCACAGTACATCAGTGATGATCCACAGTACATCAGGGATGGTCCATAGTACACCAGTGATGATCCACAGTACACCAGTGATGATCCATAGTACACCAGTGATGGTCCATAGTACATCATTGATGATCTATAGTACATCAGTGATGATCTATAGTACATCAGTGATGATCCACAGTACATCAGTTATGATACACAGTACATCAGTGATGATCCACAGTACATCTGTGATGATCCACAGTACATCGGTGATGATCCACAATACTTCAGTGATGATCCACAGTACATCAGTGATGATCCACAGTACTTTAGGGATGGTCCACAGTATATCAGTGATGATCCATAGTACACCAGTGATGGCCCATAGTACACCAGTGATGGCCCATAGTACATCAGTGATGATCCATAGTACATCAGTGATGATCCACAGTACATCAGTGATGATCCACAGTACATCAGGGATGGTCCACAGTACATCAGTGATGATCCATAGTACACCAGTGATGATCCATAGTACACCAGTGATGGCCCATAGTACACCAGTGATGATCCATAGTACACCAGTGATGGCCCATAGTACATCAGTGATGAACTATAGTACATCAGTGATGATCCACAGTACATCAGTGATGATCCATAGTACACCAGTGATGGCCCATAGTACACCAGTGATGATCCATAGTACACCAGTGATGGCCCATAGTACATCAGTGATGAACTATAGTACATCAGTGATGATCCACAGTACATCAGTGATGATCCACAGTACATCAGGGATGGTCCATAGTACATCAGTGATGATCCATAGTACACCAGTGATGATCCATAGTACACCAGTGATGGCCCATAGTACATCAGTGATGAACTATAGTACATCAGTGATGATCCACAGTACATCAGTGATGATCCACAGTACATCAGGGATGGTCCATAGTACACCAGTGATGATCCACAGTACACCAGTGATGATCCATAGTACACCAGTGATGGTCCATAGTACATCAGTGATGATCTATAGTACACGAGTGATGGTCCATAGTACATCAGTGATGATCTATAGTACATCAGTGATGAACTATAGTACATCAGTGATGATCTATAGTACATCAGTGATGATCCATAGTACACCAGTGATGATCCATAGTACACCAGTGATGGCCCATAGTACATCAGTGATGAACTATAGTACATCAGTGATGATCCACAGTACATCAGGGATGGTCCATAGTACATCAGTGATGATCCATAGTACACCAGTGATGATCCATAGTACACCAGTGATGGCCCATAGTACATCAGTGATGAACTATAGTACATCAGTGATGATCCACAGTACATCAGTGATGATCCACAGTACATCAGAGATGGTCCATAGTACATCAGTGATGATCCATAGTACACCAGTGATGATCCATAGTACACCAGTGATGGCCCATAGTACATCAGTGATGAACTATAGTACATCAGTGATGATCCATAGTACATCAGTGATGATCCATAGTATATCAGTGATGATCCACAGTACATCAGGGATGGTCCATAGTACACCAGTGATGATCCACAGTACACCAGTGATGATCCATAGTACACCAGTGATGGTCCATAGTACATCAGTGATGATCTATAGTACAACAGTGATGATCTATAGTACATCAGTGATGATCCATAGTACATCAGTGATGATCCACAGTACATCAGTGATGGCCCACAGTACATCAGGGATGGTCCACAGTACATCGGTGATGATCCATAGTACACCAGTGATGGCCCATAGTACATCAGTGATGGTCCATAGTACATCAGTGATGATCCATAGTACATCAGTGATGATCCATAGTACACCAGTGATGGCCCATAGTACATCAGTGATGATCCACAGTACATCAGTGATGATCCATAGTACATCAGTGATGATCCACAGTACATCAGTGATGATCCACAGTACATCAGGGATGGTCCATAGTACATCAGTGATGATCCATAGTACACCAGTGATGATCCATAGTACACCAGTGATGGCCCATAGTACATCAGTGATGAACTATAGTACATCAGTGATGATCCACAGTACATCAGTGATGATCCACAGTACATCAGGGATGGTCCATAGTACATCAGTGATGATCCACAGTACACCAGTGATGGTCCATAGTACACCAATGATGATCCATAGTACACCAGTGATGGCCCATAGTACATCAGTGATGAACTATAGTACATCAGTGATGATCCACAGTACATCAGTGATGATCCACAGTACATCAGGGATGGTCCATAGTACACCAGTGATGATCCACAGTACACCAGTGATGATCCATAGTACACCAGTGATGGTCCATAGTACATTAGGGATGATCTATAGTACATCAGTGATGGTCCATAGTCCATCAGTGATGATCTATAGTACATCAGTGATGATCTATAGTACATCAGTGATGATCCACAATACATCAGTTATGATACACAGTACATCAGTGATGATCCACAGTACATCAGTGATGATCCACAATACTTCAGTGATGATCCACAGTACATCAGTGATGATCCACAGTACATCAGGGATGGTCCACAGTATATCAGTGATGATCCATAGTACATCAGTGATGGTCCATAGTACATCAGTGATGGTCCATAGTACACCAGTGATGATCCATAGTACACCAGTGATTGCCCATAGTACACCAGTGATGGCCCATAGTACATCAGTGATGATCCATAGTACATCAGTGATGATCCACAGTACATCAGTGATGATCCACAGTACATCAGGGATGGTCCATAGTACATCAGTGATGATCCATAGTACACCAGTGATGATCCATAGTACACCAGTGATGGCCCATAGTACATCAGTGATGAACTATAGTACATCAGTGATGATCCACAGTACATTAGGGATGGTCCATACTACATAAGTGATGATCCATAGTAAACCAGTGATGATCCATAGTACACCAGTGATGGCCCATAGTACATCAGTGATGAACTATAGTACATCAGTGATGATCCACAGTACATCAGTGATGATCCATAGTACATCAGTGATGATCCACAGTACATCAGTGATGATCCACAGTACATCAGGGATGGTCCATAGTACATCAGTGATGATCCATAGTACACCAGTGATGATCCATAGTACACCAGTGATGGCCCATAGTACATCAGTGATGAACTATAGTACATCAGT
The DNA here is from genome assembly GCA_029206835.1 of Rana muscosa. Taxonomy (NCBI): domain Eukaryota; kingdom Metazoa; phylum Chordata; class Amphibia; order Anura; family Ranidae; genus Rana; species Rana muscosa. Next base: position 74,261 of record CM055127.1, on the reverse strand, counting down.
GATGATCCACAGTACATCAGTGATGATCCACAGTACATCAGGGATGGTCCATAGTACACCAGTGATGATCCACAGTACACCAGTGATGATCCATAGTACACCAGTGATGGTCCATAGTACATCAGTGATGATCTATAGTACATCAGTGATGGTCCATAGTACATCAGTGATGAGCTATAGTACATCAGTGATGATCTATAGTACATCAGTGATGATCCATAGTACACCAGTGATGATCCATAGTACACCAGTGATGGCCCATAGTACATCAGTGATGATCCATAGTACACCAGTGATGATCCATAGTACACCAGTGATGGCCCATAGTACATCAGTGATGAACTATAGTACATCAGTGATGATCCACAGTACATCAGTGATGATCCATAGTACATCAGTGATGATCCACAGTACATCAGTAATGATCCACAGTACATCAGGGATGGTCCATAGTACATCAGTGATGATCCATAGTACACCAGTGATGATCCATAGTACACCAGTGATGGCCCACAGTATATCAGTGATGAACTATAGTACATCAGTGATGATCCACAGTACATCAGTGATGATCCACAGTACATCAGGGATGGTCCATAGTACACCAGTGATGATCCACAGTACACCAGTGATGATCCATAGTACATCAGTGATGGTCCATAGTACATCAGTTATGATCTATAGTACATCAGTGATGGTCCATAGTACATCAGTGATGATCTATAGTACATCAGTGATGATCTATAGTACATCAGTGATGATCCAGAGTACATCAGTGATGATCCACAGTACATCAGTGATGGTCCACAGTACATCAGGGATGGTCCACAGTACATCGGTGATGATCCATAGTACACCAGTGATGGCCCATAGTACATCAGTGATGGTCCATAGTACATCAGTGATGATCCATAGTACATCAGTGATGATCCATAGTACACCAGTGATGGCCCATAGTACATCAGTGATGATCCATAGTACATCAGTGATGATCCACAGTACATCAGTGATGATCCACAGTACATCAGGGATGGTCCATAGTACATCAGTGATGATCCATAGTACACCAGTGATGATCCATAGTACACCAGTGATGGCCCATAGTACATCAGTGATGAACTATAGTACATCAGTGATGATCCACAGTACATCAGTGATGATCCACAGTACATCAGGGATGGTCCATAGTACACCAGTGATGATCCACAGTACATCAGTTATGATCCACAGTACATTAGTGATGATCCACAGTACATCAGTGATGATCCACAGTACATCAGTGATGATCCACAATACTTCAGTGATGATCCACAGTACATCAGGGATGGTCCACAGTACATCAGTGATGGTCCACAGTATATCAGTGATGATCCATAGTACATCAGTGAGGGTCCATAGTACATCAGTGATGGTCCATAGTACACCAGTGATGATCCATAGTACACCAGTGATGGCCCATAGTACACCAGTGATGGCCCATAGTACATCAGTGATGATCCATAGTACATCAGTGATGATCCACAGTACATCAGTGATGATCCACAGTACATCAGGGATGGTCCATAGTACATCAGTGATGATCCATAGTACACCAGTGATGATCCATAGTACACCAGTGATGGCCCATAGTACATCAGTGATGAACTATAGTACATCAGAGATGATCCACAGTACATCAGGGATGGTCCATAGTACATCAGTCATGATCCATAGTACACCAGTGATGATCCATAGTACACCAGTGATGGCCCATAGTACATCAGTGATGAACTATAGTACATCAGTGATGATCCACAGTACATCAGTGATGATCCATAGTACATCAGTGATGATCCACAGTACATCAGGGATGGTCCATAGTACACCAGTGATGGCCCATAGTACATCAGTGATGACCCACAGTACATCAGTGATGATCTATAGTACATCAGTGATGATCCACAGTACACCAGTGATGATTCACAGTACATCAGGGATGGTCCATAGTACATCAGGGATGGTCCATAGTACATCAGTGATGATCCACAGTACATCAGGGATGGTCCACAGTACATCAGTGATGATCCATAGTACATCAGTGATGGCCCATAGTACATCAGTGATGATCCATATTACACCAGTGATGATCCATAGTACACCAGGGATGACCCACAGTACATCAGTGATGATCCACAGTACATCAGTGATGGTCCATAGTAAATCAGTGATGGTCCATAGTACACCAGTGATGATCCATAGTTCACCAGTGATGGCCCATAGTACACCAGTGATGATCCATAGTACACCAGAGATGGCCCATAGTATACCAGTGATGTCCCATAGTACATCAGTGATGATCCACAGTACATCAGTGATGATCCATAGTACACCAGGGATGGCCCATAGTACATCAGTGATGGCTCATAGTACATCAGTGATGATCCATAGTACATCAGTGATGATCCATAGTACACCAGTGATGATCCATAGTACATCAGTGATGGCTCATAGTACATCAGTGATGATCCATAGTACATCAGTGATGATCCATAGTACACCAGTGATGATCCATAGTACATCAGTGATGGCTCATAGTACATCAGTGATGATCCATAATACATCAGTGATGATCCATAGTACACCAGTGATGGCCCATAGTACTTCAGTGATGATCTATAGTACATCAGTGATGATCCACAGTACATCAGTGATGATCCACAGTACATCAGTGATGATCCACGGTACATCAGTGATGATCCATAGTACATCAGTGATGATCCTCAGTACATCAATGATGATCCACAGTACATCAGTGATGATCCACAGTACATCAGTGATGATCCACAGTACATCAGTGATGATCCACAGGACATCAGGGATGGTCCACAGTACATCAGTGATGATCCATAGTAAACCAGTCATGATCCATAGTACATCAGTGATGATCCATAGTACATCAGTGATGATCCATAGTACACCAGTGATGGCCCATAGTACACCAGTGATGATCCATAGTACACCAGTGATGGCCCATAGTACTTCAGTGATGATCTATAGTACATCAGTGATGATCCACAGTACATCAGTGATGATCCACAATACATCAGGGATTGTCCACAGTATATCAGTGATGATCCATAGTACATCAGTGATGGCCCACAGTACATCAGTGATGATCCACAGTACATCAGTGATGATCCATAGTACACCAGTGATGGTCCATAGTACACCAGTGATGGTCCATAGTACATCAGTGATGATCCATAGTACATCAGTGATGATCCACAGTACATCAGGGATGGTCCACAGTACATCAGTGATGATCCATAGTACACCAGTGATGGCCCATAGTACAACAGTGATGGTCCATAGTACATCAGTGATGATCCATAGTACATCAGTGATGATCCATAGTACACCAGTGATGGCCCATAGTACATCAGTGATGATCCATAGTACATCAGTGATGATCCACAGTACATCAGTGATGATCCACAGTACATCAGGGATGGTCCATAGTACATCAGTGATGATCCATAGTACAAAAGTGATGATCCATAGTACACCAGTGATGGCCCATAGTACATCAGTGATGAACTATAGTACATCAGTGATGATCCACAGTACATCAGTGATGATCCACAGTACATCAGGGATGGTCCATAGTACACCAGTAATGATCCACAGTACATCAGTTATGATCCACAGTACATTAGTGATGATCCACAGTACATCAGTGATGATCCACAGTACATCAGTGATGATCCACAATACTTCAGTGATGATCCACAGTACATCAGGGATGGTCCACAGTACATCAGTGATGGTCCACAGTATATCAGTGATGATCCATAGTACATCAGTGATGGTCCATAGTACATCAGTGATGGTCCATAGTACACCAGTGATGATCCATAGTACACCAGTGATGGCCCATAGTACACCAGTGATGGCCCATAGTACATCAGTGATGATCCATAGTACATCAGTGATGATCCACAGTACATCAGTGATGATCCACAGTACATCAGGGATGGTCCATAGTACATCAGTGATGATCCATAGTACACCAGTGATGATCCATAGTACACCAGTGATGGCCCATAGTACATCAGTGATGAACTATAGTACATCAGAGATGATCCACAGTACATCAGGGATGGTCCATAGTACATCAGTCATGATCCATAGTACACCAGTGATGATCCATAGTACACCAGTGATGGCCCATAGTACATCAGTGATGAACTATAGTACATCAGTGATGATCCACAGTACATCAGTGATGATCCATAGTACATCAGTGATGATCCACAGTACATCAGGGATGGTCCATAGTACACCAGTGATGGCCCATAGTACATCAGTGATGATCCACAGTACATTAGTGATGATCTATAGTACATCAGTGATGATCCACAGTACACCAGTGATGATTCACAGTACATCAGGGATGGTCCATAGTACATCAGGGATGGTCCATAGTACATCAGTGATGATCCACAGTACATCAGGGATGGTCCACAGTACATCAGTGATGATCCATAGTACACCAGTGATGGCCCAAAGCACATCAGTGATGGTCCATAGTATACCAGGGATGATCCATAGTAATCCAGTGATGATCCATAGTACACCAGTGATGGCCCATAGTACACCAGTGATGGCCCATAGTACATCAGTGATGATCCACAGTACATCAGTGATGATCTATAGTACATCAGGGATGGTCCACAGTACATCAGTGATGATCCATAGTACACCAGTGATGATCCATAGTACATCAGTGATGATCCATAGTACACCTGTGATGGCCCACAGTACACCTATGATGGCCCACAGTAGATCAGTGATGATCCACAGTACATCAGGGATGATCCACAGTATATCAGGGATGGTCCACAGTATATCAGTGATGAGCCATAGTACATCAGTGATGGTCCATAGTACACCAGTGATGATCCATAGTACACCAGTGATGGCCCATAGTACACCAGTGATGGCCCATAGTACACCAGTGATGATCCATAGTACACCAGTGATGGCCCATAGTACACCAGTGATGTCCCATAGTACATCAGTGATGATCCACAGTACATCAGTGATGAGCCATAGTACACCAGGGATGGCCCATAGTACATCAGTGATGGCTCATAGTACATCAGTGATGATCCATAGTACATCAGTGATGATCCATAGTACACCAGTGATGATCCATAGTACATCAGTGATGGCTCATAGTACATCAGTGATGATCCATAGTACACCAGTGATGATCCATAGTACATCAGTGATGGCTCATAGTACATCAGTGATGATCCATAATACATCAGTGATGATCCATAGTACATCAGTGATGATCCATAGTACACCAGTCATGGCCCATAGTACTACAGTGATGATCTATAGTACATCAGTGATGATCCACAGTACATCAGTGATGATCCACAGTACATCAGTGATGATCCAAGGTACATCAGTGATGATCCATAGTACATCAGTGATGATCCTCAGTACATCAGTGATGATCCACAGTACATCAGTGATGATCCACAGTACATCAGGAATGGTCCACAGTACATCAGTGATGATCCATAGTACACCAGTCATGATCCATAGTACATCAGTGATGATCCATAGTACATCAGTGATGATCCATAGTACACCAGTGATGATCCATAGTACACCAATGATGGCCCATAGTACTTCAGTGATAATTAATAGTACATCAGTGATGATCCACAGTACATCAGTGATGATCCACAATACATCAGGGATGGTCCACAGTATATCAGTGATGATCCATAGTACATCAGTGATGGCCCACAGTACATCAGTGATGATCCACAGTACATCAGTGATGATCCATAGTACACCAGTGATGGCCCATAGTACATCAGTGATGGTCCATAGTACATCAGTGATGATCCATAGTACATCAGTGATGATCCATAGTACACCAGTGATGATCCACAGTACATCAGTTATGATCCACAGTACATCAGTGATGATCCACAGTACATCAGTGATGATCCACAATACTTCAGTGATGAGCCACAGTACATCAGTGATGATCCACAGTACATCAGGGATGGTCCACAGTATATCAGTGATGATCCATAGTACATCAGTGATGGCCCATAGTACATCAGTGATGATCCATAGTACACCAGTGATGATCCATAGTACACCAGTAATGTTCCATAGTACACCAGGGATGATCCACAGTACATCAGTGATGATCCACAGTACATCAGTGGTGGTCCACAGTACATCAGTGATGGTCCATAGTACACCAGTGATGATCCATAGTACACCAGTGATGATCCATAGTACACCAGTGATGGCCCATAGTACACCAGTGAAGGCCCATAGTACATCAGTGATGATCCATAGTACATCAATGATGATCCACAGTACATCAGTGATGATCTATAGTACATCAGGGATGGTCCATAGTACATCAGTGATGATCCATAGTACACCAGTGATGATCCATAGTACACCAGTGATGGCCCATAGTACATCAGTGATGAACTATAGTACATCAGTGATGATCCACAGTACATCAGGGATGGTCCATAGTACATCAGTGATGATCCATAGTACACCAGTGATGATCCATAGTACACCAGTGATGGCCCATAGTACATCAGTGATGAACTATAGTACATCAGTGATGATCCACAGTACATCAGTGATGATCCACAGTACATCAGGGATGGTCCATAGTACGCCAGTGATGATCCACAGTACACCAGTGATGATCCATAGTACACCAGTGATGGTCCATAGTACATCAGTGATGATATATAGTACATCAGTGATGGTCCATAGTACATCAGTGATGATCTATATACATAGTACACCAGTGATGATCTATAGTACATCAGTGATGATCTACAGTACATCAGTTATGATCCACAGTACATTAGTGATGATCCACAGTACATCAGTGATGATCCACAATACTTCAGTGATGATCCACAGTACATCAGGGATGGTCCACAGTATATCAGTGATGATCCATAGTACATCAGTGATGGTCCATAGTACATCAGTGATGGTCCATAGTACACCAGTGATGATCCATAGTACACCAGTGATGATCCATAGTACACCAGTGATGGCCCATAGTACACCAGTGAGGGCCCATAGTACATCAGTGATGATCCATAGTACATCAGTGATGATCCACAGTACATCAGTGATGATCCACAGTACATCAGGGATGGTCCATAGTATATCAGTGATGATCCATAGTACACCAGTGATGATCCATAGTACACCAGTGATGGCCCATAGTACATCAGTGATGAACTATAGTACATCAGTGATGATCCACAGTACATCAGGAATGGTCCATAGTACATCAGTGATGATCCATAGTACACCAGGGATGGTCCATAGTACATCAGTGATGGCCCATAGTACATCAGTGATGAACAATAGTACATCAGTGATGATCCATAGTACATCAGTGATGATCCATAGTACATCAGTGATGATCCACAGTACATCAGTGATGATCCACAGTACATCAGGGATGGTCCATAGTACATCAGTGATGATCCATAGTACACCAGTGATGATCCATAGTACACCAGTGATGGCCCATAGTACATCAGTGATGAACTATAGTACATCAGTGATGATCCACAGTACATCAGTGATGATTCACAGTACATCAGGGATGGTCCATAGTACACCAGTGATGATCCACAGTACACCAGTGATGATCCATAGTACACCAGTGATGGTCCATAGTACATCAGTGATGATCTATAGTACATCAGTGATGGTCCATAGTACATCAGTGATGATCTATAGTACATCAGTGATGATCCACAGTACATCAGTTATGATACACAGTACATCAGTGATGATCCACAGTACATCAGTGATGATCCACAATACTTCAGTGATGATCCACAGTACATCAGTGATGATCCACAGTACATCAGGGATGGTCCACAGTATATCAGTGATGATCCATAGTACATCAGTGATGGTCCATAGTACACCAGTGATGATCTATAGTACACCAGTGATGGCCCATAGTACACCAGTGATGGCCCATAGTACATCAGTGATGATCCATAGTACATCAGTGATGATCCACAGTACATCAGTGATGATCCACAGTACATCAGGGATGGTCCATAGTACATCAGTGATGATCCATAGTACACCAGTGATGATCCATAGTACACCAGTGATGGCCCATAGTACATCAGTGATGAACTATAGTACATCAGTGATGATCCACAGTACATCAGGGATGGTCCATAGTACATCAGTGATGATCCATAGTACACCAGTGATGATCCATAGTACACCAGTGATGGCCCATAGTACATCAGTGATGAACTATAGTACATCAGTGATGATCCACAGTACATCAGTGATGATCCATAGTACATCAGTGATGATCCACAGTACATCAGTGATGATCCACAGTACATCAGGGATGGTCCATAGTACATCAGTGATGATCCATAGTACACCAGTGATGATCCATAGTACACCAGTGATGGCCCATAGTACATCAGTGATGAACTATAGTACATCAGTGATGATCCACAGTACATCAGTGATGATCCACAGTACACCAGTGATGATCCACAGTACACCAGTGATGATCCATAGTACACCAGTGATGGTCCATAGTACATCAGTGATGATCTATAGTACATCAGTGATGGTCCATAGTACATCAGTGATGAGCTATAGTACATGAGTGATGATCTATAGTACATCAGTGATGATCCATAGTACACCAGTGATGATCCATAGTACACCAGTGATGGCCCATAGTACATCAGTGATGAACTATAGTACATCAGTGATGATCCACAGTACATCATAGATGGTCCATAGTACACCAGTGATGATCCATAGTACACCAGTGATGGCCCATAGTACATCAGTGATGAACTATAGTACATCAGTGATGATCCACAGTACATCAGTGATGATCCACAGTACATCAGGGATGGTCCATAGTACACCAGTGATGATCCACAGTACACCAGTGATGATCCATAGTACACCAGTGATGGTCCATAGTACATCAGTGATGATCTATAGTACATCAGTGATGGTCCATAGTACATCAGTGATGATCTATATACATAGTACACCAGTGATGATCTATAGTACATCAGTGATGATCTACAGTACATCAGTTATGATCCACAGTACATTAGTGATGATCCACAGTACATCAGTGATGATCCACAATACTTCAGTGATGATCCACAGTACATCAGTGATGATCCACAGTACATCAGGGATGGTCCACAGTATATCAGTGATGATCCATAGTACATCAGTGATGGTCCATAGTACATCAGTGATGGTCCATAGTACACCAGTGATGATCCATAGTACACCAGTGATGGCCCATAGTACACCAGTGATGGCCCATAGTACATCAGTGATGATCCATAGTACATCAGTGATGATCCACAGTACATCAGTGATGATCCACAGTACATCAGGGATGGTCCATAGTACATCAGTGATGATCCATAGTACACCAGTGATGATCCATAGTACACCAGTGATGGCCCATAGTACATCAGTGATGAACTATAGTACATCAGTGATGATCCACAGTACATCAGGGATGGTCCATAGTACATCAGTGATGATCCATAGTACACCAGTGATGATCCATAGTACACCAGTGATGGCCCATAGTACATTAGTGATGAACAATAGTACATCAGTGATGATCCACAGTACATCAGTGATGATCCATAGTACATCAGTGATGATCCACAGTACATCAGTGATGATCCACAGTACATCAGGGATGGTCCATAGTACATCAGTGATGATCCATAGTACACCAGTGATGATCCATAGTACACCAGTGATGGCCTATAGTACATCAGTGATGAACTATAGTACATCAGTGATGATCCACAGTACATCAGTGATGATCCACAGTACATCAGGGATGGTCCATAGTACACCAGTGATGATCCACAGTACACCAGTGATGATCCATAGTACACCAGTGATGGTCCATAGTACATCAGTGATGATCTATAGTACATCAGTGATGGTCCATAGTACATCAGTGATGATCTATAGTACATCAGTGATGATCCACAGTACATCAGTTATGATACACAGTACATCAGTGATGATCCACAGTACATCAGTGATGATCCACAATACTTCAGTGATGATCCACAGTACATCAGTGATGATCCACAGTACATCAGGGATGGTCCACATTATATCAGTGATGATCCATAGTACATCAGTGATGGTCCATAGTACACCAGTGATGATCTATAGTACACCAGTGAGGGCCCATAGTACACCAGTGATGGCCCATAGTACATCAGTGATGATCCATAGTACATCAGTGATGATCCACAGTACATCAGTGATGATCCACAGTACATCAGGGATGGTCCATAGTACATCAGTGATGATCCATAGTACACCAGTGATGATCCATAGTACACCAGTGATGGCCCATAGTACATCAGTGATGAACTATAGTACATCAGTGATGATCCACAGTACATCAGGGATGGTCCATAGTACATCAGTGATGATCCATAGTACACCAGTGATGATCCATAGTACACCAGTGATGGCCCATAGTACATCAGTGATGAACTATAGTACATCAGTGATGATCCACAGTACATCAGTGATGATCCACAGTACACCAGTGATGATCCACAGTACACCAGTGATGATCCATAGTACACCAGTGATGGTCCATAGTACATCAGTGATGATCTATAGTACATCAGTGATGGTCCATAGTACATCAGTGATGAGCTATAGTACATGAGTGATGATCTATAGTACATCAGTGATGATCCATAGTACACCAGTGATGATCCATAGTACACCAGTGATGGCCCATAGTACATCAGTGATGAACTATAGTACATCAGTGATGATCCACAGTACATCAGGGATGGTCCATAGTACATCAGTGATGATCCATAGTACACCAGTGATGGCCCATAGTACATCAGTGATGAACTATAGTACATCAGTGATGATCCACAGTACATCAGTGCTGATCCACAGTACATCAGGGATGGTCCATAGTACACCAGTGATGATCCACAGTACACCAGTGATGATCCATAGTACACCAGTGATGGTCCATAGTACATCAGTGATGATCTACAGTACATCAGTGATGGTCCATAGTACATCAGTGATGATCTATATACATAGTACACCAGTGATGATCTATAGTACATCAGTGATGATCTACAGTACATCAGTTATGATCCACAGTACATTAGTGATGATCCACAGTACATCAGTGATGATCCACAATACTTCAGTGATGATCCACAGTACATCAGTGATGATCCACAGTACATCAGGGATGGTCCACAGTATATCAGTGATGATCCATAGTACATCAGTGATGGTCCATAGTACATCAGTGATGGTCCATAGTACACCAGTGATGATCCATAGTACACCAGTGATGGCCCATAGTACACCAGTGATGGCCCATAGTACATCAGTGATGATCCATAGTACATCAGTGATGATCCACAGTACATCAGTGATGATCCACAGTACATCAGGGATGGTCCATAGTACATCAGTGATGATCCATAGTACACCAGTGATGATCCATAGTACACCAGTGATGGCCCATAGTACATCAGTGATGAACTATAGTACATCAGTGATGATCCACAGTACATCAGGGATGGTCCATAGTACATCAGTGATGATCCATAGTACACCAGTGATGATCCATAGTACACCAGTGATGGCCTATAGTACATCAGTGATGAACTATAGTACATCAGTGATGATCCACAGTACATCAGTGATGATCCACAGTACATCAGGGATGGTCCATAGTACACCAGTGATGATCCACAGTACACCAGTGATGATCCATAGTACACCAGTGATGGTCCATAGTACATCAGTGATGATCTATAGTACATCAGTGATGGTCCATAGTACATCAGTGATGATCTATAGTACATCAGTGATGATCCACAGTACATCAGTTATGATACACAGTACATCAGTGATGATCCACAGTACATCAGTGATGATCCACAATACTTCAGTGATGATCCACAGTACATCAGTGATGATCCACAGTACATCAGGGATGGTCCACAGTATATCAGTGAGGGTCCATAGTACATCAGTGATGGTCCATAGTACATCAGTGATGGTCCATAGTACACCAGTGATGATCCATAGTACACCAGTGATGGCCCATAGTACACCAGTGATGGCCCATAGTACATCAGTGATGATCCATAGTACATCAGTGATGATCCACAGTACATCAGTGATGATCCACAGTACATCATTGATGGTCCATAGTACATCAGTGATGATCCATAGTACACCAGTGATGATCCATAGTACACCAGTGATGGCCCATAGTACATCAGTGATGAACTATAGTACATCAGAGATGATCCACAGTACATCAGGGATGGTCCATAGTACATCAGTCATGATCCATAGTACACCAGTGATGATCCATAGTACACCAGTGATGGCCCATAGTACATCAGTGATGAACTATATTACATCAGTGATGATCCACAGTACATCAGTGATGATCCATAGTACATCAGTGATGATCCACAGTACATCAGGGATGGTCCATAGTACACCAGTGATGGCCCATAGTACATCAGTGATGATCCACAGTACATCAGTGATGATCTATAGTACATCAGTGATGATCCACAGTACACCAGTGATGATTCACAGTACATCAGGGATGGTCCATAGTACATCAGGGATGGTCCATAGTACATCAGTGATGATCCACAGTACATCAGGGATGGTCCACAGTACATCAGTGATGATCCATAGTACATCAGTGATGGCCCATAGTACATCAGTGATGATCCATATTACACCAGTGATGATCCATAGTACACCAGGGATGACCCACAGTACATCAGTGATGATCCACAGTACATCAGTGATGGTCCATAGTAAATCAGTGATGGTCCATAGTACACCAGTGATGATCCATAGTTCACCAGTGATGGCCCATAGTACACCAGTGATGATCCATAGTACACCAGAGATGGCCCATAGTATACCAGTGATGTCCCATAGTACATCAGTGATGATCCACAGTACATCAGTGATGATCCATAGTACACCAGGGATGGCCCATAGTACATCAGTGATGGCTCATAGTACATCAGTGATGATCCATAGTACATCAGTGATGATCCATAGTACACCAGTGATGATCCATAGTACATCAGTGATGGCTCATAGTACATCAGTGATGATCCATAGTACATCAGTGATGATCCATAGTACACCAGTGATGATCCATAGTACATCAGTGATGGCTCATAGTACATCAGTGATGATCCATAATACATCAGTGATGATCCATAGTACACCAGTGATGGCCCATAGTACTTCAGTGATGATCTATAGTACATCAGTGATGATCCACAGTACATCAGTGATGATCCACAGTACATCAATGATGATCCACGGTACATCAGTGATGGTCCATAGTACATCAGTGATGATCCTCAGTACATCAATGATGATCCACAGTACATCAGTGATGATCCACAGTACATCAGTGATGATCCACAGTACATCAGTGATGATCCACAGGACATCAGGGATGGTCCACAGTACATCAGTGATGATCCATAGTAAACCAGTCATGATCCATAGTACATCAGTGATGATCCATAGTACATCAGTGATGATCCATAGTACACCAGTGATGGCCCATAGTACACCAGTGATGATCCATAGTACACCAGTGATGGCCCATAGTACTTCAGTGATGATCTATAGTACATCAGTGATGAACCACAGTACATCAGTGATGATCCACAATACATCAGGGATTGTCCACAGTATATCAGTGATGATCCATAGTACATCAGTGATGGCCCACAGTACATCAGTGATGATCCACAGTACATCAGTGATGATCCATAGTACACCAGTGATGGTCCATAGTACACCAGTGATGGTCCATAGTACATCAGTGATGATCCATAGTACATCAGTGATGATCCACAGTACATCAGGGATGGTCCACAGTACATCAGTGATGATCCATAGTACACCAGTGATGGCCCATAGTACATCAGTGATGGTCCATAGTACATCAGTGATGATCCATAGTACATCAGTGATGATCCATAGTACATCAGTGATGATCCACAGTACATCAGTGATGATCCACAGTACATCAGGGATGGTCCATAGTACACCAGTGATGATCCACAGTACATCAGTTATGATCCACAGTACATTAGTGATGATCCACAGTACATCAGTGATGATCCACAGTACATCAGTGATGATCCACAATACTTCAGTGATGATCCACAGTACATCAGGGATGGTCCACAGTACATCAGTGATGGTCCACAGTATATCAGTGATGATCCATAGTACATCAGTGATGGTCCATAGTACATCAGTGATGGTCCATAGTACACCAGTGATGATCCATAGTACACCAGTGATGGCCCATAGTACACCTGTGATGGCCCATAGTACATCAGTGATGATCCATAGTACATCAGTGATGATCCACAGTACATCAGTGATGATCCACAGTACATCAGGGATGGTCCATAGTACATCAGTGATGATCCATAGTACACCAGTGATGATCCATAGTACACCAGTGATGGCCCATAGTACATCAGTGATGAACTATAGTACATCAGAGATGATCCACAGTACATCAGGGATGGTCCATAGTACATCAGTCATGATCCATAGTACACCAGTGATGATCCATAGTACACCAGTGATGGCCCATAGTACATCAGTGATGAACTATAGTACATCAGTGATGATCCACAGTACATCAGTGATGATCCATAGTACATCAGTGATGATCCACAGTACATCAGGAATGGTCCATAGTACACCAGTGATGGCCCATAGTACATCAGTGATGATCCACAGTACATTAGTGATGATCTATAGTACATCAGTGATGATCCACAGTACACCAGTGATGATTCACAGTACATCAGGGATGGTCCATAGTACATCAGGGATGGTCCATAGTACATCAGTGATGATCCACAGTACATCAGGGATGGTCCACAGTACATCAGTGATGATCCATAGTACACCAGTGATGGCCCAAAGCACATCAGTGATGGTCCATAGTATACCAGGGATGATCCATAGTAATCCAGTGATGATCCATAGTACACCAGTGATGGCCCATAGTACACCAGTGATGGCCCATAGTACATCAGTGATGATCCACAGTACATCAGTGATGATCTATAGTACATCAGGGATGGTCCACAGTACATCAGTGATGATCCATAGTACACCAGTGATGATCCATAGTACATCAGTGATGCTCCATAGTACACCTGTGATGGCCCACAGTACACCTATGATGGCCCACAGTAGATCAGTGATGATCCACAGTACATCAGGGATGATCCACAGTATATCAGGGATGGTCCACAGTATATCAGTGATGAGCCATAGTACATCAGTGATGGTCCATAGTACACCAGTGATGATCCATAGTACACCAGTGATGGCCCATATTACACCAGTGATGGCCCATAGTACACCAGTGATGATCCATAGTACACCAGTGATGGCCCATAGTACACCAGTGATGTCCCATAGTACATCAGTGATGATCCACAGTACATCAGTGATGATCCATAGTACACCAGGGATGGCCAATAGTACATCAGTGATGGCTCATAGTACATCAGTGATGATCCATAGTACATCAGTGATGATCCATAGTACACCAGTGATGATCCATAGTACATCAGTGATGGCTCATAGTACATCAGTGATGATCCATAGTACACCAGTGATGATCCATAGTACATCAGTGATGGCTCATAGTACATCAGTGATGATCCATAATACATCAGTGATGATCCATAGTACATCAGTGATGATCCATAGTACACCAGTCATGGCCCATAGTACTACAGTGATGATCTATAGTACATCAGTGATGATCCACAGTACATCAGTGATGATCCATAGTACATCAGTGATGATCCAAGGTACATCAGTGATGATCCATAGTACATCAGTGATGATCCTCAGTACATCAGTGATGATCCACAGTACATTAGTGATGATCCACAGTACATCAGTGATGATCCACAGTACATCAGGAATGGTCCACAGTACATCAGTGATGATCCATAGTACACCAGTCATGATCCATAGTACATCAGTGATGATCCATAGTACATCAGTGATGATCCATAGTACACCAGTGATGATCCATAGTACACCAGTGATGGCCCATAGTACTTCAGTGATAATTAATAGTACATCAGTGATGATCCACAGTACATCAGTGATGATCCACAATACATCAGGGATGGTCCACAGTATATCAGTGATGATCCATAGTACATCAGTGATGGCCCACAGTACATCAGTGATGATCCACAGTACATCAGTGATGATCCATAGTACACCAGTGATGGCCCATAGTACATCAGTGATGGTCCATAGTACATCAGTGATGATCCATAGTACATCAGTGATGATCCATAGTACACCAGTGATGATCCACAGTACATCAGTTATGATCCACAGTACATCAGTGATGATCCACAGTACATCAGTGATGATCCACAATACTTCAGTGATGATCCACAGTACATCAGTGATGATCCACAGTACATCAGGGATGGTCCACAGTATATCAGTGATGATCCATAGTACATCAGTGATGGCCCATAGTACATCAGTGATGATCCATAGTACACCAGTGATGATCCATAGTACACCAGTAATGTTCCATAGTACACCAGGGATGATCCACAGTACATCAGTGATGATCCACAGTACATCAGTGGTGGTCCACAGTACATCAGTGATGGTCCATAGTACACCAGTGATGATCCATAGTACACCAGTGATGATCCATAGTACACCAGTGATGGCCCATAGTACACCAGTGAAGGCCCATAGTACATCAGTGATGATCCATAGTACATCAATGATGATCCACAGTACATCAGTGATGATCTATAGTACATCAGGGATGGTCCATAGTACATCAGTGATGATCCATAGTACACCAGTGATGATCCATAGTACACCAGTGATGGCCCATAGTACATCAGTGATGAACTATAGTACATCAGTGATGATCCACAGTACATCAGGGATGGTCCATAGTACATCAGTGATGATCCATAGTACACCAGTGATGGCCCATAGTACATCAGTGATGAACTATAGTACATCAGTGATGATCCACAGTACATCAGTGATGATCCACAGTACATCAGGGATGGTCCATAGTACACCAGTGATGATCCACAGTACACCAGTGATGATCCATAGTACACCAGTGATGGTCCATAGTACATCAGTGATGATCTATAGTACATCAGTGATGGTCCATAGTACATCAGTGATGATCTATATACATAGTACACCAGTGATGATCTATAGTACATCAGTGATGATCTACAGTACATCAGTTATGATCCACAGTACATTAGTGATGATCCACAGTACATCAGTGATGATCCACAATACTTCAGTGATGATCCACAGTACATCAGGGATGGTCCACAGTATATCAGTGATGATCCATAGTACATCAGTGATGGTCCATAGTACATCAGTGATGGTCCATAGTACACCAGTGATGATCCATAGTACACCAGTGATGATCCATAGTACACCAGTGATGGCCCATAGTACACCAGTGAGGGCCCATAGTACATCAGTGATGATCCATAGTACATCAGTGATGATCCACAGTACATCAGTGATGATCCACAGTACATCAGGGATGGTCCATAGTATATCAGTGATGATCCATAGTACACCAGTGATGATCCATAGTACACCAGTGATGGCCCATAGTACATCAGTGATGAACTATAGTACATCAGTGATGATCCACAGTACATCAGGGATGGTCCATAGTACATCAGTGATGATCCATAGTACACCAGGGATGGTCCATAGTACATCAGTGATGGCCCATAGTACATCAGTGATGAACAATAGTACATCAGTGATGATCCATAGTACATCAGTGATGATCCATAGTACATCAGTGATGATCCACAGTACATCAGTGATGATCCACAGTACATCAGGGATGGTCCATAGTACATCAGTGATGATCCATAGTACACCAGTGATGATCCATAGTGCACCAGTGATGGCCCATAGTACATCAGTGATGAACTATAGTACATCAGTGATGATCCACAGTACATCAGTGATGATTCACAGTACATCAGGGATGGTCCATAGTACACCAGTGATGATCCACAGTACACCAGTGATGATCCATAGTACACCAGTGATGGTCCATAGTACATCAGTGATGATCTATAGTACATCAGTGATGGTCCATAGTACATCAGTGATGATCTATAGTACATCAGTGATGATCCACAGTACATCAGTTATGATACACAGTACATCAGTGATGATCCACAGTACATCAGTGATGATCCACAATACTTCAGTGATGATCCACAGTACATCAGTGATGATCCACAGTACATCAGGGATGGTCCACAGTATATCAGTGATGATCCATAGTACATCAGTGATGGTCCATAGTACACCAGTGATGATCTATAGTACACCAGTGATGGCCCATAGTACACCAGTGATGGCCCATAGTACATCAGTGATGATCCATAGTACATCAGTGATGATCCACAGTACATCAGTGATGATCCACAGTACATCAGGGATGGTCCATAGTATATCAGTGATGATCCATAGTACACCAGTGATGATCCATAGTACACCAGTGATGGCCCATAGTACATCAGTGATGAACTATAGTACATCAGTGATGATCCACAGTACATCAGGGATGGTCCATAGTACATCAGTGATGATCCATAGTACACCAGTGATGATCCATAGTACACCAGTGATGGCCCATAGTACATCAGTGATGAACTATAGTACATCAGTGATGATCCACAGTACATCAGTGATGATCCATAGTACATCAGTGATGATCCACAGTACATCAGTGATGATCCACAGTACATCAGGGATGGTCCATAGTACATCAGTGATGATCCATAGTACACCAGTGATGATCCATAGTACACCAGTGATGGCCCATAGTATATCAGTGATGAACTATAGTACATCAGTGATGATCCACAGTACATCAGTGATGATCCACAGTACACCAGTGATGATCCACAGTACACCAGTGATGATCCATAGTACACCAGTGATGGTCCATAGTACATCAGTGATGATCTATAGTACATCAGTGATGGTCCATAGTACATCAGTGATGAGCTATAGTACATGAGTGATGATCTATAGTACATCAGTGATGATCCATAGTACACCAGTGATGATCCATAGTACACCAGTGATGGCCCATAGCACATCAGTGATGAACTATAGTACATCAGTGATGATCCACAGTACATCATAGATGGTCCAAAGTACATCAGTGATGATCCATAGTACACCAGTGATGGCCCATAGTACATCAGTGATGAACTATAGTACATCAGTGATGATCCACAGTACATCAGTGATGATCCACAGTTCATCAGGGATGGTCCATAGTACACCAGTGATGATCCACAGTACACCAGTGATGATCCATAGTACACCAGTGATGGTCCATAGTACATCAGTGATGATCTATAGTACATCAGTGATGGTCCATAGTACATCAGTGATGATCTATATACATAGTACACCAGTGATGATCTATAGTACATCAGTGATGATCTACAGTACATCAGTTATGATCCACAGTACATTAGTGATGATCCACAGTACATCAGTGATGATCCACAATACTTCAGTGATGATCCACAGTACATCAGTGATGATCCACAGTACATCAGGGATGGTCCACAGTATATCAGTGATGATCCATAGTACATCAGTGATGGTCCATAGTACATCAGTGATGGTCCATAGTACACCAGTGATGATCCATAGTACACCAGTGATGGCCCATAGTACACCAGTGATGGCCCATAGTACATCAGTGATGATCCATAGTACATCAGTGATGATCCACAGTACATCAGTGATGATCCACAGTACATCAGGGATGGTCCATAGTACATCAGTGATGATCCATAGTACACCAGTGATGATCCATAGTACACCAGTGATGGCCCATAGTACATCAGTGATGAACTATAGTACATCAGTGATGATCCACAGTACATCAGGGATGGTCCATAGTACATCAGTGATGATCCATAGTACACCAGTGATGATCCATAGTACACCAGTGATGGCCCATAGTACATCAGTGATGAACAATAGTACATCAGTGATGATCCACAGTACATCAGTGATGATCCATAGTACATCAGTGATGATCCACAGTACATCAGTGATGATCCACAGTACATCAGGGATGGTCCATAGTACATCAGTGATGATCCATAGTACACCAGTGATGATCCATAGTACACCAGTGATGGCCTATAATACATCAGTGATGAACTATAGTACATCAGTGATGATCCGCAGTACATCAGTGATGATCCACAGTACATCAGGGATGGTCCATAGTACACCAGTGATGATCCACAGTACACCAGTAATGATCCATAGTACACCAGTGATGGTCCATAGTACATCAGTGATGATCTATAGTACATCAGTGATGGTCCATAGTACATCAGTGATGATCTATAGTACATCAGTGATGATCCACAGTACATCAGTTATGATACACAGTACATCAGTGATGATCCACAGTACATCAGTGATGATCCACAATACTTCAGTGATGATCCACAGTACATCAGTGATGATCCACAGTACATCAGGGATGGTCCACATTATATCAGTGATGATCCATAGTACATCAGTGATGGTCCATAGTACACCAGTGATGATCTATAGTACACCAGTGAGGGCCCATAGTACACCAGTGATGGCCCATAGTACATCAGTGATGATCCATAGTACATCAGTGATGATCCACAGTACATCAGTGATGATCCACAGTACATCAGGGATGGTCCATAGTACATCAGTGATGATCCATAGTACACCAGTGATGATCCATAGTACACCAGTGATGGCCCATAGTACATCAGTGATGAACTATAGTACATCAGTGATGATCCACAGTACATCAGGGATGGTCCATAGTACATCAGTGATGATCCATAGTACACCAGTGATGATCCATAGTACACCAGTGATGGCCCATAGTACATCAGTGATGAACTATAGTACATCAGTGATGATCCACAGTACATCAGTGATGATCCACAGTACACCAGTGATGATCCACAGTACACCAGTGATGATCCATAGTACACCAGTGATGGTCCATAGTACATCAGTGATGATCTATAGTACATCAGTGATGGTCCATAGTACATCAGTGATGAGCTATAGTACATGAGTGATGATCTATAGTACATCAGTGATGATCCATAGTACACCAGTGATGATCCATAGTACACCAGTGATGGCCCATAGTACATCAGTGATGAACTATAGTACATCAGTGATGATCCACAGTACATCAGGGATGGTCCATAGTACATCAGTGATGATCCATAGTACACCAGTGATGGCCCATAGTACATCAGTGATGAACTATAGTACATCAGTGATGATCCACAGTACATCAGTGCTGATCCACAGTACATCAGGGATGGTCCATAGTACACCAGTGATGATCCACAGTACACCAGTGATGATCCATAGTACACCAGTGATGGTCCATAGTACATCAGTGATGATCTATAGTACATCAGTGATGGTCCATAGTACATCAGTGATGATCTATATACATAGTACACCAGTGATGATCTATAGTACATCAGTGATGATCTACAGTACATCAGTTATGATCCACAGTACATTAGTGATGATCCACAGTACATCAGTGATGATCCACAATACTTCAGTGATGATCCACAGTACATCAGTGATGATCCACAGTACATCAGGGATGGTCCACAGTATATCAGTGATGATCCATAGTACATCAGTGATGGTCCATAGTACATCAGTGATGGTCCATAGTACACCAGTGATGATCCATAGTACACCAGTGATGGCCCATAGTACACCAGTGATGGCCCATAGTACATCAGTGATGATCCATAGTACATCAGTGATGATCCACAGTACATCAGTGATGATCCACAGTACATCAGGGATGGTCCATAGTACATCAGTGATAATCCATAGTACACCAGTGATGATCCATAGTACACCAGTGATGGTCCATAGTACATCAGTGATGAACTATAGTACATCAGTGATGATCCACAGTACATCAGGGATGGTCCATAGTACATCAGTGATGATCCATAGTACACCAGTGATGATCCATAGTACACCAGTGATGGCCCATAGTACATCAGTGATGAACAATAGTACATCAGTGATGATCCACAGTACATCAGTGATGATCCATAGTACATCAGTGATGATCCACAGTACATCAGTGATGATCCACAATACTTCAGTGATGATCCACAGTACATCAGTGATGATCCACAGTACATCAGGGATGGTCCACAGTATATCAGTGATGATCCATAGTACATCAGTGATGGTCCATAGTACATCAGTGATGGTCCATAGTACACCAGTGATGATCCATAGTACACCAGTGATGGCCCATAGTACACCAGTGATGGCCCATAGTACATCAGTGATGATCCATAGTACATCAGTGATGATCCACAGTACATCAGTGATGATCCACAGTACATCAGGGATGGTCCATAGTACATCAGTGATGATCCATAGTACACCAGTGATGATCCATAGTACACCAGTGATGGCCCATAGTACATCAGTGATGAACTATAGTACATCAGTGATGATCCACAGTACATCAGGGATGGTCCATAGTACATCAGTGATGATCCATAGTACACCAGGGATGGTCCATAGTACATCAGTGATGGCCCATAGTACATCAGTGATGAACAATAGTACATCAGTGATGATCCATAGTACATCAGTGATGATCCATAGTACATCAGTGATGATCCACAGTACATCAGAGATGATCCACAGTACATCAGGGATGGTCCATAGTACATCAGTGATGATCCATAGTACACCAGTGATGATCCATAGTACACCAGTGATGGCCCATAGTACATCAGTGATGAACTATAGTACATCAGTGATGATCCACAGTACATCAGTGATGATTCACAGTACATCAGGGATGGTCCATAGTACACCAGTGATGATCCACAGTACACCAGTGATGATCCATAGTACACCAGTGATGGTCCATAGTACATCAGTGATGATCTATAGTACATCAGTGATGGTCCATAGTACATCAGTGATGATCTATAGTACATCAGTGATGATCCACAGTACATCAGTTATGATACACAGTACATCAGTGATGATCCACAGTACATCAGTGATGATCCACAATACTTCAGTGATGATCCACAGTACATCAGTGATGATCCACAGTACATCAGGGATGGTCCACAGTATATCAGTGATGATCCATAGTACATCAGTGATGGTCCATAGTACACCAGTGATGATCTATAGTACACCAGTGATGGCCCATAGTACACCAGTGATGGCCCATAGTACATCAGTGATGATCCATAGTACATCAGTGATGATCCACAGTACATCAGTGATGATCCACAGTACATCAGGGATGGTCCATAGTACATCAGTGATGATCCATAGTACACCAGTGATGATCCATAGTACACCAGTGATGGCCCATAGTACATCAGTGATGAACTATAGTACATCAGTGATGATCCACAGTACATCAGGGATGGTCCATAGTACATCAGTGATGATCCATAGTACACCAGTGATGATCCATAGTACACCAGTGATGGCCCATAGTACATCAGTGATGAACTATAGTACATCAGTGATGATCCACAGTACATCAGTGATGATCCACAGTTCATCAGGGATGGTCCATAGTACACCAGTGATGATCCACAGTACACCAGTGATGATCCATAGTACACCAGTGATGGTCCATAGTACATCAGTGATGATCTATAGTACATCAGTGATGGTCCATAGTACATCAGTGATGATCTATATACATAGTACACCAGTGATGATCTATAGTACATTAGTGATGATCCACAGTACATCAGTGATGATCCACAATACTTCAGTGATGATCCACAGTACATCAGTGATGATCCACAGTACATCAGGGATGGTCCACAGTATATCAGTGATGATCCATAGTACATCAGTGATGGTCCATAGTACATCAGTGATGGTCCATAGTACACCAGTGATGATCCATAGTACACCAGTGATGGCCCATAGTACACCAGTGATGGCCCATAGTACATCAGTGATGATCCATAGCACATCAGTGATGATCCACAGTACATCAGTGATGATCCACAGTACATCAGGGATGGTCCATAGTACATCAGTGATGATCCATAGTACACCAGTGATGATCCATAGTACACCAGTGATGGCCCATAGTACATCAGTGATGAACTATAGTACATCAGTGATGATCCACAGTACATCAGGGATGGTCCATAGTACATCAGTGATGATCCATAGTACACCAGTGATGATCCATAGTACACCAGTGATGGCCCATAGTACATCAGTGATGAACAATAATACATCAGTGATGATCCACAGTACATCAGTGATGATCCATAGTACATCAGTGATGATCCACAGTACATCAGTGATGATCCACAGTACATCAGGGATGGTCCATAGTACATCAGTGATGATCCATAGTACACCAGTGATGATCCATAGTACACCAGTGATGGCCTATAGTACATCAGTGATGAACTATAGTACATCAGTGATGATCCGCAGTACATCAGTGATGATCCGCAGTACATCAGGGATGGTCCATAGTACACCAGTGATGATCCACAGTACACCAGTGATGATCCATAGTACACCAGTGATGGTCCATAGTACATCAGTGATGATCTATAGTACATCAGTGATGGTCCATAGTACATCAGTGATGATCTATAGTACATCAGTGATGATCCACAGTACATCAGTTATGATACACAGTACATCAGTGATGATCCACAGTACATCAGTGATGATCCACAATACTTCAGTGATGATCCACAGTACATCAGTGATGATCCACAGTACATCAGGGATGGTCCACATTATATCAGTGATGATCCATAGTACATCAGTGATGGTCCATAGTACACCAGTGATGATCTATAGTACACCAGTGAGGGCCCATAGTACACCAGTGATGGCCCATAGTACATCAGTGATGATCCATAGTACATCAGTGATGATCCACAGTACATCAGTGATGATCCACAGTACATCAGGGATGGTCCATAGTACATCAGTGATGATCCATAGTACACCAGTGATGATCCATAGTACACCAGTGATGGCCCATAGTACATCAGTGATGAACTATAGTACATCAGTGATGATCCACAGTACATCAGGGATGGTCCATAGTACATCAGTGATGATCCATAGTACACCAGTGATGATCCATAGTACACCAGTGATGGCCCATAGTACATCAGTGATGAACTATAGTACATCAGTGATGATCCACAGTACATCAGTGATGATCCACAGTACACCAGTGATGATCCACAGTACACCAGTGATGATCCATAGTACACCAGTGATGGTCCATAGTACATCAGTGATGATCTATAGTACATCAGTGATGGTCCATAGTACATCAGTGATGAGCTATAGTACATGAGTGATGATCTATAGTACATCAGTGATGATCCATAGTACACCAGTGATGATCCATAGTACACCAGTGATGGCCCATAGTACATCAGTGATGAACTATAGTACATCAGTGATGATCCACAGTACATCAGGGATGGTCCATAGTACATCAGTGATGATCCATAGTACACCAGTGATGGCCCATAGTACATCAGTGATGAACTATAGTACATCAGTGATGATCCACAGTACATCAGTGCTGATCCACAGTACATCAGGGATGGTCCATAGTACACCAGTGATGATCCACAGTACACCAGTGATGATCCATAGTACACCAGTGATGGTCCATAGTACATCAGTGATGATCTATAGTACATCAGTGATGGTCCATAGTACATCAGTGATGATCTATATACATAGTACACCAGTGATGATCTATAGTACATCAGTGATGATCTACAGTACATCAGTTATGATCCACAGTACATTAGTGATGATCCACAGTACATCAGTGATGATCCACAATACTTCAGTGATGATCCACAGTACATCAGTGATGATCCACAGTACATCAGGGATGGTCCACAGTACATCAGTGATGATCCATAGTACATTAGTGATGATCCACAGTACATCAGTGATGATCCACAGTACATCAGGGATGGTCCATAGTACATCAGTGATGATCCATAGTACACCAGTGATGATCCATAGTACACCAGTGATGGCCCATAGTACATCAGTGATGAACTATAGTACATCAGTGATGATCCACAGTACATCAGGGATGGTCCATAGTACATCAGTGATGATCCATAGTACACCAGTGATGATCCATAGTACACCAGTGATGATCCATAGTACACCAGTGATGGCCTATAGTACATCAGTGATGAACTATACTACATCAGTGATGATCCACAGTACATCAGTGATGATCCATAGTACATCAGTGATGATCCACAGTATATCAGTGATGATCCACAGTACATCAGGGATGGTCCATAGTACATCAGTGATGATCCATAGTACACCAGTGATGATCCATAGTACACCAGTGATGGCCCATAGTACATCAGTGATGAACTATAGTACATCAGTGATGATCCACAGTACATCAGTGATGATCCATAGTACATCAGTGATGATCCACAGTACATCAGGGATGGTCCATAGTACATCAGTGATGATCCATAGTACACCAGTGATGATCCATAGTACACCAGTGATGGTCCATAGTACATCAGTGATGATCTATAGTACATCAGTGATGATCTATAGTACATCAGTGATGATCCACAGTACATCAGTTATGATACACAGTACATCAGTGATGATCCACAGTACATCAGTGATGATCCACAATACTTCAGTGATGATCCACAGTACATCAGTGATGATCCACAGTACATCAGGGATGGTCCACAGTATATCAGTGATGATCCATAGTACATCAGTGATGGTCCATAGTAAATCAGTGATGGTCCATAGTACATCAGTGATGGTCCATAGTACACCAGTGATGATCCATAGTACACCAGTGATGGCCCATAGTACACCAGTGATGGCCCATAGTACATCAGTGATGATCCATAGTACATCAGAGATGATCCACAGTACATCAGTGATGATCCACAGTACATCAGGGATGGTCCATAGTACATCAGTGATGATCCATAGTACACCAGTGATGATCCATAGTACACCAGTGATGGCCCATAGTACATCAGTGATGAACTATAGTACATCAGTGATGATCCACAGTACATCAGGGATGGTCCATAGTACATCAGTGATGATCCATAGTACACCAGTGATGATCCATAGTACACCAGTGATGGCCCATAGTACATCAGTGATGAACTATAGTACATCAGTGATGATCCACAGTACATCAGTGATGATCCATAGTACATCAGTGATGATCCACAGTACATCAGTGATGATCCACAGTACATCAGGGATGGTCCATAGTACATCAGTGATGATCCATAGTACACCAGTGATGATCCATAGTACACCAGTGATGGCCCATAGTACATCAGTGATGAACTATAGTACATCAGTGATGATCCACAGTACATCAGTGATGATCCACAGTACATCAGGGATGGTCCATAGTACACCAGTGATGATCCACAGTACACCAGTGATGATCCATAGTACACCAGTGATGGTCCATAGTACATCAGTGATGATCTATAGTACATCAGTGATGGTCCATAGTACATCAGTGATGAGCTATAGTACATCAGTGATGATCTATAGTACATCACTGATGATCCATAGTACACCAGTGATGATCCATAGTACACCAGTGATGGCCCATAGTACATCAGTGATGAACTATAGTACATCAGTGATGATCCACAGTACATCAGGGATGGTCCATAGTACATCAGTGATGATCCATAGTACATCAGTGATGATCCATAGTACACCAGTGATGGCCCATAGTACATCAGTGATGAACTATAGTACATCAGTGATGATCCACAGTACATCAGTGATGATTCATAGTACATCAGTGATGATCTATAGTACATCAGTGATGATCTATAGTACATCAGTGATGGTCCATAGTACATCAGTGATGATCTATAGTACATCAGTGATGATCTATAGTACATCAGTGATGATCCATAGTACATCAGTGATGATCCACAGTACATCAGTGATGGTCCACAGTACATCAGGGATGGTCCACAGTACATCGGTGATGATCCATAGTACACCAGTGATGGCCCATAGTACATCAGTGATGGTCCATAGTACATCAGTGATGATCCATAGTAGATCAGTGATGATCCATAGTACACCAGTGATGGCCCATAGTACACCAGTGATGGCCCATAGTACATCAGTGATGATCCACAGTACATCAGTGATGATCCATAGTACATCAGTGATGATCCACAGTACATCAGTGATGATCCACAGTACATCAGGGATGGTCCATAGTACAGCAGTGATGATCCATAGTACACCAGTGATGATCCATAGTACACCAGTGATGGCCCATAGTACATCAGTGATGAACTATAGTACATCAGTGATGATCCACAGTACATCAGTGATGATCCACAGTACATCAGGGATGGTCCATAGTACACCAGTGATGATCCACAGTACACCAGTGATGATCCATAGTACACCAGTGATGGTCCATAGTACATGAGTGATGATCTATAGTACATCAGTGATGGTCCATAGTACATCAGTGATGATCTATAGTACATCAGTGATGATCTATAGTACATCAGTAATGATCCACAGTACATCAGTTATGATACACAGTACATCAGTGATGATCCACAGTACATCAGTGATGATCCACAATACTTCAGTGATGATCCACAGTACATCAGTGATGATCCACAGTACATCAGGGATGGTCCACAGTATATCAGTGATGATCCATAGTACATCAGTGATGGTCCATAGTACATCAGTGATGGTCCATAGTACACCAGTGATGATCCATAGTACACCAGTGATGATCCATAGTACACCAGTGATGGCCCATAGTACACCAGTGATGGCCCATAGTACATCAGTGATGATCCATAGTACATCAGTGATGATCCACAGTACATCAGTGATGATCCACAGTACATCAGGGATGGTCCATAGTACATCAGTGATGATCCATAGTACACCAGTGATGATCCATAGTACACCAGTGATGGCCCATAGTACATCAGTGATGAACTATAGTACATCAGTGATGATCCACAGTACATCAGGGATGGCCCATAGTACATCAGTGATGATCCATAGTACACCAGTGATAATCCATAGTACACCAGTGATGGCCCATAGTACATCAGTGATGAACTATAGTACATCAGTGATGATCCACAGTACATCAGTGATGATCCATAGTACATCAGTGATGATCCACAGTACATCAGTGATGATCCACAGTACATCAGGGATGGTCCATAGTACATCAGTGATGATCCATAGTACACCAGTGATGATCCATAGTACACCAGTGATGGCCCATAGTACTTCAGTGATGAACTATAGTACATCAGTGATGATCCACAGTACATCAGTGATGATCCACAGTACATCAGGGATGGTCCATAGTACACCAGTGATGATCCACAGTACACAAGTGATGATCCATAGTACACCAGTGATGGTCCATAGTACATCAGGGATGGTCCATAGTACATCAGTGATGATCCATAGTACACCAGTGATGATCCATTGTACACCAGTGATGGCCCATAGTACATCAGTGATGAACTATAGTACATCAGTGATGATCCACAGTACATCAGTGATGATCCACAGTACATCAGGGATGGTCCATAGTACACCAGTGATGATCCACAGTACACCAGTGATGATCCATAGTACACCAGTGATGGTCCATAGTACATCAGTGATGATCTATAGTACATCAGTGATGGTCCATAGTACATCAGTGATGATCTATAGTACATCAGTGATGATCCACAGTACATCAGTTATGATACACAGTACATCAGTGATGATCCACAATACTTCAGTGATGATCCACAGTACATCAGTGATGATCCACAGTACATCAGGGATGGTCCACAGTATATCAGTGATGATCCACAGTACATCAGTGATGGTCCATAGTACATCAGTGATGGTCCATAGTACACCAGTGATGATCCATAGTACACCAGTGATGGCCCATAGTACACCAGTGATGGCCCATAGTACATCAGTGATGAACTATAGTACATCAGTGATGATCCACAGTACATCAGGGATGGTCCATAGTACATCAGTGATGATCCATAGTACACCAGTGATGATCCATAGTACACCAGTGATGGCCCATAGTACATCAGTGATGAACTATAGTACATCAGTGATGATCCACAGTACATCAGTGATGATCCATAGTACATCAGTGATGATCCACAGT
This sequence comes from Rana muscosa, assembly GCA_029206835.1. Classification (NCBI taxonomy): domain Eukaryota; kingdom Metazoa; phylum Chordata; class Amphibia; order Anura; family Ranidae; genus Rana; species Rana muscosa. The sequence goes on along the minus strand of CM055127.1, from coordinate 43,666 downwards.
ACATCAGTGATGATCCACAGTACATCAGGGATGGTCCATAGTACATCAGTGATGATCCATAGTACACCAGTGATGATCCATAGTACACCAGTGATGGCCCATAGTACATCAGTGATGAACTATAGTACATCAGTGATGATCCACAGTACATCAGTGATGATCCACAGTACATCAGGGATGGTCCATAGTACACCAGTGATGATCCACAGTACACCAGTGATGATCCATAGTACACCAGTGATGGTCCATAGTACATCAGTGATGATCTATAGTACATCAGTGATGGTCCATAGTACATCAGTGATGAGCTATAGTACATCAGTGATGATCTATAGTACATCAGTGATGATCCATAGTACACCAGTGATGATCCATAGTACACCAGTGATGGCCCATAGTACATCAGTGATGATCCATAGTACACCAGTGATGATCCATAGTACACCAGTGATGGCCCATAGTACATCAGTGATGAACTATAGTACATCAGTGATGATCCACAGTACATCAGTGATGATCCATAGTACATCAGTGATGATCCACAGTACATCAGTGATGATCCACAGTACATCAGGGATGGTCCATAGTACATCAGTGATGATCCATAGTACACCAGTGATGATCCATAGTACACCAGTGATGGCCCACAGTATATCAGTGATGAACTATAGTACATCAGTGATGATCCACAGTACATCAGTGATGATCCACAGTACATCAGGGATGGTCCATAGTACACCAGTGATGATCCACAGTACACCAGTGATGATCCATAGTACACCAGTGATGGTCCATAGTACATCAGTGATGATCTATAGTACATCAGTGATGGTCCATAGTACATCAGTGATGATCTATAGTACATCAGTGATGATCTATAGTACATCAGTGATGATCCATAGTACATCAGTGATGATCCACAGTACATCAGTGATGTTCCACAGTACATCAGGGATGGTCCACAGTACATCGGTGATGATCCATAGTACACCAGTGATGGCCCATAGTACACCAGTGATGGCCCATAGTACATCAGTGATGAACTATAGTACATCAGTGATGATCCACAGTACATCAGTGATGATCCACAGTACATCAGGGATGGTCCATAGTACACCAGTGATGATCCACAGTACATCAGTTATGATCCACAGTACATTAGTGATGATCCACAGTACATCAGTGATGATCCACAGTACATCAGTGATGATCCACAATACTTCAGTGATGATCCACAGTACATCAGGGATGGTCCACAGTACATCAGTGATGGTCCACAGTATATCAGTGATGATCCATAGTACATCAGTGATGGTCCATAGTACATCAGTGATGGTCCATAGTACACCAGTGATGATCCATAGTACACCAGTGATGGCCCATAGTACACCAGTGATGGCCCATAGTACATCAGTGATGATCCATAGTACATCAGTGATGATCCACAGTACATCAGTGATGATCCACAGTACATCAGGGATGGTCCATAGTACATCAGTGATGATCCATAGTACACCAGTGATGATCCATAGTACACCAGTGATGGCCCATAGTACATCAGTGATGAACTATAGTACATCAGAGATGATCCACAGTACATCAGGGATGGTCCATAGTACATCAGTCATGATCCATAGTACACCAGTGATGATCCATAGTACACCAGTGATGGCCCATAGTACATCAGTGATGAACTATAGTACATCAGTGATGATCCACAGTACATCAGTGATGATCCATAGTACATCAGTGATGATCCACAGTACATCAGGGATGGTCCATAGTACATCAGTGATGATCCATAGTACACCAGTGATGATCCATAGTACACCAGTGATGGCCCATAGTACATCAGTGATGAACTATAGTACATCAGTGATGATCCACAGTACATCAGTGATGATCCACAGTACATCAGGGATGGTCCATAGTACACCAGTGATGATCCACAGTACACCAGTGATGGTCCATAGTACATCAGTGATGATCTATAGTACATCAGTGATGATCTATAGTACATCAGTAATGATCCACAGTACATCAGTTATGATACACAGTACATCAGTGATGATCCACAGTACATCAGTGATGATCCACAATACTTCAGTGATGATCCACAGTACATCAGTGATGATCCACAGTACATCAGGGATGGTCCACAGTATATCAGTGATGATCCATAGTACATCAGTGATGGTCCATAGTACATCAGTGATGGTCCATAGTACACCAGTGATGATCCATAGTACACCAGTGATGATCCATAGTACACCAGTGATGGCCCATAGTACACCAGTGATGGCCCATAGTACATCAGTGATGATCCATAGTACATCAGTGATGATCCACAGTACATCAGTGATGATCCACAGTACATCAGGGATGGTCCATAGTACATCAGTGATGATCCATAGTACACCAGTGATGATCCATAGTACACCAGTGATGGCCCATAGTACATCAGTGATGAACTATAGTACATCAGTGATGATCCACAGTACATCAGGGATGGCCCATAGTACATCAGTGATGATCCATAGTACACCAGTGATAATCCATAGTACACCAGTGATGGCCCATAGTACATCAGTGATGAACTATAGTACATCAGTGATGATCCACAGTACATCAGTGATGATCCATAGTACATCAGTGATGATCCACAGTACATCAGTGATGATCCACAGTACATCAGGGATGGTCCATAGTACATCAGTGATGATCCATAGTACACCAGTGATGATCCATAGTACACCAGTGATGGCCCATAGTACTTCAGTGATGAACTATAGTACATCAGTGATGATCCACAGTACATCAGTGATGATCCACAGTACATCAGGGATGGTCCATAGTACACCAGTGATGATCCACAGTACACAAGTGATGATCCATAGTACACCAGTGATGGTCCATAGTACATCAGGGATGGTCCATAGTACATCAGTGATGATCCATAGTACACCAGTGATGATCCATTGTACACCAGTGATGGCCCATAGTACATCAGTGATGAACTATAGTACATCAGTGATGATCCACAGTACATCAGTGATGATCCACAGTACATCAGGGATGGTCCATAGTACACCAGTGATGATCCACAGTACACCAGTGATGATCCATAGTACACCAGTGATGGTCCATAGTACATCAGTGATGATCTATAGTACATCAGTGATGGTCCATAGTACATCAGTGATGATCTATAGTACATCAGTGATGATCCACAGTACATCAGTTATGATACACAGTACATCAGTGATGATCCACAATACTTCAGTGATGATCCACAGTACATCAGTGATGATCCACAGTACATCAGGGATGGTCCACAGTATATCAGTGATGATCCACAGTACATCAGTGATGGTCCATAGTACATCAGTGATGGTCCATAGTACACCAGTGATGATCCATAGTACACCAGTGATGGCCCATAGTACACCAGTGATGGCCCATAGTACATCAGTGATGAACTATAGTACATCAGTGATGATCCACAGTACATCAGGGATGGTCCATAGTACATCAGTGATGATCCATAGTACACCAGTGATGATCCATAGTACACCAGTGATGGCCCATAGTACATCAGTGATGAACTATAGTACATCAGTGATGATCCACAGTACATCAGTGATGATCCATAGTACATCAGTGATGATCCACAGTACATCAGTGATGATCCACAGTACATCAGGGATGGTCCATAGTACATCAGTGATGATCCATAGTACACCAGTGATGATCAATAGTACACCAGTGATGGCCCATAGTACATCAGTGATGAACTATAGTACATCAGTGATGATCCACAGTACATCAGTGATGATCCACAGTACATCAGGGATGGTCCATAGTACACCAGTGATGATCCACAGTACACCAGTGATGATCCATAGTACACCAGTGATGGTCCATAGTACATCAGTGATGATCTATAGTACATCAGTGATGGTCCATAGTACATCAGTGATGAGCTATAGTACATCAGTGATGATCTATAGTACATCAGTGATGATCCATAGTACACCAGTGATGATCCATAGTACACCAGTGATGGCCCATAGTACATCAGTGATGATCCATAGTACACCAGTGATGATCCATAGTACACCAGTGATGGCCCATAGTACATCAGTGATGAACTATAGTACATCAGTGATGATCCACAGTACATCAGTGATGATCCATAGTACATCAGTGATGATCCACAGTACATCAGTGATGATCCACAGTACATCAGGGATGGTCCATAGTACATCAGTGATGATCCATAGTACACCAGTGATGATCCATAGTACACCAGTGATGGCCCACAGTATATCAGTGATGAACTATAGTACATCAGTGATGATCCACAGTACATCAGTGATGATCCACAGTACATCAGGGATGGTCCATAGTACACCAGTGATGATCCACAGTACACCAGTGATGATCCATAGTACACCAGTGATGGTCCATAGTACATCAGTGATGATCTATAGTACATCAGTGATGGTCCATAGTACATCAGTGATGATCTATAGTACATCAGTGATGATCTATAGTACATCAGTGATGATCCATAGTACATCAGTGATGATCCACAGTACATCAGTGATGTTCCACAGTACATCAGGGATGGTCCACAGTATATCGGTGATGATCCATAGTACACCAGTGATGGCCCATAGTACACCAGTGATGGCCCATAGTACATCAGTGATGAACTATAGTACATCAGTGATGATCCACAGTACATCAGTGATGATCCACAGTACATCAGGGATGGTCCATAGTACACCAGTGATGATCCACAGTACATCAGTTATGATCCACAGTACATTAGTGATGATCCACAGTACATCAGTGATGATCCACAGTACATCAGTGATGATCCACAATACTTCAGTGATGATCCACAGTACATCAGGGATGGTCCACAGTACATCAGTGATGGTCCACAGTATATCAGTGATGATCCATAGTACATCAGTGATGGTCCATAGTACATCAGTGATGGTCCATAGTACACCAGTGATGATCCATAGTACACCAGTGATGGCCCATAGTACACCAGTGATGGCCCATAGTACATCAGTGATGATCCATAGTACATCAGTGATGATCCACAGTACATCAGTGATGATCCACAGTACATCAGGGATGGTCCATAGTACATCAGTGATGATCCATAGTACACCAGTGATGATCCATAGTACACCAGTGATGGCCCATAGTACATCAGTGATGAACTATAGTACATCAGAGATGATCCACAGTACATCAGGGATGGTCCATAGTACATCAGTCATGATCCATAGTACACCAGTGATGATCCATAGTACACCAGTGATGGCCCATAGTACATCAGTGATGAACTATAGTACATCAGTGATGATCCACAGTACATCAGTGATGATCCATAGTACATCAGTGATGATCCACAGTACATCAGGGATGGTCCATAGTACATCAGTGATGATCCATAGTACACCAGTGATGATCCATAGTACACCAGTGATGGCCCATAGTACATCAGTGATGAACTATAGTACATCAGTGATGATCCACAGTACATCAGTGATGATCCACAGTACATCAGGGATGGTCCATAGTACACCAGTGATGATCCACAGTACACCAGTGATGGTCCATAGTACATCAGTGATGATCTATATTACATCAGTGATGATCTATAGTACATCAGTGATGATCCACAGTACATCAGTTATGATACACAGTACATCAGTGATGATCCACAGTACATCAGTGATGATCCGCAATACTTCAGTGATGATCCACAGTAGATCAGTGATGATCCACAGTACATCAGGGATGGTCCACAGTATATCAGTGATGATCCATAGTACATCAGTGATGGTCCATAGTACATCAGTGATGGTCCATAGTACACCAGTGATGATCCATAGTACACCAGTGATGGCCCATAGTACACCAGTGATGGCCCATAGTACATCAGTGATGATCCATAGTACATCAGTGATGATCCACAGTACATCAGTGATGATCCACAGTACATCAGGGATGGTCCATAGTACATCAGTGATGATCCATAGTACACCAGTGATGGCCCATAGTACATCAGTGATGAACTATAGTACATCAGTGATGATCCACAGTACATCAGGGATGGTCCATAGTACATCAGTGATGATCCATAGTACACCAGTGATGATCCATAGTACACCAGTGATGGCCCATAGTACATCAGTGATGAACTATAGTACATCAGTGATGATCCACAGTACATCAGTGATGATCCATAGTACATCAGTGATGATCCACAGTACATCAGTGATGATCCACAGTACATCAGGGATGGTCCATAGTACATCATTGATGATCCATAGTACACCAGTGATGATCCATAGTACACCAGTGATGGCCCATAGTACATCAGTGATGAACTATAGTACATCAGTGATGATCCACAGTACATCAGTGATGATCCACAGTACATCAGGGATGGTCCATAGTACACCAGTGATGATCCACAGTACACCAGTGATGATCCATAGTACACCAGTGATGGTCCATAGTACATCAGTGATGATCTATAGTACATCAGTGATGGTCCATAGTACATCAGTGATGAGCTATAGTAAGTACATCAGTGATGATCTATAGTACATCAGTGATGATCCATAGTACACCAGTGATGATCCATAGTACACCAGTGATGGCCCATAGTACATCAGTGATGAACTATAGTACATCAGTGATGATCCACAGTACATCAGGGATGGTCCATAGTACATCAGTGATGATCCATAGTACATCAGTGATGATCCATAGTACACCAGTGATGGCCCATAGTACATCAGTGATGAACTATAGTACATCAGTGATGATCCACAGTACATCAGTGATGATCCATAGTACATCAGTGATGATCCACAGTACATCAGTGATGATCCACAGTACATCAGGGATGGTCCATAGTACATCAGTGATGATCCATAGTACACCAGTGATGATCCATAGTACACCAGTGATGATCCATAGTACACCAGTGATGGCCTATAGTACATCAGTGATGAACTATACTACATCAGTGATGATCCACAGTACATCAGTGATGATCCATAGTACATCAGTGATGATCCACAGTATATCAGTGATGATCCACAGTACATCAGGGATGGTCCATAGTACATCAGTGATGATCCATAGTACACCAGTGATGATCCATAGTACACCAGTGATGGCCCATAGTACATCAGTGATGAACTATGGTACATCAGTGATGATCCACAGTACATCAGTGATGATCCATAGTACATCAGTGATGATCCACAGTACATCAGGGATGGTCCATAGTACATCAGTGATGATCCATAGTACACCAGTGATGATCCATAGTACACCAGTGATGGTCCATAGTACATCAGTGATGATCTATAGTACATCAGTGATGATCTATAGTACATCAGTGATGATCCACAGTACATCAGTTATGATACACAGTACATCAGTGATGATCCACAGTACATCAGTGATGATCCACAATACTTCAGTGATGATCCACAGTACATCAGTGATGATCCACAGTACATCAGGGATGGTCCACAGTATATCAGTGATGATCCATAGTACATCAGTGATGGTCCATAGTACATCAGTGATGGTCCATAGTACATCAGTGATGGTCCATAGTACACCAGTGATGATCCATAGTACACCAGTGATGGCCCATAGTACACCAGTGATGGCCCATAGTACATCAGTGATGATCCATAGTACATCAGAGATGATCCACAGTACATCAGTGATGATCCACAGTACATCAGGGATGGTCCATAGTACATCAGTGATGATCCATAGTACACCAGTGATGATCCATAGTACACCAGTGATGGCCCATAGTACATCAGTGATGAACCATAGTACATCAGTGATGATCCACAGTACATCAGGGATGGTCCATAGTACATCAGTGATGATCCATAGTACACCAGTGATGATCCATAGTACACCAGTGATGGCCCATAGTACATCAGTGATGAACTATAGTACATCAGTGATGATCCACAGTACATCAGTGATGATCCATAGTACATCAGTTATGATCCACAGTACATCAGTGATGATCCACAGTACATCAGGGATGGTCCATAGTACATCAGTGATGATCCATAGTACACCAGTGATGATCCATAGTACACCAGTGATGGCCCATAGTACATCAGTTATGAACTATAGTACATCAGTGATAATCCACAGTACATCAGTGATGATCCACAGTACATCAGGGATGGTCCATAGTACACCAGTGATGATCCACAGTACACCAGTGATGATCCATAGTACACCAGTGATGGTCCATAGTACATCAGTGATGATCTATAGTACATCAGTGATGGTCCATAGTACATCAGTGATGAGCTATAGTACATCAGTGATGATCTATAGTACATCACTGATGATCCATAGTACACCAGTGATGATCCATAGTACACCAGTGATGGCCCATAGTACATCAGTGATGAACTATAGTACATCAGTGATGATCCACAGTACATCAGGGATGGTCCATAGTACATCAGTGATGATCCATAGTACATCAGTGATGATCCATAGTACACCAGTGATGGCCCATAGTACATCAGTGATGAACTATAGTACATCAGTGATGATCCACAGTACATCAGTGATGATCCATAGTACATCAGTGATGATCCACAGTACATCAGTGATGATCCACAGTACATCAGGGATGGTCCATAGTACATCAGTGATGATCCATAGTACACCAGTGATGATTCATAGTACACCAGTGATGGCCCATAGTACATCAGTGATGAACTATAGTACATCAGTGATGATCCACAGTACATCAGTGATGATCCACAGTACATCAGGGATGGTCCATAGTACACCAGTGATGATCCACAGTACACCAGTGATGATCCATAGTACACCAGTGATGGTCCATAGTACATCAGTGATGATCTATAGTACATCAGTGATGGTCCATAGTACATCAGTGATGATCTATAGTACATCAGTGATGATCTATAGTACATCAGTGATGATCCATAGTACATCAGTGATGATCCACAGTACATCAGTGATGGTCCACAGTACATCAGGGATGGTCCACAGTACATCGGTGATGATCCATAGTACACCAGTGATGGCCCATAGTACATCAGTGATGGTCCATAGTACATCAGTGATGATCCATAGTAGATCAGTGATGATCCATAGTACACCAGTGATGGCCCATAGTACACCAGTGATGGCCCATAGTACATCAGTGATGATCCACAGTACATCAGTGATGATCCATAGTACATCAGTGATGATCCACAGTACATCAGTGATGATCCACAGTACATCAGGGATGGTCCATAGTACAGCAGTGATGATCCATAGTACACCAGTGATGATCCATAGTACACCAGTGATGGCCCATACTACATCAGTGATGAACTATAGTACATCAGTGATGATCCACAGTACATCAGTGATGATCCACAGTACATCAGGGATGGTCCATAGTACACCAGTGATGATCCACAGTACACCAGTGATGATCCATAGTACACCAGTGATGGTCCATAGTACATGAGTGATGATCTATAGTACATCAGTGATGGTCCATAGTACATCAGTGATGATCTATAGTACATCAGTGATGATCTATAGTACATCAGTAATGATCCACAGTACATCAGTTATGATACACAGTACATCAGTGATGATCCACAGTACATCAGTGATGATCCACAATACTTCAGTGATGATCCACAGTACATCAGTGATGATCCACAGTACATCAGGGATGGTCCACAGTATATCAGTGATGATCCATAGTACATCAGTGATGGTCCATAGTACATCAGTGATGGTCCATAGTACACCAGTGATGATCCATAGTACACCAGTGATGATCCATAGTACACCAGTGATGGCCCATAGTACACCAGTGATGGCCCATAGTACATCAGTGATGATCCATAGTACATCAGTGATGATCCACAGTACATCAGTGATGATCCACAGTACATCAGGGATGGTCCATAGTACATCAGTGATGATCCATAGTACACCAGTGATGATCCATAGTACACCAGTGATGGCCCATAGTACATCAGTGATGAACTATAGTACATCAGTGATGATCCACAGTACATCAGGGATGGTCCATAGTACATCAGTGATGATCCATAGTACACCAGTGATCATCCATAGTACACCAGTGATGGCCCATAGTACATCAGTGATGAACTATAGTACATCAGTGATGATCCACAGTACATCAGTGATGATCCATAGTACATCAGTGATGATCCACAGTACATCAGTGATGATCCACAGTACATCAGGGATGGTCCATAGTACATCAGTGATGATCCATAGTACACCAGTGATGATCCATAGTACACCAGTGATGGCCCATAGTACTTCAGTGATGAACTATAGTACATCAGTGATGATCCACAGTACATCAGTGATGATCCACAGTACATCAGGGATGGTCCATAGTACACCAGTGATGATCCACAGTACACCAGTGATGATCCATAGTACACCAGTGATGGTCCATAGTACATCAGGGATGGTCCATAGTACATCAGTGATGATCCATAGTACACCAGTGATGATCCATTGTACACCAGTGATGGCCCATAGTACATCAGTGATGAACTATAGTACATCAGTGATGATCCACAGTACATCAGTGATGATCCACAGTACATCAGGGATGGTCCATAGTACACCAGTGATGATCCACAGTACACCAGTGATGATCCATAGTACACCAGTGATGGTCCATCGTACATCAGTGATGATCTATAGTACATCAGTGATGGTCCATAGTACATCAGTGATGATCTATAGTACATCAGTGATGATCCACAGTACATCAGTTATGATACACAGTACATCAGTGATGATCCACAATACTTCAGTGATGATCCACAGTACATCAGTGATGATCCACAGTACATCAGGGATGGTCCACAGTATATCAGTGATGATCCACAGTACATCAGTGATGGTCCATAGTACATCAGTGATGGTCCATAGTACACCAGTGATGATCCATAGTACACCAGTGATGGCCCATAGTACACCAGTGATGATCCATAGTACACCAGTGATGAACTATAGTACATCAGTGATGATCCACAGTACATCAGTGATGATCCATAGTACATCAGTGATGATCCACAGTACATCAGTGATGATCCACAGTACATCAGGGATGGTCCATAGTACATCAGTGATGATCCATAGTACACCAGTGATGATCAATAGTACACCAGTGATGGCCCATAGTACATCAGTGATGAACTATAGTACATCAGTGATGATCCACAGTACATCAGTGATGATCCACAGTACATCAGGGATGGTCCATAGTACACCAGTGATGATCCACAGTACACCAGTGATGATCCATAGTACACCAGTGATGGTCCATAGTACATCAGTGATGATCTATAGTACATCAGTGATGGTCCATAGTACATCAGTGATGAGCTATAGTACATCAGTGATGATCTATAGTACATCAGTGATGATCCATAGTACACCAGTGATGATCCATAGTACACCAGTGATGGCCCATAGTACATCAGTGATGATCCATAGTACACCAGTGATGATCCATAGTACACCAGTGATGGCCCATAGTACATCAGTGATGAACTATAGTACATCAGTGATGATCCACAGTACATCAGTGATGATCCATAGTACATCAGTGATGATCCACAGTACATCAGTGATGATCCACAGTACATCAGGGATGGTCCATAGTACATCAGTGATGATCCATAGTACACCAGTGATGATCCATAGTACACCAGTGATGGCCCACAGTATATCAGTGATGAACTATAGTACATCAGTGATGATCCACAGTACATCAGTGATGATCCACAGTACATCAGGGATGGTCCATAGTACACCAGTGATGATCCACAGTACACCAGTGATGATCCATAGTACACCAGTGATGGTCCATAGTACATCAGTGATGATCTATAGTACATCAGTGATGGTCCATAGTACATCAGTGATGATCTATAGTACATCAGTGATGATCTATAGTACATCAGTGATGATCCATAGTACATCAGTGATGATCCACAGTACATCAGTGATGTTCCACAGTACATCAGGGATGGTCCACAGTACATCGGTGATGATCCATAGTACACCAGTGATGGCCCATAGTACACCAGTGATGGCCCATAGTACATCAGTGATGATCCATAGTACATCAGTGATGATCCACAGTACATCAGTGATGATCCACAGTACATCAGGGATGGTCCATAGTACATCAGTGATGATCCATAGTACACCAGTGATGATCCATAGTACACCAGTGATGGCCCATAGTACATCAGTGATGAACTATAGTACATCAGTGATGATCCACAGTACATCAGTGATGATCCACAGTACATCAGGGATGGTCCATAGTACACCAGTGATGATCCACAGTACATCAGTTATGATCCACAGTACATTAGTGATGATCCACAGTACATCAGTGATGATCCACAGTACATCAGTGATGATCCACAATACTTCAGTGATGATCCACAGTACATCAGGGATGGTCCACAGTACATCAGTGATGGTCCACAGTATATCAGTGATGATCCATAGTACATCAGTGATGGTCCATAGTACATCAGTGATGGTCCATAGTACACCAGTGATGATCCATAGTACACCAGTGATGGCCCATAGTACACCAGTGATGGCCCATAGTACATCAGTGATGATCCATAGTACATCAGTGATGATCCACAGTACATCAGTGATGATCCACAGTACATCAGGGATGGTCCATAGTACATCAGTGATGATCCATAGTACACCAGTGATGATCCATAGTACACCAGTGATGGCCCATAGTACATCAGTGATGAACTATAGTACATCAGAGATGATCCACAGTACATCAGGGATGGTCCATAGTACATCAGTCATGATCCATAGTACACCAGTGATGATCCATAGTACACCAGTGATGGCCCATAGTACATCAGTGATGAACTATAGTACATCAGTGATGATCCACAGTACATCAGTGATGATCCATAGTACATCAGTGATGATCCACAGTACATCAGGGATGGTCCATAGTACATCAGTGATGATCCATAGTACACCAGTGATGATCCATAGTACACCAGTGATGGCCCATTGTACATCAGTGATGAACTATAGTACATCAGTGATGATCCACAGTACATCAGTGATGATCCACAGTACATCAGGGATGGTCCATAGTACACCAGTGATGATCCACAGTACACCAGTGATGGTCCATAGTACATCAGTGATGATCTATAGTACATCAGTGATGATCTATAGTACATCAGTGATGATCCACAGTACATCAGTTATGATACACAGTACATCAGTGATGATCCACAGTACATCAGTGATGATCCACAATACTTCAGTGATGATCCACAGTGGATCAGTGATGATCCACAGTACATCAGGGATGGTCCACAGTATATCAGTGATGATCCATAGTACATCAGTGATGGTCCATAGTACATCAGTGATGGTCCATAGTACACCAGTGATGATCCATAGTACACCAGTGATGGCCCATAGTACACCAGTGATGGCCCATAGTACATCAGTGATGGCCCATAGTACATCAGTGATGATCCATAGTACATCAGTGATGATCCACAGTACATCAGTGATGATCCACAGTACATCAGGGATGGTCCATAGTACATCAGTGATGATCCATAGTACACCAGTGATGGCCCATAGTACATCAGTGATGAACTATAGTACATCAGTGATGATCCACAGTACATCAGGGATGGTCCATAGTACATCAGTGATGATCCATAGTACACCAGTGATGATCCATAGTACACCAGTGATGGCCCATAGTACATCAGTGATGAACTATAGTACATCAGTGATGATCCACAGTACATCAGTGATGATCCATAGTACATCAGTGATGATCCACAGTACATCAGTGATGATCCACAGTACATCAGGGATGGTCCATAGTACATCAGTGATGATCCATAGTACACCAGTGATGATCCATAGTACACCAGTGATGGCCCATAGTACATCAGTGATGAACTATAGTACATCAGTGATGATCCACAGTACATCAGTGATGATCCACAGTACATCAGGGATGGTCCATAGTACACCAGTGATGATCCACAGTACACCAGTGATGATCCATAGTACACCAGTGATGGTCCATAGTACATCAGTGATGATCTATAGTACATCAGTGATGGTCCATAGTACATCAGTGATGAGCTATAGTACATCAGTGATGATCTATAGTACATCAGTGATGATCCATAGTACACCAGTGATGATCCATAGTACACCAGTGATGGCCCATAGTACATCAGTGATGAACTATAGTACATCAGTGATGATCCACAGTACATCAGGGATGGTCCATAGTACATCAGTGATGATCCATAGTACATCAGTGATGATCCATAGTACACCAGTGATGGCCCATAGTATATCAGTGATGAACTATAGTACATCAGTGATGATCCACAGTACATCAGTGATGATCCATAGTACATCAGTGATGATCCACAGTACATCAGTGATGATCCACAGTACATCAGTGATGATCCACAGTACATCAGGGATGGTCCATAGTACATCAGTGATGATCCATAGTACACCAGTGATGATCCATAGTACACCAGTGATGGCCCATAGTACATCAGTGATGAACTATAGTACATCAGTGATGATCCACAGTACATCAGTGATGATCCACAGTACATCAGGGATGGTCCATAGTACACCAGTGATGATCCACAGTACATCAGTTATGATCCACAGTACATTAGTGATGATCCACAGTACATCAGTGATGATCCACAGTACATCAGTGATGATCCACAATACTTCAGTGATGATCCACAGTACATCAGGGATGGTCCACAGTACATCAGTGATGGTCCACAGTATATCAGTGATGATCCATAGTACATCAGTGATGGTCCATAGTACATCAGTGATGGTCCATAGTACACCAGTGATGATCCATAGTACACCAGTGATGGCCCATAGTACACCAGTGATGGCCCATAGTACATCAGTGATGATCCATAGTACATCAGTGATGATCCACAGTACATCAGTGATGATCCACAGTACATCAGGGATGGTCCATAGTACATCAGTGATGATCCATAGTACACCAGTGATGATCCATAGTACACCAGTGATGGCCCATAGTACATCAGTGATGAACTATAGTACATCAGAGATGATCCACAGTACATCAGGGATGGTCCATAGTACATCAGTCATGATCCATAGTACACCAGTGATGATCCATAGTACACCAGTGATGGCCCATAGTACATCAGTGATGAACTATAGTACATCAGTGATGATCCACAGTACATCAGTGATGATCCATAGTACATCAGTGATGATCCACAGTACATCAGGGATGGTCCATAGTACATCAGTGATGATCCATAGTACACCAGTGATGATCCATAGTACACCAGTGATGGCCCATAGTACATCAGTGATGAACTATAGTACATCAGTGATGATCCACAGTACATCAGTGATGATCCACAGTACATCAGGGATGGTCCATAGTACACCAGTGATGATCCACAGTACACCAGTGATGGTCCATAGTACATCAGTGATGATCTATAGTACATCAGTGATGATCTATAGTACATCAGTGATGATCCACAGTACATCAGTTATGATACACAGTACATCAGTGATGATCCACAGTACATCAGTGATGATCCACAATACTTCAGTGATGATCCACAGTGGATCAGTGATGATCCACAGTACATCAGGGATGGTCCACAGTATATCAGTGATGATCCATAGTACATCAGTGATGGTCCATAGTACATCAGTGATGGTCCATAGTACACCAGTGATGATCCATAGTACACCAGTGATGGCCCATAGTACACCAGTGATGGCCCATAGTACATCAGTGATGGCCCATAGTACATCAGTGATGATCCATAGTACATCAGTGATGATCCACAGTACATCAGTGATGATCCACAGTACATCAGGGATGGTCCATAGTACATCAGTGATGATCCATAGTACACCAGTGATGGCCCATAGTACATCAGTGATGAACTATAGTACATCAGTGATGATCCACAGTACATCAGGGATGGTCCATAGTACATCAGTGATGATCCATAGTACACCAGTGATGATCCATAGTACACCAGTGATGGCCCATAGTACATCAGTGATGAACTATAGTACATCAGTGATGATCCACAGTACATCAGTGATGATCCATAGTACATCAGTGATGATCCACAGTACATCAGTGATGATCCACAGTACATCAGGGATGGTCCATAGTACATCAGTGATGATCCATAGTACACCAGTGATGATCCATAGTACACCAGTGATGGCCCATAGTACATCAGTGATGAACTATAGTACATCAGTGATGATCCACAGTACATCAGTGATGATCCACAGTACATCAGGGATGGTCCATAGTACACCAGTGATGATCCACAGTACACCAGTGATGATCCATAGTACACCAGTGATGGTCCATAGTACATCAGTGATGATCTATAGTACATCAGTGATGGTCCATAGTACATCAGTGATGAGCTATAGTACATCAGTGATGATCTATAGTACATCAGTGATGATCCATAGTACACCAGTGATGATCCATAGTACACCAGTGATGGCCCATAGTACATCAGTGATGAACTATAGTACATCAGTGATGATCCACAGTACATCAGGGATGGTCCATAGTACATCAGTGATGATCCATAGTACATCAGTGATGATCCATAGTACACCAGTGATGGCCCATAGTACATCAGTGATGAACTATAGTACATCAGTGATGATCCACAGTACATCAGTGATGATCCATAGTACATCAGTGATGATCCACAGTACATCAGTGATGATCCACAGTACATCAGGGATGGTCCATAGTACATCAGTGATGATCCATAGTACACCAGTGATGATCCATAGTACACCAGTGATGGCCCATAGTACATCAGTGATGAACTATAGTACATCAGTGATGATCCATAGTACACCAGTGATGGCCCATAGTACATCAGTGATGAACTATAGTACATCAGTGATGATCCACAGTACATCAGTGCTGATCCACAGTACATCAGGGATGGTCCATAGTACACCAGTGATGATCCACAGTACACCAGTGATGATCCATAGTACACCAGTGATGGTCCATAGTACATCAGTGATGATCTATAGTACATCAGTGATGGTCCATAGTACATCAGTGATGATCTATATACATAGTACACCAGTGATGATCTATAGTACATCAGTGATGATCTACAGTACATCAGTTATGATCCACAGTACATTAGTGATGATCCACAGTACATCAGTGATGATCCACAATACTTCAGTGATGATCCACAGTACATCAGTGATGATCCACAGTACATCAGGGATGGTCCACAGTATATCAGTGATGATCCATAGTACATCAGTGATGGTCCATAGTACATCAGTGATGGTCCATAGTACACCAGTGATGATCCATAGTACACCAGTGATGGCCCATAGTACACCAGTGATGGCCCATAGTACATCAGTGATGATCCATAGTACATCAGTGATGATCCACAGTACATCAGTGATGATCCACAGTACATCAGGGATGGTCCATAGTACATCAGTGATGATCCATAGTACACCAGTGATGATCCATAGTACACCAGTGATGGCCCATAGTACATCAGTGATGAACTATAGTACATCAGTGATGATCCACAGTACATCAGGGATGGTCCATAGTACATCAGTGATGATCCATAGTACACCAGTGATGATCCATAGTACACCAGTGATGGCCCATAGTACATCAGTGATGAACAATAATACATCAGTGATGATCCACAGTACATCAGTGATGATCCATAGTACATCAGTGATGATCCACAGTACATCAGTGATGATCCATAGTACATCAGGGATGGTCCATAGTACATCAGTGATGATCCATAGTACACCAGTGATGATCCATAGTACACCAGTGATGATCCATAGTACACCAGTGATGGCCTATAGTACATCAGTGATGAACTATAGTACATCAGTGATGATCCACAGTACATCAGTGATGATCCACAGTACATCAGGGATGGTCCATAGTACACCAGTGATGATCCACAGTACACCAGTGATGATCCATAGTACACCAGTGATGGTCCATAGTACATCAGTGATGATCTATAGTACATCAGTGATGGTCCATAGTACATCAGTGATGATCTATAGTACATCAGTGATGATCCACAGTACATCAGTTATGATACACAGTACATCAGTGATGATCCACAGTACATCAGTGATGATCCACAATACTTCAGTGATGATCCACAGTACATCAGTGATGATCCACAGTACATCAGGGATGGTCCACAGTATATCAGTGATGATCCATAGTACATCAGTGATGGTCCATAGTACACCAGTGATGATCTATAGTACACCAGTGATGGCCCATAGTACACCAGTGATGGCCTATAGTACATCAGTGATGATCCATAGTACATTAGTGATGATCCACAGTACATCAGTGATGATCCACAGTACATCAGGGATGGTCCATAGTACATCAGTGATGATCCATAGTACACCAGTGATGATCCATAGTACACCAGTGATGGCCCATAGTACATCAGTGATGAACTATAGTACATCAGTGATGATCCACAGTACATCAGGGATGGTCCATAGTACATCAGTGATGATCCATAGTACACCAGTGATGATCCATAGTACACCAGTGATGGCCTATAGTACATCAGTGATGAACTATAGTACATCAGTGATGATCCACAGTACATCAGTGATGATCCATAGTACATCAGTGATGATCCACAGTATATCAGTGATGATCCACAGTATATCAGTGATGATCCACAGTACATCAGGGATGGTCCATAGTACATCAGTGATGATCCATAGTACACCAGTGATGATCCATAGTACACCAGTGATGGCCCATAGTACATCAGTGATGAACTATAGTACATCAGTGATGATCCACAGTACATCAGTGATGATCCATAGTACATCAGTGATGATCCACAGTACATCAGGGATGGTCCATAGTACATCAGTGATGATCCATAGTACACCAGTGATGATCCATAGTACACCAGTGATGGTCCATAGTACATCAGTGATGATCTATAGTACATCAGTGATGATCTATAGTACATCAGTGATGATCCACAGTACATCAGTTATGATACACAGTACATCAGTGATGATCCACAGTACATCAGTGATGATCCACAATACTTCAGTGATGATCCACAGTACATCAGTGATGATCCACAGTACATCAGGGATGGTCCACAGTATATCAGTGATGATCCATAGTACATCAGTGATGGTCCATAGTACATCAGTGATGGTCCATAGTACATCAGTGATGGTCCATAGTACACCAGTGATGATCCATAGTACACCAGTGATGGCCCATAGTACACCAGTGATGGCCCATAGTACATCAGTGATGATCCATAGTACATCAGAGATGATCCACAGTACATCAGTGATGATCCACAGTACATCAGGGATGGTCCATAGTACATCAGTGATGATCCATAGTACACCAGTGATGATCCATAGTACACCAGTGATGGCCCATAGTACATCAGTGATGAACTATAGTACATCAGTGATGATCCACAGTACATCAGGGATGGTCCATAGTACATCAGTGATGATCCATAGTACACCAGTGATGATCCATAGTACACCAGTGATGGCCCATAGTACATCAGTGATGAACTATAGTACATCAGTGATGATCCACAGTACATCAGTGATGATCCATAGTACATCAGTGATGATCCACAGTACATCAGTGATGATCCACAGTACATCAGGGATGGTCCATAGTACATCAGTGATGATCAATAGTACACCAGTGATGATCCATAGTACACCAGTGATGGCCCATAGTACATCAGTGATGAACTATAGTACATCAGTGATGATCCACAGTACATCAGTGATGATCCACAGTACATCAGGGATGGTCCATAGTACACCAGTGATGATCCACAGTACACCAGTGATGATCCATAGTACACCAGTGATGGTCCATAGTACATCAGTGATGATCTATAGTACATCAGTGATGGTCCATAGTACATCAGTGATGAGCTATAGTACATCAGTGATGATCTATAGTACATCACTGATGATCCATAGTACACCAGTGATGATCCATAGTACACCAGTGATGGCCCATAGTACATCAGTGATGAACTATAGTACATCAGTGATGATCCACAGTACATCAGGGATGGTCCATAGTACATCAGTGATAATCCATAGTACATCAGTGATGATCCATAGTACACCAGTGATGGCCCATAGTACATCAGTGATGAACTATAGTACATCAGTGATGATCCACAGTACATCAGTGATGATCCACAGTACATCAGTGATGATCCACAGTACATCAGGGATGGCCCATAGTACATCAGTGATGATCCATAGTACACCAGTGATGATCCATAGTACACCAGTGATGGCCCATAGTACATCAGTGATGAACTATAGTACATCAGTGATGATCCACAGTACATCAGTGATGATCCACAGTACATCAGGGATGGTCCATAGCACACCAGTGATGATCCACAGTACACCAGTGATGATCCATAGTACACCAGTGATGGTCCATAGTACATCAGTGATGATCTATAGTACATCAGTGATGGTCCATAGTACATCAGTGATGATCTATAGTACATCAGTGATGATCTATAGTACATCAGTGATGATCCATAGTACATCAGTGATGATCCACAGTACATCAGTGATGGTCCACAGTACATCAGGGATGGTCCACAGTACATCGGTGATGATCCATAGTACACCAGTGATGGCCCATAGTACATCAGTGATGGTCCATAGTACATCAGTGATGATCCATAGTAGATCAGTGATGATCCATAGTACACCAGTGATGGCCCATAGTACACCAGTGATGGCCCATAGTACATCAGTGATGATCCACAGTACATCAGTGATGATCCATAGTACAACAGTGATGATCCACAGTACATCAGTGATGATCCACAGTACATCAGGGATGGTCCATAGTACAGCAGTGATGATCCATAGTACACCAGTGATGATCCATAGTACACCAGTGATGGCCCATAGTACATCAGTGATGAACTATAGTACATCAGTGATGATCCACAGTACATCAGTGATGATCCACAGTACATCAGGGATGGTCCATAGTACACCAGTGATGATCCACAGTACACCAGTGATGATCCATAGTACACCAGTGATGGTCCATAGTACATGAGTGATGATCTATAGTACATCAGTGATGGTCCATAGTACATCAGTGATGATCTATAGTACATCAGTGATGATCTATAGTACATCAGTGATGATCCACAGTACATCAGTTATGATACACAGTACATCAGTGATGATCCACAGTACATCAGTGATGATCCACAATACTTCAGTGATGATCCACAGTACATCAGTGATGATCCACAGTACATCAGGGATGGTCCACAGTATATCAGTGATGATCCATAGTACATCAGTGATGTTCCATAGTACATCAGTGATGGTCCATAGTACACCAGTGATGATCCATAGTACACCAGTGATGATCCATAGTACACCAGTGATGGCCCATAGTACACCAGTGATGGCCCATAGTACATCAGTGATGATCCATAGTACATCAGTGATGATCCACAGTACATCAGTGATGATCCACAGTACATCAGGGATGGTCCATAGTACATCAGTGATGATCCATAGTACACCAGTGATGATCCATAGTACACCAGTGATGGCCCATAGTACATCAGTGATGAACTATAGTACATCAGTGATGATCCACAGTACATCAGGGATGGTCCATAGTACATCAGTGATGATCCATAGTACACCAGTGCTGATCCATAGTACACCAGTGATGGCCCATAGTACATCAGTGATGAACTATAGTACATCAGTGATGATCCACAGTACATCAGTGATGATCCATAGTACATCAGTGATGATCCACAGTACATCAGTGATGATCCACAGTACATCAGGGATGGTCCATAGTACATCAGTGATGATCCATAGTACACCAGTGATGATCCATAGTACACCAGTGATGGCCCATAGTACATCAGTGATGAACTATAGTACATCAGTGATGATCCACAGTACATCAGTGATGATCCACAGTACATCAGGGATGGTCCATAGTACACCAGTGATGATCCACAGTACACCAGTGATGATCCATAGTACACCAGTGATGGTCCATAGTACATCAGTGATGATCTATAGTACATCAGTGATGGTCCATAGTACATCAGTGATGAGCTATAGTACATCAGTGATGATTTATAGTACATCACTGATGATCCATAGTACACCAGTGATGATCCATAGTACACCAGTGATGGCCCATAGTACATCAGTGATGAACTATAGTACATCAGTGATGATCCACAGTACATCAGGGATGGTCCATAGTACATCAGTGATGATCCATAGTACATCAGTGATGATCCATAGTACACCAGTGATGGCCCATAGTACATCAGTGATGAACTATAGTACATCAGCGATGATCCACAGTACATCAGTGATGATCCATAGTACATCAGTGATGATCCACAGTACATCAGTGATGATCCACAGTACATCAGGGATGGTCCATAGTACATCAGTGATGATCCATAGTACACCAGTGATGATCCATAGTACACCAGTGATGGCCCATAGTACATCAGTGATGAACTATAGTACATCAGTGATGATCCACAGTACATCAGTGATGATCCACAGTACATCAGGGATGGTCCATAGCACACCAGTGATGATCCACAGTACACCAGTGATGATCCATAGTACACCAGTGATGGTCCATAGTACATCAGTGATGATCTATAGTTCATCAGTGATGGTCCATAGTACATCAGTGATGATCTATAGTACATCAGTGATGATCTATAGTACATCAGTGATGATCCATAGTACATCAGTGATGATCCACAGTACATCAGTGATGGTCCACAGTACATCAGGGATGGTCCACAGTACATCGGTGATGATCCATAGTACACCAGTGATGGCCCATAGTACACCAGTGATGGCCCATAGTACATCAGTGATGATCCACAGTACATCAGTGATGATCCATAGTACATCAGTGATGATCCACAGTACATCAGTGATGATCCACAGTACATCAGGGATGGTCCATAGTACAGCAGTGATGATCCATAGTACACCAGTGATGATCCATAGTACACCAGTGATGGCCCATAGTACATGAGTGATGATCTATAGTACATCAGTGATGGTCCATAGTACATCAGTGATGATCTATAGTACATCAGTGATGATCTATAGTACATCAGTGATGATCCACAGTACATCAGTTATGATACACAGTACATCAGTGATGATCCACAGTACATCAGTGATGATCCACAATACTTCAGTGATGATCCACAGTACATTAGTGATGATCCACAGTACATCGGGGATGGTCCACAGTATATCAGTGATGATCCATAGTACATCAGTGATGGTCCATAGTACATCAGTGATGGTCCATAGTACACCAGTGATGATCCATAGTACACCAGTGATGATCCATAGTACACCAGTGATGGCCCATAGTACACCAGTGATGTCCCATAGTACATCAGTGATGATCCATAGTACATCAGTGATGATCCACAGTACATCAGTGATGATCCACAGTACATCAGGGATGGTCCATAGTACATCAGTGATGATCCATAGTACACCAGTGATGATCCATAGTACACAAGTGATGGCCCATAGTACATCAGTGATGAACTATAGTACATCAGTGATGATCCACAGTACATCAGGGATGGTCCATAGTACATCAGTGATGATCCATACTACACCAGTGATGATCCATAGTACACCAGTGATGGCCCATAGTACATCAGTGATGAACTATAGTACATCAGTGATGATCCACAGTACATCAGTGATGATCCATAGTACATCAGTGATGATCCACAGTACATCAGTGATGATCCACAGTACATCAGGGATGGTCCATAGTACATCAGTGATGATCCATAGTACACCAGTGATGATCCATAGTACACCAGTGATGGCCCATAGTACTTCAGTGATGAACTATAGTACATCAGTGATGATCCACAGTACATCAGTGATGATCCACAGTACATCAGGGATGGTCCATAGTACACCAGTGATGATCCACAGTACACCAGTGATGATCCATAGTACACCAGTGATGGTCCATAGTACATCAGGGATGGTCCATAGTACATCAGTGATGATCCATAGTACACCAGTGATGATCCATTGTACACCAGTGATGGCCCATAGTACATCAGTGATGAACTATAGTACATCAGTGATGATCCACAGTACATCAGTGATGATCCACAGTACATCAGGGATGGTCCATAATACACCAGTGATGATCCACAGTACACCAGTGATGATCCATAGTACACCAGTGATGGTCCATAGTACATCAGTGATGATCTATAGTACATCAGTGATGGTCCATAGTACATCAGTGATGATCTATAGTACATCAGTGATGATCCACAGTACATCAGTTATGATACACAGTACATCAGTGATGATCCACAATACTTCAGTGATGATCCACAGTACATCAGTGATGATCCACAGTACATCAGGGATGGTCCACAGTATATCAGTGATGATCCACAGTACATCAGTGATGGTCCATAGTACATCAGTGATGGTCCATAGTACACCAGTGATGATCCATAGTACACCAGTGATGGCCCATAGTACACCAGTGATGGCCCATAGTACATCAGTGATGAACTATAGTACATCAGTGATGATCCACAGTACATCAGGGATGGTCCATAGTACATCAGTGATGATCCATAGTACACCAGTGATGATCCATAGTACACCAGTGTTGATCCATAGTACACCAGTGATGGCCCATAGTACATCAGTGATGAACTATAGTACATCAGTGATGATCCACAGTACATCAGTGATGATCCATAGTACATCAGTGATGATCCACAGTACATCAGTGATGATCCACAGTACATCAGGGATGGTCCATAGTACATCAGTGATGACCCATAGTACACCAGTGATGATCAATAGTACACCAGTGATGGCCCATAGTACATCAGTGATGAACTATAGTACATCAGTGATGATCCACAGTACATCAGTGATGATCCACAGTACATCAGGGATGGTCCATAGTACACCAGTGATGATCCACAGTACACCAGTGATGATCCATAGTACACCAGTGATGGTCCATAGTACATCAGTGATGATCTATAGTACATCAGTGATGGTCCATAGTACATCAGTGATGAGCTATAGTACATCAGTGATGATCTATAGTACATCAGTGATGATCCATAGTACACCAGTGATGATCCATAGTACACCAGTGATGGCCCATAGTACATCAGTGGTGATCCATAGTACACCAGTGATGATCCATAGTACACCAGTGATGGCCCATAGTACATCAGTGATGAACTATAGTACATCAGTGATGATCCACAGTACATTAGTGATGATCCATAGTACATCAGTGATGATCCACAGTACATCAGTGATGATCCACAGTACATCTGGTATGGTCCATAGTACATCAGTGATGATCCATAGTACACCAGTGATTATCCATAGTACACCAGTGATGGCCCACAGTATATCAGTGATGAACTATAGTACATCAGTGATGATCCACAGTACATCAGTGATGATCCACAGTACATCAGGGATGGTCCATAGTACACCAGTGATGATCCACAGTACACCAGTGATGATCCATAGTACACCAGTGATGGTCCATAGTACATCAGTGATGATCTATAGTACATCAGTGATGGTCCATAGTACATCAGTGATGATCTATAGTACATCAGTGATGATCTATAGTACATCAGTGATGATCCATAGTACATCAGTGATGATCCACAGTACATCAGTGATGTTCCACAGTACATCAGGGATGGTCCACAGTACATCGGTGATGATCCATAGTACACCAGTGATGGCCCATAGTACATCAGTGATGGTCCATAGTACATCAGTGATGATCCATAGTACATCAGTGATGATCCATAGTACACCAGTGATGGCCCATAGTACATCAGTGATGATCCATAGTACATCAGTGATGATCCACAGTACATCAGTGATGATCCACAGTACATCAGGGATGGTCCATAGTACATCAGTGATGATCCATAGTACACCAGTGATGATCCATAGTACACCAGTGATGGCCCATAGTACATCAGTGATGAACTATAGTACATCAGTGATGATCCACAGTACATCA
The DNA here is from genome assembly GCA_029206835.1 of Rana muscosa. Taxonomy (NCBI): domain Eukaryota; kingdom Metazoa; phylum Chordata; class Amphibia; order Anura; family Ranidae; genus Rana; species Rana muscosa. The sequence goes on along the minus strand of CM055127.1, from coordinate 17,232 downwards.
GTGATGATCCACAGTACATCAGGGATGGTCCATAGTACACCAGTGATGATCCACAGTACATCAGTTATGATCCACAGTACATTAGTGATGATCCACAGTACATCAGTGATGATCCACAGTACATCAGTGATGATCCACAATACTTCAGTGATGATCCACAGTACATCAGGGATGGTCCACAGTACATCAGTGATGGTCCACAGTATATCAGTGATGATCCATAGTACATCAGTGATGGTCCATAGTACATCAGTGATGGTCCATAGTACACCAGTGATGATCCATAGTACACCAGTGATGGCCCATAGTACACCAGTGATGGCCCATAGTACATCAGTGATGATCCATAGTACATCAGTGATGATCCACAGTACATCAGTGATGATCCACAGTACATCAGGGATGGTCCATAGTACATCAGTGATGATCCATAGTACACCAGTGATGATCCATAGTACACCAGTGATGTCCCATAGTACATCAGTGATGAACTATAGTACATCAGAGATGATCCACAGTACATCAGGGATGGTCCATAGTACATCAGTCATGATCCATAGTACACCAGTGATGATCCATAGTACACCAGTGATGGCCCATAGTACATCAGTGATGAACTATAGTACATCAGTGATGATCCACAGTACATCAGTGATGATCCATAGTACATCAGTGATGATCCACAGTACATCAGGGATGGTCCATAGTACATCAGTGATGATCCATAGTACACCAGTGATGATCCATAGTACACCAGTGATGGCCCATAGTACATCAGTGATGAACTATAGTACATCAGTGATGATCCACAGTACATCAGTGATGATCCACAGTACATCAGGGATGGTCCATAGTACACCAGTGATGATCCACAGTACACCAGTGATGGTCCATAGTACATCAGTGATGATCTATAGTACATCAGTGATGATCCACAGTACATCAGTTATGATACACAGTACATCAGTGATGATCCACAGTACATCAGTGATGATCCACAATACTTCAGTTATGATCCACAGTAGATCAGTGATGATCCACAGTACATCAGGGATGGTCCACAGTATATCAGTGATGATCCATAGTACATCAGTGATGGTCCATAGTACATCAGTGATGGTCCATAGTACACCAGTGATGATCCATAGTACACCAGTGATGGCCCATAGTACACCAGTGATGGCCCATAGTACATCAGTGATGATCCATAGTACATCAGTGATGATCCACAGTACATCAGTGATGATCCACAGTACATCAGGGATGGTCCATAGTACATCAGTGATGATCCATAGTACACCAGTGATGATCCATAGTACACCAGTGATGGCCCATAGTACATCAGTGATGAACTATAGTACATCAGTGATGATCCACAGTACATCAGGGATGGTCCATAGTACATCAGTGATGATCCATAGTACACCAGTGATGATCCATAGTACACCAGTGATGGCCCATAGTACATCAGTGATGAACTATAGTACATCAGTGATGATCCACAGTACATCAGTGATGATCCATAGAACATCAGTGATGATCCACAGTACATCAGTGATGATCCACAGTACATCAGGGATGGTCCATAGTACATCAGTGATGATCCATAGTACACCAGTGATGATCCATAGTACACCAGTGATGGCCCATAGTACATCAGTGATGAATTATAGTACATCAGTGATGATCCACAGTACATCAGTGATGATCCACAGTACATCAGGGATGGTCCATAGTACACCAGTGATGATCCACAGTACACCAGTGATGATCCATAGTACACCAGTGATGGTCCATAGTACATCAGTGATGATCTATAGTACATCAGTGATGGTCCATAGTACATCAGTGATGAGCTATAGTACATCAGTGATGATCTATAGTACATCAGTGATGATCCATAGTACACCAGTGATGATCCATAGTACACCAGTGATGGCCCATAGTACATCAGTGATGAACTATAGTACATCAGTGATGATCCACAGTACATCAGGGATGGTCCATAGTACATCAGTGATGATCCATAGTACATCAGTGATGATCCATAGTACACCAGTGATGGCCCATAGTACATCAGTGATGAATAGTGATGAGCCGAACACCCCCGGGTTCGGTTCGCACCAGAACCCGCGAACGGACCGAAAGTTCGAACGAACATTAGAACCCTATTAAATACAATGGATGCGAACGTTCGAATTCTAAAGTGCTAATTATAACAACTATTATGCATGTTATTGTCCTAAAAAGGGTTTGGGAACCCGGGTTCTGCACCAGGGGACATGTATCAATGCAAAAATAAGTTTTAAAAACGGTCGTTTTCCGGGAGCAGTCATTTTAATGATGCATAAAGTGAAAAAAAAAAAGTCAAATATTCCTTTAAATATCGTACCTGGGGGGTGTCTAAAGTATGCCTGTGAAGTGCCACGTGTTTCCCGTGTTTAGAACTGTCCCTGCACAAAATGACACTTCTAAAGGAAAAAAAAGCCATTTAAAACTGCTTGCGGCTTTAATGTAATGTCTGGTCCCGGTAATATGGATGAAAATCTTTAAGAAAAATGGCATAGCTACCCCATGACCCCCCCCCCTACCCCAGCCCATTACCAGCCCCTTTGGGTCTTGTATGGATATTAAGGGGAACCCCGCACATAAAATAAAAAAGGCCCTATATACTCTGAACAGCCGTATACAGGCGGTGCATACAAGACAGGGACTGTAGGTTTGTTCTTATGTAGAATCTGTTTGTAATTTTGAACAGGTACATTGTTGAAGTGTAGCTCCAGACCAAAAATCTATTTTTAAACTTTTTGGAAAACATAGGTAAGGGTTATCACCCCTGTAACATTTGTTTTGCTGTCTGTGCCCCTGTTCAGAACATTTCACCTCACTTTCCGTCCTAATGACAACTGTTTTTGAAATGTGGTGTTTTTCTTGAAACAAGGATTGCTGATAAAGCATCAGTACAGAGGAGACACCTTTCTCCCATATTTATTCTTACAGGAGAGAATTTTCCTTCCTAGTGGTAGATTTCCTCTCACTTCCTGTTGTCTTCTTGCGTTTGCAAGTAGGAGTCGTTTGTAAGTTGGATGTTTGAAAGTAGGGACCTGCCGTATATACTCTGCAGAAATAGGCCCCTTAGTTGTTGGTGTTGGCACAACACTGTAAGCACTCACAGTTACTCTTGGTTGGTGCTGGAACGCCCTGCTGTCAACTATTATATCAGGAATTTTAATTACATATAATTGTTGAACAGTGGTAGTAAAAATTGGGCCTTTGATGGTGGTGCTGGTGCCACAACACTGTAAGCCCTGACAGTTACTCTTGGTGGGTGCAGCAATGGGCCCTGCTGTGAATTATTAGATCAAGAATTGTAATTACATGCCCCTGTTGAACAGGGGCTGAAAAATTGGGCCTTAGGCACTGGTGGCACAACACTGCAACCCTTCACAGATACTGTACTTGGAGCACAGCAATGAGCCCTGTTGCAAAGTATTGCTTCAAAAATTGTAATGACACGCCCCTGTTAAACAGGGGCTGAAAAATTGGGCCTTAGGCACTGGTGGCACAACACTGCAACTCCTCACAGATACTGTACTTGGAGCACAGCAATGAGCCCTGTTGCAAAGTATTGCTTCAAAAATTGTAATTACACGCCACTGTTAAACAGGGGCTGAAAAATTGGGCGTTAGGCACTGGTGGCGGCACCCATAAACAAAAATGATCTTCCAAGCTATCATCATCAATCGTATCATTGAGGACTCGGAGGAGGAGGATAGGCAGTCAACATAACAGCACAGGCACTCAGCATCAGCATCAGTCTTGAAGGGATGTGACATTTTAAAATCAATTAGTCTGTTATATCAGCATCAGGTGTGTGGTAGCTGGTGGTGATCCAAGACTGGTTCATCTTGATGAAAGTCAGTCGATCAACCGAGTCGGTGGACAGGCGCACCCTGTGATCCGTGACAAATCCTCCAGCAGCACTGAATGTGCGTTCCGAAAGAACGCTGGATGCAGGACAGGCCAGTAGCTCAATTGCATACTGTGCAAGCTCTGGCCAGTGATCCATCCTCAAGACCCAGTAAGCCAGAGGATTTTCGGTGGGGAAGGTGTCCAAGTCTGACCTTGCCCCTAGATATTCCTGCACCATGTTTATCAGACGCTGGCGATGGTTGCTGGAACCGATCATACTTTGGGGCTGCGGACTAAAGAATTGTCTGAACGCATCGGTCAGACGGCCACCTTCCCCACCGCTCCTTCTTTGACTGGCCGAAGCCTCAGCAACTCGTTGTCCAGGACCAGGAGTTTGCAACCTCCCAGTCTCTGGGAACGCGTTGCACAGACCTTTCTGCAAGGCCTCCCGGAGTTGTCTCATCCTCTGCTCCCTCTGCGACGGTAACATAAGGTCCGCAACCTTACCCTTGTACCGTGGATCAAGGAGAGTGGCCAGCCAGTAATGGTCCCTCTCCTTGATCCGAAGAATACGAGGATCCTTCCGCAGACTTTGCAGGATCAGGGAGGCCATGCAGCGTAGGTTTGCTGAGGCATTCGCTCCGGAGTCCTCTGGGTCACTAAGGACGACATGATCCGCAGCCACCTCCTCCCAGCCACGTACAAGTCCACTGGTTTCTTGGGACTGTAAATCATCCCTAAAAGACTGCTGCTGATGATGCTGAGTGCCAGCCTCCACCTCCATGCTGACACAATCCTCCTCCTCCTCCTCCTCCTCCTCCTCTTCCTGTGCGATGGGTGGGACAGAAGGAACACTGTCTGGGTAAAGGGGGCCTTGAGAGGCAAGGAAGTCCTCCTCTTCCTGCCTCTGTTCTGCCTCAAGTGCCCTGTCCATTATTCCACGCAGCGTGTGCTCCAACAGGTGGACAAGAGGTACAGTGTCACTGATGCATGCACTGTCACTGCTCACCATCCTCGTGGCCTCCTCAAATGGTGCCAGGACAGTGCATGCATCCCTGATCATGCCCCACTGGCGTGGAGAAAAAAAACCAAGCTCCCCTGACCCTGTCCTGGTGCCGTAGTCGCACAGGTACTCATTGATGGCCCTCTGCTGCGTGTGCAGCCGCTGCAGCATGGCCAACGTTGAGTTCCACCTGGTGGGCATGTCACATATAAGGCGGTTCTTGGGCAGGTTCAACTCCTTTTGCAGCTCAGCCAGGCGAGCACTGGCATTATAAGATCTGCGGAAATGCACACAGACTTTCCTGGCCTGCCTCAGGACATCCTGTAAGCCCGGGTACCTGCCCAAGAACCGCTGCACCACCAGGTTAAGGACGTGAGCCACACAGGGCACATGGGTCAGTTGTCCCTGTCGGAGGGCGGAGAGGAGGTTGGTGCCATTGTCGCAAACCACCATTCCTGGCTTAAGCTGGCGTGGCGTCAACCACCTCTCGGCCTGGCCCTGCAGAGCAGACAGGACCTCTGCCCCAGTGTGGCTTCTGTCCCCCAAACACACCAGCGCAAGCACGGCATGGCATCTTTTTGCCTGCGTACTTGCGTAGCCCCGTGAACGGCTACGGAGCACCGCTGGTTCATAGGACAAACCACAGGAAGAGGCCATGGAGGAAGAAGAAGAGGAGGGGGTGGAGGAGAGAGGTGTGTCACAACCAGTAGTAGCATTTTGGAGGCGTGGCGGTGGGACAACCTCCAACACTACTGCACCTTGTCCTGAATCCTTCCCAGCTGCCAAAAGAGTGACCCAATGGGCCGTGAAAGAAAGGTAACGTCCCTGTCCATGCCTGCTGGACCATGAGTCAGCGGTAATATGCACCTTACCGCTGACCGCCCTGTCCAGCGAGGCCAAGACATTGCCTTCCACATGCCGGTAGAGAGCCGGAATAGCCTTCCGTGAGAAAAAGTGGCGTTTGGGAACCTGCCACTGAGGAACCGCACATTGCACAAACTCACGGAAGGGGGCCGAGTCTACCAACTGAAAAGGCAGCAGTTGAAGCGCTAGCAATTTAGCCAAGCTAGCATTCAACCGCTGGGCATGTGGATGGCTGGGAGTGAACTTCTTTCGACGGTCCAGCAGCTGGGGCAGGGAAATTTGCCTGCTAGAATCGGACGTCGGTGTACTGCTAGCAGAGTGGGCGCAAGTACTTGGCTGTGACACACCTAATTCTACACCTTCATTCCTCTCAGTGCATGTTTCAGAGAGGACTGAAGTTATAGTGGGGTTGGAGATCCCAGCTGATGCGGTGCAAGGAGAGGTCCGCTTTGTTCTTTGGTGTGGGTCTTTGAGGTAGGCTTGCCAACGAGCTGCATGGCAGGTCAACATATGTCTGGTCAGGCATGTGGTACCCAAGCGGCTGATGTTTTGGCCACGCGATATACGCTTGAGACATATGTTGCAAACAGCAGCTGTGCGATCTGATGCACTAGCCTCAAAAAAGGCCCACACCAAAGAACTTTTTGAATGACGGGCAGAGGCAGCGCCCTGCACAGGCGGAGCTCTGCGGTGTGATTCCGTCGGTGTACTGCCCTTACGCTGGCCACCAAAGGGCATCCTGCCTCGTTGGAGATGTGCCTCCTCCTCATCCTCCTCCTCCTCCTCTCTCCTATTAGGCACCCACGTGGAGTCATTGACCTCATCATCCCCTCCCTCCTCATCACTGGAGCCAATCTGGCAGTATGCTGCAGCTGCTGGAACATGACTGCCAGATTGGTGTCCTTCTTGAGCATCCCCTCTGTCTGCTCTCACGCTACTGCCTTCCTCTAGCTGGGTTTCATCATCAGACCCTTCGAAACGCTGGGCATCCTCCTGGAGCATGTACCCAACACTGTGCTGAAACAGTTCGGGGGACTCCTCAGGAGGAGGACATGGTGGGTCTAGGGAAGGAGTGACTGATGATTTGTCTGACATTGATACCAGGGAAGACGACGCTTTGGCAGCTGCTTTTCCAGTACCCTGAGCCTGGGTGAGAGAGGATGAGGAGGAGGAGGAGGGCTTGGTCATCCACTCTACCAAGTCTTCGGCATGATGTGGCTCAACATGTCCAGCTGCCGAAAAGAAGGACAAGCGTGTCCCATGGCCATGTGCTGATGACAATGCACCGCGTCCACGACCAGCACTGTTGCCCCCAGACACAGAGCCTGCTTGCCCTCTTTTATTGCCTCCTGACTGTCTGCCTCTCCTTGTTTGCCTTCCAGACATTCTAATAGATGGCCTGCAGGGAGATGGGAAAAAAGCAATAAGGGCTACCTTCAGGTGTCCTTCTCTGTCCCTTGAAACAAGGACTTTCACAGTGAAAGAAACTGACACTGTCCCTACCTAGAGTTTTCTATCCCTAGAATAAATGTTTTTTTTAATCACAATATAGCACAAGGACAATTCACTCAATGTCTCTCCAGGTCCCTGGAAACAAGGACTTGCAGAGTGAAAGAAACTGACACTGTCCCTACCTAGAGTTTTCTGTCCCTAGAATAAATGTTTTTTTTAAGCACAATATAGCACAAGGAAAATTAACTCACTGTCCTTACAGGTCCCTGGAAACAAGGACTTGCAGAGTGAAAGAAACTGACACTGTCCCTACCTAGAGTTTTCTGTCCCTAGAATAAATGTTTTTTTTAAGCACAATATAGCACAAGGACAATTAACTCACTGTCCTTACAGGTCCCTGGAAACAAGGACTTGCAGAGTGAAAAAAAAAAAACACTCTCCCTACCTAGAGTTTTCTGTCCCTAGAAAAAATGTTTTTTTTAAGCACAATATAGCACAAGGACAATTAACTCACTGTCCTTACAGGTCCCTGGAAACAAGGACTTGCAGAGTGAAAGAAAAAAAACACTCTCCCTACCTACAGTTTTCTGTCCCTAGAAAAAATGTTTTTTTTAATCACAATATAGCACAAGGAAAATTAACTCACTGTCCTTACAGGTCCCTGGAAACAAGGACTTGCAGAGTGAAAGAAAAAAAACACTCTCCCTACCTACAGTTTTCTGTCCCTAGAAAAAATGTTTTTTTTAATCACAATATAGCACAAGGAAAATTAACTCACTGTCCTTACAGGTCCCTGGAAACAAGGACTTGCAGAGTGAAAGAAACTGACACTGTCCCTACCTAGAGTTTTCTGTCCCTAGAATAAATGTTTTTTTTAAGCACAATATAGCACAAGGACAATTAACTCACTGTCCTTACAGGTCCCTGGAAACAAGGACTTGCAGAGTGAAAAAAAAAAAAAACTCTCCCTACCTAGAGTTTTCTGTCCCTAGAAAAAATGTTTTTTTTAATCACAATATAGCACAAGGACAATTAACTCACTGTCCTTACAGGTCCCTGGAAACAAGGACTTGCAGAGTGAAAGAAAAAAAACACTCTCCCTACCTACAGTTTTCTGTCCCTAGAAAAAATGTTTTTTTTAATCACAATATAGCACAAGGAAAATTAACTCACTGTCCTTACAGGTCCCTGGAAACAAGGACTTGCAGAGTGAAAGAAACTGACACTGTCCCTACCTAGAGTTTTCTGTCCCTAGAATAAATGTTTTTTTTAATCACAATATAGCACAAGGAAAATTAACTCACTGTCCTTACAGGTCCCTGGAAACAAGGACTTGCAGAGTGAAAGAAAAAAAAACACTCTCCCTACCTACAGTTTTCTGTCCCTAGAAAAAATGTTTTTTTTAATCACAATATAGCACAAGGAAAATTAACTCACTGTCCTTACAGGTCCCTGGAAACAAGGACTTGCAGAGTGAAAGAAACTGACACTGTCCCTACCTAGAGTTTTCTGTCCCTAGAATAAATGTTTTTTTTAATCACAATATAGCACAAGGACAATTCACTCAATGTCTCTCCAGGTCCCTGGAAACAAGGACTTGCAGAGTGAAAGAAACTGACACTGTCCCTACCTAGAGTTTTCTGTCCCTAGAATAAATGTTTTTTTTAAGCACAATATAGCACAAGGACAATTAACTCACTGTCCTTACAGGTCCCTGGAAACAAGGACTTGCAGAGTGAAAAAAAAAAAAAACTCTCCCTACCTAGAGTTTTCTGTCCCTAGAAAAAATGTTTTTTTTTAATCACAATATAGCACAAGGACAATTAACTCACTGTCCTTACAGGTCCCTGGAAACAAGGACTTGCAGAGTGAAAGAAAAAAAACACTCTCCCTACCTACAGTTTTCTGTCCCTAGAAAAAATGTTTTTTTTAATCACAATATAGCACAAGGAAAATTAACTCACTGTCCTTACAGGTCCCTGGAAACAAGGACTTGCAGAGTGAAAGAAACTGACACTGTCCCTACCTAGAGTTTTCTGTCCCTAGAATAAATGTTTTTTTTAATCACAATATAGCACAAGGAAAATTAACTCACTGTCCTTACAGGTCCCTGGAAACAAGGACTTGCAGAGTGAAAGAAAAAAAACACTCTCCCTACCTACAGTTTTCTGTCCCTAGAAAAAATGTTTTTTTTAATCACAATATAGCACAAGGAAAATTAACTCACTGTCCTTACAGGTCCCTGGAAACAAGGACTTGCAGAGTGAAAGAAACTGACACTGTCCCCTACCTAGAGTTTTCTGTCCCTAGAATAAATGTTTTTTTTAAGCACAATATAGCACAAGGACAATTAACTCACTGTCCTTACAGGTCCCTGGAAACAAGGACTTGCAGAGTGAAAAAAAAAAAAAAACTCTCCCTACCTAGAGTTTTCTGTCCCTAGAAAAAATGTTTTTTTTTAATCACAATATAGCACAAGGACAATTAACTCACTGTCCTTACAGGTCCCTGGAAACAAGGACTTGCAGAGTGAAAGAAAAAAAAAACACTCTCCCTACCTACAGTTTTCTGTCCCTAGAAAAAATGTTTTTTTTAATCACAATATAGCACAAGGAAAATTAACTCACTGTCCTTACAGGTCCCTGGAAACAAGGACTTGCAGAGTGAAAGAAACTGACACTGTCCCTACCTAGAGTTTTCTGTCCCTAGAATAATGTTTTTTTTAATCACAATATAGCACAAGGAAAATTAACTCACTGTCCTTACAGGTCCCTGGAAACAAGGACTTGCAGAGTGAAAGAAAAAAACACTCTCCCTACCTACAGTTTTCTGTCCCTAGAAAAAATGTTTTTTTTAATCACAATATAGCACAAGGAAAATTAACTCACTGTCCTTACAGGTCCCTGGAAACAAGGACTTGCAGAGTGAAAGAAACTGACACTGTCCCTACCTAGAGTTTTCTGTCCCTAGAATAAATGTTTTTTTTAATCACAATATAGCACAAGGACAATTCACTCAATGTCTCTCCAGGTCCCTGGAAACAAGGACTTGCAGAGTGAAAGAAACTGACACTGTCCCTACCTAGAGTTTTCTGTCCCTAGAATAAATGTTTTTTTTAAGCACAATATAGCACAAGGACAATTAACTCACTGTCCTTACAGGTCCCTGGAAACAAGGACTTGCAGAGTGAAAGAAAAAAAACACTCTCCCTACCTACAGTTTTCTGTCCCTAGAAAAAATGTTTTTTTTAATCACAATATAGCACAAGGAAAATTAACTCACTGTCCTTACAGGTCCCTGGAAACAAGGACTTGCAGAGTGAAAGAAAAAAAACACTCTCCCTACCTACAGTTTTCTGTCCCTAGAAAAAATGTTTTTTTAATCACAATATAGCACAAGGAAAATTAACTCACTGTCCTTACAGGTCCCTGGAAACAAGGACTTGCAGAGTGAAAGAAACTGACACTGTCCCTACCTAGAGTTTTCTGTCCCTAGAATAAATGTTTTTTTTAATCACAATATAGCACAAGGAAAATTAACTCACTGTCCTTACAGGTCCCTGGAAACAAGGACTTGCAGAGTGAAAGAAACTGACACTGTCCCTACCTAGAGTTTTCTGTCCCTAGAATAAATGTTTTTTTTAATCACAATATAGCACAAGGACAATTCACTCAATGTCTCTCCAGGTCCCTGGAAACAAGGACTTGCAGAGTGAAAGAAACTGACACTGTCCCTACCTAGAGTTTTCTGTCCCTAGAATAAATGTTTTTTTTAAGCACAATATAGCACAAGGACAATTAACTCACTGTCCTTACAGGTCCCTGGAAACAAGGACTTGCAGAGTGAAAAAAAAAAAAAACTCTCCCTACCTAGAGTTTTCTGTCCCTAGAAAAAATGTTTTTTTTAATCACAATATAGCACAAGGACAATTAACTCACTGTCCTTACAGGTCCCTGGAAACAAGGACTTGCAGAGTGAAAGAAAAAAAACACTCTCCCTACCTACAGTTTTCTGTCCCTAGAAAAAATGTTTTTTTTAATCACAATATAGCACAAGGAAAATTAACTCACTGTCCTTACAGGTCCCTGGAAACAAGGACTTGCAGAGTGAAAGAAAACACTGTCCCTACCTAGAGTTTTCTGTCCCTAGAATAAATGTTTTTTTTAATCACAATATAGCACAAGGAAAATTAACTCACTGTCCTTACAGGTCCCTGGAAACAAGGACTTGCAGAGTGAAAGAAAAAAAACACTCTCCCTACCTACAGTTTTCTGTCCCTAGAAAAAATGTTTTTTTTAATCACAATATAGCACAAGGAAAATTAACTCACTGTCCTTACAGGTCCCTGGAAACAAGGACTTGCAGAGTGAAAGAAACTGACACTGTCCCTACCTAGAGTTTTCTGTCCCTAGAATAAATGTTTTTTTTAATCACAATATAGCACAAGGACAATTCACTCAATGTCTCTCCAGGTCCCTGGAAACAAGGACTTGCAGAGTGAAAGAAACTGACACTGTCCCTACCTAGAGTTTTCTGTCCCTAGAATAAATGTTTTTTTTAAGCACAATATAGCACAAGGACAATTAACTCACTGTCCTTACAGGTCCCTGAAACAAGGACTTGCAGAGTGAAAGAAAAAAAAACACTCTCCCTACCTACAGTTTTCTGTCCCTAGAAAAAATGTTTTTTTTAATCACAATATAGCACAAGGAAAATTAACTCACTGTCCTTACAGGTCCCTGGAAACAAGGACTTGCAGAGTGAAAGAAACTGACACTGTCCCTACCTAGAGTTTTCTGTCCCTAGAATAAATGTTTTTTTTAATCACAATATAGCACAAGGAAAATTAACTCACTGTCCTTACAGGTCCCTGGAAACAAGGACTTGCAGAGTGAAAGAAACTGACACTGTCCCTACCTAGAGTTTTCTGTCCCTAGAATAAATGTTTTTTTTAAGCACAATATAGCACAAGGACAATTAACTCACTGTCCTTACAGGTCCTGGAAACAAGGACTTGCAGAGTGAAAGAAAAAAAAACACTCTCCCTACCTACAGTTTTCTGTCCCTAGAAAAAATGTTTTTTTTAATCACAATATAGCACAAGGAAAATTAACTCACTGTCCTTACAGGTCCCTGGAAACAAGGACTTGCAGAGTGAAAGAAACTGACACTGTCCCTACCTAGAGTTTTCTGTCCCTAGAATAAATGTTTTTTTTAATCACAATATAGCACAAGGAAAATTAACTCACTGTCCTTACAGGTCCTGGAAACAAGGACTTGCAGAGTGAAATAAACTGACACTGTCCCTACCTAGAGTTTTCTGTCCCTAGAATAAATGTTTTTTTTAAGCACAATATAGCACAAGGACAATTAACTCACTGTCCTACAGGTCCTGGAAACAAGGACTTGCAGAGTGAAAGAAACTGACACTGTCCCTACCTAGAGTTTTCTGTCCCTAGAATAAATGTTTTTTTTAATCACAATATAGCACAAGGAAAATTAACTCACTGTCCTTACAGGTCCCTGGAAACAAGGACTTGCAGAGTGAAAGAAACTGACACTGTCCCTACCTAGAGTTTTCTGTCCCTAGAATAAATGTTTTTTTTAATCACAATATAGCACAAGGACAATTAACTCACTGTCCTTACAGGTCCCTGGAAACAAGGACTTGCAGAGTGAAAGAAACTGACACTGTCCCTACCTAGAGTTTTCTGTCCCTAGAATAAATGTTTTTTTTAAGCACAATATAGCACAAGGACAATTAACTCACTGTCCTTACAGGTCCCTGGAAACAAGGACTTGCAGAGTGAAAGAAACTGACACTGTCCCTACCTAGAGTTTTCTGTCCCTAGAATAAATGTTTTTTTTAATCACAATATAGCACAAGGAAAATTAACTCACTGTCCTTACAGGTCCCTGGAAACAAGGACTTGCAGAGTGAAAGAAACTGACACTGTCCCTACCTAGAGTTTTCTGTCCCTAGAATAAATGTTTTTTTTAATCACAATATAGCACAAGGACAATTAACTCACTGTCCTTACAGGTCCCTGGAAACAAGGACTTGCAGAGTGAAAGAAACTGACACTGTCCCTACCTAGAGTTTTCTGTCCCTAGAATAAATGTTTTTTTTAAGCACAATATAGCACAAGGACAATTAACTCACTGTCCTTACAGGTCCCTGGAAACAAGGACTTGCAGAGTGAAAGAAACTGACACTGTCCCTACCTAGAGTTTTCTGTCCCTAGAATAAATGTTTTTTTTAAGCACACTATAGCAGAAGCACAAAACACACTGACACTCTCCCTACCTATCCTTCTCTTTCCCTAAACTAAAGGAATCCAGGTTAAGCAAGAAAGAAATAACAGTCACTGTCCCTGCCTATGCTACTCTATCCCTGCTCCGGAACACACTACACTAGGCCGCCGTGCTGGCGGCCTTTTATAGTGTGGGGCGTGTACTAAACACCCTCAGCAATAATTGGCCACAGGCATCCTGCCTGTGGCCAATCATTGCTCTCCTCGCTGCCGGCGCTGTGATTGGCCAAGCATGCGGGGTCACAGTGCATGCTGGCCAATCACAGCGCCTGGATGACACTGCGATGGCGTAGTGCATTGTGGGCCGTTCGCGTCACTCGAATTTGGCGCGAACGGCCCAAATCGTTCGATCTTCGTCGAACGATCGAACAGCCAATGTTCGAGTCGAACGTATGTTCGACTCGAACACGAAGCTCATCCCTAGTGATGAACTATAGTACATCAGTGATGATCCACAGTACATCAGTGATGATCCATAGTACATCAGTGATGATCCACAGTACATCAGTGATGATCCACAGTACATCAGGGATGGTCCATAGTACATCAGTGATGATACATAGTACACCAGTGATGATCCATAGTACACCAGTGATGGCCCATAGTACATCAGTGATGAACTATAGTACATCAGTGATGATCCACAGTACATCAGTGATGATCCACAGTACATCAGGGATGGTCCATAGTACACCAGTGATGATCCACAGTACACCAGTGATGATCCATAGTACACCAGTGATGGTCCATAGTACATCAGTGATGATCTATAGTACATCAGTGATGGTCCATAGTACATCAGTGATGATCTATAGTACATCAGTGATGATCTATAGTACATCAGTGATGATCCATAGTACATCAGTGATGATCCACAGTACATCAGTGATGGTCCACAGTACATCAGGGATGGTCCACAGTACATCGGTGATGATCCATAGTACACCAGTGATGGCCCATAGTACATCAGTGATGGTCCATAGTACATCAGTGATGATCCATAGTAGATCAGTGATGATCCATAGTACACCAGTGATGGCCCATAGTACACCAGTGATGGCCCATAGTACATCAGTGATGATACACAGTACATCAGTGATGATCCATAGTACATCAGTGATGATCCACAGTACATCAGTGATGATCCACAGTACATCAGGGATGGTCCATAGTACATCAGTGATGATCCATAGTACACCAGTGATGATCCATAGTACACCAGTGATGGCCCATAGTACATCAGTGATGAACTATAGTACATCAGTGATGATCCACAGTACATCAGTGATAATCCACAGTACATCAGGGATGGTCCATAGTACACCAGTGATGATCCACAGTACACCAGTGATGATCCATAGTACACCAGTGATGGTCCATAGTACATCAGTGATGATCTATAGTACATCAGTGATGGTCCATAGTACATCAGTGATGATCTATAGTACATCAGTGATGATCCACAGTACATCAGTTGTGATACACAGTACATCAGTGATGATCCACAGTACATCAGTGATGATCCACAATACTTCAGTGATGATCCACAGTACATCAGTGATGATCCACAGTACATCAGGGATGGTCCACAGTATATCAGTGATGATCCATAGTACATCAGTGATGGTCCATAGTACATCAGTGATGGTCCATAGTACACCAGTGATGATCCATAGTACACCAGTGATGATCCATAGTACACCAGTGATGGCCCATAGTACACCAGTGATGGCCCATAGTACATCAGTGATGATCCATAGTACATCAGTGATGATCCACAGTACATCAGTGATGATCCACAGTACATCAGGGATGGTCCATAGTACATCAGTGATGATCCATAGTACACCAGTGATGATCCATAGTACACCAGTGATGATCCATAGTACACCAGTGATGGCCCATAGTACATCAGTGATGAACTATAGTACATCAGTGATGATCCACAGTACATCAGGGATGGTCCATAGTACATCAGTGATGATCCATAGTACACCAGTGATGATCCATAGTACACCAGTGATGGCCCATAGTACATCAGTGATGAACTATAGTACATCAGTGATGATCCACAGTACATCAGTGATGATCCATAGTACATCAGTGATGATCCACAGTACATCAGTGATGATCCACAGTACATCAGGGATGGTCCATAGTACATCAGTGATGATCCATAGTACACCAGTGATGATCCATAGTACACCAGTGATGGCCCATAGTACATCAGTGATGATCTATAGTACATCAGTGATGATCCACAGTACATCAGGGATGGTCCATAGTACATCAGGGATGATCCATAGTACATCAGTGATGATCCACAGTACATCAGTGATGATCCACAGTACATCAGTGATGATCCACAGTACATCAGGGATGGTCCACAGTACATCAGTGATGATCCATAGTACACCAGTCATGATCCATAGTACATCAGTGATGATCCATAGTACATCAGTGATGGCCCACAGTACATCAGGGATGATCCACAGTACATCAGTGATGATCCATAGTACACCAGTGATGGCCCATAGTACACCAGTGATGGCCCATAGTACATCAGTGATGATCCACAGTACATCAGTGATGATCTATAGTACATCAGTGATGATCCACAGTACACCAGTGATGATTCACAGTACATCAGGGATGGTCCATAGTACATCAGGGATGGTCCATAGTACATCAGTGATGATCCACAGTACATCAGGGATGGTCCACAGTACATCAGTGATGATCCATAGTACATCAGTGATGGCCCATAGTACATCAGTGATGATCCATATTACACCAGTGATGATCCATAGTACACCAGGATGACCCACAGTACATCAGTGATGATCCACAGTACATCAGTGATGGTCCATAGTAAATCAGTGATGGTCCATAGTACAACAGTGATGATCCATAGTTCACCAGTGATGGCCCATAGTACACCAGTGATGATCCATAGTACACCAGAGATGGCCCATAGTATACCAGTGATGTCCCATAGTACATCAGTGATGATCCACAGTACATCAGTGATGATCCATAGTACACCAGGGATGGCCCATAGTACATCAGTGATGGCTCATAGTACATCAGTGATGATCCATAGTACATCAGTGATGATCCATAGTACACCAGTGATGATCCATAGTACATCAGTGATGGCTCATAGTACATCAGTGATGATCCATAGTACATCAGTGATGATCCATAGTACACCAGTGATGATCCATAGTACATCAGTGATGGCTCATAGTACATCAGTGATGATCCATAATACATCAGTGATGATCCATAGTACACCAGTGATGGCCCATAGTACTTCAGTGATGATCTATAGTACATCAGTGATGATCCACAGTACATCAGTGATGATCCACAATACTTCAGTGATGATCCACAGTACATCAGTGATGATCCACAGTACATCAGGGATGGTCCACAGTATATCAGTGATGATCCATAGTACATCAGTGATGGTCCATAGTACATCAGTGATGGTCCATAGTACACCAGTGATGATCCATAGTACACCAGTGATGATCCATAGTACACCAGTGATGGCCCATAGTACACCAGTGATGGCCCATAGTACATCAGTGATGATCCATAGTACATCAGTGATGATCCACAGTACATCAGTGATGATCCACAGTACATCAGGGATGGTCCATAGTACATCAGTGATGATCC